>JAWWMP010000005.1:13895905-14019316 GCA_035047865.1 Dendrocincla tyrannina | reverse complement strand
GTAGCCCTGGCCAATGGGGGTAAAACACAGAAATACAGGAGAAGTAACTATCTGTCTAATACAATAAGTCACTATCTGTGCTATAGAGAACCTTTTAAAATGTAAACTTCTGAGGTTTGAGGTAGGTGTCTGTTTTCTGGCATGGATTACTTGACTGCCAGCTCCATCCACTCGTGAAACTGTCCATCCTGGTTGTTTTGGCAGTCCCTGCAGCAGGGTTCCCCGACAACCTAGCTCTTTGCTAGGATTCCAAATGGAATCCAGTGTGTGTTTTTTATGGGCAAGTGAGAAAATTAAAAGCTGAGAGACAATCTCCAGTGTAAAGTGGTTGATGTTTCTTGTGTTCTGTTCCCAGAGTTCCTGATTGTTCTCCCATGTATTTCTTAACTAGTAAAATCATGGCTATTTTTTAAAAAACAAACATTCAGATTATGGTGGTGAAGGCACAAACGAGTGTTATTTATTAAATCATTTTTACAGAAGGCCATACTGATGTTTCTGAAGAGAAAATATTATCTGTAAATAATTCTAGAATATGTATTAATTTTTTAATTCCATTTTTAAGACTAATGAGTTATAGTTGGGGTTAGTATTTAAGTGTATGGACTTGTAAGATGAGCAGTTAATTTTTACTAAATACTTGTTACTTTCTCTTTTTTCTGTAGTTTATTTCAAGTGTATTCATAGTCATCTCTTGTGATTGTGAACAGGAGTTAAACTTTTTAATAATCTGCTAACAGATTAAATATTTGTATCATTTTTTCATAGAGTGTAGAAGATTTTCTTTCGTGGCTTGATTCTGCAGTGGATATTTGTGGTATTATGGTGAAAAAAGGAGACAAAAAGAAGGAAAGGTACTTTAGTTTTATTTATTCTATGAACTGTAACTATATTGCTGCACAAATGCTAAGTGGTTAGCTTGGTAGCAGTCCACGGAATGTGTAAGTAAGAGGCAGACCTGCTCTCCAAGATGTTTAATGGAAAAATACAAAGTCAATCAGTCCTAAATCCATGGGAGGAGGAGTGGGGGAGAATTCACATTTAGCTGATTTTGTTGACTCACTGCTTGCTACAGTGTAGTGTATAAATTGTCTAGGAGTCTTTCAAAATCTAAGCTATACCAGTGCTAGCTTTTTTTTAAATTGTTATTTTGGAATTTCATATAAATAAGTGGTTAGTCAGAGGAGAAAGTTAAAATTAATTGATGTTAGATATGTTTTAGAGTCTGTGATCAACTACTATATGATGGAATCATTGAATCCTATTTTTCTTTAATGTATTCTTTTTCATTAGGCAAGTCCTGTTTCAGCATAGACAGGCTCTGATTGAACAATTAAAAGCCACAGAGGATCCAGCTCTTGTTCTGCACCTGACATCAGTGCTGCTATTTCAGTTTTCAACTCACTGTATGCTTCATGCACCAGGAAGATCAGTACCGCAGATCATCAATTTCCTAAGCGGCAAAATCCCAGAGGTATTTTTTCCTAGGTTTTTAAGGGGAAATTACCTTTTGTCTATGACAGAACATAAAAATTGTGCCTTACACTATTTCTGCTCCGTAAACCTGGCACCATTGTGTTTCATCATTGCTTTATGTACAGGATATACAATTCCTCTGATCTGTACTGTATTTCAAACTTATCCTTTCCTGGATTTGTCATCAATATTTTTTAAATAAAATTAAGAACAAGTCTGTTATTAGTACTTTGCCTTTATCCATAGAGACAGCTCTGTACTGGGCGATGTTACAATTACAATGATAACAATTTACACACTCTTTGCTCTCAGCTAGAGCATGATTGCTTTTTAAATTTCTTTGATTCAGTTTTAAAGAAAGGTAGACCTCTTTGAAAGCAAAAATATTGCAATTCTGTATTTTATAGTGCCAAAACTGATGATGATTACTAACTTCCTTGCTTTCCTCCTTCGGTGGTTAATTGTCCTGTTTTTTGCAGCATGGATGCACTTTCATTTTTCTGCCTCTTTGAATGTTTGTCAGAATTTAGGTTGTCAAATACCTTGATGAAAATATATCTATGTATCGCTAACCCTCTTTAGGCAAGAATGGGGGAATGCTTTTATTTTAAATCTAATCTTTAATTATAGGCCCGTCTACCTTTTCTGTAACATTGACATCCCTTTGTTTTGTTCTCTTCTTTTGCCCTCAGGATCAACATTCTCTGTTAGTCAAATACCAGGGTTTGGTGGTGAAACAACTGGTTAGCCAGACTAAGAAAACTGAACATGGAGACAGTGATGCAACAGATAACATGGAAAAGGAGGAAGAAGCAGATACCATTCGAAAAGAGCTCCAAGAAATCACTACCTCTATCAAAGATCTTGTTCTCAGACCCAGGAAATTTTCTGTTACAGAGGAATAAAATTATGATTCAGTGCATCTACTTCCATGATAAAGTCAGACTTTATTTTCTTTATTCTGAAGAGAAGGACAACAGAAAATGCTTGACAAACTTTAAAATTTGGCTTCTTTCTAACAGTTGCAAATCACAGACAAGGAACATAGTTGCTGGATAATGGCGGCAAACAGAGTTTTGTTATACAGTACTACAGTGTACATGTAGCACACATTAAATGTAGATATGGTAGAGCACAGTTGTGAGAACTTTGGATATGAAATTACTGAGCTTTCATTGGCATCTTCATGTGAGGCCTCAAGAAGTGGATATTCTTCAAATAACCGTGTATTTTATTCCATACACACACAGGCTGATAGTTTTACTTCTCTAATTTGGATTTATAGTGAGATAAAGAATGCATTTAAGTGTCTGTAAGCCTCTCTATCTTAATTTCAAGTACTAGATTTTAAACATATGCTGATACCTAATAATATCTCAATGAAGGCCATCTTTACTCTGGTATCATTAGTGGATGTTTTCAGCTTCTATTCACTGGACTGCAACAGTAAAAACACTGGAGTACAAGTGTAAATTGCTAAACCGAAGGAGAGTGACCCAGTACTGAGTTTCTAAATATGCTGAAAGCTTATGAAAATCAGCACACCCATGCTATTACTGTATTCTGCTAATGTCCAAAGTAGGTGTTCATTTAAAACTTGGGATTCAGACAGAGGAGGTGATACCCTTTTGCACTGGTATTTTGGGAGCAGATAAATACTGTTACACCTGCCATATTGTATATGCTAGATATTCATTCAGCAGGCTTGTTGAGTGCTTAGTACAGTTCCCATAGCAGTTAAAAGAATTTGTTTGCATTCTCTCAGCTGCTGAGAGAACTTGTGGTGTTCTGTTTATCCCAAGTTTCCTAAAAAGAATTTAGTTTATGATCTTTCTACGTAAACTTCATGGACTGAAATACTGGCTAAAGTGTTTCCCTTTAGTTTTTTACCAGCCTTATTTTTACATGAGCAGTACTTTATATCTTCAGGAAAGTGCAAAACTGTAAAATAGAGTTCTGCCATTATTAATGACATAATTCTTGTATAGTAAATATGCTTCTAACTTACTTTTAAGAGAAGATAATTTTCAAACTGGAAATACCTCAGTTGTATTACTTCAGTAATGCCCATTGATTTCATGTGTGTAATTTCAGGGGGTTGCATAAAATCAAGCTTGAGTAGTAAGTTCTTTTCACTAAAAATGTCATTCACTCATTCTTGCCAAGATTGATGCTGAAAGAGACAAGATTCTGTGCAAGTCCTACTCTGTTCAAATACTTCTGTTTCCCAGCAATTCATATATTCTGTGAGCTTAATCATAAACACACCCAAGCTTGAAATTGCAATAAATGAAGAGGCCAAGTATGGAAGCTCAGTAACAGAATAACCAAAGGTAAGGTAGTTTTGGTGAGGTAAACAACAGAATTTTACACGTATTTAAAAGGTGTTAACATTGAACAATATTCTTGTCAGTGCTGATCTTTTACCAGCTGCAAGGCAAAACAGTTTGCCAATTGCAGGGCAGAAGCAGAGGTGGTTGTTTCTCTTTCCTTGGTTGGAAGTTCTCATAGCTGTCAGTAGTAGATGAGGAGTATAAGATGGAAGATACTCAGATTATTGTCTAAAAAATAATTTGCTTACAAGGAATAGGTTTGATTTCTTGTTATTTAGCCAGAATAATTACTAAGTTCCTATAATGAATGTAAACAATTTTATATGACATTGGGCTATTTTGTAAATAATGAAATTCTGTATGCAAATATGAAATTATTTTAATAACATTAAATGATGAAGCATTTAAAGAGCATTCTGTTGATTTCACCAACGGTTGATCATCTTGCAACTTGCAGCTTTGAGACTGCAGTTGGTAGTATGCACCATTTGATTTAACACACCATTCTGAGTGTCCCTGTATTTTTCTTTGTTACGGCTTTGTGGTGGAAGAATAATGAACTTATTACAGAATTTACTTTATCATGTCTTCAACTTGCTCTATTGTAGCCAAGGTTATAAGAATTAAAAAAAATAGATTCTTTGAAGTAGATACAGAGGAAGCACTAAAATTCAGGTATCTTCTGCCTATTAACAGATTTCAAGGAGACATAGATTGGAAAACTTTCCCAGGTATTTTTGTTGTCTCTTAGATTCGAAATTTCAGTCTTTAGTTTATGATGTAGAAGTGTTTCAAAAGGGAAAGAAAAGAATATTCAAAACTTCCTGAATATTTTGCTAATTAGCTGAGTTTTTTTCTCTTTAGAAGGAATGTATGCAGGAGGAAGAGTAATCTTGTAGAAATCAGAGGTGCAGTTCACAAAACAAAACTGCCCTTTGGAATATGTAGGAAAATGAAGGGCACTACAAAGTATACAAATTAGCACTTCTTTGGTTTCAAGTATTTAGTGGCAGCGTCATGCCCTTCATCTGTGGTATTTAAACACCTCCATTATATTTTTGGACTCATAAAATGATGTGTAGATGCATGTATATATTTATACACAACTACTTAAAAACATTCATCTCACAGTCTTGTGTGCTGCCACTCGACAGATTGGAATGAGTGCATTAGCCATAGTTAGAGTAATGCCTTTCTCACCAACAGCCTTTGCCTTTCCCACCTTTTAAGTGGCAAAATATGACTTTTATAGTTGGTTACTTACAGGTCTGCTCAAAATAAGCAAATTGTTTCTGTTAGAATTTCCAGCCGTCTCTCCAGCTCTTGTTTTACAGCTTCTTAAATTCGGTACAAGTTTCTAAGTAATGTCACTGGGGTTTATTGTTTGTGGGAACCCATCTTGCAGCTTGTTCAGATAAAACTACAAGTTCTGTTCTCTGTGTAGGGTCATGAGCAAGGCTGCTCAAGAAGTGGTTGCTCCTTGATTTTTTTCTGATAGGTAACAGTAGGCCAAGAAAATGGAAATTTCTACAAAACTGGGTGGGCGTGGGGTTTCCTATATAGGAAGTTTAGTACTCTTGCAGATGACACAAGAGTCAGCGGGCCAGATTGAAGGTTGCTGTAGTGCAGCATTGTATCTCCAGCAGAAGCCAAAAGTGAATGCTTAGGGAGGAATTATAAGAACAAGAATGTAGGTATTTTTCCTTTGGGTGCTTTCTAAGTCTCCAAATCCACGCTACACAAACTTTCTGAACAACAATTGTACTTTGTAGATCTTGTGAGAACAGATTCCATTCTCTGCTAGCCCAAATAACAGAACGTACTCAGTAAATGCCAAGATATTTTCTCAGGAAAACAAGTTCATTATTTTTTTATTATTTTCGTTAGGAATTGTTAAGGAATGCCATCTATTTGCAGTTGTGTTTTTAAATAATTAATATTCTAAATTGGGAAGAGTAGCTTGAGTAAGTTAAAGCTAACCCCCGTTTCCTTGATGAATTTCCCAAATCCTCAACATGAAGAGGAAAGCAGGTCAAGATGGGTCATGTTGGGAGACAGAAAAAATGAGCTCCTTTCTATTTCAGGAACTTCAGGAAGAGATGTGAGAGCTGCAAGAAACATCATCTAACTGATACTCTGAAGAAACAGCAGAATTTTTGTTGACCTCCTCAGTTGTACTTAACTTGCACCTGTTGGCAAAAACTGTTTTATGATTCTCTGGGCCTGTCTTCTATTAATGCAGTTATTATCTCGATCTGTAGTTAGACAAGTTTGAAGGGTAGTCTTTGAAGCATAAGGAAGGTGATGTGCTGGAGGAGGTGTCTCAACTTCTCATCCTTTATGGAAAAAACATCGTGTTAGAAGTATTTCTAAGTGTCACTAGCTCTTTCAACGGATCTGTCCGGGGTAATATTCTTGTCTTGACCTGCTTTATGAACTTGAAAAGATACTTGGTTAAGAATTGTACTTTCAGTTTTTCTGTAAACAAAGGCAAGAGAAAACTATTCATGATTCTCATTCTGCAGTCAAATTCACACCTAACTTGTCCTCTCATCAGTCTGCAAAAATCATGGGCTTGAAATAAAAGGTGCTTGGTATAAACAAAGCTTATAGCATGTATAAAAATAGGAGAAAATAGTTCAATCTAGTTTAAGTAATGAAAAAATGTCTGCAGAGACATCAACCAGAAGCAGAGATCATCAATTCTTGGCAAAAAGAGTATCATTCTTAACCGCAAGACACTACCTAGACACAGATAACCTCCAGAACATGTCCAGTGTTGGCAGTTGTACTGAAGTACTCAGAAAATGTAATGCAGCTTTAAATATTTTCTTCCTTTGTCTATCTGTGATATAAAACAGCTCCCACCCACTTGACGTTATAGACTAAGTGATTCAGATCTATTGGCTCTTGGTTGTGGAAAAATCTGCCTGGAGGTCAGTCATGGTTCATACCACAAGCAGCCATCCTTTTTTCGCTCTGCTTAACTTCAACTGGCATTTGTAAACGGGCACATGCATCCTTACTTTCAGCTGCATTTGATTAAAGGTCTGCATGGAGTCGTACGCAAAGTATAAGGACCTCTGTATGCTCCATGCATGTGGGAGCCTGTCTGTGAAAGTCATCTGGCCCCTGTTGTGTCCAAGCAGAAAGTAAGGGAGGTGACTGCAATCCAAATGCCAGAACTGAGTACTGAGAGAGAGCCCAGAGGAGGCTTTTGCTACCACTCTCATGGTAATGCTATATATGAACACCTCCCTGCCTTGCCTGCTCCAAGAGCAGCAAATTGATCCAGCCCAGAAACTGCTTTAGTAGTGTCAGAGAAGTTCTGCTGTGTCCCTGAGCGTCCTTCCTGAAACAGGAGGAGGCTTTTCCCTGCCCCCCATTTCCTGTACGCAACAATCAGACTTTGGTAATTGCAACTCTTCTGATTTACAAGCCCACATGAGGTCTTCTGCATTCATTATGCATGAACTGAAATCTATCTGGAGATGAATAATGTTCCATCTTTTTTTCTTGCTCCAAATAGTTTGGATCTTGGGGTTTTGATTCCTTAAGTATTTTAACAGATGTGGTTTTCCTTTTGGCAACTCTCACAAATATATTCCTTTAAGAACCTCCTACATGGTATGTATTTGCAATTTGTAAACACAGTATGTCAAAGAATGATTTGATTCAGTGACGAAGGAGCCAGCTATTTGCATGTCATGAGGTCTAAGGGAAACAAACTGACCCTCAGCCTTCCCCCATCCAGCCAAATTCTGATGGGACCCTCAAATAGCTCTGGCAAAGTGTTCTGTTTCTTTTGGACTTGATGAATGCTTGTTTCTGTGAAGGCGTGTAATTATTTCTTCCTTTATTTTGCTGCACAAGTTACCAAGAGAAGCAGCTTAAAACAAAATGTGAGTATTGAGACTCTTTTCCCTTACTCCTTTATCAGATAATCTTTAAATGTGGTAGTATACAAGGTACCTAATTTAATATTTTGAGCAAGTAAGCAGGAACTTTTTCCTCACACAAAAAACTGCTGATTAAATTGGATGTAGAATCCTACATATATAACAACATTTTTTTTATTTTGTGTACTGAAAAAGATACCGCACTATTTTTTTTTTTTTTGGATGCAATTCTTTCCATTGTATTAATTGGCTCGCTCACTAATTTACGGAAAGATTGTTTGGGGTTTCCTTTGTAATGAGACGAGGATTAATTTTGTTTACTCCAAAGAACAATCCAACAAAAAATGTGTATGCTGTTTCCCGTGACATTTTAAACCCCATTTTTATCTCCTTTCAAGCTTTTGTAGCTATTTGCTTTTGCAAGAAAAATTTCTAGATAGTGTCTATCAAGTTAAATCACTTGTTTCTAACTTAACTAATTTTAGCACCTAATAGGAATTGTTCTTGCTTTTTTGCTTTTGGAAGTAAAACCAGTTTCCAAGCTGACTTTTATAACAAGTCAAAATACTGCTGTAAACAACAAGTATAATCTCCCAATCCTCCCTCCATAAAACACTTTGTTTTATGTTTCAGCTATCATACTTCTAGGATCATAATTTTGTTTGGAATGTGAAGGGAAAGAGTAGTATTGAAAGGATATGCCACTGTTTACTGCAGTGGTGTTACAAATATGTGCCTATATTGCAGAATTAAAAAAGTATGGGTAACAGGGGCAATAGTCCTTAAATTACAGTCTATGTATATTAACTGTAGTTCTGCCTGATTTCATAATGGTAGTCTTTTTAATAGCAAGGGTAAAATTAAACTTGGACAAAACTATCAAATGTAAATTCCACTTTGATAATATAAATGTTTTAAAATATATTTAACTATCCCTGTTTTCAAAAACAGGATGGTTGTATATCTGGAACTGGTCACAAAATCTCTTACACTTAGAAAGCAAGTTTTAAATGCCTTTGTTTTGTTTGTGTTAATGTTTTTCTTTTCTTCATGCAACAAGTTGGCGTTTCTAGAGTAACAGTACAGGCTGTAATGGATTTAATGTATTAACATTATAATAGATGGCTGATGGTCTTCCCATGTAATTCCATCACAGTATCAGGAAAGTAATTTTGATTCAGAGGTGTTTAATTGGTAGAAATTTAAGATGACATACTAACCAACTTGTAAGATTAGAGAAAAATTAAATCAAGGGCTGCTTGAAAGAGATTCAGATCAGCTGAGATCTATTTGGTCTCCAGGTTATTTGCAGGCAGTCATAATTTATAAAGCAGATATTTTTGATTGACTGGGTAGGACATGTTCTGCGGGCTCTATACCATTAATCCCAGCTTTCTTCCTTCATTTTTCCCTACTTGAGTTTTATTTCTCAAAAGAGTAGTTTAAAACTTTTCATATTACCTAACCATGGACAGACAGAAAGAAATGTAAAAATCTTAATGAGAATGCTTCCAAATGTCAAGCCCAACATCAGAGGGGAACTCTGAACCTGTTTGAAAAAACAGCCCTCTGGCTGACCTGTAAAGGCTCTTAGATCACCTGGGGAGTAAAGCCAAGTTGTTTTTCTGCAGGCTTCCCTGCCAGTTTAGGGTAAAGTGATGTCTTATTGTCTAATTCTAGGACGCTCATAAAATTAATTATTTCCAGTTTAACCATTCCATTAAAAATCTCTACAGCCCTAATTTTGGAAATTGGAGTGGCAAAATGCTGCTGATGCTCCTCTTGGGCTCCTGCAACTGGATTCATTCTGGGACGCAGCTCTTATGAGAACTCCTTGTTTCATACATTTGTGTTTTCCTATAAAATGTCAGAGGGATGAAATAAGGAGAGTTTTGTGGAACTATGCAAACATTACTCCAGAAACACAAGTTATTAAACCTCCATGACATTAAATTCTGTAGCAGAGATACCATGAAGGACAAGACTGCTGCAAAGGCTAACTAAGCTGCCTCAGTTGCCTTCATAGTGATGGCCAAATTTAATTGCTGCTAGAAATCAGCCCGGAGAGGAATCTTTTGACTGTAAAAATGGCCTTGCTCATTAGCCTCAGTAGGCTTAGGTTAGTTTTTGCGAATATCCCCCTTCTTTGGTGCTGTGCAGTATACATCAACTGTTGTCCCTTTTGTTTGCCTTTCTTAGACTAAGAGGTGTTTTTTATTCTATTTTATTCATATTAGCATGTTACTTTTCTTCTCAACCACGGTTGCCTTTGAGCTTGAATTTGTTCTGGCTCCATACATAAAGACTGATAAATTCTTGCACATCTCAGTGGGTAATGGATCTGAACATGGTGCCCTAGCTGGTTGCTAGTATCACACATAGAGGCTTTATCGCTCAGAAAAATATTCATCTTCCTGTCATGTGTCTTTGTGCATAGGTAGCAGAATTGATAGCAAGAATGAGCAAGTGCCAGAGCATAGTGTAGTTGTTGACAGAACATTTTGTGTAAGAAATTAGTCATAACCTCAGAGTCATTAAGGACAATTGCAAGTTCGCAACTGGAACATTTTATTGCTTCAGCTAATTTTGGAAGTGCTTTCTACCTCCAGCACTTGAAGTTGACCACCTTTGTACAGTGCTTTTAACTATCCTGGGCAAGTGTCATAGATGCAGCCTGATGAGCAGGTCCATCTAGTGACAAATGCACAGTGAGTGGTTTCTTTTGTTCCCACTGGTACAGGTTTGCTCTCTGACCTTGAGGAAGTCAATTGTTTTGATTTGATAAGTATTAACCTTTCCTGTAGACAAGTATCTCACAAGTCTGTTTTAGGATTACTTTATTATTGTTGTCAGCAAAACATTCTGAAACCTTTGAAAGGAAGGCTGTAAAATACTTCAGAGGGTTAGGTTATAATTCTATTTATCAGAAACCCAGAACAGTATTAGGCTGTAAATGTACCTACCAGGAGCTCATTCTTTCTCAAGTAAGCTCTTCATGTTTCAAATTCAGCTACATTATGATTCATTTTTGTATTAAAACCTGAAAAATTGTGTCATAATTCTCTGAGTCTCGTTTGCATGAAAAAAAAAGAAAAAAGACAAGTTTAGAGTAAAAACTATTTCATGCTAATCTTCTAATTGTCCGTCTTTGCTTAGTTTGGTGCTTGAAAACTGAGGAACATTGAGAAACAGGGCTGAGTATCTCTAAGGACTGGTCAATGTTGCTGTCACAGGATGTGAAGATTGAAGTTAAACCGAGTCAATACCATGTTATACTCCAGCTTGTTTGACAGCCCATTATCTGCTCTACTACTCAAGACTTGAGAGGTCTTTAATTAACATTTTTTGCCTGGTTAATGGATGATGCCCAAAGTGACATATTTAAAGAAAAGCAAAAAAAAAAATGAAAACCACCAACTTTTTTTTTTTATTATTCCCATCCTAATGACACTGTTATTTTTCCTCCCTGGTAGAGGACAAACAAAAAGCTAAAGACCGCCACTCCCTGTCCCTTCTCCCATCAGCCCCACTCCTGAAAGGGTCCGTTATGTTCAAAATCCTGTTGCGAGCTGTCTTCTAGAACTGAGCTTTTACACTGTGAGTCCCTATATCCCTTTGTTATGTTGGAATGAAATGTGCTGCATAACTATCAACAGTGAATATAGGGCATGATGTAAAAGAATGTGTTTATTTGTGTTTTTATCTTTCTTTTTCTCCAGCCCAACAGCCAGCAGCTTATACTTAATGCATCTACATAGTTAAACTAATTAGGTTTTCCTGTGAACGGTGTGTTTAAAGCACCCAGGGCAGAAAATAAAAACAAAAAGTCAGTCTGCTATAATTCCACATCATTGATGATACGCATACACAGTCAAATTGCACTATTTTGTAACTGCAACCTTGGTGCAGATGTTGAGACTTTTTAAGTGAATTGCGCTCCACAATAGATATGAGCACACCAACCTTAACATGCAGAACTAAAACTTAACCCAAAAAAATATTTAATCACCTGACACCCATGAACTGAGGTAAATTATTCCTCTGCATTAATTTACATACACATGCAAGTGTTCCTGGGGACTTGTTCTAAGAGAAGACACGGCAAGTGATCATGAAACACTTAGGGTGAAGCAGAAAGAAGTTAAATAAATCTGCTTAAGAACACCCACACTGTATTTTCATGCTGGTTGTTTGTTGTAAACTTTCCTAGAAACCTTCTTGCTTTCTCTCTCAATTATATTGCATAACAAGTTTGATACTGTAAAAACAGTAGAACACAAAGCATGACACATCTTTCAGATTTTCTACACCAGGTTAGATGTTCCATGCTCTGCCTACCCAGCAGGTGCAATATATGTATATGTATTTTGATATGGCTCTGTTGTTATTATTGTATCCCTGTATTCCAAAGACAGTGCAATTGCAGAGGATCATTAGTACTAAGTATCATACGGATACCTACTGTGTTAATTGTCATCAAAAAAACCAGTGTACATAAGTAGTCCTTGCTTTGAGGTCAGGCTGTATCTAGCTCTACTCAATGTTTCTGCTCATTCCTTCTCTTCTTGTTGCCCAGAGAACTTGTGGATATTTCATCCTTGGCAGTGTTTAAGGCCAGGTTGGATAGGGCTTTGAGCAACCTGTAGTCTGGCAGGAAGTATGGAAGTAAGTGATCTTTAAGGTCCCTTCCAACCCAAACTATTCCATGAATTCTTGAAGCTGCCTCTTGGTACTGCCCATCTTGAAGCGTGTTTTCGCTTGCGAAGGTCTGAAGACTGCACAGCAGCGGTCACCGTAAACATCTCACATATAATGTGAAGACACAGTGTATATATCCTACTTTTACAGGGGCCAGCATTTCTTAGACTGTGTGTACAGCAGTGGCTTCACCAGCTATGATGTCTGTTGACGTAAGAAGCAGTCCAGGGCTTGTCTGGACATCCCCTTTATTTTCAGTGAAAAGCTTGATAAGGAGGTGACAGCCAAGCCTGATGGAGCACTGCAAGCAGCAAAACTGGCCATGCTTTGGGCCTACAAATGAAAATACAACAATGACTGAAGTAGGGATCTTACATACCAATACTACTGATAGTGGCCTTCACATTTCCTAAACTGTAATGCCAGCTAACTTACCACAGTCTCTTAACAGGGCTGGGAACAAAAATCTTTAGATTTGGTTCACTTTGATAAGGTGTCATATTTTTTCATATTTTTATTAAAAGAGTGCTGTGGCTCGGTTTATTTTTTTTCCTCAGAAAACTAGGCCAAATTGGCATAGCATAGTTGGGAGAGAAATGGAAAAACCTCTCTACTGCAGCAAATCCCTTATTATCACTTGGGAGATTTATGTTTGGTTTGGGGGGAAGCAGGTTTTTTTTTTTAAATAGGGTAATGAAAATCCTTTCCAATTTTAGCTTGCTGCTAACGTTGCTGCTGATGATGATCTTTTTCTTGTTGCTCATTTTATTTCTTAAAGCAGTTCTAAGTAGGTCACAGGTTTTTAAATAACCCAGCTAGAAAAAGTTGTGCTGCATAATCAGTTGTATTTATTATTTAAAAAAAAAATTTAATCCTTGTGATACACCCATTCTCACACAACAGAGTACTCTTCATCCACCTTGTTGTTCTTGAAATAAAATGTAAGAGTGAGGAAAATCCAGTCTCTGCATCTGATGCATCTGCAGCCTCAGTGTTGCCTAACGAAGTTCTGTTACTTCTTGTTATTGGCAAGTCTGTTTTGTTTCATGACCTGTGAGCACTCAACACTGTATTGCAGGTATCATTTCCTATTTCTATTGTTTTCCTTGGGAAAGCTTTTGGTCCCAAGGAGATGTGTTCTTGCCTGGTGGTGTTAGTGTATGTCCCTTCCAACCCTTAAAATTCTTTGATTCTATGATTTGCATAATAAGGCTGAACTCACCGGTGAAAGTCTCAGATGAGGACTTCAGTGCATGTCTTCATTTGTAACTTTTATTTTCTATTTATTTAAGCACTTTCTGAAGTATTATTCAAGCTTCCCTAATTGTGGATTGCAGGAGAGTGTGGAAACAGGAAAGGGGACTGGAAAAAACAGATGGAGAGCACAATGTGTAAGACTTTGCATTCATTGCTGTGACTGTCATCAGTTCACATCTTCATTAGTTCAGCCCTAAATACTTAATGTTTCTTTTTCTTTTTCAAAGACATGTAGTACTGACTGGGTTGTACATTGATAGAAGAGGAATGCCTTAATATTTCCATGTAAGTACAATATGTGATTCTCTGGATTCCCGACATTTTAATTAAGAAACAGCAACACAGCATGAACATCCTTTTGCTACCAAATTTCTTATCTCAAAATGAAATCAACATCTCTGTTCCTAGAATTGAACACAGTTAGCTATAAAATTTCTTCTGCAAATGAAATTTTTAACTTTATACAAAAAAATGAAATTTAAGACTTTACTAGAATTTTTTCTGTTAAGAATTTTGAAATCCATTTTTAGGCCAATATTTTTAAGTCAAGTTTCACTTTTTTTAGTCCTACTTTTGTAAAACAAACTGACATTTTCCATGAAGTGTGTGTGCAGGGTTTTGTTCATAAATATTTTCTATTTAAATTCATCAAAAAAAAATAAAAATAATAGAGCATTCATCAAAAATTTAAAAATAATAGAGCATTTTGGATTAAGCTTAGTGCAAAACTCTGGTTTTCTTCCAAAAATACCTAGGTGCAATAACTTTTAATTTATATTAATTTTGTAATTAAAATGCTTCAAGTTTCAGAGCAGGAATTTAATCCTCTAAAAGGGATTAGGAATCTTTCCTCATGAACAGGTTGTTGCCTGACATCTCTTGTAGGGTTCTTTGCATCTTCCTTAGGGTGGTTTTATCTGCTGAACTGATAAAAAAATTATACATATATATACAGTGATAACTGTTTTCCTTCATACAGTTTTTAAGTCATACAGTTATTTTAGTCATAAAATAATTTCTAGACTTGCTTTCCCTAATGAATCCTGGTGACGACTATAGTGTAGATGTCCATGCCCCAAGCTCTCTTTTACCCCTCTGTACAGAGGAGTAGAGCACTGCCTAGATCTCCTTCTGACAGAGCATGATTACTGAAGGCATCCAGACCTTTGCATCTCTTCTGCAGACTGTAACAGTTAACACCAGCTTAAAATTTAAAATGATCCGTGAGGAAAAGGAGTTTTGACATGCATGACCCTGCAGCAGTAAAAGGAATTAAATTTTTGCTGTGGTACCACAGACAAGCTGGTAACTGCTTTCCATCTAAAAGGACACAGCTTTAGGGCAGTACTCATTTCTAAGTGTCAGAGGGGTTGACTAAGAACACATTTATCATATTTCACACTCAGTCACAACAAAGAAAGTAATAGGTGTCTCTCATTCTATGATACGTGTGTATCGTTCTATGATACACATGGAATCATAGAATGGCCTGGCTTGGAAGGTGCATTAAAGATCATCTGGTTCCAGCTCCCCTGAATACAGCTTCCACTTGACCAGGTTGCTCAGAGTACCATCCAACCTTGAACACTTCCAGGAATGGAACACTCACAGCATCTCTGGAAACCTGTTCCCTTACCTAACCACCCTCAGAGTAATTTTTTTTCTTAATGTCTAATCTAAACCCAGTCTCCTTCAGTTTGAAGCCATTCTTTCTTGTCCTGTCACTACAAGCTCTTGTAAATAGATACATCTTGTAAATGTCTTGTAAACGTTGCTGAGACTTGAGAATGTTGGAAGTGATTTTTTTTCTTGTGGATATACTGAGTCTATTAAATTTCTTTGACAGAAATTATCTAGAAACACTAGTTTTCTTTGCACTTTCCTCTATAACCAAATTCATGCAATTCCACTAAATATATTTAATTAGTAAAGGATTTAGAGACTACATTTACCACATTTGAAATATTAGGCAACTTTGTAATTAATTGTATTGAAGGACTTAGTTACTTATGTACTATTTTAAATCCTATTTCTACATTATCTTTGAAAATGTCTTTTAAAATCTGTGTTCCAAGGACACAGGCAGCAAAGCTCTAAAGTGTGCATTCAGCTTCAAGCACATGATTATTTCAGCAGAGAGCAATAACATTTCTCATGTTTTTAGACTATGTGCATGTCTAGCTTTGATAAGGACTCACAGTAAGGCATTCCCAAGAGACCTGTTTTGTTGCTGTGGGAATGACCTCCCTCCTGCTCAAACACCCATAATGGAATACTGAGGTTTTGTGGACTCTTTCACCCTCCCTCTTTTATCATTCTGTGATAAACATTTTCTGTGGTCCATCACAGAATCACCTTTCCTCTTCCCTTGCTGAACCTCCTGAGACTCCCTTTCCCCACTTCTCCAGCCTGGCAAGGTCCCTCTGGATTACAGCACACCATGTGGCATATCAGCCACTCCACCTAGTTTGGTGTCATCTGCCAGTTTGCTGTGGGTGCACTCTGTCCCATCTCCAGGTCATTAATGGAGATGTAGAATAGTAATGGTCCCAGTGCCAGCCCCTGGGTACACCACTAACAGCATTACTTTGAATTCTCTTTTAACATTGTACCTGGGATTCACTAATGACTTCTCATCCCCATCTTGGGCTCGTGGCTGCTTTGCTTCTGGAACTCAGGCAGCTGAAGCTAATTGATTTTAAATTGTCTAAATATCTTCTAAGTCACAAATTAATTTGGGTAGGCTTTATCACATGGCCCTTTTGTACCAGATGCAATCCTCAAGCCCGTTTTATGGTTTAATATGGGAAATATGACTGAGAATACTGATAGGGTTTTACATTACAAGGTACATCAATGCACAGCTGAAGTATTTCCTAACTTCATTTTATTCCGTAAATCTGACAGTAGTCAGAAATAAATGAGCTCCATAATGAGCACAGGAAAAACCTCTGGCTCTACCAGACTGTGTGAAAACCTGTAAAAGATGGGGGTAAGAATTATTTCAGAAAGAAATAAAAGAAATTATTCAGATGACTACACCAGCATTTGAGTTTTTATGGTGTAAACACGGCAGACAGCAATACCAATTAAGGAAAAAATTACAGAATTCCTGAGATGCTTGATCCCCTAGCTAAGCCACAGCTCTTGTCCTTTTTGCCTGTAGTCATAGGGTGTGTAAACACAGTACAATTCAGTATGAATTACCAGAGCAACCTCTAAATGACCTGCTTTGCCTAGACAGCCCACCAAAACGATATGACTTGTGGACCATGAAACAGTATAGTCAGATTGTTACAGCAGCATCCTGGGTGGCATCCAGACTGGCTGCGTAAAGGAGAATATCATCAGGGAGAGCTCTGCACTCACTCAGATGTTTCCAGGACCTGAGCTGTATTACTGTGCTGTGCCACAGAGATAAAACAGCTTGTTGGAAGTTAGCATTTGTGTCTCTGCTTTCCTGTAGGTACTTTTTTTCACTTGATCTATAATATATGCCCCTAAAATTCCTATTCCTTCTTTAGCCATTTTCAGAAAAGTAAAAATGATAGCACCCTTAGTGTATGCAAATATATGTGCTGAATTGTTCAACAGCTCTCACAAAAAAAAAAAAAAAAGGCAGCAAAAATGAAGTCAACAAATTTATGCAAATAATCAAAATCAAGTTAGAAGGCAAAAACATGTACTTACCTGAAAATGAACAAGTACCCAGGGCAGCTTGCAGGTCCGTTCCCATAATAGATCAAATTGTTTTTCTTACCCTTCAGTTTTGTTACAAGGATTTATTTTGCCACCATTTTTCTTTCTTTATGCCTCTCTAATAAAGGGCCTTATTCCAATCATTATATGTTCTTAAACAAGAAGATAGTGAAGTTCAATGGTAGCTATATATTGATTGGGAAATAGTGCACTGGAATTGCCATGAAGTGAAAGATATCATATTTTTACCTGTATGTATACGTCTACACAAATATGTGTATATAAATTCCCATCTAAGTAGTATTAAGGTTTCTGGGCTTTTTATACACATATAATGTAAGGGGGATCAACAGGTGTTTATAGAAAACATCAAGGCAAATTTGCTGTGCTTTTTAGCTCTAATGAGAAAATAATCATTCTTTTCCTGATGGCTCCACATTTATCAGAATTCACAACTTTACGACCATTTTCTTATGGCTTTCTTCACTGAAAGTCTTCTAGTGCTCAGCATTTTATAGGAAATCATTTGACTCTACAGAAGGTCCCTGTCCTAATTTGTTGTAGGTAAATTCTATCTTAACCTGCTGTAACAGCAGGCTGACTAGCCAGCTCTGTTGTTTTATTCTCATCTATTTTATCATTCATACCATGAATCTGCTGCATTCTCAAATTTGACCCCAGGGACTCCAGTTACAATATCCTCATGTCTTTGGCAACATCTCTCTGCACCTCCTTGGTATATTCTAACACTACAAAAGATATCACGTATCCATGCCTACTAGGTGCATAAAAACTAGCAGCTTTGTTCCAATTTAAATAACAAAATCATCTTTTCCCAAGGAACGAAGAAATGGCAGTCTTTCCTTGCGCCTAGGACACAAGTTAGCAGCTGGAATGCTGGAGTCAGCGTTTCATTCCATGAGAGTGAATAGCATCAGATCTCTAGAGATTTCTTAGCTGACCTTCAAAACACAAAGTCTAGCTTCCAGCAAACTTAAAGTAAACATATTTCTCTTGAGATTAGGATCAAAGCACAAGAAAAATATTCTACTTAACTACGTGATGCTCGTACTGTTGCTTGTTTATTGGAGCAAAGCTAAGTGGTGCTGGGAGAGATGAGATTCACTTTTTTTATTGCTTTATCTAATGCTCAAAGCACTTCTCAAAGGCTACTCAGACCTTAGCCAAAAAGTTTTCAAAAATCTTCAATCTTTTTTATACCATCACTGCTTCACTCACAAACATGGTCTTATATCATTATGGATCAAACTCTGAAGACTTTTTCTGAAGCGAAACCTTGGGCAACTTGAACATTTTACTAGAGGAGCAGCCCAAGGACACCCTTAGGCTTTGCCTCTGGTCTTGGGGGTGCTTTTTTAACCTTCTCAAGCAACCACTGTCATGTCTATAGCAGGAGTAATAGCACTTTGCTCCATCTCCATATAGGGGTCTAGGAGGATGATTACATTACAAATTCTGAGGTTCTGAGGTATTACAGTAGTGGGTCCTGTTTGTGCCGGCAACCTGGGCTTACTGGAACAGATTGACTTCCTGGGAGGAAAAGGAAAAAAGTAATAATCAAGACAACCTCTTTTTAAAGAAAACTGTTTGGTATGCAGAATTTCTGACAACTTTCATTCATTAGAATGAAAAAACAGGCATGTTTCTGCAGATTTGAGAAGCTATTTGTTGGTGAGCTTTGTGCAACAAAAGGCACTATAGGTAACATAAGTTCTTCATGCCTGCCCTGTTAGGATTTTGCTTTTGCCACTTTTAGGCTAAGATGAAACTCTGTTAGAAAGCTGGATACTGATACAGCAAGGAGGAGACCAGAAAGGTGGTTCACTGGGGATTATTCTCCAAGGCAGCTCGTAACTCTAATTTCCACAGAAAAAGGAATGAAAATTCCCCTGAAACCCAGTTTCAAGCCTGCCCTATGACTTTGAATATGGAGCACAGTTAACCACAAACATTCCTTGATTATCTCCTTAGGCACCAATTTATTCTCCTTCCCCAATATAGGACAAAATGCACAAAACTTAACCTTGATTCTGGTGATGACTATAATTGTGCACTAAATGCACTGACTTCTGTCTGGTTCTTATATGTCATCTTGTGTAAATGTGCAAGCTGATTGATGCAATTTTCTCATAAAAATGAGTTCATTTGTTTCACACTTGAAACTCTGATCCTCAGGAAATGGAAGTCCAGATTCAAATCCTGTTATATTATTATTCCAAGGATATCACATAGAACACATCTGAAATATTTTTAAGTGAGCATGTTTCCCACATAGATTTTATAGATTATTTTATTTCCTTACTAGACCCTGTCTTGGTTGGGACCAATATTAAAGGCAGTGAGAAATACAGTAAATCAATTCAATGCTAAAAATTTTCAATTTAAAAAAGCAACAAGTTTTCCATAGCTTGTGCCAAACAATCAAGTCATTATTTTTGGCCTGAAATAAGTGTGATAGCCCCTCTCCCTGCCCCCTTTCCACTGTTTTACCACTACATCTCCCAGAATAGATTAATGAATGCCTGCCTTTATGCACTGGTGCCAGTGGAGACTCAAAATAATTGTTCTTTTCTTACAATTCAAACAACCATTTCAGTTTAGATCTTATGAAGCAGGAATCCAGAAAATGCCTTTTTAAAACTTAAATATAGGTTTAAAACAGGCAATGAATGTATTAAAAAAAAAGGACAAGAGCATAACTCTAAGTGGACTAGATGTAAGCTTTGTCATGGTTATGCCCTCCCTCAAATCTTGTCTTCCATACATTTCTCTTCCTTACTCTTAGATTTTGCATCTGGTTAAGATAAACTAATTTGTACTGTTACTCAAAGTACAAAATTTTCAGCTGCCCAAAGTCACTGATATATAAATATTTCAGGTCACCTTCCACAGTTGTTTTCAACTCCTCTAAAATTCATGATTGTTGGTGCTGCCTGCAGCTACACCCCATGAGTTTAACAAAGAGTACAATCCAACAAGTCCAGCAGATGTTTTTGGGTTTGTTTCACTGTGAACTTTCTGGTTTCTTTTTCCTTCATTTCCAGGAATCAAGACCCAATTTTAGCAAAGTGCTGATGATCCAACCAGCAACAAGAAGACTGAAATAAGTCTTCATCTCCACAATCCTTAAAACATTCAACATTGTAGATCTATAAGCAGCTGAGGTTTGGATACTTGTCCAAGCCTCTAGCTTGAAAAACTGAAGGATGGGAAATTTGTACAACTGGCTCTCAATAGATTTGTGGTATTTCCTGCACTTGTCTGGCACAGAAATATAAACTATCTCACATTATTTTGGCACTGCCAACATGGAACCCAGCAATAAAAAAATATGTAAGAAGAAAACATCTTTTCCAATAACAACAAGGGAAATTTTCTTTGAGTTATGATTTTGTTTGACTTATGATTTAGTTTATTTCTCTTTATATTTTACTCTTTTTCTATCCAGGGTATTTGTGTGACCTTACATTGCCACAAATATTAGCAGAACAGTTGGCATAATGTGAAAAACCATCATATATCCTGGACTCTTCCTTCTGTTTGGTCAGGTAGATGTGGGGATATTTTGAAGAGTAAGAAATGAGCAGAAGACAGAAATAACAAGGGGAAGTCAGGAAAACACTATAAAGTGGTTGCCCCTTGTCTTTGGCCTTTTAACTTCACAGCTGGTTTCATTCTTGAATTATTGCTGCTATCTCAATTGCCTGATTTCTGGATAAAGCATGTCTTAAAATCCAGTTCATAATGCTCATAATGCCAGTAGTTGTACACAGAGAATGCGAAAATGGCTTCATTTTCAGGTCTGACCTGAAAAAGTGTTGGGACCAGTATTAGAATAAACTGAAGCAGTCCTCTTGCTCTCCATCATGTAGGTGATACAATACACGGTATACATTGTTAAAGGCTCCCATTTTATTATAGAATAGCCCAGCATTAAGAAATGCAGGGCACTGCAAAAGGTAAAAAAATGTCTGTCTAACTTTCAGAGGTAAGGCAGCATTACTTATTACTTGACCAAACCAATGGTCATCCACTGAATTACATGATTTTTCCATCTTTCCAGATCACGTGGAGAACCCTAGCAGAATGACCAGCAGTCACACAGACTGTCATTACTGCCTGCAGTCTCTTCGTGGAAGGAAGTATGCATTAAGAGATGAAAATGCTTATTGTGTTCCATGTTACGACAGCCTGTATGCCAACCCCTGTGAGGAGTGCAAGCAACCCATTCAGTGCAGTTCCAAGGTAAACAGTTACCTTTCACTTCTAGTTCTTTGTTAAATTATACACAAATCCAATTTCTTTACTGGCAGATTCTATATCCAGCCCTCTGCATATCCCTGTATTGCTGAAGAGACCTAAGCAGGGCAGTTGTACATTTACACACAGCAAAGAGAAACAGTGCTATTTTCCCAGAAGAGGAAAATTCTGGGACCAAAGATCAGGAAATCTGCCATACACTTACCTCAAGCATATGGCAAAGCTGTGGTCTATGTGTGGACCACAGCTAGGCTTCACCTCCAGTCACTCACTGGCTGCAGAGACTTCACAGTGCTGGAGAGACAGGAGGGTGCTGATGCAATTCAGTGTATCAGGTTGAATGAAACTTTGGAATTTCTGAGAGATGTCCATTGAAAAAATATTTTGTGTATTGAATAAATTATTTTTTGTGTAAGTGTTGACATGGAGATGCCAAGCTGAAAAGACAACATGTTTACAATTTGCCTATTATTCCCTCTGTCTTTTGGAAATTAAATATTTTTGAATTTTTACTTAATTCCATGCTACCTTTGCTCAGCTCACAAATGGCATGTTAGTGACAGTGTTTCTGACTTTGGCTTTGCTGTCACCTCTCCTTTTTCTTACAATATTGATTAATAATACAAGTTCGTCTGTGGTCTTTCACAGTGTTTTCAGTATCTCATGCTTCAATTTAAAGCATATACACTTGACTTTGAATTTTAAGTTCAGATGAAGCCTACCAAAAAAGCCATTGCTTTACCAGGCTCACCATGCATTGCTCACCTTCTCCCCACACTCATTTTGCCTACATTCTTTGGAAAAAAAAGCAAAGTTTATTAAAATAGGCCTTTTGAAAGGTTTCTTCAACCAAAGTACTTCAAAGTATGTTGTCTGAGTACAGGAATCACCCAAGGAAAATGATGATTTGGATGAAGACACTCCTCAAACTCTCACCAGCATTTTTTCAACAGCAAACTTGAACATGTAGCACCAGTCAGGTTCACTAGGATAACATGTGCTTAGAGCTCACTAATTTCACTTTTTAAATTGAAAATTAGGGACAGGATTACCGTTGTGAAAGATTGTACACAAAAAGTCATGTATTTGGACTGAGTGGAAGTTAAAAATGGGAGAAAAAAACAGGGCTGATAAGAAAGGAATGCAACAGGGCAGAGTCATCCAGAAAAATGGCCCACAAAAATCTACAGCTGATTGTTCCACCTCTTTCAAGGTTCTAGAACTTAGCTTTCTTCCTCTCCTTCTTACCCACTCTTTGCCTCAGGCTGGTTTGAGCTAACAGTCTACTTTCAGCAATGTCCAGAGTGCTAACTAAACCAAATTGAAGTGGTAAGTGATCAGCACCTCCTGAAATGAAGCATGGTATTTCTCTCATTTTTAGCACTTTTAAAGGTGGGGACTTGACAAAGAGATTGGATTTGAGCCCCTTTTGTATTTTTTACTTATAAAGGAGACCTGGAAGGGTCTGATTTATGTTTTAAGGTGCAGAAGAGGGGTTTGGAGGTGCATTTTTCCCTTATTTTGGTAACCCTGGAAAAATTATATCTGCTGGTTTGTCTTTTTTTGAATTCCTAGTCAAGGTCTCATACATATACTGTTAGGTCTCTCATCCCCTGAGTCTGATGAGTCTTAAACAAACAGTTTTCTGCCAAGTTTTTGGGAGGATTTATATCAGGTGAAAACAAAAACAATTACTCTTTTAATCTTCCTAATAATAATTTTCTTCTCAATGAGAGTTTAGTTGCTGGTGTTCTGCAATAATATGATCTTTCTTCAGTGTTATGTAGTGTCAGCTGGAAGAAAAAAGTAGTAACATTGAAAATACCTGAGGTTCATTTCACATTCTATACAGAATGGACTTCTTGTCAGGTGGTCTGCGCACATCAAAAATGTTTATCACTTGTTTGCCCTTTGAAGGCCAACTGCAAAATATAAAATGATTCTTCCAATAAAAACATATCTCTGATGTTACATAAGGAAATGCCATTGTATCTGCCCACACAGTTCCTAATGGCCTCTGCAAGAGATCTACAAAACAGTGTTACACTGAGTACATACATCATTTCTGAGCACACCTCTGGCTGGATGCACATGTCATCCTGTCAAGTCACCATTGCAGCAGTGACTTTTCATTTTATTTCTGTGAGGGGCTGAAAGACAAGAAACTGTGAAGAAGTCTTTTCATTAACATGAACTTCTTTTCTACAAGGACCTGTCCTACAAAGGCCGCCACTGGCATGAGGAGTGTTTCAAGTGTGCCAAGTGCAGTCGCTCACTGGTGGAGAAACCATTTGCTGCCAAGGACGAGGTCTTGCTGTGCACTGAATGCTACTCTGATGAGTATTCATCTAAGTGTTTCCACTGCCAGAAGACCATTATGCCTGGTAAGACAACAGGGACCCTGTGGTGAAAAATGGAACTGCATTTTTAATTCTGAGCCCCTTTGTGAAAAAAGCAGCTACAAGGTCCTTGACTTTCAGGACAGCTTTGAGATGGCTACTCCTCCTTTGTGTGTAGTACTCTCCCAGCAGTTAGAAGAGGGCAGGCAGATACCACTGATCTAGTACTGACAGGTGAATCCTTATAAAATCCTTATGAATCCTTATAAAAAATATTAAGAATTCAAAACTAAGTAAAATGTGTTCATGTTATGTCCTTGATTCTATTGCAGTTCTTAGGAAGCATATCCTGCTGTGAGCATAGGTAGACAAACTGAGCTATTGTGAGCAGGGGTGCCAGATTAGGCAAGACATCTGCATGTTTGTCTGTCACATTGACCAGACCTTGAGCTTATGTTCCTTATATCATTTCTTTACTCAGTAATATTTTTTGTTTAAATTGTCAAAACATGACAATCTGCCTTCAAATCATTATCAGCATTTTTGCTAAAAAGAATACAAATACATTTGTATTTGCAATATGTTTACTTCCTGCCATTAGCAAACTTGAAAATTCTACACTTTCCACTAAACTGCTTCTGAGCTTGTGATCGTGTCTGCTCAGGACATCCTCTAGGCCTTTCGTTGCTACCACACCAGTAGAGAGATTGACCCAAAAGCTGTCTCATCAGACACATCTAAGAGAAGCCACTGCACTGCATGTGGTAAAATGAAGCTGTTTGCTTGGGAAAGTGGGTTCCCCACTGTTGGAGCAGAGAACTACCTTTAATGCCTGAAATATTTTACAGATCCTGTGTACAACTCTAAATACCAGCTGCAAACTATCTGCCGTGGACTTATGACTACTAGTTCGGGAATCTTTGGCAAAGGACATCAGTAAATTTGGCAGTTACATAGGAATTTTCTCTTGAGTAGATCTTAGTATCAGACAATAAAGTCCAGGCTGTGCAGAATTATTGTCTAAGTGTAAACACTAGGTTATTGATGTCATGTTCAATCTGTAACATTGATTTGTAATTTTACAGTTTATTTCCTTTTCATGACAGGCAAAAGCTATATTAGAGGAAATAAATATTGTAGCAATACAGTTGTGTTCAGTTTAAGGTCTATAATCTGCTTAAGTTTTATATAGTTTACCAAAATTTTGTCAAACACACACACCTTGCTAGATGTGATGAGAATAGTACCAGAATTTACTCAGGCTTACATTATTGTCTTCTAGTATATATTCACATTGCAGGTTTTACCCCAGCCTAGGAGTCTAAATCCTTGCAGCAAGTGCCCAAAGGTGCAAACAGAGAACTTAAGTGGCAGTGGAACACCAGCCCACCTCTGTATCATTACCTTCCCTCTCATCAGCTCCCTAGCTGTGTGTTGAAAATACCCAGTAAGCAAAGACAGTGAAGTTAGCCTTCTGACCATTGGGATGAAGCTGCAAATGTTTTCTGTTTGAATGCAACCGGCAGTTTCTCCACTAGTCCAGGAAACAGGTATTGTGGGATTAATCAGTTACACCAACGATTCTCTTCTTCATGTGGAATGGATGGTAGATTATCTTGCACCTCTCCTTGCAGTCTGATGCTGCCTACAGGGAAGGAAGTTATGATGCAGATTCACTGGCAAAATTGTTCTCAGATGTATGTGCATATCTTAGACTTATGCTTCTACCTCAGGGAGCATAGGACACCTGTACACAGAGATAAAAGCTCTGAAGCTCATCTGACTGACATTTAACTGAACAACTTTCTGTCCTCATGCTGTATCAAAAGCATCTAGTTAAACATGATAAAAAGAAATGTTAATGTAGGGAAGAAATGACGAGCTATAAGAAGAGGCAGTGTAATGCACTGTATCACAGAAAAAAATATTTACTTTTAAAAACTTGCCAGTTTAAGCTGATTATGATAAATAATGTTTTTATAAATGAAGGGTCCTTAGTTTAAGGAAGGCAAAAGACAAGACAATAATTGATGTAGTAAACATCCAACAAATTAATCTCTAATTTATAAAAGTGCTGTGTACCTGAACATTATCACTGAGTTGGCTGGCTTGAGAGAAACTCTAAGTAACTGAAGAGTAATCACAAAGAAGAAACCCTAAAAGATTCATATAAGAACATACTCAAAATCACAGTTTAGGCAATTTAACACATCTTTTGCCAGGTGATTACATGGATATGAATGTGTTCTTGAAATTTCAAGTACGTTCTTGGAAGCTCTATTAAATTGAAGATCAGTGTTTTCTTGCATAATTTGATACTGAGATAGAAGGTTGAAAACAAGAGTATTCCCAACATTTAAAACTTATGTTACAAGGCTGTATCTGGGGGGATTGTTCATTTTGGGGTTTTTTCAGGTTCCCGTAAAATGGAATTTAAGGGGAGTTCCTGGCATGAATCCTGTTTTGTTTGCCAGTATTGTCGGCAACCATTGGGAACAAAGCCATTAATCACCAAAGACAATGAGAATTACTGCGTGCCCTGTTTTGAGAAGCAATTTGCTCACCATTGCTACTCTTGCAAAAAGGTAAGTAAACATACAATGCAAAAACTGCCCTAATGAGGCAATATTGCTGGTGGGGAAAAGGGCTGAGTCACGCAAAATGTCTGGTGAACTAGGAGTGAGAGCAGTCTTCCTTTGGATGTTGGATACTGAAAGCCAACTGCAACAGTGTCAGCTGTCCACTCTGGTTAACTTTCATCTAAGACTGATTATGTTTGAGATACACTTATTGACCAAAACAACGGCTTTGGGCTTCTTTTGTTGCTGACTGTGATTTTTAGCTAAGGTTAAACAGAAAGTTATGTATAACCCTTCTTTCCCAATAATCTCTGATTTTGCCTTGGTAAACATGCCTCTCTTTCCATCAATTTTATGCATTTATTCACATAAGTCACCTAAACTGCGCAAAGTGTTCACGGTCTTGCTTATTTTTTCCCTTGAAATTTATCAGGTAATTATCAGATCAAATAACATTCAACTGTGAAAACACTAGTCAAGAGTCCCATTGTTTCAATACATGATACTTCCCCTGTGGCTGCCAGAAAGCTTCATTTCAAATGAGATTTTCTTTTTTGCCCCAAGTACAAATAAATCAATTCTTCTCTCCCGCGATTTCCCATGTTTTCAAATTGTCTCTGGTTGATGAAAAAACTCAAAGTATCATACTATTCATCATACTATTCTAGTGTGATACTCTTCTCTAGGGAAGTGTTTTAAGCTGCTTTTTATGGCAGAATTTATCTTATTCTCTGGTACCTGTATCACTCTGGAAGCAAAAAAAAATATTTTTTCACTTCATCCAATAACTTATAATTTCTATAGTTATTTGATGTTTACCTGACCTGTAAACCTCTACCTCTAGCAAAACCTTTTAATTTAGGGAAAATATGCTGCCTGTTTTTTTTCTTCAGTACTTAAACTTTAGAAAGTACTTTTACATATTTCCATGTCTCTACACCTAACCTTTAATTTGCATTAAATGATCACATGGCAATTACGGTAATTATGCCTGAGGCCTAATTGTTAGCAGCACCTACGTGAAATAATCAGGGTTTGCTTCTTAAAAATTCTAGGAATGTCAAGAATCTCCCTATATAGCTAAAACAATTTACTTCTTCAGTTTGCATCAGTTCCCATAAAAGAGAATTGAACTGAAAGTGATTAAATTGACAAAGTGAAGCTTTGAATTTTGTGCCAATGATTTTTAGATATTAATGTAAAAGTAAATGTGATTTCAAAATAGCCCAAAACTGGAAGATTAAAGGAATCAGGAACTATTCAAATATTTTTATTGCTTGACATGACTCAATATTATTCCCTGGGGAAATTCGATGATACCACTATTTTTACTGAAGTTTCTCCAACTTTTTCTCCTCTTGTTCATTCATTCATTCATTTATTCACCATGGTGCATGTGGCTTGACAGTAGGAAAACTATTTTACACCTCATCTTTTTAGAAATTTCTCTGTACAGTCTCACAACTTCTGTGAAACCAGGTCTTTACCACGTGCACTGGAGCCACAGAAAACCTAAAATTTCCCTCCTCAGAAACAACCAGGGCAGAGCTGTGAGTGAGTTGCTGGGTAAAAAGTTCATGACACTGCCAAACACCATTTTTATTTCTGATGATGATGCAAATATGCTTTCTGTTTTACTTCTACTTCTTTACTGTCTTTCTATTTAAAATACTGTTTCAGTTGTGAGATAGCAAAATACCAGTTCCATCTGGAAATTAACTAGTATCTCAGCATCAGTTCTCTCACCCACTGTCCATCACTAAAAAAAATCTCTTCTGAGAGCATGCTTGATTTTAAAACTTTATCTACAGTACAATAGAAAACTTTCATTAGAAGATAACCTGGTTATTAAAAATTATGATGTTATATTGTGATAGAAAATTGAGAATAACAAGCCAGTAACATGTTGAACTCAACTGCAGTTAGTCTAATTGAAAATTCAGATGGAAAACAGTTGATGTGACCATGCTCTCTTCTCTTGTGCATGTGGGAAGAGAGTAAACAACTGTAAGTACTTAGGAAAGTGTTGGACAATCCTTAACAATGCACACCTTTGTTTCATTGCTCTATCCTTCTTTGTCGATACATCAGGTAATAACGTCTGGAGGAGTGAGCTGCCATGACCAGCCTTGGCACAAAGAATGCTTTGTTTGTGCTGCATGTAAAACCCAGCTGTATGGACAAAGTTTTATTTCCCAAGATGAGTTCCCGTACTGTGTAGACTGTTTCAGCAAATTGTATGCCAAGAAGTGTGCCACTTGCAAGAAACCTATTACAGGTGAGTCTCATTTTCTAGAGGGGACTTGACAGTGATGAACCATTAGTATCCTCTAAAAGGAGATTTTTACTTTAGAAAACACCATTAAAAATAGTCCCATCACAATGAAAGATTGAAGGAGTTTACTACTGGAGAGACATTCTCTGTATCACATGTAATGTATCTTCCTAGGACGTACTGATCACACAGGTTCCGTAACTGCTGAGGAGGCGTTTCATGTGCTGAAAGGAGTTCCTCCATCATTTAATTTAGTGCTTTCTGTACTGAAATTGCTCCATAAAAATATAAGAAAAGACATTTTTTTTGCTCTTCCCAGGACAGTACATACAAGACCCTCCTGTCTGTAATTTCTACCATTTTGTTTTTAAATGCAAATATGATCAAACTGAACACAGATTAGCTGCCTGCTGGTAAGGCACACCTGTCAAATTAGAAAGCTTGCCAAATGCAACAAAGCTCTATCACATGCATCCTTGTTTACTTAGATGATTTATAATTAGACATATGTGTTGCTAATCTATGACTGCTGAAGTTTTCTGAGAGCATTTGCTTATGTTCTGCATTGTAATTGTATTATGTGTGGACTAAACTGTTGAAAAGCAGTGCCTGATTCTTAGAGTTGCATGCTGCATATGTTAGTGGACAAAGAAAATGGTGAATACCCAGCCAAATATTCACAATTTTACAAAAAAAAAAAAAAAAAAAAACCCAAACACAAAAATGACTGCATCTGGGTCAGAAAATAAGCCAAGAGTAAACCCACTGATTTTAACTAGGCAACTGTCCTGTAACATGGAAGAGTACCCATGAGACAGAGGCACAATGCAAAAATATGCACAGTGCCTAAAGAGGCAAAATAATGAATTTGACATTTCAGTAATTCTATTCTAAATGCGGTCTGAAATCATATATATTCATAACTTTTCTATTAGAAACTTAAAGATATATTTCATATCAAGTATACAAAATTACTCAGCAAAAATATTTACAGGTACCAGTAAAATAACCAGTATAAAAATCTGCATAGCGAATTAAAAATAGAAAAGTTCCGAGCTAAAAAAAATCCAAAACTGTTGTAAAGGTCCAAGAAGAAAATGACAAAGTCCAAATCGTAGATTTGATCTGAATATCAGTATCACCAATACTCAAGAAAAGAGATGATAAACAACAGATCTCAAATTAACTTCAAATTAATCACTAGATGATTAGAAAAACATGTGCATCACCAAATTTGAGAGATCTAATTTGGTTCCTAAATAAATGGCTAGTCTCTTGAGACAAGAAAAACGGGAAAATAAGCTTTTCTAAGGTCAACTGAAAGAAAGATTCTAACTCATGCATTTTCTCATATAGGTAAGAGTCTTTTTCTATCTATTCCCTTCCTTGAATGTCTCTAAAGTAAATTACTGATGATAGCCTTGGACTTGGTACCTATTACACACTGTTTTAATTGTCACCATCTCTCCAACTTAATATCATCCTCCCCTGCCGACACATTCACAGTCATCAGAGTCTCAGTAAAAGGCTTGTCAGAGAATCCATGACATGGGGCTTGATATGCTTCCAACTACACAATCTCACCATGTGATAATAGGTCTATGACTCAACTCCAGGAAAAGACAAGTTACTCCATAGTATTTTTAATTACTCATTCCACAGCACTTCAGCAGAGTGCTTTTGTCACAGGACAAGAGATACCATCATCTTCACAGGATGGTAGCTTTGGTTTTTGCTTTGTTTAGGTTTTGCTGGAATATAGAAAACTGTGGTACTTTCCCATTCTGTCACATGGTAAGTGCAATCTAAATACACCTTCATAGGTAACATCATTGTGAGCATTGATCAGCTAATACCTATGCTAACACACTGTTTAGTAGCAGGATTAGTCTAAAAGTGTGAAAAAACACAGTGAATTTTGAATGATTCATACAAACAGGTTAGGCTATTACAAATAATTAAACCAAAAAAAAATTGAAAAAAGTGCACAAAATTAGGAGAAGCTTAACCAGAGAAGAGTTACACAATCATCTGACCAGTTCTACATGCAAACTAAAGGCACTGAAAAATAGCCACAGTTCATCTACAGTCAAAACTGAACCATTCATTAAACCCTGACAATCCGACATACCTAGGCAACAAAAACCATATCCTCATTTCATCAGAGTAATTTATTTAGAAAAATAACAGAAAGAAAAAAAAATATTAAATTAAGGGGCTGCTATGAGAAATACTAAAGACTTAACATAAGCCAAACAATTTTCTTTCGAATTCTCCTGCCAGAAACCAAGGTAATATGGAAAAATAGCAGCACCTTGAAGCTGTTTAAAAAGATCAGGAGCAACATACTGGTACCTCTCTGCTCTCAAGCATCCTTATAACAGAATCATAGAAAAAAAATAGACAATCTGACTTTGAAAGTATTTTAACATTTTAAGAATAAAAAAATAAGCCTATTTTGAAGCATTAATTAAATATATAGGTCCTTGTGCCCTGTATAAGGCAAGAGAGGAGCTTTATCCTACTTTCTAATAATGCTAGTTATATAAATATCAGGAAAAAAATTCCACTTAAATGAAAACTTCTGATAAATTACCAAAGTTCAGTACCATCTGTGGTTTGGCATTGGAACAGGCTCCCCAAGGAAGTGGTCACAGCACCAAGCCTGACAGAGTTCAAGAAGCTTTTGGACGATACTCTCAGGTACATGGTGTGACTCTTGGGAATAGTCAGGGCTAAGTGTTGGACTCAATGATCCTTGTGGGTCCCTTCCAACTCTGCATATTCTGTGATTCTGGGATAAACCATGTCATGGTAACAAAGTTACAGGTAGCTAAATCCAGTCAGAAGAATCAAGGTAGTACCACTACTAGATGCTGGAGGTGTCACTGTATCAACAATCTCAGCTATCTATAAGCAACCAATGTAATCCCCATCAGGCTTGTGCCAGCCATCTGATTTAATTTTAGTAATGCCTTTGCAAATTCCCCCAGTATTCTCTTTCCACATGAAAAAAAATAGTCATAAAACTTAGCTCTAGCAAAATAGTCTCATCCCTACATCATTATTCCAATTACTTGTGACAAAAAGATCTAACCAGTGTCAGCAGGGATGCAAGGCACAGTAAGACAAAAGGAGAAAGCAAACCAAACAGATAAGGATTTGTTCCATGTATCACATACTTAAGCAAGAGGCTGGGAGGAGAAGCACAACACATGTGACCAAACAGTATGTTTTCAAAACTAGGAGATTTAAAACTAAGGGATTATGACTTCAATCTGTTCCAGCAAGAAACCCAAAAACCAGTTAAGACTGAAAGGTATAATTCTAGAAAACACTCTCCATTCCAGTTAAGAATTGAAATGCTGGTTGTAAAATATTTTTCAATTCACCACTTCTTTTTCTGTTCAGATATGGAGTAGTCTACTACAAGAAATAAGTAAATTGTGACTCTTCAGTTTGAAGAAGGCATCTGAAGAAAAAAGAGGAGACCCACAAAGTAACCAGTGGTATAGTAAAAAAAAATCAACAGCTCTTGAAACATAAGAGCTAAGGCATATCACTTTTAAGTGGGAGAAGGTAGATTTAAAAATAAATGCTACACAAGCACTTTTATAATTCCTTCCCATGGGAATACATGATAAAACATATTTTATATATGTTCTAATGCAGCAAAGAATTTCATTGAATGGAGAAAGAGGAAATAAACCAATGCTCAGTACAGACACACCTAAAAAGTCTGAGCCATGTTTTGCTAATGGCTAGAGCAGCAACAGTAAAAGGCTTCATTACAAGCTCTCCCTGCTCTTTAACTCTTCTCTATGCACCCATTCTTGAAAAACCATATAGTGTGTTAGATGGGTCTTTGGTGCAATTTGACATAAACACCGAGTTCTAAACCAACATAATTTAAGAAAAAAAAAATAAAGATTCTCCTATGAAAGGAGATGCTCAGTCTCAAAATAACAAAACAAAATCTCAAGTGAAAAGAAGCACAGTGAGAAACTCTGTTGAGGAAATAACAATTGTACTGACAGACTTGGGCTACTTACTTTCCCAGACACATAAAAATGTCATTGACTAAAGGCAGCATCAATCTCCTATCATTTATTTTCTTGTAGTGGACTCTAATGCATGGGTTTAAATGCATAGCAAAGCATGAGAGCATACACACAAAAATGAAACTTACTTCAGATAAGTGTCTCAGCAGTTACTGAGAATGCGTGCATGGCCTTTTCTGCACTAAGTTACATGTGTGTAATGAGAGGCAACAGGCAGAAACTGAAAGTTCCACTGGAACACGAGGAAGAACTTTACTGTGAGGGTAGCAGAGCACTGGAACTCTGTGAGGCTGCCCAGACTACTTGTGGAGTCTCCTTCCCTGGAGACATTCAAAAGCCATCTGGACACAGTGTTGAGTAAGATGCTCTAGGGCACCCTGCCTGAGCTGAAGGGCTGGATGAGATGACCTCCAGTGGTACCTTCCAACACTAACCATTCTGTGATGCAAAATGACATGTTGCATCTGGCTGAGAGCTAATTTTCCACACAGGAGCCCTCACAGCACTGTGGTTTGTATTTGTTCCTAGAAAGGTGCTAACATGCCAGTGTATTAGCTACTGCTGAGCAGTGCAGGCACAGCATCAAGTCTGTCTTTCCAATATATTCCTCCCTTACCACCCCAAAGGCCAGTGGGCTGGGGTTAGGCAAGATCTTGGGTGAGGACACAGCTGGGACAGCTGACTCCAACTGTCCAAAGGGATATTCCATACCGTAAGACAACTGCTCAGCAATAAAGCAGAGATAAAGGAGGAGGGGAAGCATTTGTTACATTGTATATGTTTGTCTTCCAGAGCAACCACTATGTGTTCGGAAACACTGCTTCCCAGGAAGTGGTTGGACATTGCCTGCTAATGGGAAGCAGAGAATAAATTTTCTCTTTTCCTTTGCTTCGACACGCAGCCTTTGTTTTATTAATCTGCATTTATCTTCATATCACAATGTGCACCTGGAGTGCACAAATTATATTTGAGATGACTAAAATGAAAGATGCACTCCAGGAGCAGATATACAAATCAACTCAAGGAACTCCAGATCTTCAACAATAAAGTGTGCTTCAGTTGCTAACAAACAGGACCAGATGATAACTAGCCTTAAGTAACTTCCTCTAAAATCTGTATCACATGGACATTGGGTCCTCTGCTGCACTTGTGGTGCTCTTCAGAATCCCTGGTGCTAGCACTGATAGCTAAAGTGGGATCTTTTCTCTTTCTGATAGAGATTATCTGAAAAACAAGACAGTGGTGTTCCAAAGAAACTATCAAGGCCTACCCATAGCTAAGTATCAACAAAGATTTGTAGGGTCCTGACACATTAAGTGCTCTTACACTAACATTATCATATTACTGGGTTACTAACAGCTCATCTTCATTAGCCAAAGGACTAAGTTAATCCTGTAAAATTGAAAAAAAAATAAAATTAAATTAAAAAATTAAAATTAATTCAGTAAAATATCTTGGATCTCGTCATGGTAGAGGTTTCACAGAAGAAAATATGAACTTCCCAATGTGACCCATATGCTAACATAAACAACTTTTTGTAATCCTTATTTATTTATTTTTAAATCTATAAGACATGAATAGAGTTTGTTACAAGTGAAATAGCAATCCTTCTGCAGTATCTTTCAGAATGTATGCACAAACTTATTGCAAGACCGCTCTACCAAAAAAGCATTATTATAGGGTATTTTTTGACTACACACAGCTTGACAGAAATGAGAAAAAAATTTCCAGGTAGTAATCTTTTGATGTCTAGTAAGGAAAATTCTACAAGTTTCTATGGAATCCATTTCATTGCTTTATATAAAGTCTTGACACAACAGAATACAACTTTGATATCTTCCAGACAAATATGCCTGCATCTTTAAAAATGCATGGTAATTTAAACACTTTTGTTTGTCATGGCAAGAAGGTAATTTCCTTGGATCCAGAATATAGATGAATACCTCTGACAGGCAGTGAACAAAATGAAATAAATTAAACCAATCTGAGGACAAATTCAGTCATGACCCTCATTGTGAATAAGTGATCTGATCTTCCATTCTTACTGGAGAAAAAGCCAGCATAACAGTAACCTGTCACTAAACCTAGGAATTCTTCCCATGGAGACAGAAATTTTCTGAAAAGGTAAAACAAAAAATGGATTGCCATCAACCCACTGATCATCAACTTCAGATCCCACAGAGGTACAAGTTACCTGAGAAATTTAAGCAGCTTACTACCCCTATACATAGGAGCGTGGTGAAAGAGAGAACAAAGAGCAGATCAAGGAAGAGCTGATGTTGGACAGCTTCACCACAGCCAACCTTAATGGAGTTCACAGCCTGAGAAGCATCTTAAGTTGATGACAACCATCACCCAGCACAACTCCTGCTTCAATCTGGTTCACTTAGTAGAATCCATGCAACCCTTACATGTTCTTAAACAAGTTCAGGAAAGAAAGGTACCTAGCATACAAACTCCATTTCACAAGAAATATGAAGTTCAGCTAAGAGATACTTCCATCATCATCTGACAGAGTAGGTATTTCAAGAACAAAACAGATTTGCAGATCCTACCTAATAGGCTTAACTGACTGAAACAATAACACTTAAGCTTCCCCACACAGTCCTACGCAGGGTCACAAGCACTTAATTTTACTCCTCTCCTCTGCTCTCCCTGCTTTAAGCACATTTGAATCTCAGTCACCCAAGAATTAGGAAAAATACAAGAGAGATCACAGGCTAAGGACCTTGGGTAGACTGACTACATGCTCCACTTGAGCCCTCAATGAAAAACTGATCCCACAGAAACACATCCTCAAGAAGGACATGAAGGACAAACTGCAGCTTCTATTTATATCATCTAAGCAAATGAAATGCCCATTTCTCATCTGCAAGAGAGTCCTCATATAATGGAATGGTTTGGATTGGAAGATACCTTTAAAGCTCATCAAGTTTAACCTCCACATGCCATAGACAGGAACAGCTTCCACTACATCAGGTTGCTCAAAGCAACTTCAGTAATGGGGCATTCCCAGCTTGTCTAGTCAACCTGTTCCAGTGCCTCACTAGCATCACAGTAAAGATGCCTAATGTCTAATTAAAGCCATTGCCCCTTGTCCTACCACTATATACCCCTGTAAAAATTCCTTCTTCAGCTCTCTTTCAAGCCCCTGTTAAGTTCTGAAAGTCTGAAGCCTTCTCTTTTTCAGGATGAACAGTTCTCTCAGCCTGCCTTCATAGGAGAGGTGCTCCAGCCCCCTGAATTGTGTTCGTGGCCTCTTTTGGACTTGCTCCAACAGGTTCACATCTTTCTTATGCTGGAGGCGGCAGTACTGCAGGAGGGATCTCAAAAGAGTGGAGTAGAGGGGGAGAATCACCTCCCTTGACCTGCTGGCCATGCTCCTTTTAATGTAGTCCAGGATATGGCTGGTCTTCTGAACTGCAAGTATACACTGCCAGGAGTTAACAAACATCTTGTCCACCAATACCCTCAAATCCTCCCCTCCTTCACAGGTCTGTCACAAAGCAATATGGAAAGAAAACTTTCGCGGACCATAACCAGACGTGAGACTTTCTGATACCTTACAGTAATACATTGTACAAATATATGGTTTGAAATTACAGTTCAGAAAAGTTATTTTAAAGGAAATTCAAAAAAGAATTGGAGTCAAATGAGATTGTTTCATTACATATTTGGGTTTGGCTTTTTGGAAGTGTTTTGGGATTTTTCTAGTAGTTTGTCATTATTACTTTCATAAGAATATGAATTTTGAAGAAATTAAAACAAGAAAACACAAAGAAAAACCACCCTACAATCTTGAAATTGATTTTTCATTGTTCTTTATGAAAAGCAGTTTAGTAAATTTAATGGAAGCACATCAAAGATTTTTATGAAAGAATATTTTGCTGAAATACTCCAGCAAGAAGAAATATATAATACTTCTAATACTGTGGACATTACTTGAAAAGTGTGGGGTTTATTTTAAGGAATGCAGAATTATAAATATATGCATATTTTTCATTTGACATTCATTAAGAAAAAAATCCAACTAAACAGTTGTCCTGAAATTCTGTAAGAATAGAAACGGCTTTGATGCTCATGAAAATTTAAGGACAGGAAAATGTTATGTTTACTCAGGATAGAAGAGCATGATAGCCTTCCTTTCATTCAATAAGTAATGATATTCACTTTGAAGAATGACTTAGAATTTTGAAAAAAATTAAAATAATTTTAACTACAAATAAGCTGCAACAGTGAGGCTATGGAAGCTGTAGTGAACAGGCCTACAAAAGAGAGAAAAAAAATAACCCAGGCTGAAGGCTTGCATCACATACTTAGTTTCTGTTTCCTGTCCTAAAAATATCTATCCCATACTCCACAAATAGTCATTTAAATGCATCTTCAATACTTGTGTTCCACAATTCAATTTTTACTTAATTTGAAAATGAAGCCATAACCCACTGACATACTTATGACAAGGATTACACTGAATTTTACTACTGCAGATCAAAAGAAGACTTTAAAAATGCAATCATATTTAAATAGTAAAGATGGCAAAGTATTAAAAATGTGAATCTTTAAATAGATTAGTTCAAATTTCCATTCTGAAGAAAGTAAAGTCCAAATAGTTGAACAATGATAAAGAAACAACTGGTCAGTAAATGTCTAAAACAACTAACAGAGCCTCACTAAAGAGGTATGCCCCTTTTTTTAATCCAGTTTTATCTTCTTACTTAGAGTAGATATGTAGCTTCTTTAGTTACCTTTTTACTATACACAGCTCTGTAGAGCCCCTTCAACACAAAGAAGCACACTTTCTTCATCTGTAAATAACACACCTAAGCAACCAAGAACAGCCACTTGTTGACGACAAGAGCTCCAATAATACCACACTGTTAAACAAGCAACCTTTAACATTTTTAAAAGTAAGAATCAAATCTTTTTAAGTATGTGAACAAAACACAAAACAAAGCCACAGTATTTGAAAGGGTGCAAATTTATAGATCTGTATTTGTTCCATCATGCCTTCCCTCAAAGCCTACACTTTAATGCATGCTTTCTCAGTTTTGACTACCACTAAGAAGAGGCCTTCTATTCTAAATTGTTCTGTGAATCATGATTTGACATTCTGTTATTGATTCAAAGCTACTTTTTTCCTTGTTTTAACCAACACTCATAGTTCATCGCTTAAGACTTCATAAGACTTCATAATCCTGTGATCCAAAGCTGGGTAATAACATCTACATTAACATATTTTTCACACCATAGAAGTTCCTCCAAACGCTTATATTTACATTTATAATTTACCAATGCTTACTAGGCAATCCATTTTCTTTCATTTGTGCCATGAATTTTCAAAATAGAAAAGATGATACAACTGAACAATGTGTGTGCAGTTCAATGGCAGCCTGCAATTAAATGTGCCAGACATCTGTGAAAGTCTTAACTGGTCCTATACAAGGTAAAAGGAATGGTTCTGCAATTTTAAAAGCACACAAAATTCGACAATGTTAACCTCACCTACAGAAAGAAAAACAAAATCTTATGTAAGCATCCATGGTGTAACTACCAAATACATATGTTTCCAGGTAGAACCCACACACATATATTTAACTCCAGCAGTCAACCGAAACAGAAAATACTATTCAACAGTGATAAGAAGAAAGCATTCAAATGCGACCCTGATCCTTTCTTCTGTGAAGAAAGAAGAATCTTCCAGCCTTCCACTTTAAAAAAAAGAAATCTCACAGTAACTGTGCCATGGCAGTATGATGTTTTACTTAAAACCAGATGAGTGCATTTTGAATATATTCAGAACTGAACAACTTAGAAATTCCTATTCATTTTTTTGTTAAATTTAAATTGGAACTTACCAGTCTATCACCAAAATAAATAAATTACAGTTTTCTCCTATACAAGAGAATTTTAAATAACAGTAACTGTCTGATAGGCTTGAAAAAGAAAACATTTCATTTCCTTTAACACACAATTATAATATTCCAAGCCAGGGTAAAAAATTTCACCCGCTATGAACTTGTCACAAGAGAAACAGTTACAGTCTTCTTTCTATTCAGCTAGGCACTTTAAAAGCACACGGTAGCTATGAGATACAAATCCTACCAGACAAGTTCTGAGCCTTCTGTGTGAAAGCTAGGCTTGCATTTTCCATACAAGGCACCCTAGTTAGCAGGAAATAATCCCGAGATGTGTAAATAAAAGCTGTAGAGCATCAAACGTAAGCACTTTCATCCACATCACATGCAGTAGATTTGGGGATTAGACGCACAAAAAATTTAATACAACCTGTTTACTGGTATCATTGTCCTCCAAGAAGTCTCTAAATAGCTTCACATGTAGGAAGAGAAACATCAGCAATCTGCATGAGAGAACAAGCTGATTCCTCTCTGTCAAGCAAGACTTTCCATAGGTGGCAGCGGAGCTGCTGAAGAGCTGCGTGCCACTGCCAGTTCTTATAACTAGTCAGAATCTACTGGAGTATCAGAAATGGCAATGCAGGTAGGACAGCCACTATGCATAACTAAGCCTTATTCATCACTCAAAAGTATCAATCACATTTTTGCAATTATACCTCACCTGTGCAAAAGTCAATGTAATTAAGGAAGTCCACATTTCAAAAGCTGAAAAACAGCTTTATGTTAAAAATTAATAGTACTGTATATCAATCTCTGCATAAAACTGTAATTCTGTTTAAAACAATAACTGAAAATATTTAACCTACAGGTTTAATGTATCTTCTAAAGAACTGTATTTCAAAATGTCTCCACCATTTAAACAACACCTATATCTCTGTGGTGGGTTGACCCTGACTCGACACCAGGTGCCCACCAAGCCACTCTATTACTCCCCTCATCAGTTGGACAAGGGAAGAAAAATACAACAAAAGACTCACAAGTCAAGATAAGGGCAGGGAGAGATCACTGAGCAGTTACTATCATGGAAAAAACTTGGCTCAACAAACCTTTTAACAATCAAATCAGAGTGAGCTAATTATAAACAAAACCAAACCTTGAAACACTGTTCCTCCACTCGTCCCTTCTTTCCAGGCGCAACTTCTCTCCCTCCCTCTTCTAAGTGATACAGATGGACAGGGAATGGGGGTTGTGGTTTGTTCATCACAAACTATCTTTCTCACAACATCCTTCTTGCTCTCCTCCCCTGCTCCAGCTCAGTGTCCCCCCATGGGTAACATTCCTCTACGGCCCTCTTCAACACAGTTCCCTTTCCATAAGCTGCAGTTCTTACACAAACTCCTCTAGTATGGGTCACTTCCACGGAGTGCAGTCCTCCAGGAACAGACTGTTCCAGCACGAGCTCCTCCACAAGGTCACAAGCCCTGACAGAAAACCTTTCCCAGCACAGGCTCTCCATGGGGTCACAGCCTCCTTTGGGCATCCACCTGCTCCCTGGTCCTCCAGGGGCTGCAGGTAAGTGTTTGCTCCACTGTGGACCTTCATGTGCTGCAGGGGGACAACCTGCTTCACCACAGTGTTCATCATAGGCTGCAGGGGAATCTGCTCTGGTGCCTGGAGCACCCTCTCCCTCTCTTCACTGACCTTGGTGCGTGCAGGGATGTTCCCCTCAACTATTCTCACTCTCCAGCTGCAATTGCTCCTCTGCACTAACTTTTTCCCTTTCTTAAATCTATTATCCCATGGACACTGCCACCATCCCTGATGGCCAGCAGTGGGTCTGTCCTGGAGCCAGGTGGCACTGGCTCCATCAGACATGGGGGAAGCTACTGCCAGGTTCTCACAGAAACCACCCCTGTAGCCCCCTGACAACCAAAACCTGGCCACATAACCCCAATACACTCAGATGAGGATTATACCACTTCAATCCCCCAAACCCCACACCTTCAAAACCCAAGCATTATCACAGACATTATCTCCACAAAGAATCATAATACATTTTTTTATGTGACATTCTACTCCCCAAAGATCAGTTCTCTTACTTAACATATTTTTCTTCTACAGTTTATTTTGATGCTTATACAATAAAAGACTTCAGGCAAGTCTTTGTTCTCAGTCATAGTACAAAACTATTGACCTAGAATAGTTACTTTTAACTTACAAATATATGAAAAGAAAAAAAAAAGGTTGGAAAATAATCAAAAATACTACAAAGGTAACAGAACACAGACTAAGTTGGAAGCTACTTACCATATATAGCAGTCCCGTAATGTATTAACAATTACTGCTAAATGCTACTTTTCTCAATAACTCTCTTGGCTGCATTAATTTTTAATAATGCCTCAGTAGCCTTTCATTATAGTGTTTTAAAGATCTCATTTTGCTACACTAAGTATAGACTATTTACTTGGATTTCCATTTTCTAAATAAATAGAAATGCCAAGGAGTTTTTCTTAAGTCAGGATTGCTTTTAGACCACAAATCTCCCTACCTCCCAGGAAATCTTCAGGATTTCTTAAAGAAATCTTAAATTGAAATTCACATTGGCTGTACTGTCAGCTGCAGCTGTGCCACATCCTACTTGTCCTATGGAGTATGTGGTCTCCTCAACTGTTTATACTGTACAAATTGTATACATAAGAGACTTTTTAAACCCAAGATTTTTCAAAAACTAATGCAGCAAACATACATAGCCAGTTCAGATGTACTGCTTAAGCAAAATATCCCAACTCTTATGCCCAAAAATGCTCAGGTTGCTTCATCAGCTTCCTTACTATGGAAGCCCTGAAATCTACTGTGACTCCACAAGATTATGAGAGAGGAATTAAGAAGCAATAATTTAAACAAGGGGCTCCTAAGATTCCTCTGACCTCCAGGAAGGATTTAGACTCTAACTGCATTTCAAGTCTCTTCTGCTTTTTCTGCACATTTGGATAATATAAGGTACAAGATACATTTAGGATTGATCTCAACCAAAATAAAATACATTATATGTGTTGCTTTTTTTTTAGGGTGAAGTAAGTTTTGGATAAAAGAGAGCTCCACTGACTTGAAGTAAGCTGAAAAGCCAGTTATGTCATAACTCCTGGATGAGAAAAGCTCAGTTACAAATACTTGCAGCCATTCAACCTTCAGAGAACAGACTAGAACCAAAAACCAAAGCCGTGACAAAGGATCCAAGAGTTTAAATCTGGACTATAAAAGGTATTTTCTATTTACACTCAAACATCTTAACTGCATTTAATTTTAAGAGAAGGATTTCTTACTTTAAAAAAATTCAACACAAATCATTTTGAAACCCACATGTCAGCTTAGACTCTGGTATTAACAGATGGTGATAATTCCCTCAGACTCCTCAAAAATTAATAAAACATGATGTAACAAGTCATTTCAAGGTCTCTGTAAATCCAGGCAGACACTGCACCACTGAAGGAAGAGAACCTGTTGTACTCAGCATTTTCCACTCATGCTATTAGGGTTAGTTATTTAAAGTAAAGCTTCCTTTCAGAAGTATAATTTCTCAAAAGTTAAACTTCACCTAGACAACTAACTTAATTTTGATAATTTTGGTACATTTCTGGTACTTTTAAGAAAAGACTCAGCAAACAAAGCAAGTAGATTCAAATTGGTATTTAAATAGAATTTAATCACATTTTATTAAGAAAAAAACAACACTATTTTACTATAGTTACTTTTAGTTACTATTTAGTTGATTTTGCCTAGTTATACAATCATCACAGAATCAGAGAATGGCTTGGATTGGAAAGATCACCTTAAAGATCACCTAGTTCCAATCCCTTGCCATGAGGGTTGATCTTCCACTACACCACGCTGCTCAAAGCCCCATCTAACCTGGCCGTGAAAGAATAAAAAATGTTTATACTAATAATAAGGAAAAATCATCATGACTGTGAGCACTGGGAATAACCTGCTTTGGGTTTTAGGAAATACTTTTAACTACCAACTTCTTCACTGAAGAACCGTCCATTCCAAAGACTGTATCAGCTCCTATTTAGTGAGCACTGTTTGAAATGTCAAATACTGTACTGTATCAACTGTGAAAGACTGACTGCCTCTTAGTGACTAAGCCTACATATTATTCCAGTTACAATGTGTTTATTATTGCACATTACAAGTTAGTTTGAATAAATTATTTTTTTTCTGATCATGAAACAGGAACTATAAAAATTTTGTTACACAATCATCTTTGGTTAATGTATTACAGTTTCTAAGTTGCATACAGTTATAGGCACATAAAGTGCTATTGAATATTTAATCTATAAATATTAGACTACATATAAAGTCATGAAACTATTACTTCTGACAAACTCAATGCAGAACTTCAACAGCTTTAGCTCTGTACTGAATTTTAACATTTTTTCCTTCTAATATCAAGCATCTACAACTTTGAAGGCTATGCTAATAGCTCTTCTGGTTTAATTTCAATTCATGTTAATTCACTGAAGAAGGCAGTATTTATAGTATATGTCAAGAACCACAAAGTTCCATCAACTCAGTATTAAGCCATTAACTTTATACTTTTTCAGTAGATTTTGAAATGTCGTTACATTTTATATTTCTGAAACCTAAGAAATAAAGCTTACCTATAACCATAACTGATTTTCACTACTGATACACTCTTGAGTTTGTGTGTTTCATGCAAGACTATCTACTAACAAGCAGGCACAACCAATGAAAAGCAAACTCTTGCTGTTGTGGTTCACCAAGGTCTGTTTTCTTCCGGCTGCATGTGGTGTAAACTGTCCTTTGCTGGGTTAGGCACAGTAACATTGACCGAATTATTTGTGGCAGATATTGCAGCTCATACTATGAGACGAGGACAAGGACTGCTATAGTTAACAGGCTTCCCAGACTCCACCTCCCACTTTTTGGAAAAGGAGCACTATTATCTGCACAAGGAAAACTAAGACCTAAATGTGGAAATGATTAAGGGATTGGAACTTCTGACATACAAAGAAAGGCTGAAGATAGCTGGGATTGTTTAGCCTTAAGAAGAAAAGTTTTGAAGAGATCTTATTAATTTGCATGTGTATTTGTAGGGGGGGTGGAGAGGTAGGCTGGGCAGGGAGTAAACACAAGGGAACCAGACTCCTCTCAGTGGTGCATATGAGCCTAGGCCAGTATGACAAAGTTTCTTTTCAGATGGACTCAATTCACTTCAGTCTTGGAGAGTAGATGTACCTCTAACAGGGTCTTCTTGAAGTCTGTTTCTGCATTCACAAATTTCTCTCCTGAGATGAGCACTAAAACATGCAATAGGGGCTGCAATATTTCCATGAGGAGCATAGTGGATGAGAAAGTCTTTCAAATCACCCAATAAGCTGCACAAAACAAAACAAAAAAACTCAGAAGTCTTCTGCAGGTGCTTTGGAGGTATATATGCCATAGCTGAAGACATAGAAAAGAAGTAAAGATGATTTTTTGAACACCAGTGACTAAAGCTTGGGGAAGAGGCTGCACAAATCTCTCCAGGGGAACAGAAGTAAAAGAATAAAGCAGCTCCTACCTCCTGAGCATCTTGCTTGGAAGACCTTATTCAATTCAATGCAGTCTTACACAATTGTTTCTTTGACTTTAAGCTATTCAGTATGTGAATATTAACAGCCAAGAAGCCATCAGTCATCGATATGACTCACAAACACCACACACCTTGCCATTTACAAAAAGAGATAATGTATTTCTTCAGTGGAGTAACAGAAGGAAAAGAGGGGGTGCTGAGCCATGAATGTATAATACACCATTTAGTACTAACTTCTTTCCTGCAAAAGGTTTGTACAGGCTCCTTTGTGACTCAAAGGACTTTTCCAAATTCATATTTATGTTTCTAAATTGTCTTTTTACAAAACAATTTTTTAATAAAACTGTTATACTGACTCTTAAAGCAGGCAACCAAAATTCAATAAAAGTTAGAATAACTTTACATAATTGAAAATTTGTCATAGAATATGAAGACTTATAAAGTAAAAAAAAAAAAAGTGAGATCTCGTAACACTGATTACAATGCCACATTGCTGCTACTGGAGTTAGTTTAGAAGGATCTACTGACACAATGATTATTTCCATCCTCTTGTCTATTCTGTCCCAGTATGACAAAAGCCACAAAGTACCAGAAAGCATGATAGAACAGCTTCACTTTTAAGCAAATATCTTGCCCTATCTCACTTCCAGCTAATTCTAAAACCTAATACCTATTCTGCATAGTTAAGAAAGGCTTTCAGTTGTAAACAAAAGGGCAGTGAAACAAACAATTTTCCAAAGACAGAAGTCAAGCATTTGAAAGCTGTTGAACAGCATAAGCAGTATTCGCATTTATCCAAGCTTTCAGTGAATTGCTGTGTTGGAACAATTTCAGTGATGCAACAAAATTTTAAATTAAAGCAGGGTAGTCATATTATAGGGTTGCATGAAAATAAATGAACTGACATTTGGTGTTACTGAGATTTATACCAGCAAACTATTTAGACTTACTTATTTACTGAAGATTATTATTTTCCACATACATCAAAAGTAGAACAAATGTTAAACTACAAAAATTACCAGAATGCAGTGGAGAGTTGATCAGAAGTTGAAGTGCTTCTATACTGGAAATAACAGATAATCTTTCTCTTAGATATTAATGTCATTAACAATCTTCTTAAATTGGAAGTTAAGAAATTGCAGTTCAAAAAATGAAATACATCTTAATCCTGCAGTTGAATTGTGTGTTTCTATCATTAAGGAAGCAGTATGCAACTCTCCACAAATAATATTTTTTTTTAATTGTTCATTATCTTTATGCTGAATATCATATATTGAATACTGTGTCATTACTAGTACATCCAAGACAAATCCTTGCAAGACAGAAGTGGGAGGTAGATCACCAAATTCAAAACTGATGTTTCAAAAGATCTGCTGCCTCTGATTCTAAAAGCAAGTTCTAAATTTGGTTCAGACTTAAAAATTGAGGGTTCTGTCTATGCAAAAATTAATAACACTCTACAATGGGGTATTTCTATAAAAATAAATGGTAATTAAGGATCAAATTTCACTATGAAATAAATGGAACTTCATCAATATAAAAACACACACTATTACACTGCCCTGTGGCCACCAGGCATATTCAATATATCAACTAATAAGGTAGCTCCAGTGATAATGTTCAGTGTAAAGTACGACAAAATGGTGTAGTAATGGGAGAGCAACACAAGTTGATCTGAAATGATGGATATACTGAGACAGGCTAAAATACAAAAATCAAAAAGATGCAGAACCAGTAATGAACAGGTGAGATGAAGAGGTTGATTTAAAATAGTTTGGATAGCTTATTAAGTTAACATTCTGTTAATACTGTGCACAGTATTTATCAGAAGAGAAAAGACTCAGTTTTGGTACTAACCCAATCACAAATTTCATTCTACTTTGACTAAATTCAATATGGCACAAAAGGGGAACAAACACTTCAGCAGAAATCCAGAGATGATTATGCAGGTTTTTGGCATTGGTTGTTGGCTGGGTTTTTTTAAGGATGTAATACAGACAGTGATTCTTGTATTTGCGAAGTCTGAGTGCAGACACTGAAAAGCATTAACATAAAAGAAAAAACTGCTCCACAGCCTCATAGAGTTCAGCTTCACCAATGTAATGAGCCACACACCCTGACTTCCATCCCTCTGAGTACTCACCAGAAGTCAGGGGGCATGGGGGACTGTGAGGAAAAATATGGAGGGGAAAGAGAAAAATTAGTGTATAACTGAGTACACAGCTAAATGCTTAGTCTTGTAAAACACATGTCTTAAATAGGGAATCAGGTCACAATTTTGTAAAAATAGCATCTTCATAGAGAGAGGTGCTAACCCTTTGCTCGACGCAAAGGGATAAAACACAGGTAGGGTCTCAGGAGGGAGCAAGGGGAAAGGCCAAAGATTTGAGGTGTTTTATTAATACCAGTCTCAGAACTTTATCACTTCAGTGTGACAAAAATAATATAAATGCCTCTAGGTATTCATCTCCCTTATAATCCATGGACTGAATCCTGTGAAGACAAGTAAAATGTAAAGATAAGAAGAAAATAGCTGCTAAGAGTTAAGCAGTAAGGAATACTCAGCTACATGCTAACCATGACAGATTTTTAGAAGTTATCAACTATAAGAATATATCAATCCATCATACCAGAACCACAGCAAATTCCAAGCCACCTGCTGGGATACCAGTAGTACTTTATAACTGATACAGGAACTGAAAAAACTTCTCACCTATCAATATCCACTGTCAAAGATTAGATAAAAAAGCCAAAGGAAATCAGTTATGCTAAAATAATTAAGTGATCATTCAGTCATTCAAAGATTTTCTGTAACCAAAACTAAGTTTTCCATGGAAATATTAAATAAAAACAGCTACTGAACTTTTAAGTAGCTGTCTATGGAATGTTATGATGAACTTTCACATTCGATACTGCCCTTTTCATAAGGCTCTGGTAGCTCCTACAGTAATGTCCAGACACAGGCTAGTTGGACAGATGAGCAGAACATAAACAGACCAGTGGAACAGACCGTAATAGACTGCCACCTTCAGTTAAGTATTACCTAAACTGAAACAAACACAAAACCAACAGAACCCAAAACAAAACAAAATCCCAACTTCATAACTTCCCCAAACTTCCCTTTTTTGATTAATACCATCTATCAGCAGAATTATACTTAAAATGAGAAGGCTTTCACCAAGAAAATGGAAGATTCTCAAGCCTACAAAGCTAGTTCCGCAAGAAAAGTCATATGATGGAGGTTACAGCTCAGGAGGCCCACGCTGTTTAGGAGTAAAACAGCATTCAATGAACAAAAGTGATTCTGCCTCCCCATGAGTTGAACTTCCCATGGGATGCTGCAGTAACCAAAACTGTAAATGGATTCAAAGAATTCAAGTACCAAAAGCCAACTTTAGCTTCAAAACACCTTCAACCAACATCCGAAGGAGTACCAAAGAAAATAATCTTTCGTAAATATGCCTCTCTTTACATTTTTCCTTATGACCACTACTAGAGAAAACCTGTAGGGAAAGAAGAATCTTTCACGTAATTCAACCCATTTGCTCTGAAGCTGCAAATGCCACTCCTACGAGTACACAATGTGACAGAGCACTAAAAAATGGCTTACCTCTTGTGATGGGTGACTAACGCTAAAGTAGGATGGAACAGCCAAGAAAAAGAGAAGAGCTAGGCAGAAGCGTGGGCTGCAGTCAACAAGAACAGAAAAAGACTTTTTGAACTATGCCTGGTGTTTGACCTACTTATAAGCGCTCTCTAGCCTGACACAACATATATAAAAGCTTTCTAGATCGCACAAGGAGAACCCCGGTCAGCTACACTTGTACCAGACTGAAATCTGTTCAAGATACACAGGCAAAATGAGCAGCATGTTTCAGCACCAGTCATAATTCTTCGGTGTCATTCAGCTCCCCGTTCACCTCTTTTATTGCGCACTGCCAGAGAATCAGCACTGTAAAACTCAAAATCAAAAATTCTAAGAAATTTAAGCTGGAAGAGAGAAAGGATCCTAAAAGCTGATAAACAATGCAACTAACATTTCATGTAACATAGTCATGTTTGATGAAAAATGTCCAAGCAAGAGCCAGTTCAAAACATACACTGAAGAAAAATTTCCCAAGGCCACTTGAATACTGGAAAAGCAGAGGACTAAGAAAGCAAGTTGGTAAAAATACTGTAAGGAAAGACCAGGCAAAGTACATTATAGAAAACTAATTAAAGCCATGTGTGGAAACTGCTCTAGGAAGTATGATTAACAAAAGTAAACTTCAAGGAGAGGAATACAGGTGGACAGACTGACCCACTTTCACTTCAATATCACATTTGCTGGAGTGCATGGTGCAGAACTTTATTTTAAACATCAGTCTAGTAGAAACAAGCACATCTGCAATAACAACATCCTTGACAGTACTCTAGGAAAACTAATAGAGCTGTTCAAAGGGGAGAGGCCTCCTCATCAAGAGAAGCACAGAACTGGTGCCAAAATATCCCCAAAGAGAAATCACTTAGAGCAATTAGAGGATTACAAGATTTTTTAAGGAAAGCCCTTTCTAGCTCCGTGCTTTGCAGTACACAAGGGTCAATGAACACACATTTCAAAGAGAACATGCTGAACCTGGGAAGTCATATTAAACCCATGGACCAAAATCCAAATAAGCACTATCACAGAGGAATGCATGAGACACCATGAGGCACTCCCTCCTACCTCCAGAAGTGTAAAAAGAATACCATACTCTAAAAAAAAAAAAATCCTAAAAAGCATTCAGCTCATAGATCCTAAGATCTGACCTTCATAGTACTAACACTAGCAGATCTTTTTAAGGACAACTAAGTTGTTCTTTGGCATATAAAGTGCTGAACACCCTCTTCGTTATGTCTTTCACTGTAATGTTAAACAATGAAAAATAACACAAGCAATACTAGATATTCTACCATGTGATACTCCATTAAACAACTTCACCAGTCTAAGAGAATTGTGAACACTGCAAGTTCTGAGAAAACACTAAGAAAACCATCAAGAGAAACAACTAATCCTATAAACAATGCAGGCATGCCCAAGAACAAAACAGTGTCTGAGCTGAAAGTCTGTTAAAATTTGGCAAAACTAAAAATCCAACAAGATATTAGATTGGAAAAAGATTTTCAGCACTGCATAAAAAGCACTTATTCCCCTCATAGATACAATAAATCACTGTGTCCATCAACATCAGAAGGTACCATACAAAGTAAGTCTGAAATGCAGTTAATAGAGACCACAGTGTGTGGTCACCAAAACAAACATTTAAAGGTAAAAATTGTTCAACAGAGACCCTAAAACAACAACTTAACAGGAAAGACAAGTGACCATCGCCATAACAAGGGCACACCAAAACAAAGTTTTATCTCAGACATTTACTGCTGCTTCTATGCAGATGCAGGAAGAATGAACAAACTTATTTAAGAATCGCACAAGAGACAGTAGTAATCTCAGTTAAGGAAATTTTAAAAGTATCTCAGTCTTTAACTCCTGATTCTCTCCAATAAGAAAAAGTGTCAGCTATGCAGAATTCTTATATCAAAAAGCTATCACCAAAAGCCTTATAGCTACCCAATATAGCATAGTATAAGTTATATTACTCTCAGAGACTTAACATATCAACGGACATATCAAACAGATCAACTCTTTAGCACTGTTCACTCATTATCACACTTGCATCAAAAGTCATTCAGAACTAATAAAGACTGAAGAAAAACAAAACAATGAAAACACCAAAGAAAATCATTCTCTCCACTCTCACTTGCTCCCAAAGAATACTTCTAAAATAGAAAACTGTATCTTATTTAAAGTCCCTATTCAAATTCTTCATAGGGAATCAGATGAGGTTTACTAGTTTAGGGATATGCCATCAGCTTTACTTTGTATCTGCCATATTCACTATGTTTCACATGAGAGTAAATTGTTTCAAATTTACAAGCCTGGGTTTGAAATATTCACTGCCTTGACAAGAAAAAAATTAGCAGACGCTATATACCCTCTCTCTGCTTTGGGAATACTGATAGTTGTACATTAGAGTCCATCTGTTAAGTAATGACTGATCCAGAATGCATCCCTGCTGCAGCAGAGTCACAAGCAGTTTCACATTCATATACATTTCCTGATGCTGAGAGAACTGTTAAACACTCTTGAGTTTATTTTAAAATATAAACATCATTTTCAATGACAGGAACTAGCTAGTAGGTGGATGTCACATGCAAGTACTGGATGTCCTCCACACAAATGCCAAAACATATTCTAACCTCCCCACCAAAGACAAGCCAATGTTAGTCCAGTTGCTGATGCACTAACAGTCTGAATTAAAATAAGCTTAAGTATCAGTAAGAAGAACAAAAGAAGGAAGGAAATCAGAAAAGGATTAAACATCTTTGTATCTGTTATGATCTATATAAAGCCAGTTAAGAAAATAACTACATGTCATTTCCTTATTTTGAGTGCTACTTTTAAAGGAATAGATAATAATCCAATGAAGTTATGATGACTTGTACCACACTTGTACAAAATAAAAATAAAATTTACAAGTCACATTTCAAGCTGTCAAACAGCTTGTAGGGAGGAGTGGGAAATATACCAGATTACTGTTTTGACATATTCACAAAACTAACAGGGTTTTAACCCTGTGTGTTCAGATAAGCCATAAATATTAAAATGATCTGACCAAATCACGTCTTTCTTTCCCTGCATGCTGCAGCTTTTCCATTCAGTCTGTGCTAGGTCAAATGCAAATAACTGTCAAACAGCAGAATACATCCTTTTAAAGTGTTTGAAAGAAAATATATTCTTTACATGATTTTGTATAAAATGACTGGAAGTGAGAAGCACTAAACTCATTTGAAACAAAGGCAGTTTCAATTAATTGCCATTTAGGTTTGATACATCATTTTTCTATCCTATTTTATATGCAAAATTTGAGGATATTTCATTGACTGAACTGCTTCTAAAGCTTTGCTGCAGCAAATCTTGCATTCAGGAACAGCACCAAATTGCACATAATTGAAAGTGATTCATTTTTAGATCCACTCGCTTGGCTTCTGTAGGTTCCTCAGGCTTTGGTGTAGGTAGCGCAAAAACATTAAGTCATACAGTCCTGCAGTAACTCTTTCACTCCATGAAGTGAGCAGATGACTAAGGAGCTACATTTTAGCATTTTCTCCTTGTTTCAGCTATTTACCACAGCACAATACTATTTTGCAATGCGCAGACCTTGAACGAAAGTAGCAACAACACTCACTTTGCAAACAAGAATGTGTTTTGGAAAGCAGAGCAGATTATTACGACCTGAGCAAAACCCAATACAACACTGCAATACAACTAACTCTTTATTGCAGATATTAAACAGTATTAAACCCTCGCAAAAATCTCCCTCCTCCTCCCCCTTCCTCTACAAAAAATGCCTAACTAGCTCTGCTCTAAGAGGGTGAAACCCTTCACATATTTCAACCACCAAGAAAAGATACCAGCTCAGGCTGGTTTTCCTTAACGCTTTCCAATTAAAAAGAGATACCACGTCCATGCCACTTTCTTTCCCGGGAGGAAGCCACTAGGTTAAAGGGCAGCGTCCATAACACGAAATTGAGAATTACTTAAATCTCCTTTTTTTCTTTTTTTTACACTTTGAATTGCACACAGCTACACTTCTGCAGGAGGTGGTTGGGAAGGGGAAGAGTAGCCTGTCTGTACTAGGTAGGGTCCTGCGTGGAGTTTAGGGAGCGCCGAGGGGGCTTCTGTCACACGCACGACGAGGAGCCGAGCAGGTCGCGGGATTAACGAGAGAGAGGCACGAGAGGAGTTCGGGAAGGAAGGATGGTTGGAGAAGGGCCGTGCGCGTAGGAGGGACGCGGGGGCTGGGAGGATGCCGGTCGCTTTGGGGTGGCCCAGGGGCGGAGGGGCGCGGGGCGAGCCCCGGGAGCAGATGGGCTGCGCGGGCCGGTGCCCGCCGGGGCGTCACCGGGGCGGGGTGCCCGGCCTGGCCGCTTACCAGGTTCAGCACCGTCTCCACGATGTCCCGGTTGCTGACCTCCCCGACCTGGATGAGTCCGATGAGGACGGCGAATTTCATCCGGATGTTGCGGATCGGCACCGACGGGTTAATCATCCCCGCCGGGAGCACCACGGACCCGGAGCCCGACGCCCTCAGCTCCCCCATCACCGCGACGCCGCTGCCGCCTCCGCCTCCACCGCCGGCCCCGACGGAGATGAGTCCCGCGGGCTGCGGGTCCGGCCCCGACACCGGCTTCTCGCTCGCCATTTACCCCCCGCCGTTACCGGCACCTGCCGCCGCCTGCTCCCCGCCCGGCCGGGCCGAGCCGCGCATCCACCGCAGCCGCACCCGGCGGGGCCGCAGGGAGCCGGCCCGAGGCGCAGGCACCGTCCCAGGAGCCGCTCCCCCGCTCCGCTATAATGAGGGATTATTATGGGCGCCGATGCCCCGTTAGCCGCGCTCCGCCCGCCGTGGGGCCGGGGCGCTCCACAGGCTGGCCCGGCCCCAGCGCTGTAAAATGGAGATGTCGCCGCCAGACACACAAAGTGCGCCGAACTTGTGCCGTGCCGGGCTGAGACACGGCCCGGCACACCAGGGCAGCTCTGGGCAAGCTGCAGATGCAGGATACTAGTGAAAGATAAGACTGTTTGAAACTTTGATCGTTCTGTTTTATGAATTCAGAGTTAGAGCAAAGAAAAGCAAGACAAAGAGTTTTTTCACTGTTCTGTTTTTAGGAAGGTGCACCCTGTCAAAACCCCCATACGCTATCTCAGCATAAGGATGGCTTTCCAAGGGAGGATGAAATATCAGTTCAGTCGAGTAGAGCATCTGAAACTCTAGGCTGCATTTTAAAATTATTTATGCTAGAATAAGGATCTTCATCTGTTTAATAAAGCCACCTCCAAGATGTTGCTTATCTGTCACCTTTCATGCTAAGTTTAACATGGAAATTAAACACATAAATTGATTCGTAGTCTTACATTCTTCAACTTCTTGCCTGTAAGAAACAAAAAAAAAATACAATAAAATTGTTGCATAAAAATCTACATAAGAATTCCTTATACTTTTCAGTGTAGTTACATCCTCAGTAAAGAGTGCAGTGAATTCTAACACCAACTTTTATTATGACTAGGTTTCTCAGGCTGCAGCTGACTTGAAACAATTCTGCCTGCAGAATGCGCAACATGATCCCCTACTGACAGGAGTATCATCAAGTACAAATCCATTCAGACCCCAGAAAGTTTGTTCATTTCTGTAATTATGTGAACTACTTCAGTATCTTTCAGCGGTAAGTTCTTGAATTACAATTCATAAACTCTTTTGTCATTAAAAATAGCTGCTTTTAAATGAGGCAGCCTTTATGAAAGGCACTCAGACATCTGACTTTGGCAGCTGGTATTGGTCTAGACCCCCCATTTTGGGTGCCCCCCCTCCCCTATTCTGGTCACAGCTCTGTACTGGACACATGCTGTTCATAAGTATTATGAGTAGCACTTCGCTGTTGCAGAGCTTCTCTCAGTTTCTGTTGCTGTAGCAAAGTACTGGGGCCAGCAACTACTGAGCTGTTTTTTGGATTAAGCTGGTTGTGTAGTAATTCTGCTGGCATCTTCCTCTGTGTAAAGGTATTATTTCCCTTTTCTCACATAGGATTAACTGCCTGACAGCATATGTGGTGAATCCTGATTGTGGCAGATAAAGCAGACTTTAGTTCTTAAACTTTTAAAAGAACACTTCTAAAGACAGATTGGTGGTCCCTAAGAAGAGCACAGAGCCCTGTGGGGGGCAGGGAAGTGCCCTCCAAGCCAAAAGAAAGAAAGTATGTAGCCCAAAGCCCATACGCCACTCAAAAATACTGCTACATGGGTAGCAGCTTAAATAACTAGAAACAGTTGAATACTCATTTGGATTTTCATTCGAAAACTTTCATAGGTTCATTAGCACTATTGCTGTCACCATGAAGACTACTCATCTGGCATTCCCTGAGAATTTTGCTGATTAGATTTTAGGCTAACCTCTTTAGAAAGGTGAGTTTTAGATCCACAATAGTCTCACCAAAACTCTGAGAGTCACAATAACTTGATTATTTTCACCACAGTAAATGCATGATACTGTGTTCCCCTTTCCCGTTGCCTCTTGACTTGGATCTGTTGGGAGTGAGAGCACAGATGTCATTTCAAAGCACTCAATACACAGCTAACTGTAGTTCACAATCTTCAGAAATCTCATAGTGAATCTTAACCTTGAAAAATTCTGATTTTGTAGCTGACTCTCATCACCTAAAGAACTGCAGTTTGCTATATTTAAGTGTTATTAGGCAGCTTTATAGAAAGGTGACCACAGTCAGACTGAAGTGTTAACTATTCACCCCTCAAGCAGACTGTGGAAATCTTCCAGCAAGTTTGTACTGGCATGAATTACCTTGTTTAAAGACCAGAGTTGTAACAGTATAAAAGTTGATGCTTAACTATTTAACAAACAGAAACACTTCCCACATTGTTTTGAGCAGTGAATTACAGCAGTGTAACTGAAATGTGCTTTAGAGTTCTTGTAGCTTTTAAGGTTACTTCTATTGTGAATTTTGCCAACTACTCTTACTTAAAAAATACTTTTCAACACTGACTTGTGATCCCACTAGTGTAGCTTCAGCTATAAGCAGTAATCCAAGGAAGAAATCAGATCATCTTTAAGCATTACAGACTGGTAACGTATAAAAAGCCAAATAAATTGTACTTAGTCAGTGACACTTAGAGTTCCCCATCAAGGTTTGCTAAGGTCTAGTAATTCCTGTGTGTAGATGTTAGGAAATAATGTTTCCTCAGTCTCACATACACACACATGCATACACAGAGCATAAAAGGCTTAATATTTTCTTTCTCAGTTACAGCTTTTGGAATGAAACACTTGTTTCTGTTTTTTGTTACACTGCCTATATGTAAAATTTCTTTACTTTGCTGTATCTCCTGCAGGCACTTCCTGAAAAGAGATGGTTTCTTAGGTGTGATTCCTGGTGTTTTCATGAGCCAATAGAATTCATGTTTGCACAGTCAGCACCACTTCACTGATGAGGAAGTGTAATTTGTTAGTTACACAAGTTCCCTGCTTTGCAAAAGCGAAGTTGATGCCTGGTGCTTTGGTGGGCACAAATTGACTGGGAACTGTTTTTTCTATCCTTCCACTTAGTAATCTGGTGTCCAGAAGACACTAAGCTTCAGTTCTTTTGCAACAGCTTTGTTTTACCTTATTGTACTTTTGGAGATAGTTTAAAAAATAAACTTTTTAAACCATGAAGCTAATGTTTTATAAAACAGCTGTGGAAAAAGAGGATATTTTCTTTTCCTGAATAGCTGTCTATGGCATACTCTGAAAATACGTGTTAGAACTGCTTCATTTAGCACTGATACCTTTCTAACTAGATTTTGGTTTTGTTTTTCAGATCTTCTAGCATCTTTTCCTACTTGCTGATGTGTGTATGGGCAGAATGCCTCACGGAGTGGCCTGGTTTGAAGTCTGTACAAAAGCTTAGCTTTAACGTGCCAAATCTAACTCTACAAGTGCTACTGTCAAACCTCTTACCATCTACCTCTCCAAATGAACTGTATGCTAGTTCCGTATTTCTGTTTCATAAGGGAATCAGTTTTATATGCCAAGCAAAAAATAAAAGTGTCTTGACTTAGTCTGGTCTTGAAATTACTGTAAGAACTTGATTAACTTTTGGATGTGGTGACACCCCACCAGTCACATCACTCTGCAGCAGCTGGAGAGCAGATAAAGAGTGCCTAAATATTTTGTGCTGCTGCGAGTCTGCCTGGGGCTAATAGTTGTAGAGAACAATGAGGCTTCAGCAGTACTACACTTAGACGCATAACAGAAATAGAACAGAAAAAAAATTTTTTGACTGTTATTTATAATTCAGCTATACAGCTGTCCCATATAGGCGTTGAATAAAGACAAAGAGTAAATTATTCTTAATGAGTAATTCTACCCTAGTAGATGACTTACTCTATGGGCCATCTTATTCATTAGGTAAATAAGAAAAAGCACTTAGAGCTGCATATGAAAAGAAAGTAACTCAAAGAAAGCTTGGCTTTTAGGTGCCCATGACTGTGCCAACTTAAGGCAAAACTAGCTTATTTGCAGGTAATAGCAACTCAAGTATAGCTATGAGGCTGAAGAAGCATTTTTAAGATTTTGATGGGGAAAACACTGCTCAGAGACCTCACATGTTCACAGAACAGCATTTTTAGATGAGATAGTTTTATATACTTCCTGTAAGGGAGTTTTACGAATTCTTTCCCATCTGTCTTTGTTTCAACTACTCTTGGCAATATATTTACAGAAGAAATACATGTAGGAGTCAAGCATATTGTTTTTGTAACTTCAGCGACATGGCTATTTTATGCAAGATGTTAATGAAATAAAATACCATGGACTTCCTGGATTGCATATTGCCTTATCAATGTTCTCTAGATAGGAAAACATTCTCAGAAAACTATCACCATACTGTCAGGGAACAGCATACTGTAAGTTAGAGGTTTAAAATATTTGTCTTTTACCTGTTAATTGAAGATGTCTGGATTAACAGAAAAAAATAAAACAGAACTGTAAAACTAGAAATACTTTATTTTGAGAATTTCTTTAACCAATATATTTGCCGTCTTTGATGTTGTGAAGTGTACTCTCTTTCTACAGCACAGCTGCAATTGTGGCAAACCTTCAGTGACAGCTAAATTACAGGCTGCTCAAATATTGCCATGTTTTTCCTGCTAAACTGGAAAAAGTTACTGTCCTTGTCATGTTGGCTGCAAACAGGAAGAAAGACGTGTCCTACTTGATCTGCTGCTGTAGAAAGTTTTAATGTTTGCAGTTTGTCTTTTTGCAGACAGACACTGTTCAGTATCCTTATCATGACTTAGGAGTCTGAGATCATCCATAGTTGAAAGCAGCTGTTACATTCCTGGTCATCAGCAATTGGCAGATTTCCCTTACAAGTGAAATTTTCTTCTACTTGTGTCCATTTCTCGACGCTGAAATGTAAAAGAGGAGTTGTTTACCAGCAAATTCATGCAACAGGATACAAACAAGGATGACCTGACCACTCCAGCAGAGTAGGCAGTGAAATGTGTCAGTTATAGGGTAGCTGAGTTGCAAATAAGTAGCCATGGTATACCGACATTCATCATCCTTGGTATTTTTATTTTTGACCTGCAATACAGCAGAATGTTTCTGGTTTGCTTATTTTGAGTAATATACCTCTAAATACTTCAGTTAAACACTTCTGTATTGTGAACTGCATTTATACTGCTTTTCTAGGGTAAGATTTATGGTTACATTTCAAGTCTGATTTAATCTCCCCATGCAGGATGATTATTGCTACACAGACATACCTTATGAATCCACTCATATTCTCCAAATTTGGAATCAAAGGTTCCTTTTTGAAGTGACCTCAGCTTTAACGTAAAACGTGGCCCAAGTTCTTGAATTCCCACTTTCTTCTCACTCTTGAATATATATCTTTGGGAACAAAAGAATTAAAATTAGGAATTAAGTTACAAGAGTATTCTGTCTTACTTGTAAATGAGTTTCGTGGAGAACATCACCTGTGGAATCTGAAGAAGATGTAGTCTCGTTGGTTGTGAAATGTAGCTACTTGTCTTCCAATGAACTGAGGATCGTGTGGGAAAAGTGAAGCAAACATGCGACCAACAGAATGGCCAAGTCGTGTTGTGAAATTATTTAGGATCACTTCAGGTACGTGTTCTGTGGGCTCTTTCCCTTTTCGCTGAAATGAAAGAAGAATGCAAAGAACAGATCGAATACAAAAGGATTTTAATATACGACCAAAGCAGAGTTTGAAACAGGAGGAAGACAGGGCTGGTAACATGCCCTAGTAATTTTTTCAAATGCAACCTAAGTTCATAAGTAAAGGATAAACAAAACATAAGGATCTTTGGTTCAGTGATATCAATTAAATGAAAAAGCACAAACAATTTTACATTTTGTCTCTCCACAAATTTCTACTCTTGGCAGGACTGGTTATAGCAAATAACAGTCTACTTGTCACAGGAGTATTTCTTCTGTACTAATACCAACTAAAGGTATATGGGACTAAGCCTATGGGATTCTGTAATGAGAACTGATTAAGTTTAAAAATTACTTATTTCAAAGAAAAAAATTCACTGCAAATTATTTAGAGCTAAGTAAGCAATATTTACTGCAGAAGAGGTGACAGAGCTGTAAGACTAAGAAGTAGGTTTCATTCAAGATTAGGAACTACATCTATTAAAACCTTTTATACTGTCCTATTGTGTGCATGCTATACATGGGGTATTCCCTATTGATGTAGCTTATCAGCTGCTATTTAATGGCATGATTATAAAAATACTTGGCAGACAGTTAGAGAAATTTAGCAAATAACATTGAAAATGAAAATATGCTGCTTATGGAAGTAGAATACGCTAGTCCTTAGTCCTGTTAACTTATGAAAAAACCACTTCTAACAATATCAGCTGGATCATAAAAGTGCAGTTTTGACAGTTCAAGTAGGTTGAATGTATTTATCATTAAGTAACAGATTGCCCATTTCTCAAATTTTGTTGGAGTCTCACCTTTATTTCTTTGCGCAAACGCACACTACTCATTCTGAAATGAGCAGTTGGACCATCAGGCAGATGACTTAAAACAAGTCCATCTGTGCACCAAGTTAAAAAAAAAAAGGATGATAAAATTCAACATGTAATTTACAGAGGAACATTTTATGCAAAATGCAATATTAGAGTATTTTATCCATAATCTATGCCAAATTTACGAAGTTTTGTTATATTTTCAAACATTCATTCCCAAGTAGTTAACTAGCCTTCTCAGTATGTCCATTAAATTTTGTTTCAATAGCTAACAAGAGTTATCCTCTATCACTTTATTAATTGGTAATGTTTTATCTGGTTAGCAAAATGGAAGGGAACTTTCTGGTCAGAAAAACTTGTTAACTAATCAAACTGTTAAATTTACTAAAATAATAACAATGCTTATCCATGCATTACAAACTAAAACAAATTAAAAAAAGCCAACATATCTACACACTTTCTTTAATATTTCCAAGTTCCATTAGCCATCAGATAGTCAAGTTGGCACCGTGATTTTTAAGTCTGTAGTCTGCACACTGAAGAGAAAGAAAACAGCATGAAGTTGATCTCTGATGCACACTACAGAATTATTTCCTTTCCCTAATAAATACACAAAAGGATACTCGGTATTTTGCGATCTTCATTAATGACAATTAAATCCGTGAAGTCCCTTGCAATACACTGTGGAATAATTCTTTTCAAAGCCAGTCCTCTTCGATAGTAGACGTGTGAGTTGGGTATAACAGTAGCCAGCTGTTCACAGAATCTCACTGTTCTCTGCAAAACAGGTGAGTTAAGTTGCAGAGTGGTAAATTCAGCGCCATATTCAATTATTAGCAGAATGGAAGGTTGCTCATTTCAACTACCATCCTTGAGTACACATTACTTTTAGTGTCTCTATAAATGCTTGAAGTTTTTTTAGATAAACTGTTTGAGATGTACATTTTGTATTTTTTAAAGGGATTTTTTTTATGGTTTTCACAAACGTCAGTTATTTCTCCAATTAAACGATGCAGATCATTTCAATGCATGAGGTTGTTGTTTGTTCTGAAGGAAACAAAACAGTGCTAGAGAAGCCAAGAGATTACATGCATACACAAGGTTATTTATAATCACTAAATAAAAAAATCCACATGGACGCTATTATTTTCAGCTTTAATTTACCAATCACAGCATGAAAACCTTGTTATCTTACAACCAGTTGATTGCTCATAACTTTCCAAGTAAAACATACGTACCCCACGAGGCCGGTCTGATGTTGTAATAAGAATCTTGGGAACTGTCTGTCTATTGAAATACGGTGCAAATTCATCAGTTGCTTCATCAAAAGCAACCTGGAAGAACAGAAAGCTTGTTAATCCACCATGTGTGAAATAAGTGAAGAACAATTGTTCAATCTGATCTCAATTTCAATTCACAAGATCTATTCTGTAATCATCCCAAAGCATGTGGTTTTTACATTTTTAAAATTCTAGTGTGATGAACATGGGTAGCTCTTTATACCCATAATGCAAAAGGCAATTATTTAACATATATAATGAAAGAATTACATCAACTCTTAGTGAGCCCATCATGTATAAAGAGTAATTCATCAGCACATTAACAGGAGAGTGGTGAATGTTCTGTTTCATCAATTCAGTTTATGTCCCTTCTTAGGAAAAAAAAAAGTTAGTAGCACATGCAGAAGTTACAGCAGTTACCTCTTCATCATTGGGATCTACAGTGGTTTCATCATACACTCGCTGATTTTCAATAGTCTTTGGTATTGCTTTTGGAGGTGCCTAAAATACATAAGTTTATTAACATAACACATTCATGTAATTATTAAGTGTATTGCAAATACCGCACTCACACTACCATGATATTGTGCATATTTCTACACAGAACTGAAGTACTATTTATTTTATGCCATTTTGAAAAGAGAAGTTACAACATCACTTTAGTTAAAAATATGCACAGGTATTGGGAGATCAGACAGCATCACATGGAGATGCATCACTAGAACAGTGGCACTGCTTAACTTCAGTCTAATTAAGAAACAAAGTTACAAAAATTCCACAAAATAGAGGAACTTTGTATCCACATTTCTTCCATGAAAGAAAAGGCCTCTACTTTCAACACAACACATTTTAACCTTGACATCTACAATTCAATGACTAATTGTCTATAATGTTTACCCCATTAACTTACACTATTCTTGTGAGACTACTGTAACACAGGAACTCCTATCTGACTGTCTTCAATGAGTTCAGTAAAGGAAGCAAAATCTTTGTTTGTGGCTAGGCTTGGAATCCAGCAGACAACTGGTCTGGGCATGGTTTGGTCAGATCTGATTGTTTTAATTTATGCAGAAATTACTATTAGACTACAATCCTTAATAACATCAACATAAATGCCACAGCAATCACATTGGACAGAGATGACTTTTCAGGAAGGACCATCATTTATGTCATTAGCTTAAAACTCACCCTGCCTGATTTCAGCATCATTTAACACAGTAAAAACAACATTTCTAAGCTGGTTGATACCTGTGCTAGACAACAGCATCTCTGAAGGCTACCACAGCCAGCAAGGACAGTGATCACAGAATTATTGAATGGTTTGGGTTGGAAAGAACCTTTAAAGGACATTTAGTACCCTCCCTGCAGTGAGCAGGGGCGGCTTCAACCAGGTCAAGTTGCTCTGAGCCCCATCCACCCTGGCCGGGAATGTTCTCAGAAGGGGCATCCAGCACCTCTGCAGGCAACCTGTTCGGTGTTTGCTCACCCTCACTGTGATCACCGCCCCGCTACCCCCGGTCTGTGGATAACCCGGTCCCTGAGGAGCGGGGCAGCCCCAGCCCCGGCCCCATCCCCAGTCCCATCCCCGGCCCCGGCCCCGGCCCCATCCCACGCCGCGCCCGGTCCCGTCCGCGCAGGCCGGAGGCCTTACTTTGTCTCCGAGGGCCTCTCGCTCTTTCCTCCGCTTCTTCTTGGCGGCCAGCTTCTCCTGCGGGGAAGGGACAGCGCCGCGTTACCCAGGCCCGCCATGCCCGCGCCTCCCCCGGCCCCGGGAACGGCCCGGCCAGCCTCACCTTCCTCTGCTGCTGCTTCCAGCGGAGGAACATGAAGTGCCGCCGCTGCTTGTTCTTGATCTCGGACACGCTGAAGGTGGGCGGGAAGAGCACCCGCTCTGGTGCGGGCGGCCCCGCATTGCCGCCCTGTCCCGCACTGCCGCCGCCATTGCCGCCGTGCCCCGCCATGGCGCTGAGCCGGGCCGACCCCTCACCCCTGCCCTCTGCCCCGCGCATGCGCCGCGGTGCGGGCGGGCCGCGCCTCAGGGCGGGCGGAGGGTGCGGGCAGTGCCCCTGCCCCGGCCCGGCGGTGACAGCGGGGGACAGGGGGCTCTGCCCAAACACCACGGGAACCGGCGGGCCCGGGTGCTGGGCCGCTGCCCTGGGGAGGCTGGGGAGTGCTCAGCCACCCTCTGGGTGAAAAACCTTTCCCTGATACGAGAAATAAAAAACATGGGTTTATGACAAGCAAATAGTGTATTAACTCAGGAATCGTTTTCTTTAGGTGCACCGTGGAAGTTGTGAGATACCAGGTCCTGTCTGGAACTGGTGCTAGGGACAATTAAGGAATTATGAAAGTAGATAAAGATCTGGCCGAAACAGGCCCTGTCACATGGCAAATCCTTTGTGTGCTGAGGAAAGTGGTCATTCTGGCCAGGAGACCCCCCTCTCCCGCATAAGGGGGCACACCAAACCCAACCAGGAGGAGAGGCCCACTCCTCTCATGCTAACAAGGCGGGACTCTCGGGACACATAAAAAGCATGATTTTTGGGTTGGGGGTGTGCTTTTTGGACCTTTGTGGCCTGAGCAACCAGCATGTGCTGAAATAGAAACTTTCCTTTTCTGCTAAACTTTATCTCACAGATATTTGTGTCTTCTCAAAATTGAATAAAAGAGATTTTTCTCACACTGATACCCGGCCTAACCCTTCCTTGACACAGCTTTGTGCCCTCCCCTCTGGTCCTGCCATGGAAAGATCAGTGCCTGCCCCTCCGCTTCCCCTCTCGAGTGAGTTGTAACCACGATGAGGTCTCTGCTCAGTCTCTGCAGGCTGGACAGACCAGCTGATTGCAGCCTCTGCTCATCTGTCTTCCCCACTAGGCCCTTCAGCACCTTCGTAGCTCTCCTTTGGCCACTCACTAATGGCTTGATATCCTCATTACACGAGCTCCTGCCAGCACTTGGTCCCTTCCATCAGGATGGGCAGAGCACTACAGCAGCAAGCTCAGACCTTTGAAGGAACAATTCTGGGGCAGGGAGGTGCTGGTTTAGTTTTTGGTTTAGTTTAGAATTTAGTTACTGAAATACAGAAATCCATTGCTGCAACAAATCATCATGGAAGTCAGCAGCACTAAAGATTCCAAGGCTTGTAGCATCATTCACCTTCCTTCTCTCTCCTCCATCACTTGGCAGCGAGGTCAGGCCTTCATCCCTTCCTGGTGGTTCTTCTTCCTGTTCAATTAAAGACAAGTGTAATGGTCTCCCGTGGTAAGTCACGCGATGTTCTGGATTCCAGACACGCGAGATCTAAAAACAATCAGAACTTTGCTAGCTGCCAGTGCAGAACTGCTGAGACCTGTCTAGGGCTGTGCTGATGGGCAACGGTGTAGGCAGGAGCTCTTGCCATCCAGGGAGACCACAGAGGCCCTAATTCAGGATACAAGTCCGTGTTGCTCACAGTTCTGACCAGCCACAGCACCAAAGCAGTTCAATGCAGGTGAGACAGTGGAGATCCAGACTAGATGTTAGAAATATTGTTTTCACTGTTGGGGTGATCAGGCATTTGAACAGCTTGCCCAGGGAAGTGGTGGAGTCACCATCCCTGGAGGTGTTCAAGAGGTGTCTGATTCTGGCTCTGGGTGGTATGGTTTAGTGGTTTAGGGGTTACAGTGGCAATGCCGGGTGGATGGTTGGACTGGATGATCTTGAAGGTCTCTTCCAACCTTGATTCTGTGATTGTGTCACCCAGAACTGCTCACTGTGAGGCCGCCCCAGTGCAGAGCAGAGTGCGACAATCCCCTCCCTCAACCAGCTGGCGATGCTTTTCCTGATGCCCCCCAGGACGTGGTTGTCCCTCCTGGCTGCCAGGGCACACTGACTGTTGCTCAGTGTGCTGGGGACATGGCTGGGCCCAGGGCCAGGGTGGCACAGCCTGCTGCACTGCCGGGACCTGCAGGGCCAGGCTTATTGCTCAGCAGGCAGTGAACTTGGAGATAAGATCAAAGTATTTAATAAGGATTATTGCAGCAGTGTAAATTATAATCAGGGTTAGCTATCAAAATGAGAAGCTTTGAGCAAACATGACACACCGATGGGTTTACAGAGTGACCGTAACATCATGGCCCAGCAGTGTCTGACCATGTGCACACATTTCACGTTCACACTTTTGCTCACAGTGACTTAAGTTGTGGGGAGCATCTGCTTAATAGGAACCATAGCGGTTTTGATGGTAATGTTCTCAAAAGTTATTTTTATTCCATTAAAGTCTGTTAAAACTTGATGTTAAAATGAAACAAGAATTCCTACAGCAAATTAGAGATTCAATTTACATAAAGCTAGAAGTGAAATTTTCTATTTCTGAGCTGATTGTCCTGCTTACAGGTGTGCAAATGTTTCTGTGCAGCAAAGACCATACTCTGTCTTAGAGAAATTGAGTTCTTGGGGATTTGGGGGGGCCTGGGCTAAATTAGAGGCATTTTTAAGATCAGGCTGCAAAATTCTGAGCCTCAATGAGACTGATTAGTTCTATTTGTCCCAAGGATTTTTTCAAAGCTTGAAGTATGTCTACTAATTTTATATACAAATACTATTTTGCCTTACTATGTTTCTCTTACTAGAAAAGTGCAAAAGAAATCTGCTAATATAAACTTATGAACGTAATGGAAAAATATCAGAAATAACCAAAACTAGACAAGGTCTTAGACCTTGTTCTGTCCTATAAAAAAATATTCCTTCACTGAGATTACTTCTACTTAACACAGACGTAAATGGAAGATCAAAGCCTTCATTATGCATAATCCCATATTTTTCTGGCCTCACTCCCATTTTTGTCAGGAGAAAATATTTCAGTGATCTTAGTGCCTTAAGGATAAGTAGCTTCCATGGTAATTCAGGTTTGGAGGATTTTGTTCAGAATATGTTAACCGAGGACTCGCTGTAACTTTATCTCTAGCTGGTTCAGATGTCAGAGATTGCAAGGGTATCTCTCAAAGTCATTAGCAGAGATTTTAATCACTGCTGTTAGCAGTTCATACAGGGAGCTCTGTGTTGTTTGTAGTTCCAATTTGCAATGGTGTTTTTGTTGGGATCACCGAGTGCTTACCTGTGGAAAAAACACATTATCTTTTCTCCCTCCCAGCAAGAGGGATGGCAACCTCCTAACATTATTCAAATACTTTTCTTCCAAGGACTCACAGGAATAAAATAATGATACACAATAACAAGAACTTCCTAAGGCAGGGGAGAGGCAATGGAAGACACCAGAAACATATTGTGGACTTGGTAGAGATCACTGACAAGGTACAATTATAACTTCAATAGAATAGATGCATGCATAGTATTAATTTTTTTCATAGCAATTCCAGGGTCTTTTGCTTGTTTTAGCTATGAATTCTGTTCTGTGCAAATAACATTTTAATCAGGATACTTGTATTTTACAATTTATGTAGCATTGGCAAGAAACCATCTTTTGGAAGAAGCTGCTTGGTTAAAAACAAAACAACCAACAAAAAAACCCCTACCAGAACCAACCAACCAACCAAAAACAAACAAAAAAATCCCCCACCAGGAGCTTTGATTTGTATAAACCAAGAAGTCAATTCTGCAGTCAAAAGTGGTGAATGAAGACATTCATTCCATGTCAGCACTAAGGAATTTGCAGAAGTCTTTCTGCAAATTGCCACTGACCCAGCTGCAGTAGTGAAGCATCACTTTGAATTGTATCAACAGAGCATTGTTCTTTTGTTTTCTGTTCTGTCATTTCAAACAATTGACAAAATATTTTGTTATTAAGTTGAAATGACAAAAATTCATCTGGGGAAAGGAAATTAAGTAAGAAAATACAGAAAGAGGTGAGAAAAGGGGGTAAGGTGCCTCTGAATTCACTAATATATTAGAGATCTGTTTTGGTTTCTTTTTCCTTGAGGTTTTGGGTGTGGTTTTTTTTTTAATATAATAACCACCGTTTTGCTATTTTCCTGTTTTGTTTTTCTTAGTTTCATTACCTGAAGGTTGACAGGACTTACTACTTGTCTTCAAGATTCATTATACTGAACAAAATGCCCCAGAAAATGCAGTGCTCATAACCAAACAAACCATTGTCTACATTGGAAGATAGATATGCCCTACATAGGATTCCTTATTTCTTTATACAGAATACCGATTTTTACTTGAAAAATGAAACAAAAAGCTGTTGTATATGTTTTTAAATGGAATAATTTTGACTGTAGTTACATTGCCTTGTTATCAAGGCAAATGCAACTTCCCCTCAGAATCAGTGGGCCAGAAATCCTTGAAATTATTGTTAAAACAGATAAACCACCAATTGGTAATAGTAATATGAAGATCACAAGATTCTGAGCACAGTTTCTGCGATGTCTCTGTTCTAAGGATTCTTGGTGTGTTAGTAGAGTAGAGCATGAGGGAGAAGTGACTGATTTTTTCTCTAGGACAAACTATCCCACGTTACACAGTTGGAATTAGGATTGTCATGGATCTAAAATTGGTGAAGACAGGGGAAATACAAGGAACACGAAGTCACACCAAAACATCACCAAGAAGCAAGGTGGCTCAAGGTTCCCTCAAGGGTTAGCTTTATTGGGGCACATTTATGGCCCTCCAAACCTTCAGTGGGATCTTTAGGCCCTCTGAACACTCCGGTGGTGGAGAAGAATATCCCTGAGCTGTTGAAGTCAGCGCTAGGTACCGGTGTCAGAGGGGCTCATACATTTAACTGCACAAGTCGATGTGGAGGGGGAACATAAGCTGGGTCTGGCAGTGCCACTGCAGCAGGGGGTCCCCATGCAACTGCCTGGAGGGACAAGTGGCAGGAGCAGAGCACTGACCTAAAGCAAGGCCACTCTTCTTATTCTTGCATTCAAAGCTAGTTCTCCTGTCCCTTCACAGTGCTGTGTAGATAATGAAGTGGTACCCCAAAGGTCTGGATTTGTTATGCCTGTAAGCACCTCAGCCTTGAGACTGCAGAGCAGATAGTACAGCTTTGATCAGGTCTGGGCCTTACCAGGCCCCTCGATACAGACATTCTTGGTGCTCTTACTTGCAGCTTCTCTCTCTAGGTGTTCCCAGGGACTGCCTAACAGCATGAACTGTGCAGCAAAGTTAGTGATAGTGGTTTTCCTTAGCTGGTAGTTCAAAAGTTAAAGCAGGATACAGAAGACAGGACTTTCCAGCCTCTGGAGATTATCATCTTACCTTTCAATGAAACAATCAAACCAGAAGCCTGCAGGTTTTTCTGAGGTGAACACTGTCTTCATTCTTCCATTACCTTCCATTCTACTTGAAGCTATTGCTGTGTGCAGAATAAGATACAGAAGATGCTGGACCAAATAGCTAGTGGCCGGGGCACTCTCTTCCTGAAAGGAAGAAATATTGGACTCCTGGCCAGGTCTCAATATTCTGACTGTAGTTTACTTTAAAAAGTTACACAGCAAAGCAGAAAAAAAGCTATAGAGAATGGATTATAATCAGGGTCAGTCTCTGTGTGCGTCTGCCCTCATCACTGGGCTGAAGACTCTGCTTCCTTCTATGCTCCTGGCCTGATGTTCTGTTGGGTTTGGTTTTTTTGCTCATTGAAGAAAGGATAATATGGTCTCACCGAGGTGAAACAGTCAGTGGTGGGACACACTCCATGTGGCAGGGGAATCTGTCTTTGAGCCCACATCTCTTCAGCTGAGGAAAGAGCTGGGCATGGGCCCACCACAATATACTCTTCTATGAAAGATGGACATCTATACCATCACTTTCTGAGAGCCTGCAATTGTATTTGGTAGAGATCCTAGGCCTGTGATGCTTGCTATGTGTTACTGTACCAAGCCATCTGTTATCTCTGCTGTAGAAAGGCCTCTTGTTTACCCAGCTAGGCATAAGCAAAAAATAAATGCTAAAATGCTTAGCTCTTTCCAGACTGTTCCCAGACTTAGGCATACCCAGAGCTGTTTCTCCAGGGGCGCATTTCATAGGGGAGCAAAGTAAAATTACAAGGTGCCTATGCAGGAACTGCGTGGGTAGTTTTCAGGATGATCTGTTTGAGACTTACAGGCTTGCATTCCTTGCAAGTGGATCTTGTTTACAGTCTTTTAATTTCAATGTTTTCAGTCACCCAGGGCAATCTCTGTAATGGATAAAATGGGTATCATGCACAATAAAGTTGGGTATTATTTAACATTTCAGAATTAACACTAGATCTTACTATGTGCTCACAATGCCTGTCCTCATCCCATCAGTCAACCCAAAATCCCAATAATATTCATATGCTTTTCTGGGTTACTCTTGTTTACAGTACCTGAGCTGTATACGAACATTAAGGTGTTTATTGAAGGAAGGCATGATGTCCATTATACAGATGAGGAAATTAAACATGTTTGTCAAACAAAATTTATTAAACATATCTATGAATTTAGAATGCCCAGTGTAAGACAAACAGAGGTTATTTTGTGAATATTTAGACCATGCCTTTAAAACACAACTATGTTCAGTTAAGTTCACAATTAATGTCACCATGCTCAGGATCATTCTAGACACCAGATTCTAGATATTTCAAGTTTACCACCTAGCCAATGAGGAATACAGAATGAGTGTCTAAAAAAGTTTGATTTACTGTGGCTGAATATGGAGACCAAATAAAATTTTATTAGTTTTAATTCTGTAATGCTCTGGATTTTAAGTTTCTTTGCAATCTCCATACTTTTATGTAAAAAGTCCTGGGTTTAAGAAACCAAACAATGGTAAAAAACAAACAAACAAAAAAACCCAACAAAGGCCGTTCTGAACAGTAGCTTTGTCTTCCAGAATATTGACATCCCTGTCTCCAAAAGGTATCACACCTAAATGTGCTGGGAGCGCACTGTTACCTTGTCTAGGCCATTAATAAGGACACTAAGAGTTTTGGTCCCTGTATGGGTCCCTGAGAAACACCAGTAGTAACCAGCCACCTTTTTATGTGGACTTAGCACTGCTGATCAACACCCATTTTACTGCCCAGCCCAGGCAATTATGAGTCCACCTTGTACATTTTTCCACTGCATATTTCACCAGTTTCACTGTAAGGACACTGTGGGAGTCCATGCTGAAGGCCTTTCTAAAGGCAAGGTAAATAGCAAGCACTGCTCTCCCTCCTCTATTGAGCCAGTCTTCCCATCAAATATTTGTCCTTTGCAAAGGCACATTACACCATCCATTGTGAGTCACCTTGTGTATCTCAGGTGCTAGGAAATTTCTTCCAGGAGTATTTGCTCCAGAGTCATGCTGGGGACAGAGATGAGGCTCATAGACCTGTAGTTCCCTGGCTCTCTCATCCTGCCCTGTTTGAAGTTGCAGCCTCGTGTACCCCCCTTGGTGTACCATGGAAAGAGCAGTGATCAGTGATGTATTCATATGTCTGCGTTGAACATCTCAGAATGTGTGTGGGTGTATGTGCATGTGAGAAAGAAGCAAAGCTTCTGGAAGCCTGACAGAGCAAGACTTAAATAATCTAAGGAAGAATGGAGCAAAGGAGACCACTTTAGGAAGAAGGCATTTTATGTGGTATTCTTGCAAAACACCTTGTAAATGTATTATTTAAAAATTACGGAAATTTCATAGACTGCTACATATGAGTGTTTGAACTCATTAGAGTTTAAAGGAATGACTTCACAATTGTTTTATATATGGATGTCAACACAGTAGTAACCATGTAGTTATAACCAACATTACAATAATTTCTTCCCACAGGATTTATCAAGATGACTCAACTGGCCATTATCTTAATCTGGACAGATCAGCCTGGCTAATACTGAGTGTTTGATTTACTACAAGTCTGTCAGCACTTCTGGTTAGTTAGTAGATTGTAACTATTAGATAGTGCATTAATTGTATATTAGATGGAGAAAAAAATTATAATGGGGGTTGCTGGAGTTTCACATGCCTGTTGCAGGAAACTTGAATACTTCCCTACACAGAAATTCTATGAACAACAAAATTGTAGTTTGATACATTTAGACTTTTTGAGAAGTTTATCCAATAGCTACCTATGCAAAGTACTAAAGAAGCATCTACTGTTTTCAACCTGGTATTTTGCTGAATTCATTCTATAGCTTCTGGAGATCACTGTCCTTCTCTAAAGAATTATCCTGTAAAGGGGAAGGTAGGCAATGACAACACTTCATCAATGTTGTGGGTATGCAGAAAAACTTGTGTTTCTTGGGGGGTGTGGTTCTCTTTGTAGAAAGTGATGCTTATATCTCTCTGCTGGTGGCAATTACAAATAGCTTGAGCTGCCTTAATAAAATAGTCCTTCACGTAGGGAAAAAGAAAGAGTTTATCCAGCATTAGAGTATGACTCCTTTCTAGCCAGTAATTTTTCAGAATATGCTATCTTGTGTTTGCATTTTATTTATTATATTTTCGTTACTTTATATTAAGGCATATTTGTGCAGAAGTGAAATAATTTTGCTGAAATAAATAGAACTTGGTATAGCAAAGATTTTCACTTCTTTTTCTGCATCCAGCTTGTCCCCAGATATACCCTAATTTTCTCGTTGTCCAAAATTATTGCAACATACATTTGTAGATGCTACTATAGAAATAACTATTTTGTTACTAAGTAAAAGGTGTCAAGTGAAACTGTTGTTCCCCTTGCAGATCACTCTTCACCTCATGGTATCAGCACATACGTTATCAAGAATAAGCAAAATATGTTGCTTAAATATTTTAATACATTTCAGTGTCTGACTATATTACACAGCTCTTAGTATACACTTTACATTTTAAATTGGGAAAAAATAGTTGGGATCATTTTCTACTAGGCATTATTAATGAATGAGAAGCATTTATAAATGGCTAGTGACAGCTTTAGTTATTTTACAAATTTGTATGATAATATTTGCATAAGAAACAGAACTTGTAAAGTCATATATGACACAGAATTAGTCCACAGTAGTAGAAGAATCTTTGGCAAGGTGAACTAACTTGAACAATGTGCATTTTAGTACAGCTAAGTGCAGGTTAATATTGCTAGAAAAGAAAAAGGTAGTTTATTTACTGGATGGGGGGGCTGCACTATGAAAAGTAACGATAAAGAAAGCTATTAAGAGCTCACAGAAATGCTGTTCGTGTGGATATGTGTGGGGAGCACTGTAGCAATAGGGGTTTGGTTGGTGGGGCAGAATGTCTTGACCTGATACTGAGACAAAAACCGAGAAACTGGTTAAGCAGAACTACATGGTTGCTTTGGGATCTAGAAACCCTTCTGGCAGAGGGGACTTAAAAAGCCTAATCTCTAGCCCATCAATTAATCACGTAAGCACTAAGTCACCTTGAATTACATGAACAAAGAGAATAATCAGAAATCTTTGGTTTAGCAGACAAGTATTTAAAAAGATGTAGTGTTTGAAAGCTGAGCCATTTTTTGATTAAAAAACAAAACCAAAACATAGAGAAAACCCCTTGGACTAACTAAACCTTGGGCGTAAAAAGTTTATAGATAAGCCTGGGAAGTATTCCTTGTCACCTAAAATCTTTCAATCAAGAAGGTGTTTGGGTTTTTTTGTTTGTTTGTTTTGTTTCTTTATTTTGTTTTGGGTGGGGGTTTTTTGTTTGGTTTGGTTTGGGTTTTTTTTTCCCAAAAGGAAGTGTTCTAGCATCACCAGAAACGACACAAACATCACTTGGTCTAGTTGTCACCTGTACCCTGCACAAAGTCAGGCTGGAGACTCATGATGCTTGTTCCGGCCTGAAAACCTGTGATGCTATGGAACCTCAAAATGGAGGGAAAAAATGCCCTTTCAAATGTTTTATAAGAATTTTAGAATAACTGCTGTAACGTTCACATGGTATGGGGTTGAACACTGCAACAAATGGACTTTTAAAATAATTTAACAGGCATTTTTAGCTACATTACAGGTTTAGTTTTTTCCTTGTTTGTTTGCATTGCTAGATTTTGATGAAGAGTCACTAGATTTGAAGTCTTTTATTTAAGGCTACCCAGCCCCTTTCCCCATATAAGATTCTGTTTCTTTTTTGGCTTATCAAATCTTTTAAGACTGATATTTCAATACTGGGTCTTCAGGATTACTTTCTGGAAAGGCTATTTCTGTATTTGGCAGTAATTATAAACAGCATCAAAAGCAAAATGACTTAGGAAAATAAAAACAAATGCTAATGCAAGAAGTAGTTCAAAAATGTTAGACAGACTGGTGGGATAATTTAGAGATTTACCAGGAGATTTCTTTCTCTTTCATGTTATAAACTCTCAGTAACAGAGCTTTTTTTCTTATGTGTTGATAAAATATGAGCATTCTTTTGGATATTTAAAAGTGCTAATCACAAAATAACAAAGATAACACACAATGGAAGACATTTAGCTGGTAACATATAATCCCAGTGTCAGATAAACCTTTTTTCCAGCATACATATTTAGCTCTTATTAATGAAACTCAAGCTGCACCTAATTACTAGCAACAGAAAAACACTGGCGTTTACCTCCCATGCATGGAGCCCCACCTTGCCCTCCAGGAAATCCAGAGAGCTTCCTAAGAATTATTCCTAGCTGTGGCCTAGATTTCAGTCTCTTTTGTATCATTTTACAGTAGAAGCTTGTCAGAGCCAATCCTGTCTGGAGCACAGGGTTTGACTGAACAAAGAAATTAAACTCATCATGAAATCTAGTCTTAAGTTAGACTTTTTATCACAGGATCTCTTTTGCTTGGTCTGCATGGTTCAACAAGTTTGATGTTTTACCCAGCAGAGACTGATGCTGAAGACAATCATTGTTCCTTGAAGTAAGAAGCAGAGGACAGAATCAAAAGCACCATTTCAGTAAAAGTTATTGTACAAATTAACAAGGAAGAATTAGCTGAATTAATTAGCTAAAATAATATTTCCTTTGTCTGTATTTCCAAATGAATGACATTTTCCTCCTGTTTGGGAAAATACTTCATTTTCTAAATTTGTGGGGGATTATTTATGAAAGAAAAGGCATGGCATGTTTACCTTTGGCAGGAGAGAGTTAGGCTTCAAGCCCTGCTTTCTTATTGCACCAGGAGAGTTTTAAATACATCTGGAAAGAAATGACAGCATTCAATCTGAGGCTGGGATTGTATCCATCAGATGACAATTCATCTGGCCATGGCCGCTGTAATTCAGCCTCATATGGAAAAGTGCAGTATTGTAGTGCCAGTCTGGGATTCAGGAGATCTGTCCTGTCCTCGGTTTCTTTCTTCAGAAATAATTCATGGTAAACTCTGATATGTGCCTTTGTGCCTTATTCTGCTACAAAATTAGAGTAAAAGCATTTTTGCCTTATTTGAATAAATAAGCTGACTGTAGAAAGAACAAGGGCCCAGCAAATCTCGGTGGGATCCTCTGCTGGGAAGCAAAATCACTGAAAAGGAATTGGAGACTAACAGACCGCAATCATTACATCTCTGACAGGGTGACTAGAATAGGGAAACCAACTCTTGATTGCTCAAGGAAGTAAATATTGAGAAAGAATAGAAAGGTTTATACTTCATCTGTATTTGGCACCCGTGCAAGGAAAAGGGGGTTGTAAATGGGGTTTGGGTCTTAAATTCAAATAAAGTGATGAAAAATGAGAAGGATTTCATAGAATAGAAATGAGACATGATTAAGGGGTACTCTCCAACTAAGATGGGGCTCAAGGAGTTCCATCTATTTAGCTTATCAAAGAGAAAGTTAATGGGAGCCCTTAAATTACCATTTTATGTTGTAAATATCCATTTAAAGCTCTGGCAGACAAAGATCCAAGACCTGCAATCTTAATTTACAGTTACCCCCAGTTAACCATTGAGAGGGTTACCAAGAATTATGGTAACTTTTCTGTTGATATTTATATCAAGATGTATGTTTCCCCCTTAAAATGATACAATCTAGTTCAGACAGGAATGAGTTCAGGAAAATCTGCTCTCCATTATACCGGAAGTCAGACTAGAAGATCACAAGCTTTCTAATCTGTTAATGAAATAGTTTGTATAAATTCAATTTAATTGGTTCTGTGTTTGTTAGTAAACAGTATTTTGATGTTTCATGTTTGACTGCAACCTCACCTAATCTCAATTATTCCTACTGTATTTGTGTGGTAGAACTTTGTCATCCTACCAGCACCTCCACGTTCTTCCTTAAGGGTTGCATCATTAGCTTGTTACACAATCTGCAGGGTTGATATTATGGATATGATGCCAACCACAAAATCACTGAGATGGAGTGATGGCATTGCTGGAGATCCCAACAAAACTGCTCTAGATCCTGCACACAAGTTATTTATCAAGACTAGATTTTGTTGTATGTTTTTAAAGCTTAAGTAGAATATACTGCTCAGATGATTGTAGTCTCTTTGTAGGTCTCTGTTGAGGATTTTTAGCATGTCATTCCAGACTTTTTTTTTTTTTTTAAACAACTAAATGTATAATTTTGCAATCTTTTATCCATGTTGAGGCTTATATTTAAAATTTTTTTCTCACTTGTTCTTTCAGCTGTATTTTGCTTGGTAGTCCTGGGAACAGACTGCCACCCTGACAAGGATGAACCGCATCCATTGGACACACAGTTGTTTCTCTGGGTGCTCCTCCAGCTTTGTACAGAGAGCAGCCTGTCCTTAGCCCTGTCTCATCAGGAAGCAGTCCATCCTTTGGGGGACACAATGATTTACCTTCCTTTGGGCTCAACATCTTTCATTCTGTTAAACCTGTTGGCAGAAAATAAATCAGGTACCTCTGTTGTTTCAGGCAAGATGTCAGTCCAGTACCCTCAACTGCTGGCTATTTTTCTAGGTATTATCCTGCCTTGGGAAGAAGCAGGCACTCCACAACTATGCAGTTCAAAATTCTTTGAAAAGTGGTGTCCCCTTCATAAATTGTTTGCAATTTTCTCATTTCAAAAAGCAAGCTGCAGCAGATAACCCTCTTCACTCTTTATGTTGTCACACATTTTGGTGCCAATAAAACTCCTTTTCACTTCCTGAACCATCTGGCCTTTAAATATTTCTTATATTTCCAAGAATTTTTAACAGACACTACCTAAAACTTCAATGCTACTGGATGTTCCAGTGTAGTCTCAAACCAAACTTCCACCAACTGTAATTTGGAAAAGACATTATATATGTATAGTACTAGCAGAGGACTGTGTGGCAGAAACCAAACTACATACTTACAGTGAAAAGCATTTCACCAGGTTTTAAGAAAAGTCTTGCTACTAAGCCTAGGTAAAGGCTTAGCATAAAACCAGGATAATCTTGTGACTAATAATAGATTAAACTCAGAAAAATTGTTCAGAACTGCTGTAGTCTACAGGAAGGAAACGCACAGAAAGAAGGAGTCTGTTAATAGTAAGCACTCTTCATCCCTTCACCCATAGGCATTCATTTTATTTGTACCACTTCTACATATCCTAGACCAAATGTGAGAACCATCATACTTAGGGAGCTAAACATATCAAACTCCTCTGACAAAATTAAGTTCTGGGATGGAGCTGGCTAATGAGTGATAAATAATACCAGAAGACTACACCCTTAATACAAAGGATCAAAAGCAGCAAACCCCCTACACATCAGCTAAGAAAGCTGTACATTTTATACACAAAAGATGGTCCAGTTGCAAAGGATAGCCATACACAGGCCAAATCAAAGCTGTACAGGCAAATGTATTCTATGCCTCCTCACTTTTGAATGCTTTATTTCACAGTACTAGAGCTCTTCAGGTGTAGATTTCTCTTCATATATAGTATGTGCATACAGCTGTATGCAAGACTTACTGGAATCCTTTTCAGTTTTTGAGCTATCTGGGACATGGTGCTATGGGAGTTTGAAGTACTCCTTCAGGGAGTATCCAAATCAGAAAATTCAAAGCATTTAAAGATACAAACCTGGATCAGCAGTGAAAGAAATAGAATGGATGGCTTTCTTTAAGAACAAAAGCATGTATTGTAATTGAGAACATTAGCTAACAGTGTCTACGTGTGAAATATTTTAAAGGCTTTTGCCTTGGAATGTATTAGTGTCCAATTTCCAAGGCAATTGAGTATGTGCCAACTGCATCATTTGCAGCTGTAATTATGAAAAATTACTGTCAGAAAAGCTGATGTTCCTTCTTGAAGCCAAATCCTGAGAAGATACTGAAAAATCAGAACTCACCCTCAGTATTTCTGGTCACCCTTTTACAGTTTCTTTTGACAGAGTAATGCTGGTAAACATAATAGCTTTGCTAGAGAGCTTTTGAAAACTGGTCTCTCAAGCTTAGAAAATCTGTGTGAATAAAGTAATAGTTATCATTCAAATTTGACGCCAAACTCTAATTATTACTTCAAACACAACAAGAACACAACAGGATTTTTTTAATCTCCTTGGTACACTGCAGTAGCCACACCTACATCCTTTTAGAGGAAACATATTTCTCTTCTGAATACTTTGCACAAATATGCATTAATTTGTACAGTGCATTCATAAATTTGTCTGAAGTTTAGCTTATTGTCATGGTTTATACAATACTACATTTAAATTATGCTGGGCTTACTTCAAATTCTGTTACACCTTTGAAACTTCCCTTGTGTAGAGAAGACACTGTGCTTATGGTATGAGTGGTAAGGGCATGAAGCTTCTCAGTTTCACTTTACCTTTACCACACTAGTTTAACAAAGATAATCAAACCCGTTTTGCTCAATAGTGCTACATTTAAGAGTGCACTTGATCCCATAAAGCACGGGGCTTATATACCCAGAGAAGATGGGGACTGCAAAATACTGATTATTTTCTTATCTGCAATACTGTGTTTCAGCTTTACTGCACCATCTAGCTGACAGTCATTTCACTTGGACTACTAAGCTAAACCCACAAACCCAAATAACATTATTATATGATCTTCAAAGCAGCCAAACCACATGCTTCACTCTTAGACTGATTGTAAACGTGCTGACTGTTAACAATGAGGGCACTGGAATACAAAGGAATCTAGCATTAAAGAAACACTGCATTTTATTTCAAAAAAACGTATTGAAATCTCAAGTTCTGTATGCCTGCAAAATTCTGAGCAATGCTCACTCTCTCAAAACAACCCAGCTGCATATTTTGACATACAACACAGGTCTGACTTGAAAAAAGCACAGGTTTTGAAATTTCCCTATAGTTTTCCAGTAGAAGTACAGGCTTCCCTAACAAATTAAATGTATGGAAAATATTCATGAACTTGTACTTCATATTCACATTTGTGGCTTTATTAAAGGCTGTCCACTAACCTCTTTACACCCAGGGACTGAAAGTCATTGCTGTATAGTACACAGACATATTAGCATATATTAAACCTTGTTCTTTCAAAGGGGCTTTTCTGAAAGTGTTTGCCATTGCTTTCTTGATATGGCCTCCAATGGTCTGGTGGTGCAGATGCCATATGAAATATATGAAACAGAATTTGAAATCAGTGAAGAAGCCTTAGTTAGGGTACACACTCCCATGGAACATTTTCCTGAAACATCTACCATTCTTTGGAATTTGGTTTATCTGAACGAGTCTGTGTTGTAAGACATTTTGTTGACAAATAAATAATGAAGGACAGAGGGGTACCTTTTCTCACAGAGCTAAAGTAGGACTATGAGGAGCAGATAAACTCACTGATCAAGAGCGTAACAACCTCTCCAGGTACATCGCACCCATTATCATACAGTGACTTGATACCATGTCTTGTTATGTGCTCCCTGGAATGGAAAAAGCATAAGGAGTCATCCAAAGGAAAGAAGGAAACTATGCTGTTAGGAGAAGAATGGTGCCTCTGCTCTTCTAATTTCTATTTTGCTGTCTATTTTTTGTATTTTCATTTTGGTACCAAAACAAGACCTGCAGAGATACTCAGGAATGAGTTCCCTCATGCTGGCTTTCCCACATTCACAGCATGTAGCAGGCAGTGTGCACCCAGAAGGTGTTCTTGGGCCTCAAGGGAGATCTTAAGTCCCTTGGAGAAGAAAAGATTCTTTATACCCACACCGCTCATCTTCCTCAATTCTAACAACACAAAACAGGACTGAGGGGATATAGCTTTCAACCTTCATTCTGCCAGAAACAGGCCTTGAAAGAATATCTTAAACTACTTAGATGTAAAAAATATACCTCTAAAGGTGGGGTTATCACTTCTTCCTGACTTGGGCACTGAAAGTACAGCCATGAACAAAGAGAGATAGTGTTCACCAACAGAAGTTCATCCCTGCCTTCTTCCTGTGTAGTCCTGGCTCAGAGAAGTTCTCTCAAAGAAGCTGCCTGTGCATGAGGCCTCTCTGAGGTCTGTCCTAACAGCCACCCTGGCAGTGCTGGGGACAAGGCTGTGGTCAGGCCAAGGATGTGCAACTCCTGCTGGGGACATTTTCATAATATTGGGACTACAGGATCACCTTCTAAACACAGTTTGTGTCATAGACTATGGAAAGTTCAGATTTTACCCTTCAGGTTTTATGGGTGATTCCTGTGTCTTTGAAGTTCTGTTCCCACTGAAGATGAAGGCAAATTCCTGCTGATATTAGTGGGGTTAGGATGTGCCCCTCTCTCTGTTTTTGCTGTTATTTCCTTTGTTGTAGTAGAGCTATTCCTTTATTAAAGGTTTTGCCTGAGGGAAAAAGAAAAGCCACATTGCTAAATAAATTATGAAATATTTACATGTGTGGAGCCAACCCCTTATGCCTAGCTCCTCCTCTGATATTAGGATGACACTTTTTATAGAGCTACAGCTTCTATACTGCCTTTATTCCTCTGTAGGATCCAAGACTGCAAGGTGACAAAACAGCCACCATGAGCCAAGTGACAGTAAGTAATACCTAAGAATACTTGCTGATTTTGACTCAGTGCAGTGAGAAACTACATTAGACCAGTGGTGGCTTGTTTAGTGCTGGAGAGCAAAGTAGGATCAGAGATGAAACTGAAGAAAACATAAAACTGGGAACTTTCTAAACAAAGCTCGATTTTTAACCTGACAATAAAAGACCGTATGTTGTTAATATGTCTGTAATAATAAATCCCAAAAGCAAAGTTAAAGGCATCAGTTTGCTTATCCCTAGGTATGTTCTGCTTATTTTCTTTTGTATTTGTATTTACTTTTTTTGCCTGCAGTTCTCTCAGTGCTACAGAATGAATGCAGCTCACTTGAGCATGACCAGCTGTAATGAAATGATATGCAGTTACTCTTGTGAATGTTTTACATCTCTTGTTTTTATTGTACTTTTGTATTGGCTTTAAACCTTAATAGTAGCTTCCTTATTTAAAAAAAATGGTATAGCATGCTGTTCAAATATGTATGGTTCAAACTGGTTAGCCTAGCTTATGAATTTCTTCCACCCACTTCTACCTATTTAATGCTTTTGACTTTGCCTTTACCTCACCTCTTGCAGGTTTGATAACAGAGGCAGCGACCTTCTCCCAGGTGTTGGTTTGTGTTTTTTACCACTTGGCAAAGTCACTTCAGTTTATGCCTTTCATTTATATCTCTGCAGCGTAGCCTATGAAGACTGTATCTGTAAAATGGATAAATGTTAAGTATCTATCATAGCAAATGAAGCATCCTGTTAAGTGGATTTTTGCACAGCTAACTCCTAATGTTTCTCTGTCACCACACTCATATTCAAGCTCTCTGAGTATGTGGTGGAACATCCTAATGTTGCTTCTGCTCTTCCCTTGCTCCCTGTCTCTTGCTCACCTTCAGTTGTCTTGTTCCCTCTTCTCCCTTTTTCCTGAAAACTCTCTTTGCTCCTGTTTCTCTGTTTCTTCCCATCTTTTGGTAGTAAGAGGAGGGCAGGTTGGTGAGCAGCTGGGAATATAACTGCACAAATTGACCCTGTCTGCTGTGCAGCATTTCTTCCATGATCTTCCTTTGCAAAATATTCCATGTAACATTGTCGGTTTCTTTATTCTCACCTTGACCTTCCTGAAAGAAATATTTGGAGCAGTTAGAAAACAAGAGAGGAAAAGATGCAGATTTCCCTTACACAGCACCTAGGATTTACAAGGTCAGGATGTGAAATGGAGCAGCTTTCAGAGCAGGGAAGGACAGTGGTGCTGACCATGCTCATACCAGTCCAAAAGTAGCTTTGCAAACTGCACTATAGCAAGAGAAATATTGATGTTTGGCTGGCAGAACGTTAGCCCAAAAAGGAACCCTGAAAAAAGGCAGACACAAAAGTGCCCTGGAGCTAAATACTCTCACACTCTAGAAACTCAGAAGTAAGGAACAAAAAGAAAACACTCAGTGACATGGGTTTTAGTGAGCTTTTGACAGGTTTTGGAATGTAATGGGGAAACCATGTAATGCTGTAGTGTGATATCTGTAATTTGTGGGCATTAATACATGTGAAGACAGATTTTTGGATTATTGTATTATGATGCGCAACTCCGTAGCTAATTTGCATGCAACATTTCTACGAATAATAAATTAGGCAATGCTAGAACTACTGTACTACAGTGAACCACTTGTAACAATTGCCATTACTCTAGCATGCACCATTAAATGCTCTGCTCCTGTAAGCTTTGAATATTTGAGTATCAGTTTGCAGTTTCCACGCTGCAAAGTGATTAAAGGAGGGGAACAATGTTCCTTACTTTTATCCCTCTTACAGAAGAATCGGAATAGTCACCAGACACCCTGTGTAGAAATGTCAAGCAAACGCAAATGAAAAAAATAAAATCAAAAGGACTTAATAAAATCACTTGAGCAAAAGTGTAACATAGCTACTTATAAAAAGCACAATATAATTTTCATGTCTTAATGCTTGGTGTTTAACAGTTTTTAGTAAAATGGACATATCACAAATGCATAGAATAGCATAGTCTTAATACTGGGATAAATAATTTAAAAACCATAAAGATAAGCATACAATGGGCCTGCATAAAAAATTAGATTATGCTGTCTGATGCCAAGATCTGAAAGTGCTACAATTGATTTCTGGGTTCATACACAATTTCTTTTACTGCATTCATGCCAGATTTGTAAGGATTATGAGAAAATTCTGCACATTAGATCTCTGATCTAGTATCCCCAGTCTAAATAGAAAAGTGTCAGATATGACTAAGCTACTCAGGATATCAGGATATCTAGAAAACACTGATATTGCTATCCTAGCTTGGAATTTCAGATCAGGCTCTCTGCCTTGTACTGTGAAGAATTTGTTCCCTACAAGGGTTTTTTTCACACTTAGCCTAAGATAAATTTCTGTCTTTTTAAGAAATCTCTTGTTAAATTAAAGAGGTGCATCATGTTCTTGCATCACATTCTGAGCACAGTTAGGCTATGGCTTACTGAGCTCTCAGATGACGCTGCCAGCACTGCTCTGCCTCGGGAACATTTCACCGCAGGCATAGGCAGCTTACATGTTCTGAAGCAATTACTATATTAAGTACTCAGTGATGCATCTTCCCAGAAACTTAAAATAAAGGTATAAAGGAGATTCACACAATAATTTATGGGCGTCAACATATGAGTGTAAGTTTCTCCATGGATAATTATGCTAATAACGCCAAGGATGGTTTGATACATTAAAAACATTTCTCACAATGATGCTACTGAGCATTTCGTTACTGTCAGAAGTCAGGAGTGTGTCTATTTAAACAGAAGAGAGGGATGACAGGCCCAAATGTCTTTGCAAAAGTAACCCTCTCCCTTCATGCTGCAGGGACGCTGAGGAAGCCCTCTTTGAAAAGGCGCTTATGTTAGATGTGTTTACTGGAAACTTCCCAGTTTTGGGTTGGTTTTGGTTGGGTTTTTCTTCTGGGTTTTTTTTGAGAGCAGAAAACTGCACCAAATGTGCTGAGAAGGGAGCAATGTGTGTGGTTTGCAAGGACAGCTGGAACCCTGGGCATTACTGACAGCGAAAAGATCAAAACCTCCTGGGCTTTGCAGGATGGCTGCACTTTTAAAAGTGCTGTCTAGCACACTTTGAAGCAGACCTTGCTCTGGTTCAGAAGAATACCGGTGGACCCCTGTGACAAGTCCAAGCACCAGGCTAAGTTAGCATGCCTCTGAGAAGGGAAAACTCAGAGAAATTTCTCCCAAATCTTCCTTTGACTTGCTGGCAGGCAGCTGGCATGGTGCCCCAGCTGTCCTTGAGAAATTCTCCAATACATTGCTCATCACTCCCATAATGAGAGCTCACGGTATGTTCAGTCATTGTGGAGACACCAGAAGCAATTCCACCACAAAGGCTGCCCTGTGAAGTGGACTCAGGCTGCAATGCCTCTGCTTGTTTTCCAGTATTGTAATTGCCCAAATGGAATTAAACTTCACACAGTTTAAATTTTTAAGCCTTCACATATTTTTAATTTATTTTTAGCTTTTCTTCAGTGTCAAATCCTTTGATCACTTGCATTAAGTCTGTGTAAAATTGCACTGTTCCAACAGCAAACCACTGCCCTACTGACCCACAATTACTGGTGTTAGAGAAGCATCCTCAGGGATACAGGGGTTTACAGAAAAGCCATAAGGGCTTTTTGAGCAGTGACAGGGAGGCAGAATCCTGCCCGTGCTTTGGAGTGGCAATGGCAGGGCTGAGGGCAGGAGATGCAAGTGGCAGGCATGTATTTCAAGAGGCTGTGTCTGCATTCCCTGCGCCCCGTGAGCGTGTCAGGCGTGCTGGGACTGAGCCTTGGCTTGTGGAAATGATTACAAGGCAATTTATACCAACGATCCCTACTGCTGTGTTTGTTACAAACTTGGTTGCAGTACAGTAATGTTTAGTGGATTAATAATGTTTGCTTTTGGCCTCACCTATTCCCTCGGCAAACAATTTTCATGTATAATAAATGTTCTCATTTAGTCTAACTAGAACAGAGCCCAAAGGTCAGAATAGCCATACCTGTGTTCCGAAGAGAAGAGACCCCAAGTTTCCAGACAAGAGAGCAGCTTTCTTCCCTCTCCGTGCTGGGGTCCAGTGCTTGTGCCCTTCTGCAGGGTCAGTTTTGCTGGACACGTCCCCCTGATGCTGCAGAGGGGCCACACCACATGTACCCTTCCGCAGGAACCAGTCTGTCCAGTCAAAAGGGTCACAATGGGCAGCAAAGGCAACAGAGAATCGCTGGAACAGGCAGATATTTCTTGAGTGTTTAGCATTTTAAAATAAAACAAGATATTTCAAATTTAAAACCTTTACAAAGTATATATAAAATAGGCAAAAAGTATTTCACACTAAAGATGGATCACAGTGCACACTGTGAGGGCATATGAGATTGAGTAAGTGGCTTATGGTCTCGCATTTGCACAGAAAGCCTTTGAGTTACAAACTCTTTAAAAATTAGTCTATTTTGTTGATTACCAGTCTCTTTTGGGAAATGAAGAGTCTGCCCATGTTTCATCATGTGTGTGTAGCAGAAATGCCACAATATGCAAATATAGAAGTTACACAACAACAGCAAAACTGAATTACAGCTGTTTACAGCTAAAATATGAGAGAACCAGATCTGCAGCCTTTTTATTGCTACACCACTGAAATGAATGTGTGCACAGCCAGGCTACTGAGGTGCTTGGAATGCTGTATGGCACAGCTTTTTCTCTTCATCTTCCCACTCCTCTTTATACCTCCTCAGTTACAGCTAAAATGGAGGCAAACCAGTCCTGGCTATAGTGAATGATGAACGTCTAAGTAGTCTTGTACAGTTTTATGAAAGCTATCAATTGTTCAGATAATTGAGAACAGCAATCAGCACTTAAAGCCAAGTGATGGACTGGTGACCCCTAGCCTAGGAAGCCGGGCTGTGGCAACACTTCTGTGACAACCAGTGGGACCCAGACTCTTTGCTATCAAACTCTGTGAACCCAAATGCTGTGGCTGAGCATTTGAAGATACCGTAATTACAGGCTGTGCTGTAGGTCCAGGTGCTCTCTGCACCATGGGAAGCCTCACCAGCACTGTCTCCAGTGGAGGTTTTCTCACAAGCCTATGGGCAAGATGCAAGAGCTCAGACAGGCAGGTTAGATCAGTGTCTGCCACAAAAAGATGGACAAGAGAAATTAATTTCATCTTGGCTTATCTTAGTGATGCCCTGCCATCCCATGGTGCAGTGTTCTCTGTCACTGGCAGTTTTCGCTGCCACAAAAGGTGTTGCCTGACCACAGCTAGCAAAACAACGAAAGGTATGTTAAACAGTTTGACAAGCATCAGAGAAAAAACATTATCAAGCAAATTATTTACAAAATGTTATCTGGTCATATGCAGAGAAAAGAAAAAAAAAACATAAACATTTTGTGCTGGATATCTAAGCTATCTACACTGTTTTCACCAAGCTATGAGACTTGAGTTTGCCTTTGACACAGACTGGCTAATTTTGAAATCTGTTCCTGCACAGTTCCCTTTATTATGAAGGCTTGATATATTATTTCTATCTCTTCAAAAAGTATACACAAATGTTTTTTGATATTAATTTGTTTGGTACTTCTTATATTTTGTTGTTTGGTTGATTGTTCAGGGTGAAAAGGGAAGGAAATCTCTGACAACCTCTTGCAGTTGTGGGACATTTCTTTCTGTCTACTTCCTTTTAAGAGACTTGTGGAGAATCAGTGATAGGAACTATGAACATAGCAAAACAGAAGTATTAATGGGACAGCCAACTCTTCAGACTGGAGTTTGTATTAACAATTCAGGGCAAAAAATACAAGTGAGATAGAATCCTATAAATATATTTAGGAACATATTAAATACAGATACACTTTTGAAATCCAAACCCAAGAGCCTATCAGGATTTTGCAAATTAGCCTTGTCTTTATAGCAAGTCCATGCAAACTTCAGGCCCTAACCCTGAAACTGCAGGTTTTGAAAATTAAGTCACATTTGTTGTAATGTGAAAATGTAGTTTAAATAACATCTTCCTTCAAATATTTTCTTCTCTTTTCTTTTTATGTTTTCTGAATTGTCTTCATTTTTCCTTTGGCAGCTATAAAACATTGTAACCAACCACAAAAACCGTACAGATGGAAGAGGGAAACATTAAACAGACCATTTTTGCTCTTAATTTATTTTGTTGACTCATGTTTTAGACATGTTTATTTGTTTATAAGATTGCTGTATGTGAATAAAAGCACTAGAAATATTCCCAAGCTATTGATTATAGATGATTTAAAGTTAATTTATTCTCTAAAAATGAATCATGTAAAAACAGAGCCTTCCTGTCCACAGATCTATTCATCTCCCTGTCTGGATTCAATCAGCTCTTAGAGATTCTGCCCAAACTGAGCAGAAACGCTGTGATTTATCTCAACAGTGCCTGAGATACAGAGTAATTTTGAAGTATTTTGGAGTACTTGCCCCGTGCTAACTGGCCAGTCCTGACAACCCAGATGAGGAGAGAGGTTTCTGTTGTCCCTCCTGTCCCACGTACAGCCCCGCTCACAAGTTGCCCCAGGGATGCCTATGCAGGCTGCTCACAGTGCCTTTGGTGCAACCTTGTTTATCAGCATCCATCCCATCCCATCCCATCCCAGCGTGGATGGTCAGCGACCAGGAGAGAGCAGAGCACGGCCCAGCACACCCAGAGCCTGTGGGACCCACACCAGAGAAAAACAGCTGTAATTTACCTGCACACCACCTGCTTTTATAGCTAAAAAGGTGATGGTCTAACACATCTGGCAACTCACAGGGCCATTTTTCAGAGAGGAAACAGAGTTTAAGGCAGACATTTCATACACTTTCTATGTAACAAGGGCTGTGCTGGCTGGGAGGAATGGTCTGTTATACCCCTGTGGAAGCATCAGTGCAGCTTTCATAGTGGATTATCAAATGCCGGAAGGCTTTGTAAATGTGTTCATTCTGTGTACAGATGAACCCACCACTTCTCCAAGCTTGCTCGGCAGCACGGTTTAAATCCCCAATGCAGGTCCACTGATCTTTGTAGTTCTTTGAAACAGCCCATTTGGAGTGATCATTAATGGAATGGAAGGTGGAATTCAATGGCATCCCTATTAGGTTTATGTTGTAGACGTGGTAGTCGAGAGAGCAATTTGAGTAAAGTTTTTGGCCAGAACGCTGCCAGGATTCAGCCAACAAATCAGTCTTCAGTTCCTGAGCCATCCAGGCCACATAGATATCTGTGGAATAACACAGGGTGTGCGAAATTAGTCTTTCATGTTCCTTCTTGAAAAGCATCATCTAAATTGTGCTCATTTCATTGCAATGCATAAAATCAGACAGAGGAGATTTTTCCCCCTTCCCTTATTTTGACTTTTGTTTCAGAAGTTCATTTCTACTTTTTCTCCTTCTAGAAAACGTCTTACAAACTACCAGCAGAAAAATAGGAAAGGACAAAAAAAATTTGCAAGTTTTCTTCATAGCAAAAAGAACCCAGATGATTCAAACCCCATATTTCTTCTTTGTTGTTACTGTTGAATAACAGGAAATAAATTTCCTGAAAATATCATTGTTCAACACCTTAGGATGGACCAGACACCCTTTTGTTTTGTGGGGCTGAGAGAATATTAAGATGGGACACAAATCCTTGGCCTCTGTTACATTTATTTCTGAAGCTGAACTTCTTTTTCCCCCTCAAAGAAAATACTAATTGTCAAAGAATATATTAATTAATATAGGAAGAATTAATTGAGAATGTGTGATAGAGCAACAGGTTCTCTTACCATCTATGAACGAGTGTGACTTTGCAAAGTGGAGAAAGGTTTCCCCATTAGCTGACTGGAGCTTGGTGAGGTGGCGCAAGGGGACCACGGGTAGCCTGGACTTTGCACAGAGCTTCTGAAGATTTGGAAGATCAGCTTGGAAGATGTTAGGGATAGAACAGCTGTAGATTCCTGGATTATAGCTCAGCATCTGTTGGTCTGAGAAAAGCCCACAGAAATGAACACATGCAGAATTAAAATGGGCTAAAGCAAAGCAATCAAGAGAGCAAAGTTCTGGCTTGGAAAGGAAACCTAAATCCTCCCTAATCTTCACAGCCTATCTCCTGGATGAGTGTAGTGTTAAAGTATCTTATTTTAGCAACCAAAAGCACGTGTGATTGCTTCGTATTTTGATTGGTCTTGCAGCACATAGACTGGCTGGGAGAGTATGCTCAGGTTTTTCCACTTGCACCTCATTATTAGCAGAACTGTTAATGGGTGGTCTTGGTTCACTGCTGCTTCCACCCACACTCATCGTCAAGTCTGTGCAGTCACACAGTGCTCAGACAGCATGTGTAAATCCAAACCTGTCTATACTTACAAGAATAGTTTCCAGCCACTTACAGCTGCCAAGCCAAATGCAAACAGAAGAGCTGCCCAAGGGTCTGGTTTGGTTTCAGGGAGAACAGAACTTGGCTTTCAGAGTCTGGATTGAATTTGCTGAAGAAATTCACTTTTATGAACAGTGCACAACTTAACTGTAGAAGTTCTTGCCATGACTATCATGAAGAGCAAGGGAACAAATGGGCTCATTAGATGAGCTCACAGAAGACCAATCCATCGGGAACATTCCAGTCTCTCTGGCTCAGGAAATCCCTGAACCACAGATTACCAGAAGCTGGGAGGATGAGGCAGGAAAAGTATTAGTGCATGCATCTCATTGTCTTGTCCTCTTTACCTTAACACATGCATAGATGAGTTTCCACAAACAGGAACCTGGTTTAGATTGCTCTAAGGTGTGGCCACCCTGGCAATTTGCACAGCATGTGTGTTTTATTAATATGATTTGAGGTTTGTAACTGAGAAAAGTGAAAAAAATTAAGGAGTATGCCAGCATGACTTCTTGTAATGTCTTTTGACATTCCTTTTCAGGATTCCAGTGCCAGTTATCACTGTCAGATAGTTCTGGGTCTTAGAGGTCTCTATTTTGTTGGGTATTTTGTTTTTTAATATATTTAGTATTGGTGATTTTCATGGAAAAAATACCTTGGGAAATTCTGAGTGATATTTATTCCATACTTTATATTTCTGATGAGTCAAGACTACTACCCCAGCTCAAGCAGTGGTTGCCTTACATTTTAAGAACTGCAGATGATTGTAGCTGAATGAGCTATTACTGTTAAAAATGATTAATCATCCTACTTTAAATTTCCAAAGATTTGGTATGCACGGACTGAGTTTACCCTTAATATGCACTTGTGATTATTATCTTAATAGTCCCTATGGGGAGATGGAAACAGAGTGGAAGAGTGAATTTCCCACACTCACACAGGAAATCATTGGATAAACATAACTGAAACCAAGAATGCTCTTTTCAGGCCCCATTTGGTTTCCCAACCTGGCAACAAAAGTCAAGAACAAGGAATTTTCGAGGTGAAGGCTCTAGGAAAGCAGAGAGGTGTGGCGGGGCAAAGGCTTTCTTAGGGGAAAGCTTTTCATACCTATTTCTGTGAACTGGTCATATTTGAAGGTTATACAGATGGCTGTCTGTCCAAAGGACTCTCCAGTTGCTGGATACCCATAACCATCCTCAGGGATGGGAGGGAACAGGGGCACACTGTGAATCACCCAGAAGCCTTGTGATTTGTCCAAGAGCAAAAATCCTGTAAAAAAAACGTTACTGCAAATGAATGATGGAGGAAAAAGCCCTGAGACAATAGAGCTGTGTCCTACTCTGGTTTTGCTGCTGCAGACACCACATTTCAACATGTTAATGTCTACAGTAAACTTGTTCTAAAGTAGATTAATGGATCATAGGAGACACTAATATTGTATTAAAATTGCATCAGTTCTTTCCTTCATAGACTAACTCAAACTGTCATCATATTTCATTTGAAAAAATATCTTTTCAAAACCTCTCTTCCTCTGCTCAAATTTTGTCTTCAAATCGTCTGATGATTTAGTGGCTGTGACTCTCTCTCCACTGCTCATTTTCCTTCCCTTCGTATATTCACCAGATAAGAGAAAACAGATTCTGTCAACCCTGTGTCTTCTTTTCCAGACCAAATTCTCTGCCACGGGGAAGCAGTGGAGAGACGGGCTATGCTTCCCCCTGCAGCAGGGTAATCCAGGGTGCAGCACGGCTCCTGAGCTGTCCCGTTGCTGCAGCCTGAAAACACAGCCCTCCAAACTGTGTTCATCCCCAGGTCAGGCTGGGCAAACGCCATCTGCTTCCTCAAGGGAACATTTAAACCTCCACAGAAGTTTATAAAGTCGTGCTTTTCCGTAACTGCATACTACGGCGCTTCCATGATCTTGGCAGCAGTTTCTTGCCTCAGAGAGTTTGGAGGGATTTATGCTGAAGGTGTCTTTTCCTTCATATCTTGCACAGCTGTTGCCATCAAGCACAGGTTGATGTGGTTTGTATTCACTACAAGGATCTATATGAGTTTCAACTCTTGAAACAGAGAGTCCAAAAGCCCTAAGATCTGTCACACACCACAGGCATAGCAAAACCAAAACAGAAGCTGCAGCATATGTAACTATACAACAAACCACAACATGCAAATAATTCTCTAGTTTTGCTTTAGGCAGGAATTTTAGATATGCAGACAGACAAACAGACAAGTAGATGCTATCCATAACTTTAGAAAGGAGAAAATAGTAGCTTGGGTCTCTTCCTGTACCTTTGGTGTGTCCACTTTTCCACCCTTTGGAGTCTGATTCAGGGATCTCATCGTTGTATATTGCATATGCAATGGTGTTCCTCTGCAGAGAAACACACATTTCTGAAACACAACATTCAGTAAAAGGAAGGCATTTAAGAGAACATCTGCTGGGAACAGGAGAAAGAATTCAGGATTCCTCTGTGTGAACATCACGAGCCTAATCCTGTTCCCAGTTCAGCTGACACTGTCTCTGCAGACGGTACAGTAAAATAAACCTGAAGACTCAGCATTAGGGCCCCAGTTAACATGAAGTGCAAGTTCTCTCAGTCATTTCAGTAGCCCTTTCTCACGGGGTTGAATATGCTTGCTAAGACAGTTCACGTGGGCAAAGCAAGCACTTGCCTGTGAAAAAAGTTCCCCTCTCTGTTTTTTGTGCCTCTCTCTGATTCAGCAATCAGATTTGGGGAAAATATTTGCTGAGTAAAAATAGCCATGACAAGAGCTCTTAAGAAGGCCAAGCAATTTAAAGCTTTTTTTGCAAAATATTTGCATATGGCCACACCTTATTTCCCCTGAATAGAGAACTTCAAAGGAGTTGGGACATGCTTCCCCTCCCAATGTACTAAGAGTTTGTAAACAGTTTATTACAAGTACAGTGAGACCTGTGACAGGACAGTTTCCTGGACTGTCAATATTCGACTGACTTCTGGGAATCTCTTCTACATATGAATTAATGAGAGCCTACCAGTAACCCACATAGATGCAAAGATACACCCAGATTCCCAACAATACCATGTAGATGGTAAAAAAATAACTACAGGCAGATCTTGTGATATTTTATAATCACTTCACACAAATATATATGCAAGGTGTCTGACTGTGGGAGAGAAAAAAAGGCCAACAAGTAACATCACTGCTGGAGCAGTCACAGTGATTTCAGGGAGAAGATCAAAATACAGATTTTATTTGAGACAGTGTGTGAAACACATGCACATAGGAAGGCTGAGGACAAGTGTCTGCAACAGTCACCATTGGTCCTGGTCTGAGTTCAAAGCCAGTTCACAGCACTGGATGTTGCTCAACTTGAATTGCCGAGAAGCCAAAGGCAGTATGTACCAACACTCCTTTTTGATGGGCAATACTTTAACTGTATGAAAAGCTCGACTAAAAATTAGAAGTTTGAGGATAAATTCTCTTTGTAGTCAAAACTGCAAATAATCTGCCCAGCTGTCAGGTGCTCCCCTAAATGTGCTTTAGTAGATACAGTCAGTTAGGTAGAGCCATACCTCTATGTGCTTAGTTTGGGTGGTTTCATTTCATTTGCATGTAATATCAAGTAAACCTACTAAAAATAATTAAGTATCACTTGCCTTGGATTCATATGTCTCATACAGCTGCTTCAGTGTTTGTCCCAGAGCACCCTGTGTCATGTTGATGAGGTATTTACCAAGCTGCCACTGTGGTGCCAGGGCATCCATGTACATGTATTCCAGCCCCAGCATGGGAATCTCTCCTTTGGAATGTTTTGGCAACTTGTAAAGAGCAAACCTGCAACAGTGAAGAGCAATTACATTTTTACCCACCACCCAGTTTGAATGTGTAAATCAGTATCTCCCTTCCACCTGAGGAAGAGAAGGGTGACTCCAGGGATGTCTCGACTGGAGGAGGAACAGTTCCACCAGCATGCAGTGAGGACACCCCAGCCTGGAAGCAATGACCCAGCACAGGAACTAGCTGCAGTTTGGCACCACAATATCTGCTGCAGCCAAATTTTTTCTGCTTCTTAGCAAACAAGGGAGGCTGATTCAGCACCAAACTCCTGTTGCTGAAGCCAGAGTGCTGTTAGTACCCCTAAAGAATTTGAGGTAGCCCTTCTCTGGAGTCCACCAAATCCCTATTGCTCCTGGTTCTGGTAGAGAACCTCAGGTTCCAAACCCAATTTAAGATTCTCAGGGTCAAACAATTTATATACACATGGCTTTATATGAAATAGATAAAATTGGATATTAAAATTAAAAAGTGCATTATATTATGTTTATACATATTACAATCAAAAATAAGTATAAAGCAATGTGAAAAAATTTTGCTTCAATCCTACTCCTTACAAGAGACTTGCACTCTGTTGCAGGCTGGATATTTGCACACCATTAGCCAGAAATGCAAATCTTTTCAAAATTGTAGAGTACTCAGCATTGCCAGTAAATGGTTCAGTTCATACTAAGGTCCTGATAAAGTAAACAGGTTTTCCCATTACACAAGTCCATAGGATTAATTGCAATATAATTCATTCAGCCATTTCCTTTGAATAATTTGTTATTTATGTCATTAGTAAGGACTGGGTGGCATTATTTTCAATCTATAGTATTTACCAAAAATGCAGCCTATCCTTAATCCTTCAAATAGGAGGAAGCCTTGCCCAGTTGATTTACAGTCTCAAGCTGGTCACAAAAGGCATCTCCAAATGCAGGTAAGAAGTGGCAGGAAAGCATTCTGCCAGAGGAGAATATCTAATCTGTGGGAAATGTACATGCAGAGGCAGAAGAGAAACACACACCACTGCTCGCCCCGGTAATCCATCTGCACTGCCACTGACTGAATGATGTTCCTTAAGTATCTGAGAAGAAATAATTTCTGATGACAGATCGCAGAGAAGAATGTGATTTATATCACAAGGCTGACGAGAGCTGCCCATGCCTGCCTGTGCACCAGGAGTCACAACAATCCCTTTATTTGAAATAAAGATTTGGAAAGGAGAGGAATAGCAGTAGTTACAGTAGCACCAGCTAAACCAGGAATTAGCATATGAAGCCTTTCCAAACTGCTTTGAAATGTAGTGAAAAATTTATGCTTTGGAGGTGTTTGCAGCCTTGCATCTGACAAATCCTGCTCATGGAAACACTAGTCAGTGAGCTATCAGTAAATTGTTTGCCAGTTCCCAGTGGATACATGTTTTGGCTCTTTCTAGAAAGCCAGCTGAGTGTATTACCAATTAAAGTTGTAGAAAATCTTTACTGCTATTTGTGCACAGGAAATTTCCCGTGAGCTTAGGCATTTGTGGGAGCAGAGTGAAAGTTATTTTTCTGAGAACCAAGGAAAGGCAAAGCTGCTTACATATGATTAGCATTGTCACATTGTTTGCTTGTGACTGAACACCATCTTACAATAACTAATCACATCTTTACTTCTAAATCACTTATTTCTTCCTCTCCCTGCCACTGAAAAAACCAACCAAACAAACAATATGCATCCATGGCTTCAGTCCTCAACTCAACACTTCTCAGAAAGCACAGTTTTGCCTTTTATTTGCAGGGAAAACTTCCCACAGAGTACAGTGAGTTTGGATGAATAATGGAAAGACTCTCCACCCTCCTTAGAGAGCCAACCCCACAGCCATTTGCTCCAGTAGCCTCTGTGCGAGGTGCAGGGAAGATGGTGGGATGAGCTCCCAAGTGGAATTAAAGCACAGGAGAGGCATTTGCCCACCCAGGCACTCCATGTGGGTAGAAGCTCCGGCCCAGCTGGGGAGCACAGATGGGATCAGATCAGATAAGGCAAGTGATTCCTCTAGTTTAGCAGCAAATGAAAGGGTGTGTGAATACCGAGAATGAGTACTTATAGAATACTTCAGGATGAAACCACTGGAGAGCAGGAACTCACATGAAGCTCATGTTAACTGAAAATTAAACCTGCAGTGCTGTGTTTGCTCAAAAGGGCATTGAAATATTTTGGTTAAAAGCAAGCTCTTTTCAGCAGTTTCAGTTCTCCTTTCCCTGTCAGCTTCACAGCAACCAAATCCGGAATCCAAAGGCTGACTTTTTTTCTCAGTAAACGAGGATGACCCTGGCAGACAAGTCAAGTTTCTCTTTCGTTTGATCAGGGCACACTGAAAATGAAATCCTCCCTGCCCTTCCTGCTAAATTTGTCAAAGAGAACATGTATTTACCCGTTCAGACCCCCAAGTTCCCACCTAGAACAAGCCCCATGTCACTGGAATTCATACAGAGGCACAGGTGAATTACTTCTAGCCACAGCTAGGAATAATTTCTTGGAGAATTTGAATAGGAAAGTTGTCTTCATTTAAGAAATGGATAATAAAAGTGTTTTTATTTTGTTTTTTTGTTTGTTTAGATTTGGTGTGTTCCTTTTCCCAGCGAAGGGATGTGTCTGCTTCTTTATCACTTACATCCAATTGTTCCACGAGAAAAACACTTTTATTTTGAAATTGGTTGATATTTACCTTCGGGAAGTGCCTGTGCTCTTTTTTTAAGAGCCCTCATTCAACTTTTTAAACCTGAGCTGGATATTATGCAATTGTACTTTGCGTCTTTCATCTTCAAAGCGCATTAATCCTATTAATCATTTACGACCCGAAGCTGGGCTCGCTGCTGGCACCGGGGTGGTACCAGCTGCACCGTGACGGCAGCTGCGGCGGCGCGGAGCGAGCTCCGCTCCCCACTCACGGGCACGGACGGCATCCCCCCCGCTGCCGCGGGTCCTGCATCACCCCTCACGGCCGGCAGCAAGGGCACAAGTGCCCCCGCCGCTGTGCAAGCAGGAGCCGCGATGGCCTCCGCCGCTCGGCGCAGCCGGCCCTGCCGGGCCAGCCCTGCGCTGGAGCCCGGCCCGGCGCCCCCGGGGCTGCCGCTGGCGAGCGCAGCCTTGGCACCCCAACACAGGCTACGCTCCCTTTGATCACGGGGCATGAACGCTGCGGAGAACGGTGATTATTCTGCAGTTAGTCATAATGCGGAACGGTGGTTGGCTCAGTGAAATGAAATCACATTTCAGCAACGTAAACTTGGTTTTCCAAATGCAAAACTCAGCCAACTACTTACAGGCAAACCGGACCGAGCCAGTGAATGCCCCGCGTTGCTTCTCAGTGACCCACCCACTTCCCTTGGCTTAATCTCAAGTGCTTTTATTTACTCATGCAGAGTTTCTGCCCGGCACGGTATTTACTCACCAGTCGACTATCTCCCCGTCTTCATTCCTGCAGGAAATCTCAGCTGCCCACAGGGGCACGGAGGACAGAAACAAGAGCAAAGCAGGGCGGCACCATGCAGATCCTGCGGGCATTTTGGTTTCCCGGCTGCGCAGGACGAGCACCGAGTAGGCTCTAAAAGGAGAAGTTGGGTTGCGTTAGCTCTCAGCTCCTTCCTACGGCGCAGCGAGCGCTCCTGGGCCGGCGGAGCCAGCGTGGGAACTCGGGCTCCCACAGCAGGCACGGCCACCGACAGCGGGGCGAGCTCCTGCAAACTGCTCACGATCTCTTTGGGCAACAAAACGACAGCTGTCAAATTATGGTTTTGACAAAACTGGTATTTTGACTGTTTAGAATATTCGCAATGTTCTGCTAAAAAAAGGGAAAAAAAACCCAACAAAACCCAAAAAACCAAACCCAAACTAAGCTGCAGATACAGAAAACCTTTTTGTTTTCCTTTCCAGTGCTGCATGACTGATATACAAGATTTTTTACAGCTATCTGAAAAAAAGCCTTGATGTTCAGACAAGCAAAACAAAACCATTTCCATCTCACTGCTTCTCCACCCAGCCCTCGCAGTGGGCACAGTCCTTGCGCTGTGCCTGCAGAGAGGGTTTCTGTGCAGTGCTGAGCCCTGCCCAGTCCTGGCTCTGGCAGTGGGGCCTTCCTTCACCCCTGGGGATTGAGCCTGCAGGGACTGACAGTCAGAGAAATGCTCTGATCTCCAAGCCAAAGCAATTTACTTACAATTAGTTAATTTATTTATTTTTCATTATCTTTTAAGTGCATTAGCATTACTAATTTCTCCTAGGAACAGACATGTCTGAACTGAGCAATTTCACATCTTATAATCTTTCAGCAACTCACATATAAAAATCTTCAATTCATATTTTGGTGTATAAAATGTTCTTTCTTCTTCCTCATTATTCCTATATTAAAAGGGGCTGATTTACATTAAAAGACGTTGTTACCGAGTACGGGATACCTCAGCCTCAGGGCAAGTCTAGTGCAGTGAGCTCTGGTTATTTTAGCATAACAGAAATCCTCAAAAACTGCAGTATTTTTTCACCTTGTGAGTATAGCTTCTCCACCACTGTAAGAGATGTGTAAACAGGGCGTGTTTGACAGAAGCAGGGTAAAATTAATAATAGGGCTTAACACAAACAAAGCCAATGATCCCAGGAAGCCAGGATTTTGGAGGTGTGGATCAAGAGCTGAATTTTGCTGCTGAGTTCACTTCTGATCCTTTTAGTGGGAGACCAGAACTGTGACACAGTTGTAAGGAAATGCTTTCAGCCAGCCCAGCTCAGCGTCTTTTGTCCTTGCTCTTGGAATTGCAACGTGCACAGATGGATAATAAAACACATGACATGCCAAGAACATGGCAGCTATTTCCATTTTCTGTTTGGAATTTCTGCCTGCTTACGAAGCAACCTTCCCACCGCTTGTGGAAGAACTGGTTTGATCCTCATCACTTCTACTTGGCCTCGGAGCAGCAAGTCCCTACACCCTTTGCACGGGATGGCCCAGCCCTGGGATTGTGCCGTGCCTGCTGGGCTCTGCTGCCTACAGGGACTCTGCCATGCAGGATACTGACTGCATTTTACCAGTTCCTGCTGAAAAGAGAGAGGGCTCAGTGCATCACACACATGGAGCCTGACAATGGTTGTGAGAGCTGGGAGCCAGAGAACGAGGAGGTGATGAAAGTCTGTTCTTGGTGGCAGGGAAAACTGGGAGCTGTCTCTAGAGTGAGGCAGCCCAGCCTGGCAGGTGAGGCGCCTGCAGAGGGTGCAGGTGTGAATGCTGCCTGCTCTCTGCACGGCTGTACCTGCGGTGCCAGAGTGTGCTGGGACATGGGTTCAGAAAGAGGTGATGGAGGGGAGACTCAGTGAAAGTCCATATAGTCAGGACTAATTCAAAGATGACAAATGAGAGACTTGTACGCTGTTACTACTGTTCTATAATCTAGCCCCAAGAATATGTTAAAATTCTATCACAGCTGCTACTAATGTAAGAATAGTCTCCTAAAGCAATTTTTCTTCCCATCAGGACTTCGCAATTTATAATGGAAATATTCTCACAAGCAGCCGCACAAATAAAGGCCATAAACATTGTTTATGTTTCATTGACTGAGAATAACTCAGGCTTCCACTGAGTTCCTTTACAACTGCCCTGTATTTTCTCTGCAGATAAAGGATGTGGAAGTCCTCAACTGTGAATATGGCAAGAACACAATTAAGTTCCTTCGCCTGCGTACAGAGGGGAAGAAGCACTGTGTTAAAGAAGTGGAAGTGTGCACACATCTCCGGCTGACTTCTGCTCAGGAGTACCTGGAAGGAAACAACTCTCTTGTGATACCTACGGACACCATAAAGAATATTGTCCTTGTGTTGGCCAAAAAAAATGGGGTATTTTTTGATTTGTTTTACTACCCTTGCTGTTTCTTTTTACTTCATTTGGAAGTGTTTGTTACACTTTTTATTTCCAGTTGGCATGTCAGATCAGTACTAAAGTCATCTTCAGTGATGTAAGAGAGAAGTTTTCCTCCTCCACTACTTATCCTGCAGACTCACCCTTAGTTTTCCAAAGCCTTTTTTTCTCAGCACTATTTTTGTAATTTTGTCATAGAAGATCCATATTTTTAAAAAAAAAATTAATAGCACATAATACTGCATTATTCCTGTTACCATTTTTAAACAGGTCTCAAAGTATGTGAGACTCCTCTTTTGTGCTCTTTCATCAATTGCATCTATCATAATGACAACCTGTAGCATTAATTGTCTGTCTCTATAACAAAATGCCATCTTTACCCTGCAAAACTTAATCAGAAAAATCACTATTCACTATGTTGAAATGATTATTTCAGCATTATACCCTCGAAAGGTAAAGCTTCTGTAGCAGTGTATCTCAGTCCAAGGACTGCAGCTCACTGTACCACAGAACGGGAGGTTTCTGACACACCTGTAGCTGCTATTTGCAGTGTACGCTGCAAGCTGGTCAAGTGACTGGGCATAGTGCACCAGACCAGGAATAAGAGAAATCTGTTTTTAAAAACACTGATTCTTCTCAAATATTTACAGCAACCAGAAAAATCTACTTTTGTACATCAGGTAATTACTTCTTTCTAATAATGCTGCTTGCTGTCTTAGATCCCAACTTTAGAACAATTTGCTATAGATATCTGCAATCACTTCATGACAACATTTTGCCAAGTGGCCTACGTCAAAACCTACGTTCAAGAAGTACCATGGCAACGTCTGCATGAGGTATCTAAAATACTAGTACATTGTTTGTTTATGCTGCAGCCATTCCTCACTCTCTTAGCTCCCCTTTTCAAGTTAAGGTAACATTTATGGCACATTTATTTACATGTGTGCTCTAAATTGCAGAATGGCGTTCCCCACATCCACTCATTCATATGCGTTCCTGATGGGATCCGCTTTTGTGAAGCTGAGCAGTGCCGGAATGGTGAGAAAAGAACTGGCAACTTCCCCTACTTCTCTAAATATTTCTGCAAATGAGAGATGAAGATGGCTTTAGAGATAGCTAGAGGCATTCCAGGGCTCACAGCACAGCCAAGCTGCTCCAGAGGTCTGAAACAAAGAATACTTTTATCTTCTAATTTTGCACTTCTTCATCTCTGAGACATGGTTGAAGAACTACTGTAGCTCACATTTGTATGTATATTTCAAACACAGAGTGGTTACAACAGCACATCCAGCAGAACTGTTACATATTGCCACAGGATTTAATAACCTTCCAAGAACAGGTTGCTTACTTTTTTTTTACCTTATACTATATTCTCTAGTTTCCTTATTATCATTACCCTATACCACACTGCTGCAGGCCAATTGCCTAATTTGCAGTTATTTTCAAACCCCTGCCAACACACTCTAATTTTAGTTCCAAGAAAGCTGCAATTCTGTTGTTGCAACCCAGGCTATCTTGAACATCATAAGCATTCAGATAGACATGCAAGCAATTTTTCATGGGAAAATACTAGAGTGTGCTTACTATTTTTTCATGCCAAGGCACTATTTGGCTTAAACAAGAGATCTGTGATACTTAAAAGACAGCTTTCAAACTCAATTGTCTGTCCATAAAGTTGCATTCCAGAGGAAGTGTAAAAATTATCTCTACTTGCTATGGCTCACAATAAGAGTGTAAGTTCAGTCTCACTGTCATGGTGTTTCCTTTAACCCATCTCTCTGGAAACTGAGCTGAGCTAACTGCATCATTTCACACAATGGGTTTAGAGGTTTCAGCCTGTAGTTTCGTACCTATCTAAACTGCACTAACAAAACTTAGGACTATTTCCCATTCTACGACTTGCAGACAGGAGATAAAAGTTTTGAAAGGCGCCTTTGAGCACTGTCCTTGCATTCCGAAGAGGGAGGGAAAAATGAAAGTCTCCAGTGCCTCTTGGCCTCATCCTTTTTCATGTTACTAGTAACATTAACTACTGCTGTACTTTTGGCACCCTCAGTAGAATCGGCTTTGATGTCTGGAAAATGTTAAGAAAGAAAACTGAACAAAAAAAAAAAAAGTTTATGCTTTCTTGAAAAGCTGCTGCCCTTAATGTAGATTCAATTACATTTTTCATCATCTTGAAAATTCAGCATGAAATTCTGCAATTTCAGGTTCTACACAAACAAAAAGCCTTTAAGGCTTCCTGAAGAAACCACCTTTCCTTCTTACACTTCCCTTCATGAAGACTTTTAGCTGTTTCTTTAGGATTCCCTGCTGAGGTGAACAATAACCAAAGAGAAGATTTTTGAATCACTTTTATTTTTCTTCTAAGAGAACGTTCTCTATATTTAGCATCCTCCTATGCACCTATCAGCCAGACACAGGAGTTCAATTCTCAGTTAATCCTATCTTTAACACTTTTCTCATCATGAAAAAAAACCTAGTGAGGCTTAATAGGCTTATTTTTTGCCATTATATCAGCTGATAAAAGGCTCATAGTGTTTTGAAAACTGAAAACGTTATAAGTAATGGAGTAAACATTTGATAACTGAAGACAGCACAAGCACGAAACATACTGAAAGCACAGCATGGGCTGTTCAACTTGGAAACTCTGCCTAGGTGTTAAATCTGTCAGAGTGAGTTTCAGGCTGATGGCTGTACAGCCAGCCAGCCTTTCAGTCAATCTGAGCTCTCTCAAACGAGGCTATGTATTTGAATACAAGAAAAATATTTCTCCATGTTCACTGATAGAATCGGCACTACATTAATACCTGTGGATCACAGTCTTATACCCAAGCAATAAACTAATCAAGATCTGAACAAACCAAAGAATATCCTGTCCAAGGACAGTCTCAATCTTGTCTTTAGATTTTTTTAAAGGTTTAGTAAATAAGAGGGGGGGATATAGGTAAAATTATAGCTACACCTCCATAGACTCATTCAAAACCGAGAATGAATGGAAAGAAGAAAAGATAGATAAAAGAAATATTAGACGCAATTTCAATAATACCCAGTGACAAAGCAGTTTAAAAAAAACCCCAAACCTCTAAACAACCACACAATTTAGAAATGTCTACCACAGTGGAATTATTTCCAGTATAAATTCCTGCAAAGACAAAAGCTGTCAGTCTTCCCAGTTCAAGGCAGGATGACTATGCACCAGACAAAGGATTAATTTTGAACTACCTAGTGTGAGCACCAAGAGCACCACGGAAACAGCAGCTTGGCTTCAGCCACTGACTGTCTGTGCAAGCTCTGAATGAACCTGCGTGTCATGAAGTTTCAATTTTCTGAATCTGTTTTTTGGCACCTCTGGTCAGTGAAATTTTCAGTTATCAGTTTGGTGTGCTCTGAATGACTGACCACTTGTAATTGTTTAGCCACCATTCAAAAGGTGAGTCAGGAGAAAAAGTTCAGGACACAACTGTTTAATCTGTGTAAGATGAGAATCCACTCATAGAGTAGTGATCCACAACGGTACATTTTATAAATAGTGGCTAAGAGCAAAGTCACTCAGTTTGAATCTGTGGGTGGCATCTGTATCAGTGCCAGTTCCTGCTCATTAGCTGAGCTGCAGGGATGTGCTTTGGCTCCTCACCCTCTCTTTCTCAGGAATACAAAACTTCTAACAGGATGGGTATGTAAAGCAAATTTCTGACTGAGGGTCCCACCTTTATACAGGTTGTTTTTACACCCATCTATATTGTGAGAAAAGGTGCACCACACCTCTCCTGTCCACCACAGAACTAGCAGCCTATTTCATTTCATTTTAGAGAAATCAGTCATTCCTCAATTAACATCAGTGAGAGGCAACCCAATGCATGTCCCACATCCAAGCAGATGAGACAAAAAAGAGGGTGTCCTCAGCTCTCCTTAACTGAAGGTCTCTTGGTGGGATTCTCTATTTTCCAGATTGAGCTGTGACTTCAGTAGTTTCTGTCTTGCTTCTTATTATTCTGCTAACAGTGTGCAGAAAATTATAATCTGCTTTCTGGCTCTGGAGCTGCAAGTATGCACCCAGATGTTTTTCTCTCTGTGCCTGAAAAAGAGCTCATATAGTTCTGTAATTCTGGATCACAGGTCCTCTGATTGTCTTTGCTGGAATTAAAGACCTGAAACTTATGAAGACAACACAATCTGGATTTGAAGGCTTCTATAAGAATGAACACACCACACTTCCTGAAAGGCATGACAGGATTCTCTGTGGAGAGCTCTTCTGCAAATGGTCATATGGCGAATGCAAGGATTTTGACTTCGACTGCGTATGGTATATGTCGTATCAAGCAATATTTATTACCTAATCTATGGTCACGAATTCTCCCTGTACAGTACAGCAGGTGTGAGGGTCAGATCTGCATCTGCTGTGCACCAGCCACTCGCAGGTCCCAGTGGCAGCACTAAGCTTGCTGCAAGGGGTGAGAGGCATGTCCTGGGGGTAAACTCCTGTCTCTGATGGAGTGTCAGTGGACAGGGTTTAAATGAACAGTTCAGTGTTTAGTAGAGAACACTTTAGGAAAATAATTTTTTTCTTCATACTTTTAGCAAAACCTATTTGGGAATTCTAGAGTTGGTGGAGGGGAGCTGGGAAGAATTTGGAGGTGACAGGACAAATAAATTGTTCTTCCACAAAATCCTGTGTGCTGTACATTTGCAGAAAAAAACCCCCAAAAGTACAAAACCCCCACCCCACAGTAAAACATTTTGGATCTAAACAGAAGCAGCTGATACAAGGTTTTGTAAGAACCTGTGTTACCTCTAGGAACAAAATCCGCGAATGTATCCTGGAAGCCTTTTCTGGACCACCTGACTGTGGGCAATATTCACCCTCTTACCAGAAAACTGTCAACGGTATCCAGATGCTTGTCCTTTCCAAAGTGCCACAGGTATCTTCTTTCCTCCTTATGATGTTTTTCTTAAACAACAGTGCATGTTAATTGGACCACTGGAAGACCAGTATTATGAGACTATTATTTCCTCTGTCAGACTGAAAACTGGGGGTACAGCCAGATGGTCTGAAAAAATATGATCACACTGAGAAGTTCCTGTGCTGCTCCCCAGCAGTGAACACAATGGGGGGGAATATCACTCACTGCTTGGCAGTGCTTGAGTAAAAGTGAAAGGCATGCTACAGGACACATGTTCACTAGATTGCATTTGGTCAACTGTATGGGAGGGCTGCATTGTTCTGTTTTTTACAGCAAGTAAAAAATGTGCCAGGCTCTTGGCTAAAGAGCTTCTCTAATTCATTTTCTCATCGATTTTCATGGTTTCAGGTACAGGTCATAGAAGTGGTCTTGAACAACACTTTTTATAATGTCCTAGACATGAAGAATCTAGGCTTGACCAATGACAAAGAAGTAAGTAAATGCTTCAAACACAATTTGCCTGCACTCTTTACAAATTCTCAGCCTTAAAGCATAGCAGCAGTTCTGCATACAACAGAGCTAAAGGTAGCAAACTTTCTCTCCCAGGCCCAGTAAAAGCTCCACTTTACCTCTAAGAGATTTAGATTGTTTACAAAAGAAGGATAATTAATTGCCTTCTTGCATTGTTGATAAAAGCTAAAGGAGCACAGTGGAATGCTTTGGAGAACAAAAGGATCTGTAACAGAGACTCTGTCTAAAAAATCATCCCTGTTTTCTCCACTAAAATTTGACTTTCAGTTGTAATGTCAATCTGTGCAGTTTTAGCCAAGCAGAATACATTGTGGCATCCTTTTCCATAGCCAGGCAGTGGGAAAAGCTAGCCCACTATGACTCTTCTTTGTGCTCCCCTGGCAGCACCACCAAGGCCGGGGAGCATCCTCGGTGCAGTGGGGTTACAAGTAGGTCAGTGAGGCTGTAGGTTAACTCCAGGTGACAGACCACTAGCAGTCTGAGGGAGCACGGAAGGGATGTTTCTGTGGCCATTAGAAGCCAAAGCAGATTGGTGCAACAGTGGACAAGGTACAAGCTTGGGATCAGGCAGAGGGTGAGAGATGTAAGGGATGAGATGTATTTGCTCCTCACTCCACAGCTGGTGTAGCTGCCAGCCAGGTCCAGCTGAAGGTCTGTTACGTTATCCCCACATGAAAGAGAAACAGGGTTATTCCATTTTGCATCAATGGTCTATAGTCTGTTTATGTTCTAGTCTCCCTCCAAAGTTTTGTGACACTGCTGCCATCCTCTCCTATCTTTGCCCTCTTTCAAGCGGACATTATAGATCCACTTCTACTTGTTATAACATCAACATCTTCTGTTGATATTCATAAGAGAAGGAAAGGGCCTGGGCATGGTTTTATAAGGAGGTGAACAGCTGCAGTTTCTGCTGTGATGGTGCTGGCACATCTCTGTCTCAAAAATAACCTCTGTGTTTTTTTGCTTATTTCCCTCAGGTTTTGATTCCTGTGGAAGCTCCTTATGGCTCCTGTGCTTGCACACTTGGCAGGAAGAAGTTTTTTGAAGCACAAAGCCATATGATGAAAGATGAGAGGAAATGTCAGTTTGGACTGGCAGCTGCCCAGGGAAACTAAACCTCTTTGTTATACTCACACCTTTCTGATAAACTTAACAGCATGGCTTTCCTATCAATGTTCACTCCTTACTGGCCTCTTCCACTGCTGACTACTTTTTCCTCTATGAACTCCTGAGGATGGGATTTATGAAGGACCCTCAGAAATTCAGAAATCAAAATCTGTTCCCTGAATTTCAGTCTGATTTGCAGACTGAAATCGCCTATGCTCTTTGGAAAATCCCAGCTGGAAACATTATAGTCAATTAAACGAGCTATTCCCAGAGCTCTTAATGAAACAATTAACTTGATGTCTGTAATGTTTTTGACAGTAAAATTGGCAACTCTGTATATTCATTAATATTTCTTCAGTTAAATGAATATACAAGCACAAGACATGCTATTTCATTGACACAACTCGTCGTAACCTCTTGATGCTACACTGATCTACAGAGCTGAGGTTCTGACCCAGTGACTGAACAGGGAATCAGTCAGACATGGATTTCTTTGCACAGGAAATGAAAAACAGAAAACCAGAAGTATGTCTCGTATCTCCTTTGTGGTGTGAATAGTTACAGCTGTTGACTGCTTTTTCTGCTGCTACTCATCAGACCACAAAGTTACTATATAATTACTTTTATATTAATCACTGAGGTGTTTGAGGGTTTGGGCTATCTCTGTAGGCTTAATTAAATAGTTTTCTTTAGTCTAATAATCCTGTCATGACACCTGAGCAGGCAGGAGTCAAAGTAACCCTATTAATTTTGGGAGGGATAGGGAGAAAGCCAGCCAGCCAGCCAATACCTATCTTACTTTAGTTACCCCAGGCGATAGCTTTGAACGTACAGATAAAACTATACAGTCAACAATTCTTGCAAACTGTGGCTACCACATTTGCAACAGGAATCTTGCTCAGCTTCTGACAGCTTCTAACCATTGCTCTCACTTTCTCCAAGCGTCATTTTCACAGACTCCAGGTGACAGAGCGCAAGTCCAATGGGAAGTGCCCAAAGTAACTTCTAAAAACTGCAATTCAGTGGCCTTTGGGTGAAATCATTAGGTTCATAGGCACCAAATATGAGAGAGATGTCCTGCACTCTGTGACATTGTGAAGTGCTTTGCAAGATAGAAACTTGCCTTGGTAAGCAGGACATAACAGATGTGAAGGGAAGACACTGTTCACAAGCCTGAGGTATCTCCTGAAACACAACAGGATGAATGACACCACAGAGTGAAACTGTCCCAGATATGATGTTTTCTGGTCACTAGCCAATTCTGAAAGCTTTATTTACAACACTTCTAGCTTTTACTGGGGACATTCTTGCTTAGCTTATTTGATTGTTTTGTATTGTACTTGCGGGCTTATGTCTTGCTACTTCCGCTATTTCTAGGTGCTTGTAATTTATTGATGTATCTTTTATGGGCAAATAAAGAGCAACATCAAAAAACAAACTAGTTTTTGACTATTTACCAAAAAATTAAACCCCTTACTACTTAGATATAAATGTAAACATTGTAAGTAAAAGAAATATTTTAATTCAGCCAATTTTACCTCAAAAAGCGACCAATTGTTCCAAATGACAGTTCACTACCAGTAGATGGAACAATAGACAAAAAATAATCTTGCTGAACATTTCAGCATTTACCTCTTTTCAAAACAAGGCAGATCGTCACAACCCACTTCCTTTCTACCTTATAAGAAACTTACTGCTTTAGGCAGAAGGTTTCCTCCATTACGCTCTGTGCTTCATTTTTGGGCCAGGAAGGTAATGGTGGACTAACCCTCATGGCAGAATGAGGACACAAAGCAGCAAGCAGTTGTTTACTGAGACTTTCCTGTGGCAACAAGCCCACACATACACTTGTTCAGTGTGGTTTGTATAAACCTCCACAGCCGTGCAGACATTCTGTAAGTCCTTAAAAGCATCTCAGCGCAGTTCCATCCAGCACTGCAAACCTGAGTCACTTACGTGGGCAGACTGATTCTAAAGAAAGTACTTAGGCAATCGGAAGCAGCCCAAATTTTCCATATGGCAATTAGATTCAGATAACAGGGACATAAATCATTCTTGAAAATGGGACTCAGGCAGATTTACTTGGGCCTGAAATTTTACCAAATTCCCATTGGCCTAATTAGATTCAGTCTCCACAATGGACTTGCATTAATTTCATTCAGACAGATGTTTTTTTCAGTTCCTGTCCTGAGGAGCAATTCAAGTTGCTTACTGTGTTTTACTCAGAAGCAGCTGTGATGCTTTGCTGATGAAATCACACTTGATGAAAAAGAGCAGCAGCTAGCAGATTGTAAAATTGCTGCTTAAAATACAACTTCTTGCTGATAACATGAACCTTGCTGGTCCTGGGCTACACCCCAGGAGTTTATAGGGCCTAAGACTCCCACCAAGAAATGGTTTTTCAGGTGCACCAACATATTATCATTTTAGTGTCCGATTCTTTCACATCCTGTTTCTGTTCAATTCTGACAGCTGCCCAGGACAGTCTGACCACAGCCCTCCTCAGCTGCTGATCCTGCTCTGCACACAACCAAAGTCACACAGATAAAATGCACTAGGTAAACTCATCAGCCAATATCTAAAAGAGAGAGCAAATATCACTGTCAGGGTCAGCACAAGTGATCTGTCTTCCCTAAGTGTATATTATTCTATATATATTCAGGCTATCCACTTTCCAACATACATTTAAACCTGTCAGTTTGTATTAACTGTTCCAGCTACCTTTTTTCTTTTCTTTTCTTCTTTAAAGCTGTCTTTTTCTTTTTTTAATTTAATCTTGCTTTTCCCAGGAATACATAATCCTTATTCTAAGTTGAACTGAACTCCTTAAAGTGACCAAAAAACTGTTTCTGCCTAGAACTCTCAATATAAATACTTCTGAGTTTAGAATTCCACTGTTTGTATATAAACAACAACCAATGATCTTCCTCCTGGGAAATGCACAGCTGTATCTATAAAGGAAACCTATTAAATGTCTCTAGCTATAGGATCAAAAATGTCAACTCACATCTCAGCTATGATATAAACTCTTTTCTAATTCTGATTGAACCTTACCATTCATAGCAGACTGAGAAAGAAAAGACACATATGTGAGTGCTTGCCCACACACACATTCATAAAATACATGCATAAATGACACTAGATCAGCTGATGTATGATTGATCTATAGCAATCAAATAATAAAACACAGGAGCTGTGGTCAGTTCTAACTAAAACAAAAGCCCAAACCAAACAATACTGGAGGAACACAAATAAATAAGGGGGTAGAGAAACCTTTGGTGCAGAGGGAAATGTAACCGGAGTGCCTGAGTACTGGGGGGAGCTTCTGCCACTTCTCAAATGTGGCATTAGGCATGAATTCCCCCATTAACATTGACACTTGCCTGAAAAGGAGAGGGTTCAAGTCTAAATGGCATCGTACTCCCGCAGTGTTTTCAAATCTTTTAGACACGTGCATTTCCAGGTAGGAAAGCCCAGGCAAACTAGCATGTGGTATTTATGCCAAAGGGACAATTAAGAGCGCCCTTGTGAAACAGGGTTGCTAGAGCACATCCACTTCCACACTTCTCTCCTTACAGTTTTTCCACCAGCTTGGGAACAAACTCAGCTACAAGTTCCTTACTGTCTACTTCCTTCCTCCTGCTGCCATCCACCCAGACAAGACAAAGCAACATTACTCTTGAATCAGAGATTGGTGCAAATTCCCTCCCTCTTTTGGTACAATTTAGCAGCTACGAAGTCAGAGGCATCCTCAACACAGCAAGTACTGGAGAGTGTTTATAGAGGGGCAGCTGAATTATAGCAATCATCCAAAAAGGGGAAGAGAACATCTTGAAATGAGTGCAAGCCTGCCAATGCCAAGATATTTGCTGTTGCCTTATCAGCAGATCAGCTGATGATACAGCAGTTCTAACAGCTGACTGCTCCTTTAATAAAGATGCTCATGAGTGCAGCATAGAAATAAAACTGTAGTCTCCAGTACTCACCAGCAGCCTCCAGCAGCAATGAAACTCTCACACGAAGACCAAGGACCCCTTACAGTCTTCACAGTGCTCCTCTTGGGCTCTCCAGGTGTTTGAGGTTACAGCTGTATTCCCCAAATTTACAGTGACTACCAACCATTGTTACTCTGGGAGTTGAATACACATCTGGAATCCAAATGAACATCACTAAATCAATTCCCTAATTATAGGGGCTAAGCAAAAAATAATTTAATGACCTTGCTACATTTGCGTATTAAAAAGAAGACAGACTTTTCCAACAGGAACAAAAGCTGTTTATTAAATGAGTCTGCCCATTTTTCCAATAGAGACTGCAGCTCCTCTGGGAAAGTTGCTGTAAAAACTGAGCAAAATAGAGGTGAAGGCAAATGAAACCTCGGGTGTGTGACGGTATGGGACATGGATGAGCGCTCCTGGCTGACATCCCCAAGCATAACGTCATCCCATTAGATGAATCAGAAGCCAACCCACTGCCTGTGTAAATTTTCCCTGAAGTGAAGAAGAGGGTAGAAGAGACCCTTCTCTATACAGCTCCACTCATCCTGCTGCTTCCTGAGCCAGTGATAGTTACACTGTTCACATGCACAGTTAGTCATTTAATTTCCCATGTGATTTTTGGGCCAAAAGCCATTCTTGGAAACGAAGGAACTACTGTTCTGACTTGGAAGTAAAGAACCAGAATGGAGACAAAGTGAGGTAATGTTTTTCTGATCTTATTCAGACTCAGCCTTCAAATTTTAGACAACATTGCCATTAAAAAATGAGAAATAAATTTGTAGCTTCCTCCAGACTCAGAAAAAGACCCTCTGATTTTAAATTAGCTGTGATTCTAGCTTAAGTGTGGCAGTAGAAAGAAGAGTGTTGAAGATAACAGAACAATTAAATGCTGATTTTTAAAAGGAAGACTGAAAGAATTTGGTAGAATTTGAACATATAGGAAAAAGAAGTGAAAAGAGTTCATTTAGCAAGTAGTCACTGACAGTGAGGGCCTAATGAGACATTCTGCCTGGGCCATTTCTAACCAGGAGTGATGCACAGGTGGCTACTCCCTTTATTACAGCCACCAGGTCTTATATATAATTGTAAGACCAAAGAATTGTCTACAAATTGATAAAGTGCAGCACATTAGAATGAACTGGGAACAATAACACGTAGGGATAGGAGATGTAGTCAGAACAATTTTCTCTGGGTTGAGAAAGTGGACAGGCACAGCCACAGACTCCGTACTTTGCCAACAGCTGCCTTATATGTTTGCTATCTGTTGCACTTCACACCATGTTTGGATGCTAAGAGAATATACCATGCCTTGTGTATTTACAGCTTGAGAGTGACAAGAGCTGATGAGCAATACCAGTATATATTTCACAACCATTGTATCAGAAAAGGCATAATGCATTGTTTTCAAATGATTTTTCAAAGTGTATGCAAGATTCTGATAGATATACACTACTGGTATTATGCAAAGGGTAAAAAGCAAGACAGGAAGGAGGAGGACTGCAGCATGGCTCTGGTTTTGTGCTGACTGGCAGCAGGGCTGGGGAGCTCACAGCTGCTTTGCTCCTTAAAGTTGCCTCTAGAAGGAGGGCACTCCCTAAATCGTGGTGTGGTGTGAAAGCAAAGACTGTCGAGGCTTACACCCGGTATCAGCTCAGCAGTCGGACACTGGCAGCTTAACTATCACCCAAAGCACAGGGAGGGCTATTATGGAAGAGGGACTCAGCTACTTGGAGGCACATTTAAGGGCATGTTCCAAACTGGATTCCTGCATAGCGCTGCGACTCAGAGCTGCAGTACTGACATGGCATCCAGTAATGCCTATCAGTTGCTTCCTCATCTCAATAGCAGCTGTGTTTTCTGCAAGAGGAATGGTAGCTAAAAATAATCTGGCTTTGACTTCCTCTTTCAAACCCTCCAGTCTCTTTTAAAAAGATTTTTTTTTTGTTCTCCCAGAAACAGCAAGGAGAATGGAAGAGACAAAACCAGAACGGTCACCTGCACAAAGGGAACAGCAGCATTAGAAAGCTCAGAAAACAGTAGGAAACTACAATACAGATCAGGAATAGTGAAAAAATTGTCACAGTTTTGAAAAACATCCTGCAAATTCCCTTTCGCACTTGCAGCAAGCTTTCTGTTAGACCTTTACTTGGATGACTCAGTTAGTGGTGCTGAGCAAAAGGGGAATACAATCTTTGTACAGTCTGGATGTTTCTGAATGCAATTCACTTGCTCATTAAAACATATTAAAATAAATAATTGTGCTCAGTAATCATCAAATGTGCTCTCATGTCTGCACAGCAGATTTTTACTGCCTCATAAATATGTTTTACTTTTAATTCTGTGTCATCCACAGATCCACAAAATATGCCAATCCTACACCAAACATGCAAATGGAGAAAGAGATTATTCAATTAATCAATCCTTCAGTAACACAGCACTATGTATTCTCATCCAAAAAGAAATCTACTGGTGGGTATGTCCAGACTGTTACACACAGCCTTTCATAATCCTTTTCATAAACATACCTAATTCTATATTAAAATATTTAGGAATTTGATATATAAATTTTCCATTGCCGCCCAAAATTAGTCTCATACAGACTACATCTCAAAACTCCCCAAGGTAGTGATGATGACCAATATTTGAATCTAGTCTTCCAGAAGATCCCTACTCCCAAGAGGTACCTCTGGACACTACCAAATTATAAATGAAATCATAAGCAGAATTCAGACCATGGCTTACAAACGTGCTGCTAACACACCAATACCTGAAGTACGCACAGCACAAGGGGCAGAAAAAGAAATGGTGAATACATCTCCGTCCTATTGTCTCAAATTCCAAATAAATATGTTGTCTAATGTAAAGGTTAGAAAGCATACAAGAAGGCATGCTGCTGTATGTAGTTTCTATATGATAGCATATACCATGAGCTTTACCTATGGCATAGCTATTAACATGGCTTTATCCCTTCTCAAATCTCAACAGCAGAAATCATAAGCAACTCTCTGAGCACTGTGGCATGAAAAGCCAGCTCGCACTTGGCCAAGTCAGAGCAAAGACAGGGCCACCACCTAAGCAGGAGACTGCAGGTTCCCCACTTGGCAGAAAGCAGCACTCTTCTTCCTCCTCAGCTGCCCCCCCTCACCATTTCCTCCTTCACCACACACTCATGCTTATTTCCTACTTCCTGGCTCCTTTGCTCTGCCTCACTGATGCAACCCCACATCCCAGTTTCAGGGGTCACCAAAAAGCTCCCTGGGTCAGAGACGATGGCGAGCCCAGACAGGGCTTAGCACCATCCATGGGCTGTTACCCCAGACGTTTTGGGGTAAATCAAATCACCCTGTGTACCAGGGCCAGCATAGCAGCTCTGCATCACTGACAGCTCCACACAGGGGTAAGGGAAGCACAGGTGTTACCGTGAACTGTGACCAGGGCTTCTCCTTCATCAGTATATAGCACCAGATGAGAAAAAGCAAAAATAATTAAATCTTGAAATATCATGGTAAGTGATGTTAAAAGTAATCACAAGAATATTAAGTAGGTTTTGGTACCTTTTTAATAGGAAAATGGAGAAAAACAGGAGCTCCAATATACCACAACATAGAAAGAGAGGAAGTAAAAGATCTGTAAAGGAAACTGAATCCAAACATAAGCAATGTTTTATTGGGATATAGCAAGCAAACTATCAAATAGGGAACTGGTACAAACAGATTGAACAAGACTCTCTTTTAACAGAGATGTATGGTGATGAGACAGCTTCTTTCAGTTCTTAGAACAAGTATTCAAACTGTTAAGTAAAGCATTAAAAAAGCCCCAATCATTACAACACCAAAGACAGATAGTATTAAAAATGTGCAGAATTTTACTTTTTACAAATTTCTGCATAATGTTAGAAAACAATCATAAATTAAAAAAGAAATAAAATTAAGCTTTTTTTGTTTGCAAAGCAACACAAACCTTTAAAAAAACAACTATATTGTACATAGGACTACTATTAAAAACAGGTGAAAACAAGCTGAAAATTTAAAGAACAGCAAAAAATACACAACCCAGTTTCACCTGTCAGCAACACCTTCTGCTATCGAAGGAGTTATGTTAGTTGTATGTACAGCTTTAAACATTGCAGCATACCACAAGTAAACCTTAATAAGGTCAAAATAGGACCCTCTGCAAAAAAGGGTGATTTGGCAAGTGTCAGTCCCATCCTAAAATTATAAGTAGTAATAATTTTAGCAGGTCTTCAGTGTAAACTAAAACCTACTTTAACTGGTTTCTCTCTCCTAAAGATGGATGTAAACTTTATTTGGGGTTTGTTTTGTTTTTTTGGTATTTTAATTCATGAAATCAAAAACATGTCTGGCTCAAAAGTGAGAACGACATACCTCCCTTTTGTTCTGGATACAATGATGTAGCTATCTCAACATGCTCATTGACACTTCCTAAAAGAGAAAATCATTATGTACTATGTGAAAAATACATACCACCTCTCTCAGTTCAGACTCAGTATATAGGATATTGCCAACTCTATCCAATAGGATATATATTGTAATTTGGTTTAAACTCTTAATAGATATATTCTCTCTTTACCAAGTTCCATCACATGAAACCAAACTTATTTTTCCTTTGAGGCACAACATGACCCCAATTAGACAATTGGCTACAAAGAGTTGTTCTTTAGATGTTGTGTCTGTAGAGGTTTTACGTGATATTCATAGATTTTCAGCGCAGGCCCCAGTTTTAATGAAAGTCCAGTCAGTACATCATTTCTTGTCATCAACAGTAATGATTTGCCATCAATTTCCTATAAGAAGAATTAAAGAGTTGATAAAGACAAATGTACAAATCTAACAGATGAGAACAGTCATGCAACATAAGACTACCGCAGAGGATCAGTGAAAAAAGAAATAGTAGCCTTTATTTTCCTGAAACCATGTTTATAGCTGCTAAATTCTGCTGTCTGCTTTTCGAGTGCTCACCTGTGCTGACTAAGGCATAAACACTATTTAGTCAAGCACAAAAGTCAAGTGAGCCGAATTTCAAAATTCTCTTCTCGCAAACCTCACAGGTACAATGGCAGATTGCCTCATCATCAGCTGTTAAGGGAAGGAGACCCGTAAGAAGGCAGCTTATGAAGTGCATTTCAGAATTACTATTGACAGAAACATGCAAGTTTAGACTAGTCAGTATCTGCTAATAACTTCAGGTGCCTTTTTTATTTTTTAAAAGGCCAACCTTCCCATGTGTCCTGAGGGGCCTAACTGGAGCTTGACACTCTGGGGGAACTTTTCTTCCTCCCCTTACAACGGAGGAGGAGAAAAGTGGCAACGTGCCACCTTACGTCTCAACAACCCCTACACTTTCCTGTTTAAATACCTTTTGTAAATCACAGATATGGTGGGATTTCTTTTTCTCTCAGACCTGGACTTTCTGACCTGTTTAGGTTAGAAATCCACTACAACTTGGGGGTTTTTTCCATCTCAAAACCTTGTCATATATTTGAAAACTTCCTCTAAATTATTTTTCAAAGGTGAAAAAGGAAAAGAAGGAATCCACATCTCTCAACTCCCTCCTCCCTTTTAGACACGGGACCCTCCTTTTCATTACACATTCCTACAGTTCAATCACGCTGCACTACTCCAGGAACAGGAGCTACAGCTACGCAGCAATGCATTGATCTCTCAGCACAGCCAGACCTCCAAAGGGCATCACAGCTCAAAGCAGTATTTTGCCTTTTCTGGCATTCTCCTGCACTGGACTTTACTATGCTGTTTCATCCTTTTTTTTTTTCTCCTCACTTTTAATTAAAAATATCTCACTATTAACTGCTGAATTTGTTATCAAAAGCCAACAATGAATTCAAATGCTGGCACACTACTCCCGCCTGTCCTTTAATATATTGCCAAAATTTAGTATTTTTGTAAGTATTATAAACACACATATGAATTTATCAAACAGTAGCATGTTCCTTAGGAACATTAAATGTTGTCGTGAAAATGTTAGAGATCCCATTCTTGATTACAACTCAGTGTGATAAAAGGAAGACTTATATTACAATTCAGCATGAATTTGTCCAGTGATATCTCTTATGATTTGATAAAGTTCATAAATACAAAATACATGGACAAACCACAATATAGTAAAAGATCAACTGAAAGTGGAATTTCTTTAAAATATCCCCAGAATACATAGGACTGTTAATCCCTCAGGAGCACAGAGTAACAGTATTTCTAAAAGAAAAAAAAGTTTCCAATAACTTTTTACCCAATTATAGCAGGTCTCTTTCCAATTACTGTTGAGAATGTTAATGGTTAAAACCAGTTTCTATCCTCTCTTTTCCATTCGTCACAATTCTTTCTGTGGGAATTTTGACACCAGTGAGTATTTTGCTCATTGCTATGACCGATCTGAAGTTGCCTTTTCTGCTGTGGTTCAACGATGCTATGGAGGAAGAACAGCCTCCAGCTTGGTAGGATCCCAATGAAGTAAATCCAGTACCTGGAACAGGAGAAACTCCAAGAATAGGAAAAAACGCATCTATTCCTTCCCCTTCTTCTTCCACAGGGTTCCCCATGGTTTCTAGAAATGCTGGTAACTACTAAGGCTTTCATCGAATAAAAAACTGATTCTTTAAACACATCTGTGTAGAAATGAGTGATTATGTATTCAGAGTTCAAGTGTCTATTGTAAGCTTTACCTCTTCCATTTCCTTCAAATTTTCCACATAAACATGCTCCTGTGGAATTGTCACAATTACTCCATTTTTTGACACCAGGTAAGATTTTGCATGCTTTGGTGACTTCTCTGAATTTCTTCTCTACTACTTCTCTGTTCTCTGGATTTTATTTTTTTTTCAGGATGCAACTTCAATGCCAGCTTTCAGTATGCCTTTTTAATGCTACCTGCAGAGTGATCTCTCTGCACAACTAGAGCTAACAGTAATTCCCCACTGTGCCAGGATGACTTCAGCAGCAGTTGGGTATTGTCTTCAGTAAATAAACAGAGGACTGGTTAAGCTTCAAGTCCTCCCACCACTCGTTCCGCCCTTTCTTGAAGTGACTGAGAATTGCAAAGTTTTACAGTATGACCAACACAAAAGCACAGCAGCCAGCACACTCACATGCTCCTTTGTGCCATGGCTCTGCTAGAAAGCAGCAGTGGATACAAGCTAGTATCAAACCCTAGCTTTCCTTCTGGTAAGGGACTGCAATGAGCCCAGCAAACTAACATGGGGTTACTTGGGCTTATCTGGCTATCACAATACTACTGGTTAAGAAGCAACATGGGCAATAACAAAGGTTATAGCACTAGTATGTCTTGAGACTTCGCAAACAGCTTCAGTCTTGGAGTGAGCCACAGCACCCTGTGATCCCAGGGCTCCTAGAGAAAGCTCAGCTGCATACTGGCAGGCAGCAGTTCTTTGAAGGTGTTCACACCCTCATCCTGCATCTGGCATTCCTCCCTCTTTAGGTATCCTGTGTCCCCAGCTTCTTGGCTTGTCTGACATGCTTGCTGATGTTATGTTTTTTATTGGGCAGTATCTTTCAGTTGAATCTGTTTTCATCAATGAGATCTTTTGATTTGCTGACATCAGTGGGACTCCAAGAAGGAATAATCTATAACCATCATACAATCATCACTTCTTACCAGCACTTACAATACAGTTTTAATAAAACATTCTGCAGTCCTTGAAATGTCTTCTCATTTTCCTTAAAATATTGTAGGACAAATTCAGGTCTTAAAAATTTTTTTAGTCACTTGTTTTAGGCAAGTCCAGATGTATTCAGATTCATCAAAAGAAAGTGTGGACTCAGTAACTGTTGTGTAAAAGGTGAACATAAAAGCAGAAGCCATGATTACATTCTGGGCTACGTATGTTTTGTAAGGGAACTATTATGCTACCCCTACTGATGCAGTTCAGTGGAAAATGATTTCCCAGTGTTGTAGGTGATGCTGAATACTTTCCATTACCACTTACAACCTCATTCCTCTTCCAGTACATATTCAGGGCAGTAGCAGATCAAATGAAACTGGGTTTCTGGGGCCCATGCAAACTGCAAATGACAGAGGAAAAGAGAGATGGCCAGAACTTCAGCTGCATGACTGGTGCTCTATAGACAGAGGATGGCTGGTGTTCAAAGTGAACTTCTCTGCACTGCCATACCTGGAAGATCCTGATAACAGATACCATAAGAAGACAGAGCTAAAGTTAGTGGCTAGTAAATAGTGTAGAAGAAACTGAACACCACCACTGTAAGAGGTTAGGGACAGGGTTGTTTATGGGGCTGTTCCTGGTGCAGACAGGGAATAGGCTGGCAGAGCTGGCATGTAGAACCAGGCACTTGCTGCTCCTTGTGCTGCTAATGGAAAGGAGGGGTGAAGAAGTGGCAATGACTTCTGCTGTGATTGTTCATTCCACAGCTTCTGGCCATAACCTGGTGGCAGCTGTCCACCTCTCTCTCCAAGGCTTTAACATAAAATGACATTGGCAGTGGAATCACAGCCACATTTCTGCATATGGTTATCCTAGCAGAGTCCTCATTACCCTACTGAAGCCACTTACCCTCTCTGCAGAATACTAAGAAAACCTTTACACTCTACTTCTACGCTGCTTTCCATAAGGCTGTTGCAAACTGCTTTGCCAAAACTCATGAGTTTGCCTCACCTTGCTGCTGCAAGATCAGTAGTAATTATTGCAGTATTATTAACAAACCAGCTGAGGTGCAGAGAGGTTAAGATATTTGATGAAAGTCAGAGGTCTCTGTCAGTGTAATGAAAAAACTTCCAGAGGCTACAAGTACTTTGCCTGTGTGTTTTTTTTAAGACACATTTTCAGGGCTGTTGAGGAGACATGGATGCTGGTATTAAGGAGTGGATATGCTTAAACATTTTCTTCTTTGGTCTGTTTAACCATCTTCAAATTCTTAAAAATGAGTAGCAGCTGGAGAAAGAGTCTTCCTCTGCAACCTGCCAGAGAATCACCCAATAGCAGGCTTTTCAACCCCCAAACCAAAGAACTAAATTTAGATAATTCACAATAATCATCAATTACAATCAGATGGGATTTCACAGACATGGTGCTGAAGGTCAGCAACATTAACTGACCAACAATGTTATTTCATATGAGATGCACAGTGTCCCTGCAAAGATGCCAATACCTTGCACTAGCCCACTGCCTTGAAAGGTCAAGCCACCTGTTTTGATAACTAAGCACAAATGTTGGTGACTAATGTGCTGGTAGTCACGCTCAAACCTACAGACTTATCAGGGAAGGCGCTGAACTGACAATCTGGAGACATAAGTTACTCCTCTATGGAACAGGTGGGCTGCAGGCCAAGCAAGCTGACTTCTCTTTTCTGCCCCACTAACACACCTTTACCACTGTGCTGGCAGGTGAGTTACAAGGGATCTGACTATTAAGTTCTTTGCTGATCAAATCTACCAAAAGAAGCCATCCATTACCATCAGCAGTTACAAGGCCAAGAAACAAAGACCCAACCTCTTTCTCAGACTGAGTCCTACAAACACACTGCTCCCCTGCCAACATACCCCTTCCCTGTTCACTTGTACTGCCAAGTACAGTGTAACATAGCAGACCCTTTTTCACCTTAGGCCTTCAAACACAACTTGTTGCTTAGGTGCCCTAGGTTTTATAAATACTCACACGTGTATTTGCACAATACACTAAAAAAGAAGGGAATTACTATTCACTATTCAAGACAGTGAAAGTGAGTGGATTGTATAGGGAGACTGTGTTCAAGTCAGAAAATTTGTTTAGATTTCTCACCTTTCTAATGACTGTTTTAAACAAACTCCAACCCATTATCCACAGCTTGTAGAACAATATTATTACTCAGAGATCATAGTCCCACAGTTAGTCACCCACTAACAGACTCAAATCCCCCCCATTAATGTGAGATTTTCACTCCTATTTTAGGGTATATAGCCAGGTCCATGGCAAAAATGTGCAGCATGAGAAACTGGTGGCAGTCAGAAGGCATTTGATAATAGATTTACCTGTTCTTGAAAAGCATTGGCTTGTTCTTCAAATCCAGCTGTTCTGAAATAGTTCACAACATCGGTGACAGCCCAGTCAGCAGGATCTGGAGGTCTCCCATTCTCTACTGAACTGCAAAGTGCAATTCCAGACAAGTAATCACTAAATGCATGCAGAACATCCACTGCTTTTTTGTGCACACCCCATGTACATCCCCTCCTTCCTTGTTTCTTCAGGAGAGGTATTCTGTGACAACACCCCCCCACACTGATACAGAACTGCCACTCCTGTTCTCTTGCATTTCAAAGACCTAATGCTGGGGACAGCTGAGATACCTCTCCCTTCAGAAAAGAAGAAAATATATGAATCTTCACATCAGTCAAAGGTAACCAGTCAGGATCTTCCTACAAGTGTGTTGCCTTTGCTGTTGGAGAATGAAGACTGCCATAACTGAGGTACCAAATCCCTGTCTTTCAAGCTTCTAGCTTGTTTTCAGCTACCAAGCACCTAAAGCACTGTATGCAGATTGTTCTTTTCCCAGATGAGTCTGTGTTTCCTTGTGATGTGGCTAGAGATTACTGGTAACCATCTTTACCTTGTAAAACTACAACAAATAAAACACAAACAAACAAAAAAACCCCAAATAAACCAAACAAAAAAGAGGCAACAATGATTGCACTGATTCTTAATATAGAAAATGTCACAAAACTGTTTTTGGACTCATCTTTGGAAAAATCTATGGACTTTTAAAAGAGCAATGAATTTGAGAAAACATCTGTTGAACACAATCAGAATTAACTCCTTCTGTGATTAACCTCATGAAATTTTTTACACAGTAGCAAAACCAATCAAACATTTACATTACTATCCTTATTGTCTTCCTCAACCTGTAATCACCATATCACAAAAATAACCTTTGTGGATCTGAAAACTGTTGGTAAAAAAGACAAAAAGTGAGCTTGATTGCCTTTCCTATTGAGATTTATGAGGATGAAGAGCAAGATATCAAAGACCTTCTTTAACATGTTTCTCCAACTAGAAGTCCTGAAGTTCATGCCAAATATTTTCCACTGCTCTGCATGCTTAACTGTAACACTAATGAAGAAATACCGAAAATGTACAGATCAGGGCAGATGTAAGAATCCTGTCCACTTCAGGTCTGAAGCTTAGAGGCAGGACTCTGATCTCAACAGCACTAGCTGGAAAAGAAACACAGATTATACTCTGCTCATAAAATTTTTGTTCTGTCTTCCAAATTTTTCTTTCCCAAATGTCACCACCTCTTCCAAGTCTTTCAGCAAAATAGCTGGGTGAATCAAGGGCCAACCATTTTTCAAACCAGCCAAAAGGAATCACATCACTGTTTCCAAAACATCCCAATTTCTACAACTACCTGAAGGAGGACCTGTGAAAACAACGTTTATTGCATCTCCCCTGACTCTTGAAATGTAACTGTCCATATGGCAACAACATCTGACTGTAGGGACTCACCCACAACCTTTGCTGCACTTGACCTTCTAAAAGCAGTTTCTTTCACTAATCTGACATCTCAAGCAATGAGCAAAAGACCAGAGTTTCTTACTTTTGCTCATCACATAATTACTTCATGAATTGCTTCACTGATTGCGATTACATAGAAAGCAACACTCAGCAAAATTGAAAATGGGACTATCAGGCCTTATCAGAACTGCACTTTTATCCTTTTTCTTTCTTTTTTAAACCAAAGAATGCCTTTCAGTGAGGTTTTTTGGTGTTCTGCACCTTTTGAGGCCCGAGGAGTAAAATGTGAAAAGCACCACACAAAATCTACATGTATTTATAAAAGCAGCATTTGAAGAATTATATTTAAATCTTTGCATTTTCCCTAAGACATAGACTATCCCTTCCAACAACTCATCTTCTACTTAAACAAAAACCCCAACAACTCAGTATTAAAAAAAAATCCTAAAAGATACTGAATTTAATCCTTCCTAAAAAGCAAATAAAAGGTTCAATCCATAAAAACACCTCCTAACTGTAATTTGCTTACTTCTCCAAACACTTTAATTTCAAGTTAAATACGGTCTCAAGCCCTCCCTCCTGCAGATTCGTGTCAGCCCAGGTGTGTTAGGTTTTGTTGTAGCTCTTCTTTTATCACTAGGGAACTACAGCTTGGTCTAGCCCCATCCTGGGCTCGACTGCAATGACTTCAGGGGCGCTATGTCAGTCATTAACTAATTGCAGGAAGTAACTGCAAGTTCCTGCCTCAAGGAATAGCATCATGCTGGACCTCAAGTGGAGCCAATTTCCACTGCTACAGCTGCAGAAGACTGGAAGGCATGTGGCAGACTGCTGGAGGCTGGCTGGATTTTAACCCATCTACCCACACAGATGCTCATTTGGCTTCTAGACTTTAATAGTCTCCTCCTTGCCCTGCTGTTGACATGGCTCTATTCTTTAGACAAAAAAAGAGAAAATAGAACATCCATAGCTTGGCTGTACAGTGCTTTATGCCTGACATGCTGGATGCTGAAAAATCTTGAGGACTGGCATTTTAGGCTTTGAAATGAGATACTAGATGCACTGACAATGAATAAAGATTAGGCTTGTCTGCTTTTCACCGGTGTCCCTGTGCCTTTATTGCCATCATGTGGCAGAAGCAGAAAGGTCTGAAAAGATATAGCTCAGAACAAACAGATTTTATCCTAGCTATTTTTAATAGCACTTCAAGTGTCAAATACTTCCTTTGTAGATATGCACACAAACATACATCTAGAAACCACAGCTCCTGATCAGTTTAATTACAATTCCCATCCATTCTAAAAAGCCACCTCAGCAACCAGTATTTGAGCCTTTATCACCCAAGCCTTGGGGAAGATGATTAAATGTGAACTGTCCTTGCTTTGACTGCCTCCCTTCTCCTCCCACCAGAATACTCATTGTAGAAGCCAGACTGTCAACCGAAGGTGGCTTCTGAGGGACATACACGATAATCCATTCATAGTCACTGAATAGAAAAATACTCTTTATGTTGGTGTGGTGTAGCCAGCATCTCAAGTGAATGGGCAAGATGCTGATTTTAATGGCACTCATCAGATCTTTCAATGCTGTGTCATAATCAAGTGTTTTATCAGTATTCTGAAGTGACCATTATTATTTTTATTACTCTAGTACCTGGTAGCCTAAGCATTGCCACATCTTGGACAGCTTATGTAAAAGGGATCTGAAGGAGAATGAGGTGCAGCTGCACAGAAATGTTGCAGTTTGAGAGGACAGACTAAGAACTCACTCCAGCACCTTTGTTTGTGGTTTGCCTTCTTTTTTTCTTTTTATATATATATATGTGCACATCTATCTCAGCATGGCTTCTATAACCCTGAAGCAGCAAGGCCAGATTTTTCCACACAGAACTTCACTTCTCAGATCATGGCTTCATTCAGAATTGCCAGTCCTAATATAAGAATTTCTGACCTTTAAGGATAAGTAAATGCCTACTAAAAAGTACCTATCCCTTAACCTGCAGTTTCCACACAAAAGACAGTAGACCAGTGCACATCATATCTCTGTCTTATTCCCACCCTAGGTCTGAAGTAAAAACGCAGCAGTTTAGGCTTCTCAAATAAACAGCTTAAAATATCTGTTTCAGAAGAGAACTGACACTGCTGCTGCTACTTCTCTGCCCTAGACAGGTGGGCTGTCAGCAGAGAAGGGCATTTGTCTGCAAGAGACAGAAATCACATTTCCACACAGGGCACTTCTCTCCATTAGGCACTGGTTCTGCAAAAGCCATTAGCAGACAGGCGAGCAGAGGTAGAATATTGGTTACAGTGCTACCACTTTAGTATGTAGTTGAGAGGGAAAAAAAGTCAAGGAGAAAGGTATACCCCTAACTGAAGTTACTACCTTCTACATCTCTCCATTGCTATACAGTCCTTTCATATACCACTTTTAAGTAACTGAGAGCCCTAGACTCTTCTGTTTCAAAGCTGAAACACAATGAAAATAATTGAGAACAAGGAAGGCTTGAAATGAGCAAAGATGAAGATGCCAACAATTGCCAACCACATTAGGTCAAAGAAAACCTACATTCAAATGCTGTTTACATAAAATGAACACTATGAATTTGCTTACCTTTTGACATCCAGAGAGCCATTTTCCTTGTTTTCCATGTCAACAATTAGCATGGGGAGGGTAGAGGCTTCTTTTACTTCAGCAACCAATCAACAGGGAGGGAAAAAAAGCAGTGTTTAATTATTGCTAGTATGACAAGAGCAACATAACGTAACAGAAACAAGCATTCTACGGGGACACAAGCACGTTTCCACCTGAGAGAAACAGAGCTACCAAAGACTGATTTCCTCAGGAGCCTGGCAAAGCTGATAGGAGCTAATCAACTAGAAAAAAGTTGACCTGTGTTTCAAACACAAGAAATATTTATTGCCTGAAAATCAACAAAGGTAACATTAAGTTTGATCCTGTTTAAAAAGTGCTAAAATTTCTAAACCTACATACATTGACCTACAATATATACTTGTGTATCAAGAGAGCCTAATAGGCGTTCAGACATCCTGCAATACAGAATGTCCAAACAGACGCAGTCTTATCCTTAGAGAGGCTTGGAATCCATTGCCTTGTTTTACAAATGGGGGCTCTGGAATACAGATGAGCACAGTTACTTATGCCCATCTCCCACATAAAAAGGGTAAGCAGAATGACTACCTGAGCACCAGACACCTGAGGCCTAAATCAGTCTCTTATCCCTAAGACCATCCCTCCTGCACCAGCTTCTTCTATAGGTATAGTACAGCAAATTCCAAAAAAGAAAGGAGCACATGAAGGACACAGGAGAAAATCCAGTTTCTTTCCCTTCTCACAGTGTGCTGGCGTACCGTCACCACACAGCTTTTTCCACAACTACATAGAACATGCAGAAAAGACCCAAGCCTTTGCTTTCTGTTCTCAAGTAAGCCATTTCTGCTTCAGAGAGCACCAGAGAACTGACCAAGGACTCTGGATGTTCTTGCTGTAGCATTAATGGATGCCAGTGAAATGTCACAAGCTTTGGGAAGTACAGAATAGGGGAATCATGCTCTTCAGCTAAAACTTTGCAAAAATAGAGAATAGCAATTAACACTGCTGTTGAAAAAAAAATAAAAAAAAGACCCTTTATTAAACATCTATCAGCATGTAAAGCAACAGGGAAACAGTAAAAAACTAATCGAAAAGATGCTTCTTCCTGCACCGCTGACCCCACAACTACACACATTCCCTCAAATCACTGCTCGGTTCACCTGAGGTGACTGTGACTGCCGGCGACATCCGCACCGCGCTCACCTGCGGAACGCCCCGCACCGCGCCCGGAGACCGCGGGGCCAGGGCTGCCCTTCCCCATCCCCATCCCCATCCCCTCCGGCACCGGGGCTGCCCATCCCCATCCCCATCCCCTCCGGCACCGGGGCTGCCCTTCCCGTTCCCGTTCCCCATCCCCATCCCCTCCGGCACCGGGACTGCCCTTCCCGTTCCCCATCCCCGTCCCCTCCGGCACCGGGACTGCCCTTCCCGTTCCCCATCCCCGTCCCCTCCGGCACCGGGGCTGCCCTTCCCCATCCCCTTTCCCCCCAGCACCCGCACCCGCTCTCCCCGCTCCGCTCGTCGGCCCGGGCCGGGGCCGGGGCAGGGGCAGCCGGACCCACCTCGTAGCGCCTCGGGCCGGGCATGGCTCCGCTCCCGGGTGCGGCGGAGCGGCGGCCCCCGCGGCCCCCGCCCCCCGGCGGC
>JAWWMP010000005.1:13826469-13895805 GCA_035047865.1 Dendrocincla tyrannina | reverse complement strand
CCCCGGCGGCTCCGGGCGCTCCGCGGCGGCTCCGGCGGCCCCGGGAGCGGCCCCGCCCGGGCCGTGACGCGGCCCGGCCCGCCCGCCCCGCTGCGCCAATGGCGGCCGCGTTAAAGGCGCCGCCGGGACCGGGATGGGGAGGGGAGCGGGGCGAAGGCAGGCAGCCCCGCCGCGCACCTGCCCGCGGCACCCGGAGAGCGGCTCCCGGACCTCGCTGGGGGTGGGCAGTTGTACGCCTCCCACCAAGGGAGGTGCGTGAAGTAAGGGAAAGGGAACAAACCCGCAGTTATTTTTTTTTCCAAAGGATGCAGCAACTGAGGAAGCTTTACACGAAGTGGGGGATAGGAGCAGCCAGGTTTCAGGAAAATGGATAAAGTTCTAAAAATGCGTTTCTGGAATGAGGTCGTCGACACGCACGTGAATAGCAGGCAGACACTTGGCTCTGTCGGGAACTCGCGCAGCTGCAGGCTCGGGATGATGGGCAAGAGGAGTGACCAAGGACAGCACAGCCGAGCCACCACCAGCACCGGGGAAAGAGGAGATGGACACGCTCACTCCCGGGAACATCTACATCCCTTAGGCGTCTAAGCTTCAGACTTTATTTCACAAGAAGACCATTACCCACGGGATTTCCTGTACAGGAAGGTACAACTCAAAAGTGCCTACAAATGATGAAGTCTGGCCCACTGGCAATAAAATCTTAGCCACGGAATTTAATACAAAAGTTGTCAAGTTTCTCTGGCAACAGCACTTTTTTAAAATTTTTACACTTTTTTAATTTCTTCTTCAAATTTTCCCTTGATTCATAATATTTTCTAATGTTATAGAAGTATTACATGGATAACATGCTGTCAGTGTTAGGGAAATTAAGCAAGGGATACCAACCAACACACCCTGCCTTTCCCACACATGGGCTTTGCAGTCAGGGCTGTGTCCCAACCACAACTCTCCCTAACAGCCTGTGTTACTTCAAATTTCAGGATGTTTTACTTGCAGAGTTTCCTTCCGAGTCAAACCACTCAATACCTTTGCTTTTTGCTGCGAGGCAAGAGGGATGTTAGGAATTACCTGGAGATTCGTACAGAACCTCCTGGTGTGTCCAGCCTGATTTCTGCAGAGCTCTGGGGCACGAGTGCCCCAGCTGGCACAGCCAGAGCCTGCTGGCCAGCAGAGCAGGCACACGGGGCTGTCCTAGGTACTGTGCATGTGTCTCACTGCCAGACAAAGCTTACTGCACCCTGGCTCCTCTGAGATCCAGGTCACCTAACTGCTAACTGCGCACAGTTACGGGCACCAAAATCACCAGAAAAGTGGACTTTTGTGCAAAGGATTGTAGACATGACTTTCCCAACCACTTCATTTTGTCTGCCTTACATGTTGTCAAATAAATAACCAAAGCTTGTAAAAACTATGCAAATAACAGTACTTAAGTATCGACAGAAGTGTTGAGAACAGAGAGCAGTGACAGTCGTCACTGCTTTGGGATTTAAATAAATGCAGATAAACAAGATAGAGTATTAAATGTACTGCGCCCTAAAGAAAACTCTCTTCACATTCCAAAGCATATTATAAAAGTGGCATATTTGTGTTGGACAAGTAAGGCCAGCAAGGCAATTCTTTTCTCTCTCTCAAGAAATAAGCATTCTAAAAGAGGCCATAATGAGTTTTCTGCATCAGCTGGTTTCTAACTTTGGTAATGAAGTGACATTTGAGGATACAAATATAAATGAGTTATTTTACTCACGCTCTCCCCTTCCTTCCATCATGTACTTCAATTAATCCTTTGAGTATTTAAAGTGAGGCTCACACAGTGCATGTGTTCCTTCTAGAGGACCTTGAACAGCAAAGAGAAGAATTTTAATAAAACGGGTTGTGGAAAAATTCAATGTGGAATATGATCTGTGCCTTGTATTTTCATTCATTTGGGTAAGGTAATTTAATTATAATGAAATTATGTCTGGAGGGAGAAAAAGCAGAAAAGTGAATTAAGTCTTCTGTTTGACTATTTACATCCCACTTCTGGCAAAAAAAAAAATGTTTCCAAGCCATGCAGGTAACAAGGTGAGACGAGGGTTGGTAGATCCAGGTTAAGGGGGCAACACACAGAGGTCAGTGCAGGTATCAAACACCACCTGATCCTGTTTTCTGCATATTGGAAAATGCCATTTTCTACTGAAAAGTTTTTTTTTTTTTTTTTTTTTTTTTGCCCCGGGAATGAAAGCAGTAAAGGAAGACAAAATGCACTGTGCATGTGGCAAAGGAGAGCGCAGCACCCTGTTACCTCTGCAGTGGGTACTGAATTTCAGCTCCCCCAGAACTAAATAAGGCCCTTTAAACACCCTTATTCCAGCATCCTGGGTAAAAACACGGTTAAACATGAGGGAAAGCTGAACGAGGAAACAACGCAGGACTGGTGTGGTTTCACACTGAGGGAAGCCCCTCTCAATAAGCTAGCTTTATGCAAAACAGAAGGGATCATATCCCTGTACAAAATACATACTTCTTTGCCAAGAAGGACTGAGTGCTCCAGAGCTCGCCCGGGCCCATGGGGAGCACAGGTGCCCTCCGCAGGACAGGGCCCTTGGGCTGCCCTCACCACCCACCATGGGCGCTGCAGGGAGCTGGAATAGGCTTGTGTCCTCCTCTGGCTTTTCCGGAACACATTTGGTGCTGGCAGTGATCTCTTTTGGTTCCTGCTGCTCACCATGTGGAAGAAACCAATCCAGAGACAGCCAAAATGTGGAGATTTCACCCAAATGTGCTGGCGGCCAAAAAATGTCAGCTCCTCATAATCCGCAGCACTGGCGGCAGGGGAATCAAATGGCGGCACAGGCTTTTTTAAGTAACTTGTCACAGGTGTGGAGGTGACATTGGGTGTGAGAGGACAGCTTGTCCCCCAAGTGATTTGACTTCCTTGTCTAAAGTAAGTAACAGTTACTTAAGTAAGTAACTTAGTGAACTACATAGCTAGTAAGTAGTTACTAGGTACGTACCTAGTACGAATTAAAGGTCTTTTCCACAGTCCCTAGCAATTACTGTATGCCCAGGAAGAGGCAAACTCACTGTTACTGGTCCAGATTCACCTTTCCTTTACTCTCAGAAACCTGTCTTTCTTCAGCTGAAACCTTTCCAATTCCTGTCCATAGTCTGTATATTTGTTTGAATGGAGTTTTGCCACTTACCTTGCTGCACAGCACCAACAGCTTAATATCCGTTGTCCTGCTCTCCCTTCCCTAATTCAGCACTGCACAGAGAATGAGGGACAGTTCCCATCAAGGTACTCTAGTCTGCCCAGAGTCCAGCAATGAAGTGCTTCTCTTCAATTCCTGCCTTGGCCAGGAAGATCCTTCAAAAAAACTTGCTATGTCTTCTTCCCAGTCCCCTTCTGACCTGCCAGGGTTTTCTGCATGGCTGAGCCTTGTTGTGTTCCTCTGAAGTTCTGCATAAAGCCCAGACAAAAGGCTAAAGATAGCATTGGTGTTAAACAAGTGTAGAGAGGAGGCAGAAAACCAACAGCCAGAAAATTGCAGAGTGAGTTGGTACAATCCTGGCATTCATTTTCAAGAATTAAGTGTGCAGTGCTATATCAGAGCACAACAGGCAGTCAGCCTCAACTTACATTCCATGCAGTTGCCTGGGTACACTCTTATAAGGTAAAAACCCCAAGATCTGGAGATGTGCAAAAACTTGCCGAAGCTCTGTGTGTCAAGATCAATGCCTGGGTTGAGAGCTCTGCAGGTGCACAGGCTGAATCAATGACACAGCTCCCAGCTGCAAGCATGGGGGAGACGAGCACAGCTCAGACTTACTGACAAGGCAGGGAGGCAAAGACCCTTAGTTTTTGATGGAGAGTCCCTTAAATCTTTGCCTTAGTATACTAAGATACTTTTTATACAATATGCGTTATCCAACCTTTTTTTTTTTGGTAATCATATGAATCTCCAGTAAGATGACTAGTGTTGCACTCACTTCCTACCAGTCTAAAAATGAACACATACAGCAGCTGACTGCTATGCAAGGCCAGCAGTACCTTTCTGCTTTTGCTTCCTCTTGTTTCCAGGAGTGAATTGCTTAAATAAATCTGCCTGCACATGAATTATATCCACTTCACTGAGAATTTCCTGCCCTACTTATTTGGTTGTGCAACTTCTTATTGTTGTAGTTGCTCATATTTCATAAAGCTTCTGTCCAGACATAAACTTGTGTTATTTTAAAGCTTATACTGTATATTAAAAAGTCATTCTATAAAACACAACTCATCATGTCCATATTAGCAGTAGTATCTGCCATGTATTTGTTCAGCTTGTAATAATGTAGCAAGAAGCATATAAAAAATATTCATGTGACATACCAGCATTGCTAAACAGAATCCAGTCTAATAAAAATATTATATATAAACAGGGCTGACATCTCAGTGAAACAGCTGTTCCATCTAAGGTAAATCTGAAAGGTAGCACTTTAGTTGTATGAAGCGAGGCAAACGAAAAGCACAACATGCTGATGCACACAGGGATGGAAAAACACAGTTATAAACAACAAAAATGCCAATAAAACACAAGCAGAAATCTCAACTATATTTCAAACATTAAGAAATTAGTGCTAGTTTTTTCTCCACTTTGCTGGAAAGCTTTTCTCCCAGGGGTGAAGAAACTGCCTGTCAGAAACACCCACATTTTTAAGATTTGTAAAGCAACCATGTCCCGGTAAATACTGGCATCTTCTTTCCATGTTATTATTTTGGTGTAAGTGCCAGAACTGATGCCAGTTGTGGAAAACCAGAATACAGCATGTCATTCTTTGATCAGCCTTGGAGGATTCTGCTCCTCAGCCCTCTGAAAGCACCCTGGGTCCAGAGAAAGGCATTTTCTGCAGCTCTCAGTTACTGGTGCCATTATGGGTGCTCTGTCTGCTCATAGGCACTGGACTGTGAGGAAAGCAAAAGAAACTGATTATTGAAAAACTTGCTCAGCTCTTAAACTGAGGGATGAGATTCTGATCAGAGGTGCTCTCAAGAGCACATTTGCTCTAACTTTATTTTCTCTCCAACTGCTCTGGTGGTCACATCATTCAGAAAAACATGAAGAACAGTTCTTTCATGAAATACGAACAATGGATACATCTAAATCTGATCAGTATCCAACTTAAAAAAAAATCTATATCCCCTCTTAAATACTATTTATTTAATGAATCAGCTTAGGACCACTTTTCAGCTTCTACTGGTGACAATCTTGGGTTAAAAGCAGTGTTATATCTGAACTTTCCAGTGCACATAATACAGAAATCTGACTGTGCTCTGTTAAAACAGACACCTCCCTCTGACTCTACCTTCTAATAAGAATAGGATTTTTAAGTCAGGGATTTTTTGTGAAATTTTCAGTTTGTACAAGAATACATATTATGAAAAAAATGTTTTTGTTCAAATTAGCATCAAACCCTCCTTTTTCGGTTGATGCTGATACAAAACCCAGTAAAAAAGTATTATAACTATTAGCTCTAAAAGGATTCAAAGGCAAAATCTACTAATACATAAAGAACAAATACTCATGGCTGGTACTGCATGTATTATCTGATAGGCACAGTCCAAATTTCTCATTTCCAAGTCTCTTGTTCTTACTGTGCTCTGCAGCTGACATTTCTTACACAGAGTGTTCCACACCATGTAAATGTGACATCTACTGGCAAATGAATGTAACTAAAGCAGTTGGGTGTAGGGAGCTAGTAAAATCGCAATCATAGAATTCTTTGGATTGGGAGGGACCTTAATCTAGTTTCATGACTTATTTTAGTTTACAGGGTTTTGTAGTAACTTAGAACATTAAAAAAAGAAATTCAAGAAAAAGTCAGAGTTGTTAGTGAGTAAGTAATTGCAGAATTAAGACCAGTTTAATAAGTTCAAACATAATATTAAGAATGCCCTGAAGCATAGCTTCAGGTTGTACAAATCCCAAGTGAGAAAGTATTTGCACTGATATTTCAAATTCCCTTGTGAGGGTTCGAAAAAGACCAACTAAGTTTATGAGACTTTAGGGAGATATTTTCTCCCAGCATTCACTGCAATACTTCTCTTGGCAGGAAATGTCCCTTGCAGCAAATCCCATACTGATGTGAAATTCCTTTCCAGAACACATGAGCTATGGATGCTTTGGCCAGGGGAGGTGGCTCTCTGATAAAGATATCCTCCTGCAGCCAAGTGCCTGGGTGATCTCCTAAAACACAGAGCCAGAGACCTCCACAGAAGCAGAACCACTCTGGACACGAACTAATGTGCTGGCACTAACAAACTATATCACAACATACATGTTGTATCACATAGCCTTTAGACTGATTCTGCCACCATAGTCCCTTTTCTGGTACAACATGACGTTTTTGCTATGGCTGCCTGCTCAGTTCCTCTCTTAGTTTTTCCCACTGGTAAACAAGCCTGCCAGATGTGTACTTCCTGACATATATGGTAAGAGAAAAAAAGGGAAATAAAGATAATTAACTGGGGACACACATTTTCATTTTTTAGGGGGGCACTTGAAAACAATTATTTTATAAACCTTGGACATTTATAAAATAACCAAATATTGGTTGCTGTGAGATAGGTGAATCACATTGTTTTACTTATCCAAGGCATTATGTATTGCTAATGAAGTCCTGACACCTAGATTGCTTCATGCAAACATCAAGTAGAATGATGACAGTAAAGATACAAGAAATTGAAAGGACATCCCAATCAAGTATTCATTTTGTTGAACTGTAACTTAGGTAACTACATATACATTCAAAGTAGCAAAGAAGATACAGTAAAGAGCAATACTTCTGGTAGAAGGCAGTTCTTGTGATATTGTTATGTAGACCAAAGCATTAACACACCACTAAATCTGAGCAGTTGGATTTTTTTTTTTTAATTGAATCAAATTATCTTCGCGGGGAAAGACGTTCACACAGTTATTCAAGACTTCGAGCACTCCAGCTTTCTCTTTGTTGCCCTAATCACCAGTAACTGGACACACTTGGAATGTACCACAGTCTGCCCAGCTGCTGAGACCTTGCTCCATTTGTGTAAACATACCTACAGCTGTGTCCTTTCCAATCTTCCACAGCACCTTGCAAGTGAAGGCAAAGGAAGAAGTTTCTGGTGACTACTTCCCAGCAGAGGAAAACATGTTATTGTTGTTGCCTAATATAGGAACAGATCCCTGACCTCCCTCCTCAAACTCCTTCCAACTTCAACAACCATTTATCCTAAAGAGCTTTTGTGCTGCAACCTTTTACACGTATCGGGCACTGTATTTATCTTGTCCTTGGCACAGGTGCCTCACCTAGACAGACTGCTTGTAACACATAGCAGCATTTGCAATCAGACTCAAGATTGCCACTGAGTGATCTATCAAAATCTAAACCTTATAAACTGAGCACCAGTAAGAAATGTGCAAGTTCGTCACTGGGTCTTTCAGGCATACTTCACTGACCATGAACTCATGCACATGAACTCTACGGATATGTTGTTTTTAAACTTTAAAGCAAAGAGCTACATAAACACAATTCTTAGAAATAAATTTTTGCAAAGACATTTGTATTTGACCCTCTGAGGGAGGGAACAGGACAACGAGGCTGTAAGGATTCTAAAGGAAATTTTACTGGCTTTGAAACATGCTGTTGTGCTCATCTCAAAGATTGCATGGAAACCTAGAGCTGCTGCTATCCCACTGAAGTAAGAACTTTTTATAATAGTCAGTTATAAGAATAAAATACATTTTCAACATGTAAAGTTTACTTTAAGCAGGCATCCCTTTTTGTAGTATAAAAACCCTCCCAAAATCCAAACCCCCAAACAACAAAAAAAGGTAAAAATGTGACTAGACCTCAGATTTAATTCATACTTTTACTCACCACCAAATTCAGAAGTGAGGGAAGATACCCTGAGATCCTATCTTGCCTCAAGATACTTCTTAGAAAATCCAACACTTCCCATTATCCCTATGTAAGATGACAAATATTTGTATCTATAAGGCATTTAAACATCCTTGTATAGGTCTATAACCCTTTTACTGCACAGCCTGACACTAGATGCCCTTTATGTCAGAGGACTCAAATCCGTCGATTCCTCAAGCCTTCAACTAAAAACATTTTTAAAATGTGTGCAAGACCCACACTTGTAAAACTGTGGTGGTCAAGCCCTTTTTTTTATTTTTTGGTCAAACATGTCCAAATCAGCTATACACACTCCACTTGGAGAATGGAACTGTAGTTTTACAATTTTCTTACAGAATGGTTCTCAAATTCTGATCTGGCTAAGTCCTCCTTAACTACAGCAAGTCAGAAGAACACACTTGAATGACACCTTCAAATCTGTGGCTCAACATGATGTGTTTGCATTGGAGCTGTACTAAAAGCAGAAGACACTATTTTTGCAGGGTTTTTAGCTCAGCTTTAGAAAAAGTGCAAAGGTCTTTAAAAGGTAATGCAGCACTAGTACTAGGAAACCAAGAACACAAGCCCACAGCCAGTAGGTGCACAGCAGCAGAAGCAGAGGCCAGAGCTCACCTCAGACAGCAGGAGGAGCTGCGTTACAGAGCAGGTACCAGGGCCTCTCCAAACACCACTTGCAGAAAAAGCCTCAAGACAATGCCAAGACCATGAACAGTCTTTACTTCTATCAGGTGTTTCACAGCACAATGAGACACAGCACAAAGTTTGTACAGCGGGATCTGCAGACAGTTTAAAAACAGGCAATTATATTTAATAAAAAAGCATTAAGTTTGAATGAAAATAATATGGAGACAAACAATACTGAAGCTGATGATCACCTTGCTTCCTTCTGATTGTCTAAGAAGTCCAAGACTTCTCATAGTGCCTTTAATATTCTCCACATCACCTTCTCCAAATAATTGTGCCCCAGCTCAGACATGTGGTAGGTTTCACAACCTTTTCCTCTTGCTCTCAAACCCTACTTGCAGTGTGTGGGGAGGTGCAACAACTCTCATCATACAACATTCTGATTCACAAAGAAGCAGCACAAGTGTTGTACATAATTTAATTTGCACTTCTGTATATAAATGTTTACTATATTGCACACTATTGCAGCACTTAAAAACATCTAATTATTTGCAAAAATTAGTAAAATACTTTAAAGGATTTAAAAATAAGGGTTTTAATGCAACTGACAAGATAAAAAAAGCAATTTACTTAATGAGATACAATCCTTTATGTTGGAAATGAAAGTTACATACAACTAGAGTACAATTAAAATATACCATATAGTTCAACACTTAATTCCTCAAATGTGTAAAATTAACAAGCTTCTACTGTCATAGATATACAATTTTTCCATATTGTGAAAAGGATTTTTCAAATTAAATACAGGTAACATAATATTCTGTAGTTATATTTCATGACTGTGTTTAAATGAGAGGGTTGTATAATACTCACATTGTCAAATGTACTCACTAATGCCTTGGAAATTGCACACTTCCCCTCCTTTTCCAAAATAGAATCTCATTTCCATACTGAAGTCTATTATGCCATATCGGAAAAGTGTTTAACTTGCTGACAGGATTTTCATAAAATTAAAAAACAGCATAATATCATGGCATTATGATGACTTTTCCACTTATGCCCATGTAGAATTTAATCTGGTTATCAGACAGACACGTCAGAACCAATTTCCTAGACTTTTGTCTTATTGTACACGCAAGATGAATGATTACAGTATTTTACAAAACAGAAAAATCTCTGAACCTTCCTAGAATTATAAATGCAATGATTAAAAATTAAAATCATAACAGAATCAAATTGTGATCTCCAACATTTATTAAAATCTTTAAAGTTCATAAACGACAACAAAGTTACTGTAGAATTTATCGCATACAGCTAGCATACAGCAGCATGTCCTTGGTCTAAATGAAATACAAAAGATTTTAACATTTTCATACAAAGGATTTCTTTAAATTTATTAATGTGACGATATATCTTTGTTACATAAAATTTGCTACAGCAAAGTATCTTATACTTTTCTTGCACGTATGTAAATATGGGTGGACAAAGACTGCATTCAGTGTCAGCCTCCTAATGACGTTGTGCAAAAATGCTCAACAACCTAAACATACAGAACGTCGGGTGGTACGTTTCATACTCTTCTGTAAAATGTCTACAAAGGCTTTTCTTTAGGGAGCGTCGTACAGATTAAAAGGAAGGAATGCCAGCCGTTTATCTGCACTGGCATTCAAACAAATACAATGGCTATGTACCAATATAGCTCAGTTTTTTAAAAAACAATTCATCCTTGTATGCATGTAAATTTATCATAAAACATGAGTCTAGTTTAAACTGTTTAGATGTGCTGTTTTAAGACAGGTCACTGAGACAGCCAGAACCAAGTGTACAAATAAAACTACTATGAGTAAGTTTAAAAGCAACCCCCAAAAAAGTGCTGAGCCGCTGATTATTAACATTGAAATAAATGTGTAAAAGTGCCCAAAGCTAGCACATGGTAGCAGTATCTTTTAAGTCAGTTGGTGAGAGTATACAAAACATAATTAAACCCAAATACCTGTATCTGTGTGACCATACATTCTGGTTGATTGAAAGAAAGTAGGTTAGAAATGAAGACACAACGCAACTAAAATAAACTCAGCTGTTGCAGTTTTTAAACTTTATCTTTTTTCTTCATGAATGAAGTGCTGTAATTAAAAAGAAAATGATTGTAGCAGTACTCCATCCTCAGTTTACTAATATAGTATACCAGAATAAAAACTTGGCAATAACCTCTTATTCTTAACAGCTAACAAAAAATAACCGTGTTCATCCAGCGATGCATCTAGAACAATATTTTGCATTTGCTAAACCATTTGTTTTTCATAGCTAATGGCAGAGCGCATTTTACTTTTTGTGGCATGATGGTTTATATTTTAACGGATGCCTTTTTTAATCAAAAAAGGCTTGAATCAAGGAATACTCTGGGAGGCCAGACATTGGCTACTAAAATAAAATAAAATAAAATAAAAAGGTGAATCAAAATGAATTATATTCTCTACAATACTGACCAAAACTTCCTTTAAGAGTTTAGGGTTCTTGATCTTAAAAAAAGGCCATTTCATACCTGCCAACTGAAATGCTGGTAAGTTGACTTGATTTAATATGGTCCAAAAACCAGACCAGGTGGAATTACTCCCTCTCACAAGACTGTACGAGACAGTACAGTCTGGCTATGGCAACTTACCTACTGCCTAGGTGGGAAATACGAAGGAAGGAGGCAGTGACAAAAACTGCAGGGATGTAGAAAACCAAGGCACGGGGTCTAGCTACTGTCCCCTACTTAAGCCATCCAATTGATTCTACTGAATTTTGGTCAGCCTCCAGGAAGAAATGTTCTTAAGTTAATTTAGCAGACATTTATATGGCGATAAATACTACCTTCAAAAATGCTAAAAATGTTGGCTAGGTTTAGTCTGAGCTACTAAAAAATTATTATAAATTGTAGCATCAGACACAAGACAGACATGAATTATTGGCTGGCACAGACTAGAAGCAACATTTATCTTTCACTTCAGTCTAAATCACACTAGCCGCAACACCTTCCATTTCACTCACACAAATAATACATTATTCAAAATAAAATGGAGCATTCTTGGGTAAAAAACTACTTCATTTCAAAGGGGGAAAATGAACAATACACAGAAACAAAGAACGACAGAAACCAAAGTTAAGTAGGAAAGTGGTCTATTATTCTGTGTTACTGCACAAACAGTGCTTGCTTAATTGTGCCTAGTTAGAAGGGTTGGTGCAAACTGCACACATGGAAGATGGCAATAAAGACCTCAGTCAGCTTTGTGGAATGAAGTAACTAGGTAACTGTTTTGACATATGATGGTCTCAGCTCCACCTCATCTGTTAACAGAGTGCAAAGATCCCAATGTGAGCCCTGATGTCATCTTGTCCTCTTACTCCTACTAAAAATCAGCAAATTCTTTTGCACATTTTTCTGTTAGAGACGCACGAATATCTTCTTCTTCATAGTCATCGAAGTTGCTGGTATCTCCAGGACCTCTGCACTTTGGTATGAATGGAGCTTCTACCTGTATTGGTGGGAGACACAAAAAACCGCATGAAACGTTACTGGCCTAATACCAATAGGTTTAGCACTGTGATAATGAGCACAGCAATACTCCCATTACTCCCCAAATCGTGCCACGAAATCAGGTATTACAGGCTAAAGTTGTGGCACATAAGTAAAAACTGCCTAAGAAGGTACAGGCCTAGATGTGTGAATCTAAGTTGAAAACCACTAATATCTTGCTGACAAACTTCATTAAAAAATTACTTCCACTTCAAAACAAAGTTTAGTTCTCTCCTTGCAGAGGCGATCCTGCTCCCTTCAGCACATCAGCTCTGTGATGCAGTTCCCAGCACAGTCATGGCAGAAGCAGAGCAGAGTGATTGCCATCAACACTACACAAAAATCCTAGGACAGTTTGGAACTCTCCTCCCTCCTACTTATCAACAATCCTCTATTTCCAAATAAAGACTAACCTAATATAAGCGTAAGAGAATTTGTTCTGCCTCTCCTACAAAGTTCCTCCTAGGACCTAATTTTAAGTGAGAAGTGAAAGCATTCTCTAAACTAGGCCACAATGAGACACAATGACTGTAATCACTCAAAGACTGTACCTTGAAGTAAGCAAGATTATGGAGGGGATGCAAATTTAAACTTGAAACACAAAGTAATCAGACAAATATCTCTCTCCCGAACATCCCAAGGAGTAACTGTGCCAGAGGCAGCACGGTGGGGACACAGCTAAGCAAGGCAGGCACAGCTGCACTCCAGCTGAGGCAGCAGATCGCATCACACTGTGCAACCAGGTAGATTATTGATGGTGAGGATGAATCGTGTGTGTAAAGCAGTAAATTAAAGAGGTACAGCACAGACTAATACAAATTATACTCTGCTCACTGGGCAACAACACTACACACCCTAAGACGTAACAGTAACTTTTGCCTTTGTGGGTGCAATTTTCATGTACGTATCCTTTTGTTCCTAAAAGAATATACAGTTTTCAGTGATTTATCCTGACCAAACACATAGCCTGTGTACACAGCCACCCAATAAAGCCACACATCTACCATTATCTGAATTCTGTCTCTGTGTCTTCTTAAATTGTTTTTCAGTTACTCTATTTCAACAAAACTCAGAGCACAGAAAATATCTAATTTACTGCTGAAATTTTAGAATACTGTCAAATGAGATGCATCAGACTATTTCCTATTATCTTCACTAAGGAAATTGCTAAAAAGAGACTGCAGGACGTAACACCAGTTTATAGTGGAAATACCTGTTTGACCCTAAGTACAAACATATTATCAGACAGTATGTCAATAAATAGCTATAAAAACACACATAGAAAACAAGACTTAATTATATCCAAAATATTAAGTAACTGACTGGTTCACTTATGACTGTAGCATTACTTTAAAAAAAAAAAAAATCATTCACATGACATGAGCTGCTAAGGAACACTATGTTTATTCAGAAGAAAACATGCTGTGGTAACAGCCACTGTGAAAACCTAGTATAAGCCCAAAGTTTATTGCTGTATTTCAATGAGTACTTAAATGATGTTACTATCCATGCTGTTGTTTCATACCCTTAGTATTACAGGATTTATTCCTTATAATTAGAAGCTTCGAACTTATTCAGCATCAGTTTTCACAACTCTTTAAATCTAGTAATAGCTATTCTGACTGTACTACTTGTTAACATTTTAAAATATTTCTTTTTTTCTGCGAAAGTAATTCTCTACAGCAGTACTCTAGCAATGCTAAGAATACTTAGCACAGTTTTAATATTATGGGGCCTAGCTGTCCCCAAACAGCTTAACAGCAAATGAAACTTGGTGCATATAAATCTGCCTCGCAAACAGGCATTAAGAAAGCAAAGAACAGATAATTACAAATCTACAATGGGGAATAGTTTCTTAAAAATATCTATACTTACTGCAAGGAATACAGGATGTGTTAATTGCACCATGTCTACTAGTAATTAATACATTAGTGAATAATTCAACAACTGTACTGTCAGTTTGTGTAGACAAACAACCAGTTTCTTTTTATAAACTATTGTGAGTATTGTAAGTATATCTAGGTTTGGCCTTTAAAATACTGCTGTTACAAGCAGCAAGGTCATGCTTCTATTGTCAAGACTGTTCATGTTTCAAATTCTAACCAATTTTTTTTTAAAATGTTATCACTTATCTCTAGCCCTTTTTCCATTATCAAGACACAAAATTATTTTTCCACCTGAGTCTTCTGGGACAACAACAATGAAGTTCTTTTAATCTTCTACTGTTGTCTATTGAAAAACTATGAATTCAGAGGTTGCATTTAAGAGAACAAATAATATCTTAGGAATCTGTTTCAAGTTAAGTCACTAATCTACAAATATTTAACTTTGCCTCCACATTCAAAGGGAGAGGGAGCTTTAGAGCTACTGGAACCTAGCCTGAGTTATCATCATCCTCATCCCTTTTGCCAGCTGTGCTTCATTCATCCTGGCAGCACAAATGTGTTCCCCTTTAACTTGAGATATTAATGGCTGCACATGCTGAAAATATTCCCAATTGTCTCTGTTGCTTTTGTTCTTACGCAGGTCCAAAGCCCAGTACCGACTAGGCATGGATTTTCTAAAAACCACAAGACAAGTTGTGTTGGTCAGGCAACCAGAAACCACTCAAAATGCCAGCAAAAAAAAAAAAAAAAGGCGCTCAGCACTTCCTGTTGCCGCAGCTTATGGAACTGCAGTCAGTTAAAGCGCTGTGTCAGGAGACAAAAATTCCAAGGGAGAAGGAGGAAGCAAGCATGTTCCTTCAGGAAAAAACAGAAAAGCTCTAGCTTTGGCTGGAGCTTCTCCACACTGAAGCACAGTCTGACTGCTAAGAGCTGGCTGGAAAGGACAACAGATTCCTCTCTGCTGTGGAGAAGTATTTATAGATGCCACTATAGGAGGGGTTAAATAAAAAGCAAGAGAGGCAGGAGATAGCTCATTCTGAGATAATCCAGAAATAGACTAAAGCACAACAGGTGTTAAAGAGAACATGAACATACACAGAGGTCCAGGATAGAATATCAACAAGAAACAAACACAATTCAAACAATACATATCCTTTGGAGTCTTAAAAGATTAAACTGATTTTACCTTTTCTCAATTTAAAGTGACAGATTTTGAAAAAAAAACCAAAAAACAAAGTAATTAAATAATTTTATTTCAACCCCATAAGGACCTGTAATAGTTTTGATTTGGAAGGGTCTTACCTTTCTCTGATAAATGGCAATCCAATCTGTAGTTGCAAACCACTTGTGATTCTTTATGTCATTTACACCATTCTTGAGATTTCCGTATCGTTTGGTCAAATCTACCTGGAGTAAATTTCTTAGAAGATCCTTTAGGTCTGAACTGAAGTGTGACGGGAACCTCACCTAAAATTATATACCCACAGCATTAAAAAACATTATACAAATTTGATTCTTCTCCCTATGAAGTGAAACAACTTCACTCAAGAGGAAACAGTGGGCCCATTTTCTATCCTTCCTCTAAAACCAAATCCAAGTAGGAATGTAGGAAGAGAGAGACTATTTTGCACATGTGTTTCTGTTTTGCAGAGCATTATCAACAGTGATGTAATGTCCATCTACGATTTCTTGAACTGAAAGTTTCTAGTGGGCAAAGTATTAATTTAATGTAAGAGTGATATAAAAGCCAAGTTTAACTTAGTGTCTCCCCAATACATAATTATCTCCAGACACTCTCAACTATTTTCTAAGAATAAATTTTTAGATTATATTATATTCATGCACACAAGGGAGACACGGTGAAATATAGCATATATAAAACATATAAATATATAGACATGCTCTGAAATAACTCTATGTTCAGCAATCATATATGAAAGTCAGCCTGGAACTTTATGCTGTACTGCAGTCTGTCTGATAACTAAATGCACCAGCATCGAAAGTCTTATATAACTAACACAGCACTATTCGAAGATCGCATGAGTGGCTTGCAATTCATTCAAACCTGGCTAAAGGATATCTGAAGATGATTCTTGGGATGTAATTACAAAGGGTTTTACTAGCAAATGATCTACTGACACCATTTGAGATGGTAGAGAGAAGGAAGGGAAAAAGAACAGGCAGAACGCTGTATTTGTCATCTCAGTCTCAGTGTTTCACACTCCCTATATTCTGCTGATCAGTTAGGATGTAAATACAGAACATGGAATTATTTAGCATAAAAACCTGCTGTGAAATCAAGAAGTCCAATTATCAAGGACACTACTTCAGTTTACCTATCAATATAGCTCTGTTGTACATTATGAGAAATTTAAGCAGAAAATTAAGAGAATGAGGTAGAATGAAAGATCTCAGGTTATAAAGAACTGCTAGCTGAAGACTGAATGTTAAGTTTTCAGAGTTCATGTCCAGAGCTGTTTTTGCAGCCATCCATTCATGGACTCAGTGAAAAAGGCAGATGATTAAGAGTACACATGTCAAGTCAATTAGATAAAACTGCAAAAAACGTCCAATGTTTTTTTTTTTTTAGCTTAGAAGACTTCTTTAAAATAGATCTTTGTAAATTAATTCCCATATATTGATGGAGACAGCTGAATGTTCACAGTATTAAAACCTTTTGAAGAGCAACCACCTTCTTGATTTAAGAAAGAATCAATCTCAGTGCAGTGCACTACAGGCCTACCAAGATACTGCCCTTGATTAGAACGAGAGAGGTACCTGGGATGCAGCACAGCATGTGTCTGTGTAGGGGACAAGGAAGAAAATAACTGTAACAAATCAAGTGAGCACAAACACAGAGAGACAACACTGGCTAGCAGGAGAGACCAAAGAATGATTGTATTTTGGTGCTATTCGGCAGCACAGATAAGAGATATTAATGAAAACCAAAAGGGAAACATTGGAAACACTTTTCAAAAATTTTATGTAACAATGAAAGCCAAACGGAACATTAGACACGTCAAACTATATGACTGCAGAAGTAGAGACCTACTAGGAATGATGGAAACTCCTCAGAGCTTCTCAAAAACTGGAAAAAAATTCTAGAAAATAGCTAAGTAATTGTTAATAGTCAGATCTCTTCAATCCAAGCATGAAAGGCTATAATACCATATCTGTAAATTTAGTAATTTGCATTTTAAATTTGAAGGCAGGGAGCAGACTTTTAGAACTTTGACTTTCAAGTTACAATGTCTGTACTTAAGAAGTGGACATTACACACTTTTCCTCTGTTCTTTCCAAACTGCTGTCTAGTAGCCAGTAAATTCTGCATCTCCTCCACCAAAAAACAAGTTTGCAAAGACAAACAACTGCGTTTGTGAAAACACACAAACTCACCTTGCCAGACACAATCTTCTCGTAAATTTGAATGGGCTGATCTGCAAAGAATGGAGGATATCCAGCTGCCATTTCATAGATTAACACTCCTAATGCCCACCAATCCACTGCCTTGTTGTAACCCTTGATAAAAACATACCACTGTTAGTACCATTTCTAACGCAGACTAATTTTCAATATGTACATATAGAATACAAAGAAAGCAAATACATTGCTTGTTTAACACAGAATTCGCAACCTAATTCAACCCAAACTCGCAATCACAGATTCCAACAGCAATACACTTTAAACCTAATACAGTGATGACAGTGAAACAGTGATGGAAGTGAAACATTCTGAATACATTGATGTGATGAGTGTCATTGGTGTCTATGCTGATGTGACAAGACTCCTTAAATGACGGAACTGGGCACAGTTTATTTATTTAAAATCAAAACAATGTTGTTACAGAATGATTCAAAATTCTTCAAAGCTTAGGGCCATTTAATTAAATATATGAATACTTCCTGGACTGTATACTGCCATCATTTTGCTTGATTATCTACATTTCAGAACAACTCATTTTCATATTCAGTGAACTAGCTACAAGAGCTTAGAAGTTTACTTAATTAGCTGTTATAGCAATGTATGATTTGGTTCTAAAGACCTGTACATTAAATCATTAGTAGTTCCTATTCAGTACTACAAAAGACAAAAACACCACCAAACACATCAATTTCATATATGTTCCCTGAGATCTTTTACAAAGCTCAGACTCAGTCTTTCCTGAAAGATTTACTATGAAGAATTTGCAGCAGATGTGTTGCAATTTCTTCTGCTGTTTTAGCTGCAGTGGGGCAAAAAATGGTGCAAAGAACAAACATTTTGTTTCTCCCAAATAGAAGCATTTATTTTTGAAGACTTGCTAAGGGTATTTAATTAAACCACATACTAAATGCACAATTTAACATTATGCATTATGACTATTTATAGCAGAAGCAGCTCTATAAACTATATTTTCCCCTTGCAAAATATATAGGGCTACAGTAAAACAGCTATAATGAGTAATACTCCTATGTCGAAACACTTAGTGCAAGTACTAGACAAACTAATCAACAGCAAGCTTAGCCTGCATGTACTGTATGTGTAAAACCACTGGACTGTCATGTCTGATGTCATGCAAACTGCTTAAACCTGAAACACTCTGTAGCTAGTGAGGTAATGACTACTGATTGATCTCATACCGAATGATTCCTGTTATCTCTGGATTCCTGTTCTAGTCTGTTAACACTTCAGAATATAATCATTCAGATCTGTTGGTCTGATAATGATGTTAGTTAAGTAACCTATCTATAGCTTCTTTAAATCTTTTTCCCTCACAAGTTACATGGCAAGCATATGTAGAAAGTACTGTACAGTTATGTGAAAATTCCTGAATTTCCATAAATATTACCATAATAAAAAAACATTTGCAATGCAATGATTGTATTTTATGTAACTCACAAAGAATTGACTAGTAAAGATTTGATTTTTGGAAGTATCGGCAATTGTTTATCCCTCAGAGTTTAATAATTAGGTGGTAAGTTTTAACTGCATCAAATGCATGGCTGAGTAACAAGACAAAGTACCTTGCTGAGAATTATTTCAGGTGCCAGGTATTCTGGAGTCCCACATAACGTCCAAGTTCTTCCTTTTACTCTTTTTGCAAAGCCAAAGTCCGTGACCTGTCATCAGAAAAATAAATTGACTGTAAGTGCATTGCTACAAAGAAATTTAAAATTAACTACTGAAATATTTTGGAAAATAATTTTATACAGCGGAAAAATTTACTTCTCAGATCACACAGTATCATATAGTCAGATGTACCTTTAGTAGTCAGTCCTTGATAAATACAAGGTTTCTCATTACACAATCAATAAACACAAAATAGGTATTATCACCTAACACAAGCTTCTACTTATAATTTAAAAAATCAGTGGGAACTATGGCTTACTAATCTTCCATATGCAGTGCAACTATATTATTCATTTTTCTTATTCTTTTCACATCAGACTTTGTAGTGCTTAAAGTTTAAAGAACATGAACACGATATTTATATTTTCTTTTAGTTAACAAATAAATGAATCACAAAAAGGGTCAAGATATGCAACAGACTTGTAAATTTAGAATTTTATTGCCTAAGTGTAGAAAGGTTATATGAAAATTAGTGTGGGAATAAGACAATATAAAAGAGGTCTTCCAGTAAGTTCTAATTCTGAGTGTCTCTGAGAGCATCATCAGAGACAAGCTTGTTTATTTGAGGCCTGGGGGGAAAATGCAGCAGTAATTGTATTCAAAAATGGCAAATACTTGGCCATTATAAATTCTTTATTCCACTTGTCATGTTTTCTGCACTAACTTTTCAGAACTCTGTATGCAATATTATACTTTCTGTGATCTTTCCTGGACTGTACTATGGAATATATATGGAATCCAGGCAGTTACATGTGAAATTCTGGAAAGTGTCTCAAACTATCAAGTCTATGCTTGTTTGGAGATCCGTATCTTTTGTTTCCTCCTTCTTTGTATCAATTTCAACACACTCCCTGAGAAAACACACTGTGCTACAGTGAGAATTGTTGCTACTTATACAGTAAACCCTGTACACTAGTGTCACAATCAAAGAAGCCATACTACAAACTATCAAGGCAGCTTTTGTTTCCTTTTTGGTAGAAACAACAGCATCAAAAGTTGGAACTGAACAGAATGGGTGATATACTGACTCGACAGACCTGCTTCAGTCATTTCTGCGTTTGGGAATGCACATCACTCTATGTAAGAAGAATATAAAGCAGACACAGGACAAACAGTAATGGCTTTAAAATGGAAAAAGAAAATGAAGTTGGAGCTGCAGCATCAACATATGAACACAAATACCCCTCTGCATACCACCACAAAAACATACTGCTGCATATAGAGAGTTGCCAACTCCAGAGTAAGCCAGTCACAGCTTTACATTAATGATCTTCCAACTACATTAAAGGAACTTGTATTTATCTTCTCCCTACAATATTTATTTTAGTCTCCATGCAAAATTATTTTACAGTTACAAACAACTTAAGATGTGACTCCCTTCTGCTTCTCTCAAACATTTTTATTATGTGTTTCCTTGTTAGATCCTGCTACTGCAAAAGATAATACAATGAGGAATGAAGAACTTCCATAGTTTAAGGGCTGCCCAGCATTGCTGAGTGCTTGTTGCTGCACACTGCCTTCCCATTTGCCATTTAGGTTAAAAACATAAGAGTTGAGAGGAAGATGAGAAGATGCTGTGAGAGGCCGTTGTAAACCCAAAGTCTTCATTTGCAGCACTGCAGTTCTGATCTGACCTCAACACAGCTCTTACTCCAGATGTGCTGAGAAGGCCAGGACTCTCCAAGAGTGGGATTCATCTGACAGACATTAAGCACTATAGTGTCAGTGTTAACATCTAAGCTGGGTTTCCTAAACTACTTATACAGACAATGCAGAGAAACAGACATTTTAGGCCACCTTTCATCTTGTTCTAGGGCAGACATATAAAATAGGTCAGATGAACAGAGCCATGTAATCACCTAATTCTCCCCACAGACCCCAAGGGAAATCTTCACAACTGGCTCAACTGCAGACAGCTCCACTGTGCATACTTAACTTTAGACAGAGGAACTACAACCCAGTGGTTTTAACCATTACTAAGCAGTAGGGCATTTGAATGCTCCCCAAAAACAGGCTAACATGACAAACAGCATCAGACCATTTATTCTAAACACATTTTCTAGAATTACCTAAATCTACATGGTAAGAAAAGACTCCACTCCCTAAATATATGAAGAATATCGTACCTGGATATATCCTTGCTGATCAATTAAAAGGTTTTCAGGCTTTAGATCTCTGTAGATGAGGTCTAATGAATGGAGGTACTCAAATGTTAGCACTATCTGAGCTGCATAAAACCGTGCATGTGGTTCACTGTGAAGAATTAAAAGAATATTAAGTACCTCAATGCTATGCTAAGGTACTGAAACAACCGCACACCTGCCAGGGATAGATAAATTGAGCATTTTTTAACCAGTTCTTTTACTGTGTAACACAATAAAGCAAAAGCAAATGTTTTAGAATTGATACATGCATTCCATAACGTGTTGCACCTAGAATACGCATGCAAATCAAAATGAACCTATCTCACAATACAGAGCTTAAACTTCAAATTTTACTTTTAGAAATTATCAGTTTTGGTGACAATATGCACAGAAATTCCAAGATTCTATAATGCATAGATCACAAATGGCTGTATTAACTAGCTGAAAAATAAGAAATAATGACAAGTTCTTCACTGCCTGTCTAATTTTAAGTCCACTGAAAAAGGGGTAAATTAAATGCACTCAACCCTTCAAAATTTCTTCTTCAATGCTAACAAATTTTCTAAAATCCTCTTCCCAAATAAGCAACTTAAGCCTTTTTAAAGGAATAATATCATTAATACCCTTACCTGAACCTTCCGATTCTTCTTAGATGTGAAAACATTTCACCACCAGGAACATACTCCATTACCATGTATAAATTAGAATTGTCCTAAGGAAACAAGTAAACATACACAAATACACATCAGGCATGCTATAGTCTCAGTAATTCCTACATAGAGTGTATTTTATTAAAGAATAAAAATGAAAAAATGCAGCCATACAGTGACCTTGACAAATATAAAGCAACATGAGTAGAAATTCTTGAAAAACTGCAGAAGAAACATCTTATAGCTAAAGAAGTCTATTTTAAAGTAAATCTGAATAAAGATAATTAGTGAGATTCTGACACAGAAAATGGTGCAGAAGGGACCTGAAGGAAGAGAGGGAAGATGTTTAGTGCATGTTTAAGCATACACTTCCCCGAAACCCAACAAGTACTTCAAAATAATGATTACCTTAAAAGAATACTCCAGTTTAACAAGGAAAGGAAAGTTCACCGCTTGCAATATTCTCTTCTCATTCAGTGTGTGTTCTATCTGCTTCAGTTTGACGACCTAGAAGAGAAAAAAATACTCAGTTTAAGTGTGCCACTTTATAGCTGTTGATAAATTTTTCAGTGTTGAACAATTAGTTGAAAGCAAGCTTGTAACTTTACAGATAATGAAAAACTTTATGGATCACTAGTACAGTAACAGTACCAAGAAAGGAATAAAAAGTCTAACAACATTTTAAAGAGTAACACTTCTGCAATACAGTTGGCAGACAACTCTACAAACAGTGTTTCTTCCTACTTGCTGAGTACATAAGTCAGTAAGGAAAACCTCTCTGCATTTTCTTAAGAATTGCTTATACTTGTAAATGAAGATACTTCTGCAGCAGTTCAATAAAATCCATTTGATTTTTAGGCACTTTGCATAGAAAGGCGGGATACTGTGACAGACACATTTAATTATGAATTTTGTTATCTGTGAACAGGAGTAAACAGACATTTTTATACTGCTCACACACTAACGAGAAAACTAAGGAGAATATAAATTCAAAATCTCCCTTCTTATAAGCAATAGTTACTTAGAATCCATTAACATGTTAAGCTGCTAACAAGGCAGCAAGTGGCTGATTTCTGATCATGGCTCTTTCTCAGTAATTAATAATTGGTTTCCTTGTGTTAAACCCCAACACTTCATAATCAATTGCTTCCATTTTACTTAATCCCTATTGCACAATTTATCTATATCTCATTTTGAGAATGGCATGATTTCCAAGTAAAATTACTTTTTTTTTCCTTTCTCCATAGGAAACAAAGAAAAAAAAATGTAGAAGAGTGATCAAACAAGTCTGTTTTTATGTTTGGAAATCAAATCTAACTGCTATAAATAACAGATAAGCAAGATATTTCAACCCTGACTGAAACAGTATTTAAATTTAACTTTCAGGTGCAAAAGGTAGTACCTATAAAAAACCCTCACTAACTGCTTTGAAATAAATGTCATGCAAAAGTAATAGTGGCTTAAAAATATTCAATTTCTTTTAAGTCGCAGGTCTTTAGGGACCAAATAAAAATTTAGCTCAAATCAGCTCATTTGTGAAAGGTGCCCCCTTCATCCCTGAAAAACGGTACTGGAATGTTCTTGACCATCCAAGCAAGAAGGCTAAGGCTTTATTCTGTGAGGAGCAATTTAGTCTGCAACGCCAGATGGGACTTCAGCCCTCTTCCTGCATCTCCAGTAGGTACTGAGGGGGATGGCAGCAATACCACAGGCTGAAGCTGCTGTTTAACCCTGCATGATATCAGACTGGGGCCTCACACAACACGGCTTTGCTCAGACTTGAGCTCAGCCTTAGGGTGTGTCCAATGACAGCTCCCTGGGCACCAAATGATACCTGGTAATGGCAGGTTCTCCAACAGCTTGTTTGTGCCCAAGCTCTTGTTCACAGTATTTTCTTTCCAAAAACAATTACATAAGGAAACAACCAGCCAAGAAGTGGTATGTTATGGCCTTCCTAACAGCAGGCAGACAAAGGAATAATATCCCCACAAACAAACTATGACTACACCAATATTTTTTTCCCAAATCTGATGAATCAAGCATAAGATTGGATAACAAAAGCATATGCTATAGGCTTTCTCTTATTTCAAGAAAAATTGAAATGAAAAATTATAGGCAGCCTGCCCATTGTCTAATTTCAGACATCTCTATGTTTTCTATAAAAAACAAAGTGATAGGGATGCTTTCTCTCTAAACCATCTCCTATTTTTTCACCAATTAATGGAAGCTACTAATATATTTCTAATAGAACACAAATGTATAATTATATATGCTAACTAAGTTAAGTTGAAAAAGCAGGTATTTCATAAAGGAACACATCAGGACTTTTGATTATAGACAAAACCATCTAATTTACTAAGAGAAAACTGATGTCTGGATGAAAACATTGTTTAACCCTGCAAATCACTTACTGCAAGTCCACTGCAATTGCTAAAACTTTTCGCTTTTGCCAGATAATTTTATAACTATAGCTTTCCAATTTGGAGAGGTAGTAATGAATTTAATTAACTTTTTTTCTTCAATCCTTGAGCATTTTTATGGCAGCTTTCTGAATTAAGATGTAATTTCTTAAACTGCTCCAGTGACTACAACTCAGTCCTTCATAAATAATGAGACAGTTAAAATCTGAAATTTGGTGCAGGGCTCTCTGTGCAGCAGTGGGATGTTACAGCAGCTCCCCTGCAGGATGCCACCACCCATCCTGAGGTAACGATGAGGTGCATTTCCACACTGATGGAAATGGTCTGGGCTGTCTTTCAGTTGTACTATGATGGAATGATATTTTAATTTAACTGGATTTTTAAAAAAAATCTAAGTTAGAAACTATTGTTAGAGAAGAATGCTGTAGTTGCAAAAAATTGAGCTTTTCCAAGTAAAAGAAATAATGCTAGCTTTGACACTAAAAGAAAAGTTTACTTTAGTTTCTCCTGATCTGATCATTATAAAGTAATCCGTAACTAAATGAACCATTTTCAAGGTCCAGGACCCCAAACCACATATAAAGAATACTGAACTGCAACTTAGGCAAAACAGTTTGATATGTCACTGCCGTAGTTCCATTACATAAAATTACTCAGAAATCTAATAATACCTAAGTGCAAGAGTCGACACCGAGGCAACCACTAACTTTGATTTTGTTAGTTGCTGATTATTAAGTTTTCTTTGCCAGATTAATATTTTCTTAATATGATTTCTGTTATACAGCAGCAAAGTTATGTATAGGGTCTTACAAAGTAAGAAGAGCTCTTACACTGAGGACCTTTGAATTTACTAATCTAAATAATGCACATCCAAAAAACTTGTCAAAACCATCAAAACCTACTTGTATTGATAAACTCCCTTAAAATACTTATTTGCATTCTGGAATTCCATTTAAATTTTAAATGCATTTAATTAACCTATTTATGTAATTATTTACATAATTTAATCTATTTAATTCTATTTAAAAGTTAAAATTTACCAAACAACACTGCTTACTTAATCTAAGAGTGTAATCTTGTAAAAAAAAAAAGGAAAAAAGAAAAGAAAAAAAAAAACCAGTCTGTAGCAGCCATACAGGTCCAGACCACAGAGCTGAAGTTTTCAACACAGAAAACATCCATTATGTGACAGCTGTTTTGAGAAGGCGACTACTGTTCTATCTATGCAGTTCCACAGATCCAACAGGATTATTACATAATTATACATACAAAAAGTAGTACCTCATGGGATCAAGAATAGAAAACAAATTATTCGTGCAAACAATTTCAGTTATGGTTCACAAATGAAAATTTTGAGAACTTCTGATCCAACGGGTCTTCCAGAGTTTTGAGTTACCCTGAAGTTTCTTTCTTTATTTGTTTATTTAAACTATGGCACTACATTTTGCTTCTGCCAAAGAATATATAGGCCACCTTATAAAAGCAAAGCAAGGAATTTACCTGATAACATTTTATTAATGCCTTGGATGCTACTTAGAGCCTCTTCGGCCTGCTGTTAACATTACTGGACATTGGATGAACTCTACACAATCCCAACAACTGAATCTACTGCCTAAAAATGAAACTCAGGTGTTTAAATTATTACTGGCATCCGAGAGTGGTAAGAGAAAGCATAGTGTGTGCAACACAGTTCAGCCACAGCTACCAGATCTTTGTCTACATCAAACTCTTGTACCACAAAACTCAATATAAATTACACCAACCTTCTGTTTGTCCAGTATCTTCATAGCATAATACTGTTCTGTAGATTTATGTTTCACCATCATTACTCTCCCAAATGATCCTGTTCCAAGGGTTTTTTGCCTCTCAAAATCATCTAGGCCAGCAGTATTCTACATGGACAAGGATATAATGACATTATTTACAACCTCATACCCAAAGACAACTTTAACCATATCAATTAATTTATGAAAAAAGTTGAGTAAAATTATATTTATCAAAGACAATTACAGCAAACTATATTGTTGTTACAATTTCATGCCTGTCAAATTTTAGTACGAGATTTTACATTGCACTCATTAAAACAGAAAAAAATTGATATAAAATTTAACTGAATTTTATCAACATTTCTGTAATTTGTCCATGCAGATGACACATGCTTAGTAAGAAACATCTAGCAGTCAACAGATCATGCATTCAACATGCGGATAAGTAACCCCCTCATGCTTCACAAACAAGAACAAGCAAAAAAACCCAAGCTCTAGAGACAGTTCTACATGGAGAGAACATTACTGAGTACATTTTCTCAGATATTCATCGCCATAGCATTTCAAATGCTGCTTTAAAACAAACAAAAAAAAATGACCCTTCCTCAAAATCCCAAACTGCCATGTTAAAATTTTACAAGATTTTTCTCTAACAAGCTCCTTAATCTGCCCCCAAGCCCTATGCAGTAGTCTTAGTACCTTTAATTTCCCTTGCTACCACAGAGGGAATTATTAGCATGGTAAATTACAGATGTGTCAATGCTTCTTGTTATAAATAAAGCCAATTAAAACATGCCAGTAAGATTTTGAGTCTTATCATGTTGATTGTGAACAATGTCCTCATAAGAGAAACCTTCTGTTCAGTAGGAACATTTCATCAGCTCAAATCCAGAGAAGACCTGAGAGTCTTTGCTGATGAACCTCAGTGACAGCCAACATGAAAAATGGAAACTCCTTTATAAATTGCACTACAATTATTTCTGTTTTCTGCACTGGTCATTACAGAGTGATAACATTATCAAAAAATGCAATACAGAAAATTATCGAATGCTTTAATGAGCGATACCTGAGGGGGGCTTTCCCATTTTCTTAAAAAGTCTTCTTTGGCTTTGGCTAGGAACTCTTTCACTGAAAACACAAAAAGAGAGTACATTTCAATTAATATAATTCATCATGGATGCAACAGATGCTTTGTTAACAAAACATGTAAACTTCATTATCAACTTCTTTCTTGAACTCATAATATGGTATTTTCACCACATATGAAAGCAAGCATCAATGTCTCTAGAACTTCTACCATATCACTGTGTGATATCTAAGCTTTCTGGAGTAACTATATCATTCTACACAAATTACTTAAACTTTGCCAGCTCTAATAACTGACAATACTCTATTGGTAAGCAGGCTTTAAGGTGATGTTAGACATTCTTAATTCAACTGGGAAAAAACCAAACACCTGATTTTATAAATAGCCATTCCACAAAGATTGACTTTTTATCTACTTGTGTTACATAAACATTGCATTTTCTTTCAGCTGCTTGAGATTAATGTCAATCTTATTGCTTTTTTCCCTCATCACCTTTATTTAAAAGCTGTTTGCAAGCTCAAGTACCAAACGGCAGCATACTGCAAGCAAAGATAAAGCACAGGGCTACAACAACACTGCACATTAAGCATGCCCACAGTCAGAGAATATGCAGTTTTAATACTGATTTTCCATTGAAACTGAAGGAATGTATAATGGCAAAATTCTGGCTGACTGTTTAAAATGTGCACCAACATATTTTGTTCAGACCATCTCAGCTGTTCTCTTTTTTTTTTTTGAGTATCAATGCTCAGCCAGATTAGTGCATATTACTTCATGCAGTCACAAAAGGGAGGTGTTTCAGGCATTGCTGTGGTTCTGAAAGTCACAGAATGAAGAAGAAAATATCATACTGGTCTTGTGTTCTCTGAATCATATCACATAATACAATGTTAATAACAGTGGATTTTCTGTACTGTGACATTCTGCCTCAAGCAATTGCTAAAAACACACAGCAATATGTCTAATTATTCTGGTCAATATCTAGAAATATGCATTTCAGCAACTGTATTTTGCATTTTGACAGTAAAAAAATTAGGTTTTTAATACGTTGTAAACAATCATCTGATGAATCAGACCTTCTTTGTACTTTTCAATGAATACTAATGTTGACAAAGAAAACTTAAAAAAAAAAATCTCTTCCTTTACCAGTAAAGTTCCAACAGCAGTAAAAAACAAGAGCAGCCCTGCAGAAGGCTGGTCAAGAATTATTATTTTTTTTTCTTTTTCCCTCTTCTTGGGTGTGCTAGACTTGATTAGCACAAAACACTTTAGGGAGGTTTATGGCTCCCACCATCACTGGCTCTGATGGAGCAGCAAATATAATGGAAATTTCAGAAAAGTTGTCAAAGGTTCGGGCAGACCTCAACATCAGAAAAGTGTTTAAAGCATGATATCCACTCATTATTTTAAGAGCAATATCAGAGAAGGAACATACTCAGTATCCTAAACTTATGGCTAAGTAGAGCAATAAAAACATAGTTCCTATCAAAGGAACTATTTTAAAATGGTATTAAAACTCACAGAGAGTTAAAAATATTTTAGCAGCTAATCAGTGAAAAATTTTGACATATTTATCCTGCGTGTGGAAAATATTTCCTTTGTTTTTAAATTATAGAGGCTATTCATGTAATGACTTTTAATGATCCTAATTTGAGAAAAGGACAAGATTTCCTGTGGTGTGAAATAATTTCTCAACACAAAAAAGGGAAACTAGCAATGTCCAAATTCATGTTTGATGATCCTTCTTCCATAAGGAGAACAGAGATGATGCGATCAAGTGATGACTACAGATAAAGTTTTTCAAACATCCATTTATGTCAAAGTAGCACAAGTATTATTTTCTCTTCATGACAAGAAAAGATCTAGGAAGATGAGTAAGATTACCAAACAGCTGAGCCTTCAAACTTAAGTGGCTGTAGCTTAGAAGTGAACATTAACACTATATAGCACAACCAAAACATGAAGTAGCTGGTCTTATTTCTTTCACATTATTATAGTACATATGTCTTAAATATCCTGCATGCTATCTCCATTGTTCACATAAAGAAGTATTTTAATTTTTCGTGTACTTTGCCATGAAATATGACTACTCACGATTTATAAAAATATACAATTTATGACATTTATACAGTCATTTTTTTCTCTGTTCTACTTATGGAATAAAGAGTGCTGTTTATGGAATAAATGCAATCCAGCAGGAAATATTAAATTTGTCAATGTGTGAGAAAAAGAATCTCTCATTTCTAGAATATCACTAAGCCACAAGCTCTCCTGCAACAAAACTTCTATATTATTCTACTTTACTTTGGCCCTCTTTTCTTAGAAAGCAGCTTTGAACATGTATTTTCAAAATAAAACTACCCAATGGTACTCATTTATCTTAAAATCACTGTCTTTAAAAAAACGTTTCATATTTTGTGATGTGTTTTATTAGAATTACAATTTCTTCCTCATGAAAGAGTGGGTCAAATTGTGCCTAGTTCTCACTTTCAGAGGTCACCTGGGCTCCTACACCTCAACACAATTCAGCAGGTGCTCTCTAACAGAACTTGGGCAACTTAAGTGCAAACACCTTGGTCATTTCTCAAAATTGGAGTTGGAACTTGAAACAGGGTAGGTACTTTTGAAAATTATATCTCAATCACAAAACAGTAGCTCCTGCTACAGGAGAACACATTTCATTTCTACTTTTCAAGCGCAGAACCAAAATTTACACCAACTGGGTAGCAGTGGCCATTGGCATTAGTGTGATAATGCAAACAAATCAGTATATTAGATGACGACTTAGAAGTTTTCCTCAAGTGCACATTTTTAGCCACCTTACATTGTGATGATGTGGCTCTTGTTTGCTTTTCTGTCTAAACTGTACCTAGCATCTGTGACTTTGGGCACTAATGAAGGAATGAGCATACCAAACGTCTCTATAGGTTCCCCAAGGGTTTGCAGGAACATTCACCCACACAGATGAGATGATGAAGAGAGGAAAGAAAGAGAAGAAGAAAAAAAAGTTTTATGCATTTCCACAACAAACACATAGAAAACACAAATACATTCCACCCTTTCCCCTCCCTGCTCAAGAACGGACCCTGTAATAAACCAGCCCTTTCCCACATAGACAGAATGACTCATGCTAAATCACAGAATGTTTGAGCAAAGGAAGAAAAAAAAAAACCCACCAAAGGCAGCTAAATTCAGTATGAAAAAAGATGATGCATCACAGAAATAAGCACAGCTTACAAAACTTCAGGAGATCAAATTGGCATCTTTAATAATTAATCTATTCCAAGACACACACATTCAAGGAACTGTTGCTAACAAAAGTGTATCTATCTTCATCACTGCATGCTGGATCACAATAAAACCTGTAATTGGGTGATCTTCCCACTACTTAGCACTTTGTTCCAGAAGACAGCATGTGTGAATTGCATGGCATGTGGTGGATAGCACAGAAACGGAAAGCAGTCTCAAGAAAAAAAAAAAAATTCACAATCGAATTTCAGTCCCATTACCCAACAACAGCAGCTTGAAAACTCTAAACTGCACAACTGAAGCTGCTGAATGCAGACTGGAATGCATATAGGGATCTGGTACAGTCACCATACAAGTATGATTTAGTTTTCTAAGACTGTCAAAAAAAAAGAACCCAGGAAAGATATATGGATATACAGGTTCCCATAAACATAGAAGAGCAAGGATCACTTGTATATGGCTGAGTAAAGATGAGGGTGGTGCAAGCAGTGCATGCATAGACCAGACAACAGACCCTACTCAGACTGGGTTCACTGGTACAGCAGAAGCTGCAGTAAAGGAGGCTGAAACCCAAGGAGGAAAAGCTGTTGCTCAGGAAAGGAAGGTATTGGAACGAGACAGCAAAGCACAGGTAACAGAATTGGCATAAGGACCACAGCAGGGGTGAAGAGCAGCTGGAAATGGAGCTGATACACCAGCAGTCCAGAGATTAGGCAAGCACAAACACACAGCACAAACCCAGCTCTTTGTGACCAGCCAGGGCAAGCATTGGCAGGAAAGGCAGGTTTTATGCAATGCAACATCAAAAGCAGGAAATCCGGTGGGATTCAGAAGAAGGTAGTAAGAAATGGAATAATGGCCAAGCAGCCACAACTGCAAGACTGAAAAAGTTTTATAACTTCTGCCTCCCTAAGTTCAAACTCTGGTCAGAAGCAATGCTACAAGTGCACACACAAGATCTCAGCTGTCCCCCTTGCATATCACAGGTGGCTGGCGGAGAGCTATACTCAACCAAGGTAACATGATGATAAGCAAGAAAGTCTGCTGAACAGAGTTTTAAGAGAAGAGGAACCCAAGATCCAGAGGTTCCTAGGTAATGCCAGCATTGGAGGAGGTATTAAAAACATACAAGCAAACAAACCAACAAAACCCAAACACAAGAAAAAAACTCTACCAAAAAAACAAACAAACAAACAAACCCCCAAACCAAACACCTCCTGAACCCACACCCAAAGAGCAGGAGATTGCTCTCTCTCAGTACATTCACACAGTTCACAATACGTTTGCTTGTTTTATCGATTAACTTTCGTACGGAAAGTTAGCAGGTTTATAAAAAAAAGTTAACAAAGTGTATGAGTACTATAATGACTACTTTGCCCTAAAACAGTTTAAGAGCAAGTGAATCAGAGGAACATTCTTGAAAAAAATTAAAGGGGTGAGCATTTCTCAGTTGCAGGGTTGCAATGACGGCAGAGGTAAAGGGGTCACAGATGGAGCAGTCCTGAGAGTTACCATGAGTTACTCTGCCTTTATCCCACCTCCCACATGCACTGTATATGTTATTCTCAATCACATCTCCCCCAAGAGCCAGCAAGCCAGAAATTTTATTTTTTGTAGGGGGGGAAGGTATTTGGCTAGGATTTACAGCAAGAAAGCAAGAACTAAACTGATTAAGACTAAACACTGGGCAACACTACAAGCCCCCATCTGCTGTGCTAAATGCCAATCTCTTCCTGGTATTTAAAATGCCCTTTATCAAAATACAATTCAAATTTTGTTCCAAAACTGTAATATAATCATTTGAAGTCTGGAGTTAAATTGGCTATTTAATTAAATAATTTAATTGATAAATGAATATGTATGAAGAGATTCTGGTAAATGTATATGCATATTTCATTTTTTTAAACACAATATTTATAGTCTTAAACCTTATCAATATGTATCTGGATGCTGCAGTGAATCCTGTGGTTATGGTATCACATTTTAGAGGCGAGTGAGAAGCTGCTGATTCCATTTCTAAGTCCATTAACTTGTCCTAATTTTTTTTAATTTCTCTTTTGATTAACAAGAATGATATCACAAGGCTGAAAATAAGATTTCTCCACCCAGGCAAGTGTTCCAAAATGCTAAAGTATTTAGCTAAGCATTAAGTATTATTATACACTCAGAGGAAGCAGTGTGAGCACCAGTTAACGTTCAATAGCTGGAAAACACTTCCAAGTATGAACTAAAATGGTATCACTGAAACAGACTGTCAACAAAACCAAAATGCTTTATTCCTCACAGTATTAAAATGGTGGGGAAAAAAAGGTCCAATGTGATACAAGCCTGGTTGAGGGCAAGTCCATCGTGTGTGAACAGTGCGGTGAGGAACACTCACTGGTCCTCCCATGAAGAGCTGATGAATGAGGAGGAGTCTGTCTTGTTTCTGCTAAGGCTCTTTTAATGAACTGCATCAATTTAATATCCCACTTATCAAGTTTTTGACTTTTAGAGCAAGGTTTTGATTTAATATTTATGTTTAAACACTAATTATGACAAAAATAGAGCAAACTAACTTACCAGCTGCAATGTATAAGAACCTTCTTCAGTCAAAAACCAAACAAAACACCAAACCCCAAAACCAAAAAACCAAACTCATGGAGCAGTCCTGAAAGAGCCCCTTTGCTGAAAGACAAAACTTACAAGTTCTTAGTAAATGCACAACCATATAAGAATTATTAACTGCATACAAGTTTGCTATTTAAATGGAAGCTCTAGTTATCAGACTGCATTGTAAACACTTCTAATGGGATACTGCAAAGGACTGCTAAGAAGTGGAAAAGAGAAGGGCATAACAAAAAACACGGAGAAAAAGGGAGAGGAACAGGATAAATTGCAAATTAAGACCAGTTACAACTGTAGTGCCTAAAGACTAGAACAGAGCACTAGAATTTGATCCTCAAAGAACCACATTTGGGACTTAATTTAAAATGTGCAGCAATTGTAAAATACAAACTACCTTTACCCATTACAACTCCATTTTGGAACACACGTAAAATCTTATTTTAATCCTGTCCACAATTTTGAATTCTTGAGCTAAACAGTATTTTGTCAATTTTTAAAAAGCAAATTTGCAACAGTTAAGAGCTCTGAAAAGAGCCCAGCTGTTGCTATTTTTTTTAATTTTTTTTTTACCCAGTTTAGTTTTCAGTGCTACAGAACATAATTTTAAGCTGCCAATTGAAGCTGAAGTCTTACTTAATGTTCACCTCTTTACTTGGCTGGCTATACAGCAACAGCCTGCACAAGAGATGTCACAGATTCAGACATACCAGAACGGGAGCCAGGTTATCAGCTACCAGAGATAACACCGATCTCTATTGAATTCTCTGCTGCACACAACTGCCACAGTCAGACTGACTTCCTTCTACTTTTATTAGAAATAACAAAATTAATTTTATTTCCACATCCAATGTGCAGTCTTTCTCCTTTGTTCTTTTCTTAAATACCAAAGCACTGGTTCAGAGGTGGTAAATCATGCTAATGCCAAAAGTACAATATAATAGAGGCCACTCTGCAGAGACAGGTCCAAATCCAAGGACAAGAGTCACTTAGAATGTGAGTCCCTGAAATTGTCTTTAAAAACCTCCAAATGTGTAACGTCAATCAGCAAAGTTCCTCAGTCACAAATGCAAACTCACAAACTCCACTGCCCAGCACAGTTGTATTACGTCCCAATTCAACAATTTTCCACCAAAAAAATGCAGATGAGATAAAAACTGCTTTCTTAATCTAAAAGAGAATCCAGACCCAATGTTCACCAAAATTTATAAACAAACATACTTAAAGGAGTGACTTCTCTCTTGAGAAGAAAAATGGCAAAAACTCCCATGGCAGCCAACCAAAACTTAGGATCTAACCTGGGATCTATTATTCAAATCCTAAATTATTGATTATATGCAAGACTTCCTCAATGCTGACAGGCAGAATACCTTCATCTGAACTTCCAAGCATATGACATGACCCGAAGTCTTCCGCAGATTCCTGGTGGGCGAGAGCTGTCCCATCCCACCTTCAGCTATTTTGGTCCTTCACGCTGGCAACTCTCTTTATCAATTCCAAACTTTCTCTGCAAAATTACAGTGCTATTAACAAACTTTTGCTAATCGATTAGAGTTCCTTTTTTGTTTTGTTTCAATTCTCTAAATGGACCAGTTAGAACTGCCATTTAATTAGCTCTGGAATATGTTAAAACTAGGCTTTGGTCTAAGGAAAGGAGTCTTATACCTTCTTCCTTGCCCTTGAAGTGTTCATGAAGGACACAACACATTTGCAAATTTGCTTCCTCTCTTGCAACAATCCATGTAATTTGAGGCTTAGAAGTCCAAGAAACAGCAGTTTGGTTTGTTAGGCTACAGTTCAGTGTTCAGTATGGGCTGAGAACAAAACCCCAGTCCTGTCCTCCCAGTCACCCATTCCCGCCTGTCATGACCTTCCTTGAAAGAGAAAAGCATCTTTGTGTTTGACCACCAAGCCAGGTCAGGGAATCAGCCCAGAATAAAAAGCAATGGACAGAAAGCAGGGGATGATCAGGGAAGCACCTCCCACTCCTCTTCATCCCATGAATGCTTCTCCTGGGGTGAGGGAAGGAGGAAGTGGGGTGGAAACAGGCAAAATGGGGGGACAGAACTGCTCCCTTTCTGAAAGGGTGCCAGTTTGTACTAGTGTGACAAGAGGATGAACGTGCAACACTGGACTGCTGAAAAGGCTTCTGAGAAATAACTCTAATTTTAACTCACTGATTTTCAATTATCGTATTGAATAATTCTATTAACTTCAATTTTAATATATTGTATGTTTAATACAATTATTTTCAAATGCAGTACATAACTCCCTACATATAAAATTAGTTCATGCAGAAAAGGCTGGGTGAACAATCTTAACGTGTAATGTCCTCAATTATCATACACTGATGTGCTTTGTGAGAAATTAGGAATTAAATTTCAGCTGTGCAGTACCACCCTCTACAGTTTGTGCTGAACTTTATGCAGCAAGTAATCTTTAGTGTTGCAACTGCCACAGGAACTACAGTTTAAAAGACCACCTGCCTATGTGAAATATAACCGATACTAACAATATAAGGAAAAGTGAAAACTGGGTGAAAATTGTGAAAATTCAAAATCTTTTGTTTCTGCAGTGCATGTATTTCCATGGTTACCGTGTGGGGAAAAAAAAAAAGAATACAATTCAAGAATGGGTTCCAAGAATAACATCATCTAGGCCACTACTACAAGGTATCTTGTAAATATATCACATTTTTGAGCAAAGGTTTTTAGCAAATTCTAGCAGTCAGTACAAATAGACAAATTAATCAAGACTTTCCTCCTACAGTCAAAACCACTTACCAAGCAAAATGTTAGCAGCACCTGCTGCAGTTTCTCTCTAGTTAAGCCCTCTGTACCATTAGGATCCTGGCTATCACCAACTTGCCTCTCCCTATTACTGTCCCACATTCCCTCTTTGTTAAAGTGCAGTGACTAAAAAGGGTAACATACTACGAGGCAGCTATCACTGAGACGAAACTTTACGGCTAGATTAATAGCAACACTCATGCAAAAATACCCTTTCCTTTAGAAAGTTTAGAAGTTTTACTAAAGTAATTTTTCCCTTCTGCTCCAAACTGAACAACTGCAGGGGCTATTCACTGTAAGGATGCATTTAACAAGTTACTTGAGAAGAACAACGCTTGTGTTGCTTTTTCTTTCTTTCTTTCAAGTATTTCATACAAGGCATCAAAATAATAGTAGATACACCAGTCTTGGTCTAAGCGCACTCATGTCTAAGTGCACTTCCCACAAAGCTGCCATGTCCCAGCCCCTGCATTAACAAAAGTTCACAAATTCTCATGGAGATGCTCTGGGATTGGCAAGACACATCTTTGCAGCTGTCAGGGTAAATCAGCAAAATAGATCTTCATCTCTTCACAAGATCTGAGCTTCTGACACATCTCTGCACTGACAGATCTCCTGCAGAACAGGCTTTCAATATTTACAGGAAAGGGTTGCCTGCAGTTAACTAGCCAAGCAGGAGAAGTTCATTTATACCCTTAAATAGCAGAGACCGACTTCCTGAATAAGGAAGTCTTATGTAAATAAACACATTTCACAATTCAACACATCAAGTGAATAACAAAATTTTGTCTGCCTCAGGATTAAGGCAGGCAAAAAATAGGTAAGAGTTTTTACTATCCATTCTGACAGAGAATGGGACTTTGGAGAGAAACTGGTTAAAGTCAGCACTTATTTGTCTAAAAAGACAGACATAAAATTGGCACAGAAGTGAACTGTAGAACATGCAAAAAAATTAAAGCAATGAAATCAAGTGAATTTTTAAGGGGCTGCAGCATCTGTCAACAAGTAAGAACGAATAAAGAAAAACACCAAAACCACTATGCAAGTTACAACGCTGCTGGTAAGAACCTCAATAATTAAAGCTGGGAAACTCCCGTTGTGAACTTTGACCTGCAACAGTAGGACCAGCAGCAACTCTTAGAGGAACCAGCAACAAATACATAAACAATTTGAGATAAAAATGAAAAACCAAGGAAAAAACCAAAATCTTTCTTGTAACAGTATATACCTAAGCAATGTAATGGGGACTAGAGTAAGTCACAGTTCAAGATTACAACACACCAAATAACCTTTCCTTTGGAAGAAATGTCAATCTTATTGAACATTTTTTGCTTCTATCCCAAACCAAGCACCCTGAGGGACTGTTCACAGTGTGGATGAATTTTAAGAACTACGTCAATGCAGCAACTCTCGTGTTGCCTTTTTTAAATATTTTGTACAAGAAGCAGAACAAAACATGAACCCAAGTTAGCACCGAAGAGCCCTAATTCACTGTCAGAGGCTAATGGGTAACACTGGGGAGGTTTTGAAAAGAAGAAAGCAGTAGCCCCATGAGATACATATAGGAAGATGTATAGTTCTGACACCTGGAAATTCCATGGGATCCTTCCATTTTCTATAGTCTTTTCAGCAGTGGGAATAATCAGTTGCTACTTGTTGTCCCTTGCCCTTAAAAATGTTCCCAGTGCACATAGCTAAGATATTTATACTACCTCACTTCACCCTTCACTCCTGTAACATTCCTATTCTCCGGTGTGCACAAAACTGGACAATAATTCAGCAGTCTATCAGTGTAGCTCATGCCTTTTCCACATACTGCTCCATCTGTCTCCACACACATCTGGTAAGTACTATCTCATGAGTGCAAATTTCTGTATCAGCCACCACCTCTAATGGCAGTACTGGAAAGCAGTAGCCCAATCATGTACTTGGTGATATTTGGAAGTATCAAGCCTATTCTTAGTGAAACAGAAGATTTAGCAGAGTAACACCTTTCACCCCTGGAAGCTGGGGCTACTGAAGTTACTTGTCTTCCAATTTTATCTATTCAAGGATATTCTGCTGTTCAAAACAAAAGCCCAAGTCCAAAGAAATAGAAAAACTGCTTTTTCTTTGAGTCCTTCAAGAGAAAAAAATATCTAATATAATCGGAGCTTTCCTTGGAAAGGAAAAAGAAGAAAAAAAATTAGCTCATTGTACTTCCAATTGAAGAAAATATACCACATTTCGAGGTTTCACTTGCATCTTGGCCATCTTTCACAAGGGAAGCATCTGATTTTATCTGCTGACAGGGTGTAATGTAACACTGCTGTAGTGAAGACAGCCACAAAAGTGCATTGAAAAGCGCAAGTGGTTTAAATACGGAAATGTTTACAGCAAAGACTTAATCTCGATGGAGCAGAAGATAGACACCTTTTCCTTGTCAAAAGTAAGACTTGTTTATAGACAATTTTGGTTGGGAACTGACACCTGGTAAAAGTTGTAGCTATTTATTTCTATTTTTAATGGAATTGGGAGCCTGGACATCAAGATGAATGAAATCTACAGATGCAAATTGCAGAATAAACCCCCAAGGAAAATGAAAAAACTCCAACTCTAAATCAACCACCACCACCCCAAAAAAACACACCCTCAAACAAACAAAAAACCAACACAACTGTTGAGGTTACAAGCAACTGTAACCTCTTTTTCACCCAATTTGTATGAAATTAATTCCTTACAACTCAATCATAAGAGAATACCCAAACCAAAATCACCCAAAATTCAGAATTTATAGAGCTGATTTCCACAAACCTTAATTTCCAAGAAAGCTACAAACTAACTGTAAGAAAAACAGAGGAAAATGTGATGGAAAATGCAGCCTGGTAACTGGTGAAAAGCAGAGACCTTCTGGCTCAAGGAGAGACCTCTCCATCAACAAATGACGGTGCCTGTGTGACACGGAGGAAGTGCAGGGAGGCTCTTGGTTCACCCCTGCTCCCCACAGGGGCTGAGCAGTGGCAGGTGGTGGCCGGGATGTTGAGATGCCACCAGTGTCCCTGCAGGGCAAGTGCAGACCAGCTGTGGACCTGCGTGGCCACACCAGCTCCCCACCAGCTCCTTGCCTGGCTCCCACCAGCCAGCATCCCTGCAAGGATGTGGGAAGCACACACCAAAGCCTGGGACACCACTTTCAGAGACAGCCTGCATTTAGTTTACTGAAACAGCCATGAATGATGCTGTACCACAATTTCCATCACGTACGTACAAAGTACTGAAACACTGTCTTAATAACTGTACTGGTTTTGACATTTGTATTTTGTACTTTGTACACCAAGGAAATGACAGCCACACTTTCCATTCTGGGGAAGATGACCTCAACACATTTGTATGAGATAAGTATAGACAAGCTGATATCAGATAAGGCAGTAGGATAACTCCTCCCACTCTTTATGTCATGCCATGTACACAAGTGAAACCTTTGTAAAAATGGTCCTTTAAATTTGTAGGATAAAGCGAAACCACACAGACAAAACCCCATACACATGATTAACTGTTCTTTCTTCTCAAGAAATCCCTGCCTCAAGTCATTTTCCAAAGCTCCAGACTATCTGTCTGAAACACAAAGGCATCATTTTGAAAACTAACATATTTGGGCTTTTTGCAAACAATTTTCAAAGGTTATCTTTTTCTAAGGAAACAAATGTACAGACTGCATATATTTAAAACCAACTTTCAATATATTCAAAGTAAGAATATAGCACTTCATGATTCCATTATATTCAAAGTACCTTATAATAAGCAGTTGCAGTGGTTTTCGAAAGTAAATACCTGCCTGATAAGTTTACTAGATCTATTATAGTATCTCATTTCAAATGAGACTCCCCTCCCCTACTTCCATGAATGACCTCAACTATTCTGCTATTCCAGCATTTAGAAGACTAAAATTCATAGAAGAATAAGCTGGTTCAGATGAAAAACAACAAAAGCCTATTTAGAATTTTTAGGTAAGGATTACAATAATTTCAGAAGGCCTCTCTGATTTGTATCAATTCACATAAAATAATTTATTATGAGCGGCACAGAAAATTAAGTGAACCGACATGTATATATTCAATTATAAAATTTTCCAAATCAGATTCTGTGCCTTACTGATTTGTAAGTTATTTCGAAAAGCGAGCTTTAAAATAAAATTCAAAATACTAAATACCTGTTATGCAAAGGAAACAGCTTAATAAAAAAACTGCAAATCTTCAAGACTAGCAATTTTAAATAGAAACCCACAGTGAGTCGATTACAAAAACAAAGAAATCAGCAGTCGATGCAGCTATGCAGACAAGAAAGGGAAACCTGGTAGATTTTTCCTGATTGTGAAGACAGAACAAAAAAATAGTGTCAAAGGGAATAGAAAGGACTTACCATTCATGCTGAAGAGCTAGTTGTCAGAAACATATTGCTCCTAGTATTAATCCAACAGTTGATGAAGTATGTTAATCTCTACCAAATCAGTGCTTCAATCTCTTCTACACTTATACACTAACTAGAAAGAGAGCACACAGAATCCAGAGAGCTGCTCTTCCTTATGAGCGTTTTGTGATGCAAAAAAACTACGAAGCACAAGATACCAGTAGAATATCAAAATCAATATTCAGGACACGGGTATTTGGTTTTGCTCATTAACTACTACTGTTCTGACCAACGCTACCTATTCATGTCTCAAGCAACTCAAAATGGCAGGGGAAAAAAAGCATGCAAACACCAGGAGGGTTTAAGATGTTCTCAATTATATCAAGCACTGGTTGTTTCCATGGCAACCTTAGACCAGAATTATCTGTTGACTTGTACCCAACTAGTAGTTATTCTAAAGCTTTAAGCAATTCATACTGTACATTATTTCATATTTCACATGCATTTTTCTGTCTACACACACACATATATAGTAATTATTCAGCTAAAGCTCTATAAATCATTCCACAGTATTTGGAAGTATACTGATATTACCTTGAATCAGTTAGAGACCAAATAATACTCGACTGTTCATCACCACCCATTTTCAATTTAGAGACTATGAAGATGACAGATACACTAGTAGGGACTCCCCTGACCATTTCAGTTACCCAAGTTGCTAATATGTTTTCTTATGCAGATTTGGAAAATACTTGAATCCATTCAAAAATAAAAGACTCACATTCGTCTTACTGGCTCTATGTTCAAAACCAAGCAGACTCATTTTCCTTTCCTATTTCAATCATTCAAAGAGCAACAAGCAACTAAGAAAACAAAACAAAAATCAAACATATGTTCCATACAATTGTAAGTGGTCACAGTCACGACTACACAGAGACTGAAATGCATCATTCTGATGGCTACCATCATGGTCCAGTCACCCCTGGGCTGTGCAGCACAACTGACCTGGTTACCAGGACAGGTTGTACAATCACACTTGTGCTCAGTCAGCTTTTTAAAACAGATTGCAAGGCCTGTGGTGTCCTGAGTCACCTCTGCCCTACTGGACTGAGGATTTTGCAAAACATTTATTTCATGCATTAACCAAGAATCCAAGGCACACTGGAGAAACTGTATGCTTTATATATCAAAATAACAAAGCAATGATGTTACATTTCAAAATCAACCACTGAAAAACCCCTAAGGCCATAGGCCACAAGGCAATTTACTTAAACCCACAACACTAGACAACTGACAACACAGAGTCCACCCAACAAGCAGCAGCTCCTTCCCCTTTAACAAACCCAAAAATTCAGCAGACACTGCTTGTAAAAGAACATACACTGAAACAGACTTGTTACTGTATTTCATTACAGCCTAAGGTATATTAACTTTATTCTCAAATGGATTCTACCTGAAGCCTAAAAACCCCAATAATTTTGAGGAGACACTTCACAAACTTTTTCCAGGAATTAAGAGTTCTTTTGCTTTAACTTCAACAGTAATTCATGCTGTCTGCCAGACAGGTCCATCTAAAACTTGACACTAACGTTTCTAAGTTGCAGTGATATGGGCAGAATAGTTGAGAATATTCAAATGTCCTTACAAGACAAACACCAGCATGTTTCTAACACACTGCTTATTCATTCAACTTTCTGTGAAATTAATCTACAACCTGAATTCAGTGACATCAAGCAATTCTATGACATTGAGCTCCCATGTAAAAAAACCCCAAACAAACAAAAACCCAAACCAAAACAAACAAAAGATCCCCAACACTTTGTTTCTTTCATGTTTCCCAAAGAATTTTCACAGATGATGTATTTTTCTGAAGATCTAAGAGTCAAGAGTAGACAGAAATACTCCCTTCCCTCTACTCCTTATCTTCTCTATCACTCCAGCTAAATGCGGGCTTAATTAATGGGTACCTACAGTAATTTAAACTACTATTTTTTAAGATAATCTAGAAATTGAAAGTTTCAGGATAAAGATTCAGAACTTCACCCCAAACCCAAAGCTACATAGACACCCACCATTCAGCTACCGGCTCAGCAACTTGAGCTCAGAAAACAGCATGCAACCACTCTGCTTAATTATGACTTAAAATAACATGCACAGAACAGCCATTTTCACGTTTATCAAGAGACACGACAGTCCATTTCCTCATCAAACATGTCACATGAGGAAGCCTGCCTTAAACAGAGGGGAAAGAAGTAGAGACTTGTACACAAACAGGTCACAACTTGTAAGTGTCAGTAGGTCAATACCATTTTTTTCTTCATGTTATATAAACAAAAATGCTTCAGTGCTATTTTTTCAAATAGCTATTTACATAAAAAAGAGCTTCTACATAAACACAAGTATGTGCCTATTTTTACCAAGCTGAAAATATTTTGGAGAAGTGGAAGCTCAGAATTTATGCACTTTCATCATTTATCTTTCCAACAAAACGAATCAATTCTTTCCCATCTCATTTGGGAGACCTAGATTTAATCTATTTTAGGTCAATGCATTAACACCTTTTTGTTTCCATGTTTACTGCTTATCCTCTGAGAACATATTCACTCCTTACTCATATAACATTTTAAGTTGCAAGCGAGATGTATAAACACTGATTTTCTTCATGGCAACACTGTTATGTTAAGCATTTCCAACACAGCCTATCTTCAACTGAAATAATTGTGCTATCTCAAATCCATCAATGAATCTGAAATTTGGAACAAAATTATCATAAATTACCATATTGTAACATTTTAAAATGAGTATTTAACCAGAGACAAGAATTGCTTTGCAAAATACTGCACAGCTTAAAATATAAAAATCCAATTCAAAACAAAAAACAAGAACCTCAAAAACCAACACAACAAAAACCAAAATGCCAATTCATTTATCTTGTGATTTTTTTTTCAATCTCTTATTACCCAAAAGATATCATGAAAACTTTTAAGCCATACAAATACTGTAAATTGTTCACTAATTAAGAAATTAAATCTAATGATAACCAGTATTCCCACACTAAATTAATAATTAAGTTAAAATCAAACACAATTTTATACTGTTTACCACTATATAGAGCATTTTTAATGTATATATGCCTTAAAATAAAACTGTGAATGATGAAAAACCCTATAAATAGAAGTTTAGTCTGTGCAGCAATGTCTACCTATTCCAAAGTTTAGTTCCAGCCTTTAGTTACAGTTTTCTATTTCTGCTAAACTTGCTGATTTAATTTGAAAATAAAGGAAGTACTTTCGAAGTAAGAGCTGGGGTGGGGGCTTGCCAAAACAAGTCAACTATGGTTTGAAAGAAAAGAAAAAACATGGAGTAAATTCTCTCACCAGACACTAGTCCATGAATCAGCCTCCATGTTCACCTGTCTGATGCAATGTGCTTTCTTCACATTAATACCTTTAGGTAAGGAGCTGTAACATTGCCCCGGAATGTATCACCCATCAGTATTCATACTTGGCTACAAACAGGTGAGCTCTTCACTTATGAGGCAAACTGAACTTCAAGTATCTGTAAACCAAACAAAAACCCCACTACTTACTCGATGCATCCCACTGGGCAGTGTATTCAGAGCAATGTTGGCCCTCATGTTCCTGAGTTGCCTTCTGCTCATGTGCACCATTCCTGGAGTGCCTGTGGAAGAGGCGATTAGCAAAACCTTCCAGTCTCTGCAAAGCTGTGGCTGTTCCTGTGCACTGATTACAAGGTACCGCCTTGTGCGCTGCCATCTACACACACCAGTGACTTTTACAAAAGCAAAAGGGAAAACATTACAGGGAGCTGGACAACCCAGCACCACTAAGAGCTGTGCATGTGTCAAGCTTCCTGCTGGCAGCATTTGCTAACCACTACTCTCTTCCACTTCCTGTTAAGAGAAGCTCTATAATGTACTGGTTTATACTGTGAAAAGTCTCCTTTCATGTAAATTTAAGTGTTTTGTGTTTTAAAATGCAAAAAAAAAAAAAAGGCACTAATTTCTGTAGCATATGTTCTCACAACTTTTTAATGCATTGCTTTTTATATTCAAATATAAATTTTATGTTAGAATATAAACAACTCATTCAGAAGGTATGTATATATTTTTTTAATTTACCACAACCAGGTGTGAAAAAAACCGAAAGGGACTTATTCTGCAGTTCCTCCCTTGTTATTAAGACAGAGTACTACATCACCATAGCAAACATAATCAGCTAGAATCTAATAATTAGTAATTTCATGCTTTCAACAAATACACTTTCAAACTACAGAAGTTACTTGCAACTACTCTTGAATAAGCTTATTTTATTACTGGGGGGAAAAAAGGTATTATTTTCTTCCTTTGAGAAAAATCAGTCAGAAGAAGTTAAATTCTATTGTACATATAAACACAGCTGCATTATACTTTCTCAAAACTGGTTCAAGTCACTCCAAGAATGAACCAAATGCATTTAACTATTTGCAGAATAAGATTTCACTCTTTCACAAGACAGAGTATTTTTAATACTTCCTTTAGTATTTTAATACTTTCAATATTTTAAGCATTTTTTTAGTCTTTTCAGCTGTGGAGTAAGTCTAGAAAGCACAATTTTTAATGGCACAAAACAGAAGGAGAATAAATTGAAAGCTGTATTTAACATTAGTTTGCAAATTATGTAATTTTGCACGCTTACAATGGGTAGTACTAAACATTGCTTTTTGTGAAAATGGAAACAAATATATTAGACAGGTTTTCCAGTATATCCTCTGCATATCTACGATGTGGCTTTGTAAAAATTTAGGCTATTCTTAAGAAAGATTGAAATAACTTTTCCACAATCTGTCTCCTGCCTTAGAGTCAACACGTGTTATAGACATACCTCTCATTTTTCACCACCATACTTCTCACTGCATAGTTTTCAAATGTCAGCAGATACCCACCCTTGGACATTATATAACCATTTCATAACAGCCCTGTGCCTCAAAAAACTCATGATGACAAACTGCCCATGACAACGATAAAACAATAAAAATGTCGACAGACAGACTTCACAGATTTGGCCACGTTCTTCGTAATGGGCACAGCTGCACTTGTGATTGGCCTTGGCCAACACCACAGGTTACATTTCCAGACTCTCTGCAAGGCACAAGAATGCACTTTGTTTTTAGGCTCCAGATACTCTGGAAATGTAACTCCTTTGTCCATCACCTGTTCAGAATTTGGAACCAACTGTCTAAATGCTTACATTTTATGCAGCCATTTGCAAATTCGGGCGAGCAGCAGAACTCTTGGTGACAAGGTTTGTCTCCTGTCAGGGTCTAGTGGTGCAAACCTCCCTAGATGCCAGCTCATTACATGTGTCACCTTATGCCTTCCAGCCGTTCACTTGCTCTGTTCCAAGATCAATTATGACATCCATAACATCCCAACGGTTCAAGGCTTTGCTGCCATAAACAAGAGCTAGTCAAAACCATGAGGGATCTGTTTGCCTTATCAGGGGTCACAAACAGGCAGAGGGGATATATTATATGCTTTATATAACCAAACACTTTATGACAGAGTAATGTTATGCACCCTCCATACAGCAACATAAGAAGTGCTTAGACAACATCAAGATACTTATTTCCCTGCCTGGTGAACTTTGCAGGGCTGAAGAGCCCCTTTGAACTATACAGCTGTGCTCTCCCTTGTAGCCCACTGCCAATCTTTTGGCATTATGAGAATCCTTCCAAGAGGCTAATATTCTTTCTAACCTTGTCTATCTTCTCCAATAAACAGAGCCACCTAGCATGATGCATGCTTATCTTGTCCCTCTCCTCTCCCATGGTTCTGAGCCTTTACACTACTGTCATCTTATCTTTTGCATGGGTCTTTTATTAAACCACTTTGTTTCCCTGATCTAAAAGAGAGTAAATTTACAAAATTCACACTGCTTCCCGTTACATAAGTTAAAGTCTGTCAGCCACCTAGAATCCATGGAGAGATGTGGAAACTGCCACACAGCAAATGTGACCAGTAAAATTCAGAGCTCTGAGTGGACCCACATTACTAACTTGGACACTTGAATTAGGTGCCAAAAAGAGGAATCAGAAATACACATCCTCTGAGATTATGCAAGTGAACTAGCTTAAGTGAAAGCATGTTATGAAAATGAAATTGTTAGAATTGATCCTAAGAGAAAGCCTGAATTTGTCAGAATTTTACAAAGTGCTGCCAGCAAACAGTTACAGGAATTGTGCACATGTAAAACTTGAAAAGCAAGTGCTGGTCATACTCTCACAGATAGTAATACACTTCCTTAACCTAGGAAATTGCCCAATGACAATACAAAATACCACCACACTGATTTTATGTGAAACCCACATCCCACACGGCCTTCAATGTCTTCAAAAGAAGTCCATGATTTTTAAAGATGGAACTTCCTATTTCCTTAATCTTTCATTTTAATGACAGTCTGATGTTCCAATTAATTTACTCAGAGTAAGTCTTTTATATTCTATATATGAAGAATGGAATCCAAAAAAGAATCTAAAATTTCTGTTCTACCAGAAGTAACAAAGTTCCAACTTCTTGCAGCCAAAGTCAACACTGGAATGTTTAGAATTTCCTTTAGACAGAAATTTATTTTTGCTAAATTCTAGCCACTGAATCTTGGTAATATTTAAAAACACATTAAAAAAATCAGAGCAATGGGTAAGAGATCCAACTATGAATTCGAACATTGCATGTGCAAGTTCCAGTATTCTGTTAAATATTATTTCAGTAAAAACTGCCAAGACACTCTCCCACAGTTTAATAAAAAGCAACATAATGATGATAGCCATAGACAAGGGCTAACACTGTGGTCCTCTAAGCTGATAAAGGCAACAAAGCTATTTATGCTCTTCCTGATAGCCAACCCAGAACCTCATGCACATTTCCCAGGGGTCAATGCAATGTCCTGCAACAGGTGACACACAGGACTATAACCCAGCCACAGACCTTTCACCTCCTTGCTGAAAAAGAATCAGGAATCATATAACTACGTGGACAATTTATTTTTAACAACCCCCTGCTAAAACAGCATTTCTCAAATTCTAGGAAGCAATTCTGCCCTACCAGTCAAGCCTTAAAAGTAAAGGACTAAGAAAGCGAGCACCCTCCTTTCCTCAAAGGACCCAGATGGTTGAGTAACAGCATGTTACCATATGTCGTAATTTTACTTGGAAAACATTTGAAATATTTTTAAATGATAATGTGTGCATTTTTCTATATTCAATCAAAACAGGACTGCGCAAATAAGGCCATTCTCTAGTATTTGATGAACGTTAATACATTGAATACCCTGAGTATCTTGCAGTTAAGAACAGGAGTTTTAAGACATTAAACTGTATTCTTTTATAGAACCTTGAAAAATGGATTTATGATGCAAAAAAAATTTCAGATCACCTATAGCTAACTAAAATTTAGGTTTTAATTCCAAATCTTGAAACTTAGTATTTTTCTAGTTCCATGTTTTATTTCTCTAAATAAAAGTATTATTTTCTATCTTCTTATTTTAAATATTAAACATATTAAGTATTTCTTTTTTTCACAGAAGACCTTTATCTACATCAAAAAAGACATCCTCTGACATTTTCAGCATATTTATTTGTTTGTAATCTATGGAAAAAATAGCTTGAAGAAACCTTATAAATGAACAATATTTTTTTTTCTTAGAGGTTAAAGAAAGTTTATTTATTTGCTTTAAAAATTGATAGCTTGATGAAACACATCTTTTCCTTTACGCATCAGTTATTTCAAGAATGAAAGATGAAAAAACAACTTTAGTATTTATTATTTATTACAAAAGGACCAAGCAATTACTTGATAGAAAGTGTTAGTGAGGGATCATCCATTTTTAAGAGCTTGGGGGTCTTGTTCAATTTTTCAGGTATCTGACTGACCAATAAAATATTTTTAAGTTGAAATATGCAGCCAGCACATTTCATAAAAACATTTGACTGTCTGATTTTGAATTAGAAAACACAGTAGTTTATAAGCATTTAATGACTTTCAAATTTGTTCCACAATATATACTAAAGAACCTAGAGTGTCTTTGCTATAAGCCTGAGGCGGTATGTGTGGTATTTTTCTAGCTGTTATATAAACCTTGAGAGAAAAGGATGTAAACGAAAGTATACAGATAGCCATTTTGTAACTTAACCCCCCCAACATTTTCATCAGAAATTATGTAATTGAACACAATCCCATTTTGAGTCTTGCCAGGCATGCATTTTTTGAAGGAATTATGGGTAGAAACAAAGGGAGAAAAAGGCTCTTGAAAAAGCAGATGTTTGGATTTTCACTATACATCCAGCACGATGCCACTAGGTTGCATTTCCCCTTAAACACACGGAAGGAGGAGCAGCACTTGATCAGAGCTCACAGATTACACACAGGCTCTCCATTTTGAAATAAAGATTTTTCCAAATGAATGCAAAGAAAACAAACACCACTGGCAACCTCACTGTCTAATAAAACACAAGAAAGCAAACCCACAGAGCCTCGGTGTACCTTTACGCCTACGTTTTCCCTAACAAGGTTAACCCATCCTAGAGAGCCCCTCGGAGAGCAGCACCGAGGCTGGGACTGCAGCACTGCTATAAATAGGACTGCCAGGAGGAAGTTGTTGCTATGGGAACGCTGGTCATATTTCTATTTTGACTCAGTAGGGCTCTGCTGGCATCTGCTGTACACCCGGTTAACTGCAGCACACACCCCGAACCTTCGGATCTCATCAGGACACATACATTTCAGCTTGCGTGGCCCAAGAGCATCATTTACTTGTTAACCACCATGATACAAAAGGAATTTAAAAATAAGTGAAAACTTGGGGAAAAAAGAACAAAAAGTCAAATTCAGCATCTGATTTTTCATATGCAAGCTAGGAGCTCTCACTCCTCTTGTCAGTTTTCTTGTCAAAATGTGACAAATCATCATCATCTAAGATGACACTATTTTCCATGTACACATAGAACGGCAGATTAAATTTCCTCATTTCTATCAAAGTATTATCTGTTTTTTTTGAAATCAGATACCTTGTGGTCATAGTCCCAAATCTAGTGCAGACAACAAGGGGACAGAGAAGCCTCTCTTTACAAAAGCCAAATCTTCTGGAAACCTGTCAAAGAGAGCTGGATTTCTCTCCCAAAATGTCACCTTCCTCTGTGCTTTTCTCACAGCTTCCATCAAGGTGCTCTGCTCACTGGGGATTGCCACTGCAACAGTTCAGACTACAACATCCATGTTTTCAGAATGTGAATAAAAATTACACAATTACTTCATAATAAAACAAAGGTTAGCCAAGATCCATCTTTGAAACAGCTGCTTTCACGTAAATACAAGAAATCAAGTACTTTTGACATTTTCTTGGTCCATGGCCTTTTGACATGACAAGTTACTCAAATAATGCTCCATAGTTACTTTCTCGTATAATTGAAGGTAGTTTGACACACAAGTAGAGTTTTGTACAAAACTTCTTACTTTTCGGCAAAAGAGAAAGTACCTATGTCAGTTTCGTTATATAAAATAGTTGTGTGCCAAGAGTAAGAAAGGTATTTTTGTTTTTGGACCAATGAGGTCTAGGAAAAACATGCAAGTGTATGGACTTACTTAAATTAAAATCGAAAGTTAAATTTTGAAGCAATTTAGTCTATGACCTCAGTAGCTCTGTCTCTCTGAAAAACCTAACAGCAGACAAATGTTTTGGTCCACTTAATTTACATAATTACTAATGTTGACTAACAATGAGCATTAATTGATTATTGATTCAAACTGCGTAAGATAAAATTCCTGAATTAGAAGAACCACACAGACATTTTGCCCAATATCTGACTGAGTTCAAGGAGAAGCTACCTGCTTCAATTCTGGCTGTTCTCCCAGCACAACAATGCTGCTGAAGAGCTGGCTCTCACAGAAACTGTGAAGACTCCTGCAGGTGAGCAGCTCCTGTGGAGAAAGTCTTGGCTACAGGAAGCACTGGGTAAACGAGCTCTAATTTTTCTAGAATCTGCAGGTTTGGTCTATCCTTCCTTGGTTTAGCCACTTAGCTAGTATAAGGAACTGCCCAATATGAGGCACATGTGGGTTTGAAAACCTCCCATAACGAATTATTACTAACTCTGAGAGATCTGGAGTCATGTTTAGAGATAATTTTTGATATGAGACAGTGGGAGGAAGTAAGAGAAGGGACAGCATTAAAATGTTTACCTAAACTAAAATCTTGTAGGCAAAAATTATTCACTATATTGGCAGCTACACTCTACTATCAGATTTGTACTATTGAGCAAAAGACCACAATGCTAAATATTGGAGTCACTCGAGCCATTTTCACACCTCTTTCAGGAGTCTTATCTGCATTTTAAATCACCAGCATATTTCTTACAGAAAAAAATTAACAAAACACCTGACTCCACCTTGTGCTAAGTATTTTCAATTCATACTTTTGTTTTCCTTCAAAACTGGAGTGTTCCTTGATTATATGACACTTAGGTTCAATTAGAAAAATATCAAAATAAAAAAGAAAGCAAACCCAAAGTAACTCCATTGTAAGGGATAGTGCTTTTTCATAGAATGCAAGAGTATAGAGCACAAATTAGAATACAGGAGTGACTTTCGTAAAGTATGGTCTGAAGTACAAAACATCTGGCCATGTGCTGTAGAGATAAGCACACCACTAGACAGTCCCTGTATTCCAGTGCCTTACCTGTAGATTACGGGCTGCCCTAGGGAGCATCCCAGTCCCTCCACCCCTACCAGCCTGCTCAACTTCAGATATTCTACAAAACAGTGGAACGACTGAAGCACTGTCCCCCACAGCAGCTAGAGTAGAAAACTGGCATTAAATCCCTGAGAAGTAGAGAGGATACTGCTGACCGTAAGACAAGAGGCCGCAGAATGTGTAAGAGAGTATTTCAAAGTTTGCTATATGCTCCTAATACACATTGGGCTAAGTAAGCAGTATCTCAATTACAGGAACTTGCATGAATGCAGAGCCATCAGAAGTACAGCTCAGACAGCAGGATTTCTCTATATGCTTTAGTTAATTACACTGTGCTTACAAAATTTATGTTAGTCTGCACTTAAATGGAATAATAAATGCCATCTGCTTGTTCAAGACCAAACAAAGTGTGAGGTACAAAAACTAATACTGAACAGTAAATTTTAAAAGTACTCACTCATTCATATGTAATGTATTGTATAAACACAACTAAATATATCAGATTTTTTAGAGGGGAAGTAATTCATACACCAACATCCCAAGTGGCTACTGGCTACTTCTCATAGTGAGGCAGCAGTGAAGCACACGGATCTTACTTTTTTCCCCCTGTATGTAACGGGTTTAATTTATAAATTATCATTTATATCCAGTTTGTTTCATGTAAGGTGAATTTATTTACTAGCAGTCTGAATAAACTCTTAAATAGTATTTACATTTGGATATAATGAATAATTCACCAAGTTAAAAAAAAATACTTAAAACATTTCCCTTTTGCTATTTATGAAATGTCTTTCCCAGCTATCAGTAAGCAACAGGCCTTTACTTCTCAGTCCACAATGTCACTTGGCATTCTCAAGTGTTTCCAATAAAGGCCAAAACAACTAAAGCTTGGATGGGTAGAACGGTCAGAAGATCTATCTTACACTCTCACACTTACTAAGAATGAGAGAAATATGTGACTACAAATACATTTAATTTATTTTTATATTTGTTTAAAAACACAGGAAAGCAGAAAGCATTTTCCAGGACAGAAATCCTACAAGATGAAAGGAATAGTGTTTCCTCTCTTTTTTTCTATGGATAAAACACACCATTACTTGTAATTCTCTGAACAAATTCAAACAATTCACATGGCATGTCAGCTCTGCATGCAGTATGAATACCAGCAAAGATAGAATTCCTTAATACTGTATCCTCAAGCAGCCTCAACCTTTCAATTGTATTTTCACTTTCAATGCAAAATTATAAAAGATTATTTTTTTTAGCAAGATCAAAAGAAACTAGTGTTTCCTTCTTCAGCTTACAGAGAACATAAAGCTGTGCTGAACATAAAATTTTTGCTTATTTTTAGTGCAAAAACCAGTGCTTGGTAATACATAACTTAATTTCAAGAAGTTTGACAATTTTACATTTTGTGTAAAAATCAAGTATTTTCTTTCTAATAAGCAGGTTTTCATTATGCTGACTAGCTGTAGTAGAGCCCACTTTATTAGATTTCACAAAAAGTAAAGTTAATTTAAATATTTAACTGTGGAAAAGAAATAATTTTAAATCAAATGTAATAGAAACTTTTAACTGACAGGTAAGCCACACTAAATATTCTTTAAGTTATTTTTAATTAGATACAAGAACATCCATTAGTTCTAATTGTATTTAGCTTTAATTTTCTATAAAGAGATATAGGAGGAAAGAATAACTAAAAATGTATTGTGCAAATCACTGTATTTCATACTGTGAGTTGTCACTAAAAGCAGCTTCTCACAGTAGTCCCCTCAAAGCACTGACAATCAGCCCCATACCCTCCTGAACAGGGATACTGTGAGACTTTTCCCTACCACTGTGGGCTTCCGCATACCCGCCCCCTGCAGACTGCACACAAGGAAACCAGATAATTTGCTTACACAGGCTAAGCATTCAAGTTCCTGCTAATAACTGGCAATGTTGTCCTTAATCTTGCAGTGGTCACATCATAGCATAGGCCATCCTAACCATGATTACTCCAAAATAAAGAAAAAGTTTTGAATATTCCTATTTTGAACAAGTGAAGTCTATCTCATGATAGTATCACGCAGACCATTTTAATTTCTGGGAAGTAAAAATCCCTCTAATTTAACAGAGCTGGAAGACATGTTATCTCTTGAGTTTGTTATCTTAGTTTACTCGAACCATTTTGACAAAAATGCTTCAAAGTTTGTAACTAGGCAGAGGCTTCATTTCTTCCTTCTGGAAGAACAAACATGTTTCACTTTGAGCCAGTCTCAGATGCTCATAACTCTTCCTAACAAGCTCAATAGAGAGCTGTTATTTCTGGGAGTCACATGGCATGTGGGAAGGTTCTGGTTTTCTTCCAATTCCTCTCAAGTTAAACTTTACCCAAGAAAACTGCCAAAATGAGGTACCAGTTGCAATACATTGGGGAATTTTTTCTAAACTTATTTCCACTATAAGATCCATCTTCCTCCACTCTTGGGGGGGTGGGTGGAAGGAAACACATGGCATCCCATTTAAGTGAAATATCAAAATAAAGAACTTAGTAATATTGCAATAACTGAGCCCTGTCCTCATCTTTCTTATTAAAAAAAAAAAAAGTCCAATACTTCAATTACACAGAAATGAAAGCCTAAATTAATACTTATCTGAAGTGAAAAATACTGCTTATGTATTATTAGGCAACCTACTTTGACAATTCCATTCCTTTGCCTCTGTAAAGTCAATACTTTCAAGAGAAAATAGCAACTGATTTATCAGCCAAATAAGGCAAATAAAGCATGCTTGTAATTTTTGAAAACGCTGCCAATATCTAATTTTTCTGAAAAGTTGTGCAAGCTAATATTCTGTGTAATGCAACTGCCTGGTTCCTGGAGGGCTTGTTGCGCACTCTGGATGTCAAACATGGCCAGGTTCTGAAGGTGAAGGATTTTGGGACTCTATGTTGAACGCGATTCTAAGTTCTACTCAGTCTGAAATCTACACTTGAATTACCTTTTCAGGCACACCTTAAGTCTATGCAAGCCCTACTACAGTCACCAAAGTAAAATACTATTTAGGCACACTGAATACAGTGCCTTACAGAACTTTCAGAGGGTAGAATGGATAGATCCTGGAAAACACCCCAAAATATTACTTTTTAGTCCTTAAGGATCCAGTTTGGAACCTACGAAGGTGCTTACAACATCATAGGGCTAAAATGTATATATGGAAAGGAAGAAATAGGCAGAAGGTGATTATGAAGGAAATTATTTAACTCAAATTTTCCTGCTCTTCCGTTAACTAAAACAAAAGCAGCACCAGAAGATTTTCTAACCTGCTCACTTTCTGTCCTTTTTGAAGATTCACTTGTCACAATTACTGGATTAACTACATTTCTCTACCCTTATTATCTTTAGGTATATGTTCATTAAAACCTCTGCCCGTGAGGTAATTAAGAGCAGATTAAATACAACAGTAATCCATACTCCATTAGTGATGACTGCTTCAGTAACTCTGTATTACATTCACCAGCAACTGGAGTAGCCTGTGTGCAGCATCAGCCTCTGGAGAGATGGAGAACAGCATTCTAAACCCAGTGAAAATATACCATATGGATGTCAAGCTCTGAAGGTATCCTATCTCCTTGCTTTTTGTAGGATAACCCAACTCTTGAATTCCCAGGAACACAGAGCAGCATATTCTCATAATGGAAAAGCTACACCACTAGTTCAGATTCAAGAAGAGTCCTTACTAAAAGCACATCATTAATGTTCATCACCACTCTCCACCAAGACTGTGGCATTTAAAACTGTATATAGTTCCTCAATGTATTATTTCAAAGAATTAACAAATAAGACTTAGCAAATTTTCCGAAAGCAAATACAGAATCCCAAATGAATTTATACCTCTTATATTTCCATCACATGAATTCACTTGGATGTAGCTTATTGAGCTCCCTCCTAACATTTTACACAGCCTACACAGAAAAGATTTATAAATCTAAGCTAAAATGAGTTTCTCTTACTACTTTATTACAACAACTCCAGTTAGAAAATTAAAGCTTTATGCATTGCTGGAAGATTTGCAGCTTCATAGCCATTCATGTTGAAGCACAAAGTTTGTCTTCCTTTCTCGCTCTAAGGAAAGTACACGCTCACTCTAAGAAAGGCTGATGTCCTGGGTACAAATTTTGTTCTACTTAAAGCAACCAGCTCAAGCAATAGAGATAAGAAAAGAATACTTCCAGTATAACCCCAAACAAAACCATAACTAGCAACCCTGATAATAAAATGCTGGCAGTCGCCTAGAATAGATATGAAAATAGCAGGGCAACAAACTTAGTATGAACCTTTAACTCTACTCCTTTTCCACAAAGATTAATTCTTCTCAATACTACTAAAAAATGCAATTCATGTCTCTTGGTAAATATTTTAATTCCAAACATCATAGAAGAGAACATCGTTATATGAATATATACGTTATGCAGTGTTTTGAAAAGCAGAATCTCTCTCCTCCTTCCATCATATGGTCAGTTTTTATTGAAATTATTTGTTTCACACCCTTAAAGGAGTGAATTCACATGTACAGATACAGTTATACAGACACACGACTGGACACAGCCACCTGGGAGACAAGAGGCCACTCACATCCTGTGCAATGTGCAGAGAGGGCCGAGCTCAGATGTTCTCTCTGCCTTTCTTCAAAGCATCCTTTTGCACCCCTGGTTTTGTGAATATCTCTCTGATATAATTTTGTCCCACATATTATACATTCAAGTATTTTTCAGTTCAGCCTGACTGCTCAATATGCCAAAATTTCTAATCATAAATACCATCTGTTCTCAATTTATGTAGTCTAAAAATAATCAGTAGCCTGAAATTTAATAGAAAACTAAGCCATACACATTGAAACAATTTCAAATAAAATTGACCAGTTTTTGTTTAAATTAAAAATAAAACTTATTTTGGTGTTTCATATGCTTAAATTGGCATCCTCAAGTTCAAACGTTAAATTTTTTTTGCATCAGACAAGAAGATGACTTAACATCAGACTTCTGACAGTAAACAATTTAAATTGGTTGACATATTAAGAGAAAGAGAAGTACAAAGAGTAAAAGGACACATTTAGTAAGGTCTGACTTCTGTCCTAAATTGAATAAACCCCAAATCAGAGCCTTCTAAGAAAATATGTTGAATGAAATAGATATTTTAAAGATATGATAGTAATATTTACACCAGCAATTCTGAGATTAATCATTGATACAACTGGCTGAAATATGAATGCTAAAGGAAACTAGGCTCACTTCTTTGCTTACAAGTAATTAGCGAGCTGTTAAAACACAACATTGAAGTATTTTCCTGCTCTCTGTCATTAAGTGTCCACTTCAGAAACAACTATGACACAAACATGCAGAACATAGTATTAGAATACACCAGAGTGTCACTCAACCAAAAATTAAAATTTCACAACAGAACTGGGGGCGGAGGGGCAGGGGGGGAAGGAAAAAAAAAAAGCAGAGGAAGGGCTAACAGGCAAGGAACTGGGTCCTGACGCAAGACTGCACCAGGGAGCTGACACCAGGCAGAGGTAAAACTGAAACAAGGAGCTAAGGAAGGTCAAGATGAGGGCCCTGCATTGGAGGAGGCAAAACCCGAGTTTGAGGGTAAGTTATAGAGCAGGAAAAGATGCCTTCATCAGTATTGTCTCAAACAAGTAGAATAGTTTTATTCTCTCATATTACTAAAATACATAAATAACGTTGTACAATGCAAGCCCCCAAGACTGCAGCACGGGCAAAATTTTTCCAGATAAAAAAGAGGTCTGGCCTATTACTGTTGATGGAGAAGAAAATAGCCTAACCCCTCACTGCTCTGATTCTTCAGCCATTTAAAATAGACAATACTCCATGTCTATATACAATTCCACCCTTAAATCCGTTTCAGACATTAATTTTAGAAGGTCAAAGGCCAAAAGCTTATTTAACACAATCTCTATCTCAACTTTTTTCCTTTCAGTTCTCAATCTGAATGAAAACTTAATTTAGTTACTGGCTGCCAACTGGGCATAAATGAAAGACGAAACACCCACTTTAATATTCTTCTATATTTTAGCAACTTCTGACTTGGTAATAGCTGACTCAAATATGAATACCAAATGACAGATACACTTCAGGCATGCTGAGAAAATGAACCCCCCAACACTAACGTTTGCTAAATCTGTTTTGCTATACTTCTTTGTTTATACCTGGTATCGCTACAGATACTGATTAAGACATTGAAGCTGTAAAACTTGATGCTTGCAGCACTACATAATATGTTAATGTCTTCATATGAAATAAAGAAAATAAAGAAATCTGACCTTGGCATTCTGTCTCTTCAGCCAGAGCTAACAGTGCAGCATGAAATGACTTCAGAAAACCCACATAGCACTACTGCTACTTGGCTCATAGGCTAATCAAAGAAAACATCCACAGTCTGTTGTGGATTGCATTGGTCAGTGTTTGTCACATAAGGGTACTCTCTTGGATCCCAAATTATTATGCAGTTGAGACTGCCAAAACAATTAATATTCCTTTATGATCTTTTGTTAAATACTGTTATCTCCATAATGCTGCTTGTCATTGGTATTTTTGTCTTTGTAACTCTCAGACAGAGTTACTACAAGCAACAATCACACATATTAATGCTCAAAACCCAAATTACAGTCAACATAGGACACCACTGTATGCTCTGATGGAACCACGGAACTAACCAGTTTAGTAGCATTTCATCTGCTCTCCTTAGATTTATCTGTTGTATCTTAACAGCAGCCTTCATCGTAGAAAATAATAAAATTCTTCACTGCCTTGGCAACTCTCTCTTACTTTACCCATTCTCATGACTATGACAATTTGATGATGTGAAATCCTGATAGAAAAGTTCTAACATTTAACTTGGACCACATGCAGTGGGGATAAAGAGATCCCAGGTGACCATTACAAAATAATATTAACTTATTCATAACTTTTGAGCCATGACTCCATCATTGCAGAGCAAGAAAGGTGAAGACTCTGAAGTTTTGAAAAGCTTGTAACTTAACATCCAGGAAAACAATGATTATTTCTTTGGTGCTGAATGTAAGTTCAGAGAGAAAACATTTATAAAACAAGATACCATTAATATGATTCTGAGCTCATGAATTCCAGCATGCACCTCATTTTCCTTTGCAACATCTGAACATTTTGAGGACTGAAATTAAGTAGATGAAGTGTTCACAACTTACTCATTTTGAAAAAGGATTTACACAATTCACCTGAGTTTTATTTCAGTTTCTTTTATTAACATACATAAAAGCTTGAAACATGGCCAGAAAGACCAATGGATACTACAGGACCCCATTAGGAAGAACTTTACCCAGGAACACATAGGAAACCTGCTCTGCAATAGATGCCAAAAGTTTGCAAAGTACTTTCCCAGAGTCCATTTAGATTTAAAAATAGATAAGTAGTATTATGATACAGCAGTCACATGTGGTACATTTGATCTATTTTGAGCTAAAATTAATAAGCACTTTGAGAACGTGAAGTAAATTGATATACTAATTGCCATAAAATAAGGAATAGTTTTCTCGCTGTAACGGACTTGCCAATTTGAATGCATGACTAGCAAAAAATGAAGATACACATTATTTTAAGTTACCAGAAGCATTACTACAAGCCCGTGGCAATTATAAGAAGTCACTTCACTGTATTGCTGTATGCCTGGATCTTCTAAAGAGTTAATTGTTTAATAAATATTTGCAGTTACTCGCCAGTTTTCAGATGAAAGGTGCTTAACAGAGCCAACTAATTTTAAAAGCTAATTGTTTTCCCAGAAGCTACACATCCCCTAATAGAAATTCAGAAATAGTTAAAAGCCATAGGACTGTTAAGCCTGATTGAATTGCCTCTGCCTTGTTTTTCTGGAACATTGCGAATGAGAAGTAAGGATTTAGACAATCATATGACTCCCAAGTTTAACAGCCCAGATTTTCAGTGCATCAAGCCTAAGTAGGAAGGTCAAAAAATACTGTGGTTTGACCTCGGATAAGAGTCAAATACCATCTACAAGCAATTCTCATACTGTGATACCATAGCCTGACATATTTCTGTTGCTCTTACAAAACACAGATGGGTGGGTTTTAATGGTGTTTTTAGGAGTACTTCTGAGTTTAGAAAAAATAAATTAAGAGTTTCAGAGAGCAAAGGCTTATCTCCAGTACTTACTCCCTTCTCATGATTCCAAACTGTCTTTGTTAAACTTGATGTAATATCTATACAAAATTGAAGTCTTCTCAAAATTGTTAATAAAATTCTTCTAACTGGAACGTAAAAACATACAAGCTATAAACTTTGCTGTTGAAAAAGCTACTGTATTACCTCTTAGCTTTACTGCACATTCTAAAAATAACCAGAAATTCAACTGGCCCTGGATAAAGTGAACTAAACTGCTATTGACCTACCGTCATACTAAATATGAATATTCATTAATAAAGACAATAACTGACTAGTAAAAGTTATTGCCTTTTCATAGGAAGACATTTACAAATCAAACTGTATAAACAAGTACTTGTCTACATAAACAGAAAACTGTGTTTTTAAGACATTATTTATATTTCATATTTTGGTCTTCAAAGGCATCAAAAAAGCCAGAATTAGCATCCTTTTAGTAACCCCTGCATGATACTCTTTTACATGTGTTTTGTAACAACAGATGCAGTCATGTATTTACTATTCCACGGACTGGTAACTCAGGCAGAACAGAGTACTGAACTACCCTGGCCTCACTCGAGACTAGGCAGTGAAGGAAACGTATCTGTTGAGCTCCCTTGTGTAGGATGCAAAGGTCTACACAACTCTGGGAACAGGATGAAGTAGCCTCGAGCAGCACCAGGACATGCTGCTGCTGCAAGCTACTGAGTACCATCCTTGAGGAGTAGACACTACCCTTGCTCTGTGACAAGTTACTTAAACCACACTATTTTCAGCTGCAGGTACTGCTGCTTTTTTATCCCCACGAAGATCAAATGATATTTGGGTGCCTATTTCATAAAGAAGAAGAAATAAAGTTATTAGAACAGTAAGAAAATAAGCATGGAGGAAAATAAAGTTTTATTATCCACCCACCGCATTGCTAAATTTTTGGTAAGCAATCCAGTAACTTTCACACAGAATTTCAATAGAAAATAGTTTGAAGTGATATGTGTGTACACATGACTGTACAAACTCCAATTTGAACAAAACCATAATGGAGACAAAAATAATCTGCCCAAAAGCGACCTACACAGAAAGACAGCTTGGAAAAAAGGTGCAATAAACATAGAAGGTGTGTGCATGTGTCTGTATGCCAATTACATCTGAAAGAAGTTCAAGTGGAATTGTAAGTAGTACACACAGGAATAAGAGAAGTTCAGTTCCTTAATAAAACCCTTCCCTGTCCCCCTCATGAGACTGATTTTAATTTGCCCATGCAAGGAAATCCATCAATTGTTATCAGAGCTACACAACCACAAAAATTAATTTTTTAAGCTGACTCTTTCTTATGGACAATAAAGGTCTGATAGAATTGTAAAAGTTGAACCAGCATTTTTTTAAAGCTTATAAATTTATATAAGAACTATAAACTTTCTTAGCAGCAAGAAAGCATCAGTTTAGCAAAATAAACTGATACACTTTATATCTGGTGGCCTGTGATCACAAACTCTGAGAAGTTGTTTCTATAGAGAAAGCATATATTGGTATTTAACTACCCAGGAAAGGAACACAGCATATCAGTTGAAAATTCACATCTCAGCCTATTGATAGAAATAATACACCATAACATGAACACAAAGAAACATAACTAGGTAATACAGCTGGAAAAAAAAAAATGTATCTTTGGGACAGTACATATCCTTACAGCTCTGTCAGTCAAGAAAAAAACCCCATGCTCCTCACACAAATCCACATTGCTACCTACTTGACCTGAGTTGTTACTTATTTCGATCACCCACTCATCACTTGAACAGAAATAGGTGAGACAGGCTCTCTGCAGATCATCTTGATTCCATCTTGGGTATTTACAAAGAATGTAAAACATTCTACCTCCACAAAGAAATAAACATGAAGATTCCATAAAAAGATTTCTTTAGCCATGCACTGTCAAGATCTGTCAAGAAATACCTTGCTGTTTTTCACGGGCTGTGTTCTGCTGTTTGCTCCAATTCTCTCTGAGGCTTTCTTGCTGTGTCTTTGATTCCGCTCAGAAACACGCACACACACATCTTTACCAAATGATACACATCTACACAAGGGCTGTAGTTATCTTTCCTGAGGTATTTCACCAGAGTGCTGCCTGGTTTATTTTACTTGGAAAACATTAATTTGACTTGTTTGAATTTTCGTAATTTTTTTGTTTGATTTACCAAGAACAGCAAAATTGCATTTCCATCCTTCACTGTCACTAAAAATTTATCTCACCCATAATGTCACAAATATGAGAGTAAGAACAGGCAGCATAAAAAGGGTTTGAATAGTCCTACTCTCACCAATTAAGATACTGAAAACCACACTGAAATAATGTAATCTAAGCAAAGGAAATTTTAACTCCTATCTAGTAGTTAAAAATATTAAAATGCATAGGTTTTCAGCTGCAATAAACATCACTGTCTACTATTAAAAGCAACATTATTTTCAGGAAATATGAGACAAATATTTTCTTGAAATACAAAGTGTTAAAAAGCACCCCATTACACCCTGTTTCAACATGTACATGTCCATTTTCTTTCTTAAAAGTAGAAATATCTTCCTGATTACCTAAACAAGTACAGGATTTGAGGGTAAAGTTCAATAAGAATGACAATCTTGGCAGCCCATGGTACTTTCTATAGTAGACTTTAGAAGACAAAAGACAAAACAGGAGACAGACACATGGTGTGTAAACACCTGCTGGCAAGAAAGACACAACCCAAATTCAAAGTATTTTCTTTTTGTGAGAATCCTAATAGTGCTTGTCATTAAAATCACTCAGTGTAAAGAATGCAAGAGAAAATACTCTTCAATAAAGATATTCACATCTTTTATGTTGCTACATGTACTAAAATAGAAACACTGAATTAAGACAAACTGTGTCAATCCTCATAAACTAATCTGTTCCTAAGATATATTCTTTGTTAATAAATGACCAAACAATACTGCAACATATAGCTCGAATTAATGAAACTGCTGTACTTTTATTGTGTAACAGAAGACCAGGATATCAGATTTCACTGTAAAAAGATTTTCAGTTTCTTAACGTCAGAGTCTTCTTAAAAACGCTTAAAATTCCTTGCGGTAAGAAAAAAATTAGTGGCACCATACTAGCATGAGCAAGTGCCAACAGAACAGAAGAAAAGCAGATCCCTTACTTATGAATGATGTAATTTAGAAAATTCAACTTCGACCACAAATGTCCAAATTTTTCTACCCTTAACCAGACACCCAAATTCAAAATATAAGTACCACACCAGCACCATCAGACTGCAAATGATTTATGGCCTATTCACAAGAAGGTTATATACATATTATCTTTAGATAAAAATTACTGCTTTTGGAATAGCAATATGGCCCACACATTCTGAGAATAAAAAAAAAATTCTTTAAGAGGATAAATATCTCAAATACACTTTATTTCTTTTTATATAAATAAATCAAAAGCACCTGCCTTAAAAAAAACAAACAAAAACCCACAAACAAACAAACAAAAAACCCCAATCAAACCCAAACCACAATATATTAAAAGACCTTTCTTTGAAAGAGGCTTCTTATTTTGGCTGCTTTATCAAAATCTGTGATAAGATGGGAATGGAATAAGAACTGACCATCCTCTCCACTCTTTTGTGCGTTTAGCTGTAAAAAGATAAACTGATGTCCAGTTTCCTATATCTCACACAGCTCTACAGAATATTCATGCGTATTACAGAATTTTAAATTACTAATACATAAATGCTTTAAAATTCAACTCTTGATATATTAACTACCATTTCTTCCCATTTTTCTAACTTCAGCTCCACTGTATCACTCAACAACATAGTATTTGTCAAAATACAATAAGATGTTTACAAACAATGATATTGCCTAGAGCATAATTATATTTGTTGTAATAAACCCGTTATCCTTTTCCTCACTTTCTCTAACCTGAAAAATCATGAAGTCGTAGTGGTGGTAAAATCTCCTCTTCACCATGTTCAGACCTTGCCCTTCAGTTAAGTGAATTCCATCTATACATACAGTATATGCATATTTTAGTATAAAAAAGTTATAAATATTATGCTACTGTTAGGACTACATTTTTTCCTTCTTAAATTGTTAACAACTTGAGGGACCAGATTTATATCTGGTTGTAGGTCATCTTTCAAAACTGTTCTAATTTTGCTGTCCCTTCTTACATACTGTCACCAGTGAAGAAGTACTTGAGCAGAATGATTAGCTGGAAGTACTTTTTTAAACAGCAACAATGTCTAATTCTAAGCACAGTATTTTAGTACTTCACATAGCAGTCCTCTAAGTTCAGTTCTAAATTATCCAGTGCTGTGACAATTAAGTCATGTTTAGACCACAAAACCACCCTGGTAAGTACAGACATCTATAAAAATTAAATACTGTTTTTGTTGTGGTTACGTATTGTCTGCTATCAGAGGATACTGCAAAGTTGTTGCTGCTGCAGCAACAGAGTAATTCTGATTCAGATAACCCTCCTTCAAATACACAAAGAAACAAGAACCTCCCAAACAATAACAGATGTCAGCAGCATCTGCAATTTAATCTTTCATGAGACAATATGCTCTGCCATGCGATGAAATGCCAGAAAAAATATTAATGCTACCTTTCATTCAATGGTTCTTGATGTAACCACAAATAGGGAGATTCAGTGTTTCACCATATCTTGGGAGTATAAGTAAAGGTCCGATGGGCTCATCAGCAAGGAAGTGAATGTCTCAAAGAAGAGTAACATTGAGAGACATGTCAATGATTTTTTTTATTTTTAAATGCATAACATTAGTACACTTCTGTATTCTGTAAGAGAAAAAATACGCTTCATGCTATAATGCTTCTGCAGCTGAAGCATACATTTTCCTCCAACCCTTCTCTTTTTCATTATTAGATGTACATTCAACAAGAAATCGAAACTGCTTTTCATACAATTCTTGCCCTCTTGACACTATCCAACTACAATCACACCATTTGAGTTGATTCAAATTTTCACTATGCTTTTATTTCTTAAAAACGTACGTGATCTTTATTTATTCTGTCCTCCCCAACTTGCAGCCACTTTTTGTAAACCCCTCTCTAATGCTGCACAAGTATCAAACAATCTCAGGTTCAACAGACTTACCCTACTCAGCTTGCCCACAACACATCATAGAATCATAGAACACCAGGCTAGAAGGGACATCAAGGACCATTTGGTCTAATCTTTCTTGGAAAAAGCATGCCCTAGACAAGATGGCCCAGCACCAGTCAAACCTTAAAAGTGTCCTACTGTTGGAGAGTCTCCCACTGCCCCGATGAGATTAGTCAAATGGATGACAGTTCTAATTGTGAAAAATTGTCTTCATGTCCAAGTCCAAAAGGTCTGCATGTGAAAGGCTTGCACGTATATGCTTTCCATACTTAACATCTACTATGCTTCCTCAGCCACTGTGTTTTGGGCTAGTCCTCTCAACAAGACTGGCAGCAGAACAAGTAAGTTTGTATGTATTAGTGGAAATGAATGAGTCAATTTAGTTGGTGGAGAAAATTATAGTGTTCTGAAAAGAACTGTGGAAAACCAGCCAACTACTATTTTCCGTTTGGAATTATTTTCACACAATAAAAGGCAAAACTGCCACAAGTTATCTTTTGAAAGAAGGGACAGTAAGGCTATGAACTTTACTTTCACTTTAAATTAAAAATACATCTTGCAGAAAATCAGTATCTTCACCATTAAGTGGAATATTCAGTTTAACTACAGAAAAGGTAAACGCAAGAGGTGTTCTATCAAAGATCATACTAAATTTGCAGTACTTATACCTCTAGCCTTACTGTATCATTTAGGCTAACTTCAGCATTGGATTCTTTCACATCCTATCGTGCTGCTGCACAGCTCTGTATATCTCCTCTTCCTCCTGTTACTCCCTACTCACATGCTGTATCTAAAATGAGTGTGTATGTATTAGTCATCTTCCACTTTTATTTGCCCTAACAAATACTTGAATACATTCTGGAGCAATTAAAAATATGAAAAGGAAGGCTAGTGATCTTTGTCAAACTTTGTCAAAATAAATTGTGCTCTGACAACCATGAGGTTAATCACATTTAACAGAACTAAAATGATAGAAATACTACTTTAGTCTGAGTTGTAAGCAAAAATGGGACAACTTTGGCTGATAGTATTTGAGAAGGGCATGGTGATGCATATCATTACAAAATCACTCAGCAGCATCTCTGCTTCAAGAAAAGGCTCCAAAGAGTCATTCAAATTAAAAACCACCTCATGTTAACAAAGCTAAACACTGAGATCTATACCATGCAAAACTAGTGCTTTCTCCTTCCCTTCAGTGAAATACTTGAGTGTGTTTTCTTCAATGGTAAAATCCACTGGCAACAGCATTTCATCCTTGTTTCACATCCCTCCTTTTTATCAGCCCAGCACAAGGTAGGACAATGTTTTAAGAAAGGTCCATGAAATTAAAGGGTTAAAACAACAGGGTGAGGTGGGGGCAAGGGATCTTAACCATTTTGGTAACACTTCAGAGCAGTCCTTGAACAGCTGTATCAGCACAGGAGGAGCAGCAAATTGCAGCTATGAGCAGAGCAGCAGGGGTGATAAGGGCAGGGATTTTTCAAGTCAGCTTTATTACCAAAGAAAATTGGTCATGTAAGTACTCCACAAGCAGCAAGTGGAAGAATGTTTCATAATTATAGCCTCAAACCTCAAGCTGGAGACAGTACAAACATGTTTTGGGTTTTTTTCAGAAAACATCATACCAGCAAAAATCAGGTTCTACTCTGAAAACTCTTGCCCCCCAGAAACTATAAAGTTGGTTCTAAACAAGGTCCTGAAAAAAACATTCTAAGCAACAGTAACAAGCAACTGGGGCTACAACCGATGGAGGAATTCAACCAAATCATCATACAACACTGTCCTATGCTTGAAAAGCACAAAAGTTATTTGTTCTATAGAACAAATTATGTTCTATATTTCTGCTATTACATAGCATACATTTTCCTTTAATAAACAGCATAGTTTCAAACACTTGCTTACAAAGAGAAAACCCCACACAAACCCCAAAACCCACCACCACCAAAAAATCCCAACTCTTCTGAAGGGAACAACTTCAATAATACCACTTCCGATCCTGAAAATAGCAAGCTTCTAAAGAGACTCCATCCATTAAACAAAAAACTCAAACAAACAACTCCCTCCCCTCAAACAAAACCAGAAAACACCAACCTCCCAAAAAACCCACAACTGGCTGAAACTAGAGCACATGCCAAATATACCTGGCACCTGTGGCAGAACAAAAATACAGAACATACCTTTGGGCATCCGGCATGAAATCGGTCACCAGTGCCCTGACCTGCAATGCCACTTCTGCAGTAACAGTGTAACTCCTGACTACAAGACTGGGGGAAGTGTAATACCAGCAGAAGATTGTTGTCCTGTGAGATACACATGCCTTCTCCATGCAGTATTTCCGTAGGCTTCATGGCATCCAGTTCATCTTCACACCTCGTCTTGGAAAATTCCACTATGCCCTCAATACTTCACTTCTCCCCATTTGCCCCGCCTAGACAGCAGGGGACAGGATCTCCTACCATCAGAAGAGGCACAATGCCATGTGGACCAGCTTGTAGTCTGGTCTAAATCCAGAGCCCAGCCAGCAAAAATACTTTAAAGATATGAGCACATCCACAATGATGTTCCTGGGGTCCTGAGGGTTAGTTCCCTCTCAGATAAGGTGGAATACACGTGTCATGACCCAAGTGCACCAAATGGCAACCCTTACTCCAGCTTCTCCAAAACTTCTTTTAAGAGGCTCTTGGCTCACCTTTTTTTTTAAAAATAAAGCATTTACTCTCTAGGCTCTATGTAATGCAAGATCTCTTCATCAACTCCACTGCTCTGACCAAGTTGCAACTAGGTGGAAGAAGCTTTCCAGGATGTCCTGATACCTGTGGTATGTAGTTTGACCTCCTCAGGCAGAGCATCTCTGGCCAGCGTTCATCAGCTCCCCCTTCTGGGATGGGAGAACAGGGACAAGACCCAGACCATACTCCACTTAGCGCTCCCTTTGGCTCCCTGATTTTCCATTTTTTGACCCACACTCCATTTACCAGCTATTGCCTGGACTTTCTCCATCCTCTTTTCCTGTAGTTTCTCATTCTCGAGGCAGGCTCTAATGTTTTACTGGGAATAAACTGGTATCTGTTCCTAAGGAAAAAGCCAACAGAAACAGTGACTCAAAGCAGCTGCTCAGCAAATGCAACAAGAAAGCAAGCATTGGACACTTCTCACTTCCCATGTCTCACAGTTTCACAGATCATGTCATCTAACTATTCTAGGTAAGAGATGCCACTTATGTAGCAATTACATAATAATCCGTCACATGGACATCCTTCCATCCTTGCCAACGTTTCCTGAGTGTTCACCTGAGATGCAAGGTGTTTGACATTTGTCACCAATAAAAGTAATACACATTGCTTAACAATTAAAACAGGAGGAAAAAACCCCAAACTCTGAACACATTCACTTAAAGTTTAAGAATGTGCTACTTTAGAGTTCAATATAAAAAAACTAAGGTAATATGCAAATGAAATAAATTCTGCATTTGATTATTAAATAAGCAGTGGCAAAATTATGTAGGTGGACTCAAAAGAGCAACCTTTTCAGGGAAAGCATGTCATAACAGTTGACCAAATTTAGATATGAATGGAACTTCCTTAGGAACTAGCACAATCCGTGTGAAAAACTCAAGCTAATTTTGGTTTGTGTCGATTTTTCGTCTCATCATTAGTCCTCAAGAAATTCAGAAAGGAAAAAGAAATTTATTCATTTGCAAAAGAACAAGGAGACACCCTAAGAACCACTACAAAGCACTACACACCCTCAAGCTCCCAGCTGATTCCTCATCCCGTGAAGCTGCTGTAAACTTAAACAAATTGCAAAACTTACTTATTTTGCAATTTGATATTCATATAGGCCATTAAATTAAGCTAAATGATCTAGCACATCATTTCACTCTGAAGTTTGGTTCACATAAACACGTACCACCAAAATGTAGAGTACTCAGACAATGGAGAGAATCCAGCTCAACCACTGGATGCACCGTTGCAGTCTACTGCTTTAGAGTGCTTAGCCCATAGTTCCCCAAGCAGAGGCCCAGTGCTGGAATCTGCAGTGCACACACAGCCCTAGATTTCAGTGAGACTCCCGCTTTTCACTATACAAGTTTCCACAAGGAACAAATACACAGTTGAAGCACTGATTTTTTAAAAAACTGACTAATATATAATAGTCCTCAACAAGTCAACGAAAACATATCTCCTTTCATCATGATGACACCTGTTAGAGGAAAATATCATGATCATGATGATGGGCTTGGCATGATTTTAGCTACGTAATGCTTTTTCTCTCTCACCACCTACCCTGTTTTTCAAAGACAAACCCTGATTAAAACCTCCATCCTCCACATTAATCTATGGATCAGTTAATAAAATGTTTGAATATGGGTAATTTGTACGAAAAACTTCATCTTAATGATAGACTTTGGTGCTGTTAAGTCACACTTTCACCCTGTGCAAAGTCAGGCTAGATTATCATATGCTTAACAATCAGAATTTACATATACAATAAACCTGTTACTGCTACCTACTACAGGACAGAATTTCAAACTCCCTAATGTTATAGTAAACTAGCTTTAATTACTATCACAATGCACTCCTGATGCTCTGGAGTACATACACCCTTAATTATGTCATCTCATGAGAGGGAAAAGCAAACAGATTCTGAGCACAGGCATAGTAACAATCTTGTCTATCTTTCAAGTTTCCATCTTCGTGCCAGAAATGCACTTTCCTTTGTTTTAATTTCTTGAGCCACACAGCAGCTGTGGATGTCTGTGGGTTTACAGACAAGTGCTAGCAGCAAGTGCAGTAGGCTAATGAATACATACTTCCTGGAAGGAGCTTAACCTGAATGAAATAAAATATACAAAAAGTTCCTGATGTCCTCTGTTTAAATATTACAGTATTTTAACAAAAGGATACAAGTTAACAAGAGGCAGAGGAATAACAGAAGGAATGCTTACCTTTACAAATCACCCAAGAGATTAGGTATTCTTTCATCCAGCAGTGTGTTGAAGAGGGATTTTTTATGTCTCTTGCTTTAGTATCATGGGCAAGATACCTTGCT
>JAWWMP010000005.1:13799461-13818174 GCA_035047865.1 Dendrocincla tyrannina | reverse complement strand
CCCAGCTGTGCCCTCCCCTGCCCAGCTGTGCCCGCCCCGCGCCCCCGAGCATCCCCCGGGACACCCGCCCGGCCCGCGCCCCGCCGGCGGACGGGAGGGAACTCGCACTTGCCGCCTGTTCACTGACTGTTTTTACATGGCTCATCAGACTATAGAAAAAAAAACCCGTAGAAAGTAAGCGGGCTGCCAGGAAAGACTTTTTTTTCTCCCCCCCCATTTAGCTGCCGCCCATCATAAATAGCTACAGCTACGCATTTTCAAGCGGTATTGTGACTTTCAAGTTGATGATAGCTCTCTTTATATATTTACCATATGAAATGCTTTGAGTGTTTTAGCTCTGGAAGGAAATGCTTATAAAAAAAAAGGCTCTATTTTATGTGACTTAAGTGAGGAGTGTGGAGAGCAGAAGTGCTAATCTTATGGATCATAAACTATATATTCTGCCAGGCCAATGTATGTGATACCCACCCTTTTCTGGCAGCATTCTTTCCCCAAGGCTGCAGGAATTGAGGCTGTAGCTATCCCAGCTACCATCCTTCACAGAGGGGCTATCAAAATCCTCTCCCAACATCGTGGGCTGCCTGCCTGTGAAGCACATGCTGTCACGGCCTAATAGTGAATTCCCTTACTCGCTAAGACAGGATTTTATACACATACAGTAATGCACAATAAAGCAGATAGTTTTAGCAAATTTCCTGTCTCCTGTGCAGTGGAGTACCATTGCATGTGAACACTGGGCAGGTTTAGCTTTGTACAAGCTGCCTGGATTATAGAGCTGCAAAGTTTTGGGAACGCTTACTGGAATTGATGTTTTGTAAGTTGAGGTTTGATCGATGAACTTTTCAGTTAAGGGACTTTCTCTTGGTTTTCTTTACCTTTACACTTGCATTATCCTTATCTGTGTGATACTGCTTGCTTCAGGGGAGTACCTGTGTTTCTGTGATTAAAGAAGCATTCTCTCAGGAAGGCAGGTCTTTATTGCTTTGAAGATCAGAAAAAGACTTAGACATAGTGAGGAAATAACCTGCAAACCATTGGAGGCAGTGAAGCTGCTACTATGGAAGAGGGCTGTCTCATTTTGCCAGAGCTGGAATCTGTGTGTTCTTTAGGCACTTACCCAGGGGTTCAGTGAGTTACCTGTAATTCCCTCTGCCGAGGAAGAGCATGTAGATGGCAATGGCCAGATCTGCACCAGGAGGAGAAGGTGAACATGGGAAAAAGAGGGGGTACTTTTGTCATATGTCATCTTGATCACTCATACAATGGCAAAAAATAGAAATCTGAGGTGCTATAGTGTTTAAATAAATATCTGAAGATGCTGTCTCAGATAGGTAAAGATCCCAATTTTAAACATTTTCCCTGCTCCAGCCATCATCATTTTCACTTTGGCCAGATTGAGTCTGAGTCAGCTGATTTTCATCCAGGTGCTGACAGGCATTTTGATATCCTTGAGAAGAGAGCAGCAGCATCACTAACAAATGAGATATGCTGCAGCATCTTTAGCATATTCTTGGCATTACAGCTCATCCCTTTGCTAGCAAATTATGCTGCATAGGCTGCATATGTGGGGATCCACCAAGGTCTAATAGTCATAAATGCCCTTTGGTCATTGCATGTACTCCAGCAAAACCCTACATATGCATGTCCAGCACCACATACGTATGTGCACCAATGCAATGACACTGGTTCTTAAATAAGCACATGCTCTGAATGCACATGGGGCACTGATGGATTTGCATAAATCCTTATACCCAAACGCTCTCTTAATCTGAACCGTAACAAATATAAGTCAACAGTGTTTTGAAACAATAAATGAACCCCTTCCACAGTCCTGGCATTCCACATGTAGGCAAAGATAACAGAAACAAGGAGTTAGGGCTGGACATTTCTTATTCACACCACTTACACAAGTTATACTATATTACCAAGTTAATATTCATTGATTAATTGCAAACCATACCAATGTAGTAAAGATTACAGATGTTATGGATGTATAATTACTTACCGTTGAGATTATCAGCTCTTGTTCTAGCTCTTCAGTTGCCTTAATTTTCTTATATAAAATCCTTTTATGCTGAAATGCCTCATATCACTGCTCATACGAAAGTAATTTGTCTTCTTTCAGTACAATTGGTTAAAAAATCAAATCATGCAAATACGAAAAATGTTCTGTTTGGGTGTGTTAAAATATTTCACTAAGACTGCAATGTAAAAAATTCAAATTTCATTTGCTGATCTGTATGGGATTTTAAAAAATATCTATACTCGGCTCAGCAGTTTTAGAACTGTATGCATTTAATGATGTGGTTTCAGTGACGCTCAGCAGGTTTCCGTCCATTTTTCTACATATTTGCAGGGAACTATCAATTAGGAATGTCCTAGTAAAACCAGGTTTTTTCTCTGGTAAAGCCTAAAACTCTGTAGCAGAGGTATAGTTCCCTCAAGAAACTCACATATTTTACTCTACATAGACTTAGAACTAAAAATGAGATGATCAGGACAGAAAAGATAAATTTCTGCTAGATCAAAGACTAACGTGCTTTTAATAGAAATCACCTGTTCATACAGTAATTACTTCTGGAGCCATGCATCATTTCACTCCATAATAATTCTGATTTCTAGATGAGATAGCAGCATTTCTGTAGCAACTACAGCAGTTGTTTTCAATACACATTTAAAACAAGTCACTAAATTTAAATCATTACACATCTTCGTTTTCTTTTCTCGCATTTAAGGTGTGCCTGCATTGCAAGGGATTGGCATATACAGATTGATGGCTTTGCCCATCTGCACTGATAATCATCTTACCCTCATCTTAACCCTGAGGGTGTAGGCTCTGCTTGGGTTATGAATATGTACCTGCCTTAGTTGTAATTCTCATTTTATGGCCAGCCTGCCTTACCATTGCAGCAGTGCCTGTAAACTGCAAGGGTTTGAATACCAAATTAGACTGCTCTTCCCAAAATCCCACATTCCTGCATCTTTGAATACCCCTGGCAGCCTGTTTCTCTGCTCCTAAACAGCCTGATATATTTGGCATTTAACTCTTTGTTTTCTTTTCGGGTTGTTCCAGGCTACTGGCACATTTCCTGCTCTCAGCTAACCCCTGCTCTGCCAGCGTGGGATGTTTTTCTAGCAGGTTGCTAACGTGCCAAGAAGCATATGCATCTCTTTGTGAATATGGAAGATATTTTCCAAATTTTGCAGCTTCTGACCCAGAAACAGGAATATTCATCACTGCAGCATAATTTCAGACCTGCCAAGAATATATCAATTATGTCATGTAGGCGTGCTATGGGAAAGGATGAAAGCAGGAGTACAGCAACTTCTCCTGCTCCCTGCACTAGCTATACATACAGCAATAAACTACATCCTTGTGCAGGTTAAGGCCGAATCCATTGATGCCAAATTCATCCCTGTTGAGGACCCACCTACTCAGAGAGAAGTAAAAGGTCTGACATCATGTTTCCACAATATGTGAGCCCCTGAATCCATGATGAAATTAGAGCTGAGAAGTTGCTTTGCCAGATCTGAAAAATGTTCTTCAGTGCCCTTCAACTGTGAATCCAAATGGAATCTGGAGCCTCAGGAAACTGTTCCACACATCATCATTTTGAGGGACATTTTGGTTCAAAGGAGAGAGTCTTAATTAGGGGCAAATTGAGCTTCCTTCAACATGATGAGGTACACTTGGAGCAAAAAGCTCCAAAGAAAGTTTACACCAGCAGCCAACACTTTACCACTGCCACCCTTCCCTTCTTGGCATTGGATGTTTCCCGAATGTTTCCCAAGATAGCTACTGGTCAAAAAATCCCATATAAACATGAAAGTAAAAACTTTATGTATTCCCTTATTGATTTTTAACTACAGTTCACCACAAACCTCTCAAGAGCCCTAAAGTTGCAAGGTGGGGTTTTTTTTTCTGATATTTTAAACCTTATTTAAAGAAACAGGTACTACGCTTTTGCTGTCAGTATTGCCCCTTGACAACAGAGCATTTTATCAAATTTTCAGTGGATGGTGGCTACACATTCATTCAGAGGAGGTGGCAGGTGCTGTCTCATGATCATTGTCCTGCTGAGTAGACATGTTTTTTTCGGAGATAAACTACAGACTTCCTTAATGGGCAAGTCCAGCTGCTCAGTTCTTGGCCTTTATCTCCTACAATCATTCGCAGGGTGGGCGTAGTCTCTTGCTATCAGCCAAGCAGCACTTTTTTCAGTTGCTTATAATTATTCTGCTGATTATTCCATATTTGTAGAGGCTACTGCCTGTTAATTTGTGATTCAGAAGGAATTAGTAATTACTGTTACAGAAGCTTCATACTGACCTGCCTCTGATACTGGTTTAGTGATCCTTTTGTGGGTATCTGGCTGCCATCAGGCTAATTTAAAAAATGTCCTTATTTACATCAAGAGAAGTCAGTGCCTTAAAGGCCATTTTTTCTGACCTAAATAATGCTATGATTCTATAAGTCCTTTGCTTTTCTACATAGGTGTTCCAGGTTTTTTAAGTCCATGATAGATTGCTCAGCCTAAGAAAAAGCAAGATATTTTACATTATCTTGATCTGCTGGACTTCCAAAAAACTGGTTTTGTGCGTATTGAGTAGAGGAAAACAAACAAACAATTGCACATTTTTTCCTGTGTTTTTAGTAGTTTAGCAACATATTTGTATTGCTGCACGTGAATTATAGAAGGAATGAAACATAAATCAAAACTGATGATACAATTGTCTGACATTAGATTCTAGTTTACTCACACAGATTTGAATAGAAATTTGACTACTTATGTAGTCTGAGTTATTAAAAAAATGCATAGCTGTTTAAAGACCTATATAGTAAACCATTTTCAGGGTAGTTGACTTAATTATCTGCATACTAACCATAATTGAGAGGGGATCAATATTATACTGATGTTTGTTATTACTGTATATTGAGCCTCTGAATCACTTACCTTCTGCAGAATAAAGAAGATTAAAAGCAAAAATAGTGGTGTTTTTTAATTTATCTTAGGTCTTTTCTACAGAGATCTCCAAGTTAATTACAGCTGTTAGTTTAAAGTAGACTAAGCTATATTAAATGCTTCAGTATCTATTTTTCTTCAGAATTAAAAATGACCTTAATTCAATTTAGCCTAACTCACTCTGGAAGTGAAATAAGCTAAGTTAGTTGAAGGTCATTTTAATGCTTTTGTATATACTCTGCATCCAATAAGTGAGGAATGATAAGAAACTAGTAGTCACTAAAGCTAAGCTTTACTGCATTCTGCTCCAATGCATGTCCTGTAAATCGTGTCCCACTGTCACATATCACTATATTGGGTAAAAAAGTCTAGCTAGAAAGGTTCTTAATGCATAATCAGCTCTTCTGCAGTAGTGTCTTTAGAAGTGCCATCTAAAAATAGGAAAACAATCTATGATGGTTTTCCTGGTTTATTATTTATTTCTAGAAGCATATTTTTTAAACAGAAAAAAAATCACTTTCATAAACCTGTGATTTTACTCACTTGTCTTTCTACAGCCTGTTGATTTTCTTTTAGCACAGTTCCTAGAAATACTGGGAGTTGTCCACATACGCCTAGCTGAAGGTAATACATCCCATTTGCTCTATTGGTTATTTCTTTTGCACACATCATCTTTTGCTGCAAGTGTCTTCTGTTTTAAAGAAAACAGTCATCCAAGCATCATGTAGTTTGTTCATGGTTCAGACCCTGGCATTTGCAGTCAAATAAATACAAGCTTTTGCTTAATGTTTAGCTTCTTCCATCTGCTATATTTGTGTTGTTATTCCTTGCTTATGATTTCAAGCTCTGTGTGCTTTTCTGCCTCTAATATCTTTGTCCTGCAGTATTTTGAGCACCTAGTAATATCTAAGGTTTCAGAGCACTGTCCAGTCCAACACTTATTCAAGTATTAGTATCTTGACAGATTCTAAGTTGCTTCATCTGGAGTCTGCTTCTCCCAGGAGTCTGTTTCTGTATTATTTGCTCCACTTTCTGTTGAAAACCAGTGGCTTTTTAAAGCTGAAAGGAATTTTTTAATTAATTATTTTAAATCCACAAATCTTGACTAGATCTTACCCTAAGGCAGGCTAATGTTATGCTTTATCGTACACCTCTAGCAGATAAAATTGTCACCCCAATCTTAAAAAGTACAAGATACTTTTAAACCTTCAGGATCAAAACATATAACATTTATATGCTTAGTTTTTATTTAGAATGCAACACTCCTCATTTTTTTGTAACAGCTTCATGAATATCCTCCTTCTGTTAGATTTCTGAGAACTGTTAAGTATGCCAAATGCATCAGCTCTTCCTGTTTTCAGAAGGAAAACCTCCTGACAGACTTGCTTTTAATAAATACTTACTGCTTCCAGATGTACACTGAGGTTCTTGCCTTCTCTTCCAGTAAGTTTCTGGTATTTCCAGAGTCTGAGCCTTTAAATGCTTCAATTTCTTCTCAGTGTCTTTTTTTGATTTCTTTTTATTGCTAATGACATGAATGAGGAGTTGTTCCAGACTCAGAGAGTTTCAGTAGATATTCTTTTTATCATATGTGTCTGCAGTGCCTTTTCCTCACACTTTTAAGTCAGAAAGCTAAATCTCTAAAAGAACATTTAGACCAGTAACCTTTCATTAGGAGAAATAATAAGAAAAATTATATTATCATATTCATAGGTGTGAATCTATTGAGATAAATCCATGCAAGAAACAAAGAGTAAAAGCCACTTTGCATATGAAAAAAGCAGCTGAGAATCCAGTTCATAAAGTGTATTTACTATTTTTAGATTGCTTTTGGTTTGTGTTTGACTGACAAAGCTAGAAGAAGAAATATATATGGTGCTAGCCAAGTAGAACATATTAATCCTCATTAGCACAAAGAAGAAGTAGCTATTTCAAGTAGTTGTAATGCAAATGTCAATGTAAAAGCTTTTTCCTCTCAACTCCACAGTCTGAGAAGCCATTGGCAGAATGTGCTTTGATATTAGTAGATGTTCTGTATATTTAATAGATGCATGACTGATTCACCAAGAAAGAGAAGTTGAATGCTTTCAAGTATTTTTTTAATCTCACAAAACAGAGAACTTTCACAACTATTTGCATTTAGTCCAAGCCAGATTTTCTTTTAGCTCAGTTTCACATCTGAAATGCTGAGGTAATTTTCTAATAATAGTTGAAATATATGTAGTGCTGCCAGTGAAACATTTTTTTAAATCCATATTAAAAGATGGTAACCATGTGAATTACAATTTTTGCACATGAATGTGAAAGACAGGGCTTTTTAATTGGTATTAAGTATTGTGATTTTAATCATCACATTTACAAGAAAGAGTTCCATTCCATTTTGTGCAAGGAGTAGATCAATTCCCAATAAATGTCTACATATAAAAATTATCCTCAAGCATTTCTCATTTCCAATGCTGTCATTTCTTTCAAATAATTTCATGTAAAAACAATCAATCAAGGTCTCTTAACAGAGGATGTATAGAAATCTGACTCCCTTTAGCATAATGTCTGCACTTAATTGTTATGATCAGTTGCAACATTTTAACTCAGAGGTGATGGGATTTTATGTGTAGATCACTTGAAATAGCTGCTTTTTTTGTCCTTTGATATCTCCTCTCAGAAATCTTCCCCTCTGTCTACTTTATCATAATAAAAGTTACTGTGTGATTTAAACATAATTGTTTTTGTTCCTCCTATTTTTACTTCTTTATAATGCTAAAAAAAAGTATTTCCATTCCTCCCCAAGAAATGTCCTTTTCTGTACCTCAAAGACTTACTAGGCCTTTAGTCTCACTCTGTTTTCCCCCTTTTATATCCCTTTCGCCTACCTACATTCCCTCTCCCTGTTCCATTTACTTGTTCTTTCCCTTCACTGTACTGCAGATTTCGTACCAGAGTTGTTATTTTGTAAGAGTTCACAAATGGAATTCAGCAGCACAGTTTAGTGGTGTTTTCCATCCCTTGCCTCCTCCAAATATTTGGTACGTTAGATCTCATTTTCACTAATAGTGTTGAAAAAAGTTGCAGGTATGTTTAAATCAGCTGAGGCTCTTCCTGGTCATTACTGAAAAGACAAACCAGATTTCTCACCCCCTGGCACAGACAAGCAGGGGCAAAGGCCATAAAAGCCATTGCTGTGGAGAAAATATTTTTGTGAAGTCTCAAGTGAAATCTTGATTTCTTCATCCTCAAATGAAGTTTTGCTGTCAGTGACATCAGGATGTTGCCTGCAACACTGGGCCTGGGAGGGATTTCTAGTTTTGTGCCTCTTATTCCTCTTAAACTATCTCCAAGCAAATACTTTTCTTGCATCTTCCCTCATTTCTGCAATAATGTTCCATCAATTTACCAGAGACAAGAGTATAAATAGCCACATTCATTCCATCAAGTTAGCATAAGATGGTATGTGGAATGGGCACAAAAGACATACTAGATCTGGTTCTCTTGGGTAAATAATCTATTCCTGTAATTTCTTAGACATGCTATGTCCACATTGCAATTACTCTCCTTAGTTTAAAACACATTCCATGTGGAGGACAAGGGAGGGATTTTTCTATTCACTGTCTGTTTGAAGGGGGAGTTAAATGGTTTGTATGTTGATCCTTTAACATACAAATATCAGTATACTTACCATTTATGCAGTGCTTTTTCATCCACAAGTCTCAGCGTTAGACAGTCAGATGAAGTAAGAGGTTTCTGAAAGTTTCGGTTCTGTTGGAGAGTGGCAGTCTGATGGCAGATGGGATCTCAAGGGATGAGGAAGGAGAAAGGCTGGAGGAGGTACAGGCAGAGCAGCAGGACCCTTTGAGGAGGGAAGCTTCACCCTGCCATGGAGGGGAGAGCAAGGCAAAGGAATGAAACACAGCAGGACAAAAGAGAAGAGGGTTTGAAAATGGTAGAGACAGGAAAGTGAAGTCAGGAGAATTGGAGAACATAGATGTGCAGAAGAAAGGAGAACAGATAAAGTAATTATGGAAGAATTGTAGAACTTGCCTCATACAACAGGAAAATATGCAATATGGTCTTTTAAGAAAGCAAATAGGAGGAGATAGTAACCTATCTCACTTGGAGAGAAAAAGTGTTGCTTAGGTCTAGGAGAACCTGTGATTTTATTACAGTCTTGCTGATACACACACAGTCCAGGTTCATCCCTGCCTGTGACTGCTCCATGTGTGGTGCTGTCTTTTCCCTGATGACTCTGAGTGAGTAATTTGCAGACTTCTGGTCCAGACACAGTCTTTTAATATATATTTGGACAGCTGCATCACAATGGGGATCTACTTTTGAATGGGGTCTCTGTTTTCTACCATAATTGAAATAATAAATCATAATCACTCAATAATGTTGTCACTATCACTTATTAGGGAGAAAAATCTAATGAGATCATAAGGAAATGTAAATTATGTTAATATTATCTGTTAAATTAAAAAAAATTACAATTCATAGTCTGAAGGAGAAACTCCCCATGTCTAGGTAAAGTGTAATTGCAGTAGTCTTCTATTTCTTTGCTACAACAAGCAGTTGTACCAAAGGATTTGCTAAAAACTTGCAGGATTCTCCTACCCCAGGCTGTGTTACTCCATAGGCAGGGCGCTCTGCAGAGTTCCTTTCTTCATGATTTTGGAGACTATAGCACAGTCAGGGCAGGCCCCTTTAAATCTTTCTGTTTTATCTGGTTGCCTAGGACAACGCCTGCAAACATCAGTGGAAGAACTTGTGGTCTTGAAAAAGCTGGGGACCTTGAGGAAAAAGTGGGTCATTTGGGGACAGACAGATCCTAGATCCTGTGTAACCATACCTGCATGAGACATACACTTGCGCACAGACTTACTTTGCACATTTCTTTTTGAATGCTTTGCGCTTTTAGAGTCAGTTTTAATTTGTGATATATCGCAGAAATAAACATGTTTTTTTTGGCATCAGCTTTTTTCTTGTTTTGTATATTTCTGTTGTAATATAAATATTTACTGATTAAATGTTTATATTTAATGAAAGAAGAATATCAGACAGAATACCCTGACTATACATAAGTGACAACTCCACTTACCATTTTATTCTGATAATGTGTTTTTATTGTGCCTTTTTTGAGGTGATAGCATTAGAAAGGTGAAAAACCTATTAGAAAGGTAATTTAAAATACTGGGGAAATTCAAATAAGCGTGAAAATGTTACCTTTTGCAATATGAGTTACCATTAGACATAACGAACAGAGGGGTTACATATTTGCTAGCTGATAAATATTTCAAAGCTTGTTCTTGCTGATATGAAACAGCAAGTTCTATCTTATACAGAATTCTGAAGAAATAAAAAAAACCCTCCAAACAACAAAACAGTCTGGCAGTTCTGTGTCCCTGATACTTTAGAACTCAATTTTTTTTCCCCAGATAATGTTTTAAAATGAGATTTAAAATTTATCTAGTTTGCCTCCTCTCCTGGCAGTGTTTCAATAAAATAAGTTACTTCAGAAAATTATTACTATAACTGCTGTACATTATTGCTAAAAGTAGTAATCTAATGTTATTACATGACTGCTTTTCCAGGTTTAAAATATTATATTCCTCCCTTTCATTGCTGAAACAATTGCTGAAAATTAAAATGAAATATGTAGACAGATGAACTTGGTCACACATGAAAACAAATTAAATGTGAACTCCATTTTATTTCTCTAATATTTAAAACTAAAATCTCCATTTATTTTGTGTTAATATTATAGCTCTATAACTTCTATTTGATATAAAAATATACCTCTTAATTTTTAGCTATTAAAAACTCATACTATTTCATATGTAAAACCTATGGTTTTGTGATTAGATGATGAAAATGTCTGAAGTATTAACTTTATTAGAGTAACTCGTAAATTAATATTAAGTTATTTGGAAGTTTTGGTTGAATTCTGTGAATGTCATTCTTCCCTTCAGTTTTTCTGAGAGAGGAAAAGGAAGTGAAAGCAATTTTTGCTTATGTAATCTGAGTTCATGTCATCTTAAGTCTTACATAGTCTTTCAAATGAGAACAGCGTAACCAGAACATATAAATGAGTCAAAACTGTGTAAAATGCAGAACAATTAAATTGAAGGTGAATTTAAATCCTGTGTAACTGTGGCTGGAACTTTGAATGGTAAAATCTTCATGGAGGTGCAGATTCCAGTCTATTTTTTATAAAATGTGATGCATCATTTTTCTTCTACTAACTGTGTTGCAGTACACTTTTAGTCTGATATAGAAGTAGGATGGCACTTGGATTGTAGCAAACCCATAATCTGCCACTGTCTGCTTTGGATTGTTGGCTGAAAACCTCTTATTTTTAATAAAAGCACTGTGCTTTAAAGGAATAGGTGTTAATATCAAGCTATCTGTTCTACATTTGTATCCTACTCATTGCCTTAAAGAGGGGTAAAACAGGTTTCAAGACATGAGCTGTTTTTTTGCATGGAAGTTTTCATGCAAAAAGTGAGATCATTTCATAGCATGCTCTTCCACAAGTCCTCACTCCACACATTTCAGTTTATTTTATAATCTCTGTTAATAGTTCCTGTTGGTGAATGCTACACAAAGAAACAAACTTTGTCTCTAAAAGTTACAAGACAAGCAAATAGACATTATTCAGCCTATAGAAAATGTTACCTATGTCAAGGTATTCTTAGCTGTCCTGCACGTTAATCCCTATGTTGTTTATCTTTTCTAGGATCAGAAATTCCTGTTGTAAATAGCAAGCAAGATTTGATTGAAAGGGTAAACAAAACTATTGCTGAAAAAGCAAGTTCCTTCTACACTCTGAATTAAATCTCATATGCCTATCTATACAAATATTGGTTAAGTTAGTATAAGATATGCAGTACAAAAGTTCCTTGCGCAAGATAACACTAAAGGAAAGATCCTACCGTCTGTATTACAGAATTTCAAATTCAATAAAGTAAATGAATTAAATTCAAGGTTCCTTTAAAGCCTGTTGTGTCAGGGTATTGAGGGCACTATAAGGCCCTGATGAGCCTCAGCTGGAACCTCCCCACACCCATTGGCTCAGGAGCTCTATTTAAAGTTCAGCCCTGAGTTCCTCGCTCTTGTTGTAGCTATGCTAGAGGGGTGCTGGTTAGGTGTGTGGCTGTGGCTTGTGTACCTCTCCAGCTTGGATTTAGTCCTGTCTTCTTGTTATGGATCAGCTTGGTAATTACTGGACCTTATTCTTGCCTGTTGACTGACTTCTTGGCCTGACTTTGGACCTACCTCATCCCTCTGATATTGCCATGTGAGATAGGCTCTTGGTTGAACCTGTCCACCATCTCCAGGTCTGCCTTGCTTGGGTACTGTGGGGCTGCTCTCTGATGTTCTGGGAGCTCTCTTGCCTCATGTTCTCTTAGTATGCAACCTTGCTCTTGCTGCCTCCTGATATGTTGCATCTTTATAATACAAATCTGTCTTAAAGGTTCATTTAATTTGTAGAAGACTGCTGTGTGTAGCCCACATACAGTGAGTACTTTCATTCAGTGCCTTCTTAGGTTCTGTGTTTCTTATGTGCAGAGCTGACCCATCTAAATAGTTTCTGATCTTGCAATGCTTAGTGTGATGTAGCATAAACTCAGACTTGGAAGGATTTGTTGCATGTTGCAAAAGAGGCTGCTATAATTCTAGACTTAATTATTCCTATAAATGCAGATAGGTAACCTCTATACCCACTGTAATAATTTCTACTTTCTCTTGCAGAAATATCTTGCCATTTCTGTCACTTTTGCTCTGTGACATCCTGGCTTGAGTGGGTGAGAAGCAAGGTGTGTTGCCTTCAGGCTGCCCACCTTGCCGGCCTCACAGGCATTTCAGGAAACCGAATTGCATCGTAGAGGCAACTGAGCATCTGACATCACATATAAGTAAGTAAGCCCTGATGGATCCAAATTCAGAACATGTAGTTAGATGTTTTTGCATTTTGCAGCCCAGTGTGTCTTGTAGTACTGGTATTAGGAAGGCTTTTTAGCTGTTAATTGACGTTTTTCTGTCTTGCTACCCTAGAGAAGTCAGTATTGATTCTGACATCATCCCAGTATGTTGATTTCTCTCAAACATCTATCTAGTAAGGAAATCATTATGAATATGAAAATATTTCATCCCTTCTTCAGTGTATCACATTGTACAGATACCTCTATTTACCTTGTAAAGAAGGCTAAGTATTACTTCTGTTTTAGAGATAAGAAAAGATAAAGCCTATATACTAAAAAAAAAATCCCACAAAACTAAGAAGATTCTACAGTCCTGTTGTTGTCATTAAAACGTGTTTGTCAGCACTGCAAAGTTAACTTAGTTGTATAAAAGAAAAATGCCTTCCCCAGCAAATTGGAAACTGTTACCCATACATTCGGAAACTGTTTTGAAGTGCAATGGTAGCTGAAACAAAGAGGTTCTCATATCACCTAGGGATTTTTTTTGAGAAATTTGTGTGTAGAAATAGTGAGAAACTAGAATATTTCAGTGTTGTAGCAGTGTATACTAATCGAATCCAGACTTCAGATTAATAGTCTGTATACTGTTTCATTCTGTTTAAGAAAATATCAACTATTCAACAGTCCTTTTCATATGAAAAATACTGTATTTCTGTGGTATGAGGTTCTCTGTAGTTTAGCTAATATAAAGGACTTGTGTTTAGAGCAAAGTCTTTGGAAATGGTAGGAATGCTCTTCAGAACACAAACTCTGAAGGTACTGCATGAAAAACTTATTTCAAACTGTATTTAGAAACATTACAAGGCTGTAAATTAATAAATCTTGAATAAGTTAAATTTTGTAACACTTGGACATCTAATCTGTTGAGCACATGAGTGGGATCTGGGTGGACTCATGCACTTCATTCAGCCAGGGACTCCAGAGGTGATGTTTCAAGCAGTATACAAAGTGTCAAGTAAATTAGATGAATGCTGGTAACAGCTTATTCTCAACCTTGTGCATATTTCAGATTGCTATCTCCTGTGTGGCTTTTGACATTGTACTTATCTGAGAGGCACAAATTTGTTGCTGATGTGACGTTGAATCCATTTGAATCTGTATCCATTGCCTTAATAGAAATGCATAATTTTTACCTGATAGAGGTGTTGTCACAGCAACTCCTGTATGGTATTGCCAAGTGAATAAAAGTTTTGCTTCTGAGGTATACTGGCTTATCCAAACAAATTCTACTATCTTATGCAAAATTATTTCCTCCCAGGCAAAATTTAAATTAACAAAGCATTGAGAGACCATAATAATGAAAATAAGTGTAGGCTTTTCAGTCAGGTGAATCAACATCTTTAAAAGATCTAGAGCTTCTTTAGGACCTAAAGTTTAGATACCAATTATCTATCATAAAATTGCTTATAGTGATATCAATATAACATCCAATAGTTGTCACATTGCAATACATGAAACTAATGAGCCAATCACTTCAGACTCATTTCAATAAACCTGTATGAAACAGTTTCCAGTTTTATCTGATAAGGTATGGATTGAACAGATTCTGAGAACTTTTATCTGGTGAAGTGGCATACTAACTACATGAGAAACAGCACAACTTTGCTGGGGTAGAAGTCTCATTCCCACTTTTCTAAGTGATTCCTGACTGTATTGCTTAAAGTAATGGTTTAATTCCTTTGTCCAACTGCCAAGGAGGAGCAGCATAGGCCCTTCCACTTGGGCCTGCATGCCAGCAATTGCATAAGTAGCCTTTAATAATATACTATGAACTTGCCCCAATTTGTGAATATTTAAAAACTGGTTTTGTTTCCTGGATTACAATTAACTTAGTTGAACAGCAGATATAAATTTCTACTTTCCTTCAACTTATGTCTCATTTGATCTTGCAGTCTTCATACAATGAAAATACTTTACTGGTTTGATGGTTGCTCAAAACAAAGAAATGCCTCTCCAAACTGCTGAAGTTCTGAGAGCCTTCCTTTCTTAAACAGGGGCAGACAGCAGGTGGGAACTTGAAGGTATTTGAAAAAAGACCCTCCAAGCTGTGATTACTAAACAGATAAAGATGCTCTGAAATTATATGGTGTGGTTAAAAATAGAAGTGTTCCTATCTTAAAGCTGTTCAAAAACATGGCCTGAACCAAAGGGGCCCCATTAAGCTTGAGGGCAATTGACTGTAGTCTGTGGATACCCTTGGTATTATGGTATCTGCTTACACTAGTACTGAATTTCACCCAGAGCATGTCTAGAGTGACGAGGACTATAAAAAGTTATTGTATATGAAATGCTATGCTATGTCAATATCATAATGTTACAGCTTGTAAATTCACATTGATCTGTATAATAAAAGATGTTTACAGCAGTAATGAACTCAATCAAGCATGTGTTTGCTGATACATAAAAAAATAACAAGCCATCTTGCTGGGCATATGATTTCTAGGAGATAATCCCAGACACTACTCTGAAGATTAGAGAGAGAGGAGATAAGAAGCTGTGACAGGCTGGCAGTATCTGCCTGAAACACCATCCCCTATTAGCAGGTGTTGGTGCTGCTGGGAAGCTGTTGCATGGATTTTGCTAACACACTGAGCAGATGGCTTATAAAAGAAATGGATGTTGCTTTCTGAAGCAAAAATTATGTATGGGCTGAGAAGTCTTGTAGCAAGAATCCTAAGGGAATATATAGGATAGGGAGGGAAGTTGAGCTGAACCTGTTTCTTCATTGGTAGTGTTTTCTAGTCCAACACTAGGAAATGGGTGGTTTATGACAGCACAGACTGTTTGGACACAGCTTTATAGCAAATGGGAAAATGCACCTGTTCAGAAAAGCATAATTATCTACTTAGTAAATATATTCTAAGATGAATGTTGTGCAAACAGAAGAAAACAGTGGGAATAGCTATTATTCCTATTATACATCTACATTCTTCTTGTGTTTCAAAGCTTTTGAACTCCATGATTGTTACATTTAATGTTTTTAAACTTTTTGGCATTTGCCATTGCTAACAGTTGCACAAAGCTAGAAGCTGTTTCAGCAGCAGAGGTAAAATACACCTTCAAATGTTCTGGCCCATATCAGCGTATGAATGCTACTGCAGCTCTGTAAGCTAATGGTTGAGTGGGCGGGAGAAAGAGGTTTACATTTCAAAGGCTATTTTGTGACTTTGTTCAAAGACCAGTGTTCTTTAGAGAATTTAATTATCCTCTTTGTAATTTCAAGACATTGTATTTACTGACTTTGAGATGGATCACATATACACAGCATTACAGTGCTCATAGTTATTTGGGGAGTATATTAGTAGTAATGAGAAAGGTGAAATAGGAACTATACTCAAATAATCAACATTTCTCTCAAAGATAGAATTGATCCAATTGTCCCTACCATTTTTACTGTAAAAATGAAATTTGTAAGGGAACCCAGGATTCCTGGATCAAAAAACAGGAAGAAACTTAGAAAATTCATAGAAATATGCAATTCCAGAGAAAAAAAGTTGTTTCTTATCCCTGGTTGTCTGTTTTGCCTGGATTTATTTATTTGTGAAATTCATAAGACAATTTTCATGCCATGTGAAAGGCATTTTTATTACTGTTTCTATTTACAGTAATTATCTTTGCACATCTGTTCTCAAGTGCATCAATGTTCAATATTTAAACTTAATAAAAATATTTAAAAATAAAGCTCTAATGATCCTAATTAAGCATCTGTGTATTTAATACCCTGCTTTGGTTTTTTTACTATGTTTTGTTAGCTCTAATGTTTTAACATGGAGTTAGTGAGTACCATCTACTTTCAGAGTGATTCAGAATGCAGATCGCATTAACAAGAGTAAATCTGATCTGCTGTTGGGAAACAACAACTAAAAGCACATTCTGGGAGGGATTGATGTCTCCCAGGAATGGGGATGAGAAAAAGCGTTCATGCTGGCAGGCTCTGGCCTTTGCTGAGACCTTGTATCATAGGCTGTGATTTCCCAGCTGAGACAAACACCCTCTGGTACCAGTCCTCCTCTGGAAAGAAGGAAGCATTAGCTTCACCTTGGAAGGAAAGCTGTTAGGAAAAGCCTGCCAGAAGCAGAGCAGGGCACAAAGCCTGCCAGAAGCAGAGCAGGGCACAATTGTGTTGCCAAGCTCCAGGTTTGCCTGGAAAGAATAAACAGCTGGGTACAATCTCTCAGCAAAAACTCCCATTTGTGTTTTGCTGCTCTTTACAATTTAAAATATAATTCACTGAGCATAGGTGTGCACCTCCCTCGAGCATATGGAATGTGGACATACAGCTACAACAAAGTAGGCAGAATCTGCAGTAGGCCCAAAGCAAGCTTTGACCCAAAGATAACATGCAATGCATGTAAACCTTGTAAATGGTTTCATCTGCAGTCAGTGGCAGCATTCCAAGTGACTAATGGAAAGAGAATCAAACCTTTCCCTAGAAGTATCCTGTAGCACAGCTTTCTCACAGCTGTGAGAAAATAATGAATGCTTGCATGGGGTCAAACTTAGATCCCAGCACTTTAGGATGGGATTTTATCATTAAAATTTAGATCTGTTACTACAAACACTCACCTACACAAACAAGCATGGGAGTTTCTCTCATGTGGGCAGAAATTATATCTTTGTTTTTTTTTTTTGACAGGCCCAACAAAAGTTTGAGTGGTAAATAGATGACAACTTCTTCATATCAGTAAAAACCACAATGTAAACTGTAATCAAACCCAACGAAAAATATTGTATCTATAAGAAGTCTTGAACTTTACAAGCTATGTATTGATACCACATGAGGAAAGTCTGACATCTCCCTAGGATTTCCTAAAGGATTTGTCATGTGGCTTTCTGTTCCTAACAATCAATTCAGTATTTGCAAGAAGACCACAATCTGTTCCTATTAGAATATCAGCTTACCTTGTGAGATATTAAAGTAGAACAAAAAACTTAATGCTGATCAAGTTGCAATTAAATTTTCAACAAACTTGCTTCACATCACTTAACACTGTCAACTTGCTTTGTTCCAGTTTTTTCTCACAAAGAAAATAGAAATTAAGCCTACTGAATTTGTTAATTTCTAACTGCCTTAGAAAGGTAGTTGTAGAGATTCCCATGGAAAGCCTATTTTAGCCAAGAGATTGTGCAGAAAAAGGTTAGACTGCAACTGATTTTAAAGGTATGTAGTAGTGAGGAATGTGTGAGGTAAGAATGTGATAGTACGAGCATATTAAGTTAATTAATTGATAAAACAGAAGAAAACACAAGCATTAGCAACCAGAAGAAATCAATAAAAGATTACAATTATTTCCATGGCAAGTGTAATTCAGCCTAAATCAAATGCCACAATGACTTTCACTGCTTGTAAATCGGGCTCCTAACCTTGAAAAACACAGAGGATACCATTTAACCGACTGAGATAATTGACTGAATTGGAGCTGGGCTTTTATTATTTCTTCTAAAAATGTTTTAGAAGATTTTTATAATTTTGCTAAATTAAAAAAAATTACTTTTTTACTTTAATCTTTAATGCGTGTATCTGATTAGGTCACGTGCCTCATGCGAGGATGCAAACTATGTCCGGAGAAGCCCGCAATGGCTCTTTCAGAGCGGCGAGCAGCGGGCTGCGCTCCGGCTCGGGCCGGGCCGTGCCCGAGACCCGCGGGCAGCTCCACCCGCCGCGGCCCCGCGCACCGCCCAACGGGGCTGCCCCGGCCGCGCCCTGCCCTGCCCTGCCCGCCCCGCCCGGCCCCGCAGAGCTCTCGAGGCGCTATCCCGCACTCGGGAGGGCCCG
>JAWWMP010000005.1:13715982-13798529 GCA_035047865.1 Dendrocincla tyrannina | reverse complement strand
GGCTCGGGGCGATGCTCCGGGGCGGGAGCGCGGGGAAGTGCCGGCAGCCCCGGGGCGGCAGGAGCGGCGGCCCCGCGGGGAGTTCCCTGAGCGCAGCGGGCAGGGAGGATGACTGCGCGTGTCGCAGTGTGAGGAGTAGGGAGCCAGGAGGCGTTTCAGGATTAAAGGTATTAATTTTCTCTGCTCGCCCCCCTCCCCCTGAATTTGTGCATGCGAAGCCCATCATCTGTGCGGGTCGCGTTGCACGTACGGCCGGGTCTCTTCAGAGCCAGTTAAGGTTAAAAAGGGATCGTCTTTTGGCAGTGGTACCCGGTGGAGGCTGAAATGTAGAACAAGTTAAATCTCTGGAGATGCAAGTCAAATACCTTCCTGTGCTTTCTGTGCTTAGCTAGAAGCCTAGAATCTGTGGGGTCTTTTTGAATTTCTGATGTTGAAACCACATATAATTGAAAGCAAAAGGGAAAAGCAATTGATCCTGGAATTTGAACGTACTGCCGAACTCTGAGAAACTGACTTAAGGTCTCAGTATTATCGCTTTTGTGTCTTTCTTATGTATTTGCAGTTTGAGTACCAAAATTAGATTTTATTCTTTCTCAAACCCCCTCTAAACCAACCAAACATGCGTATTCGAGCCACCCCCACCCCACAATTAAGCATACTTTTCTGCCTAAATCCCTCAATTTTATGTACTAGGGTGTTAGTACCTTTCTAAATAATATTCAGAGAAATCATGCTGGCTCTTTCCACGCTTGAAAGAGTAGAAGTACTTTTCTCTGTGGCAATTGCTTGTCCCCCAGATTCTGCACAGTATCTTAATATATACAGTGACTTGGCATCTGTAGGTCTTTTGCCCCTGTTTTAAGTGCTGCAGTGTGGATTTTAATAGAAATATGTGTCAATGCGACTGAACAAAAAGATGACAGAAGCAGTTATTATGCCAGGGGTTTCCCTACATGGTGAGTAAATATAATGTCTCTGATGACATATGGAAGTATTATTTCAGGAGCAAGATTCTCTGCAGAAAAACATTACAAAGTTTCTGAAAATTATGTGGGCTATATTCATAAGGAAAGAAGATGTTTTCACCTATAGGTATTGTAAATATTATGCACGAAATAATGGTTGTCAATTTTTGTTTGTTTTTTTAGAAAAACGCCCCCATTGTAGATTTCTGATGATTTGGATACATTCTATACACTTCCGAAGGGATCTGCCCAGCAATTTGGGAGTTTTAGAAGAGGCCGGGAGATCAAGCCTGTTAGCAGTTATTAGGTAATTATTCCAGTAATCTAGCAATTATGTTAGTAATCTGAAGCTCGGGTTTGTAATCAAAATAAGTTTGCTCCTATGTTCTTCCAATGCAGACAGTGCTAAATTGGCAGTGTAGATTTACTTGTGGACAAGTCTGAAGAACTGGGAGGTGAATTGATCAACAAGCAGTTACCCACTAAGCCATCTTGCAGTTTTTTTGTGTAGTTAGGATTTTTTCTAAAATGAGTATAATACTGTATGTTGATAATGAAAGCTATAAATATATTTTTGAAAGTGAAATGTGACGGACTGATGCTGGCTGATGAATGTGCTTGCTCTGAATTGTCAGTATCAAAGAATGACTGAAATACGATTCCTTGATTTGAATCTCCATCTGTGGATATTTATTATAACTCTTAAAAATCTCTGTATGATAAATATGGCAAATGAGTAATTTCTTGAACTTCCACTTTTTCTAATGCTCTGGGATTATTTTAATTTGTTTTCCTCTTCCCTCTGTTTTAATGTTGTGTTAAGGCGTATTTCTGCATTTAATAGGTACTTGCAGATATCTCATACTAAATGAGAACACATTAATCTAAGGATGTAAGTCCTTAGAAAATAAGAAATTGGAGTGAAATCTTAATGTGTGAAATAGAGAAATTGATAACATCTTCCAAGCTACCCTGTGTCTATTTTTACAAGGATTCTGTCTTAAAAAATGCACATGGCAGCATGTTGCAAGATAATTTTTTGATATGTGAGTTACTAATTTTTTTTTGGTTTTGTGCTATAATTTTATCAGTGTAAAGACATCTTGTAGAATCCAGCAATGCTTATTTCTGACTTCTGAAAATTCCAAGTGTTATTACTGCCTTGAAGTGTTGTGGCTTTTAGCACAATTGTCAATCATAAAAGAGATTGATTTTTTTTTTTAATAGGCTTTGTATCAGTCCCTGACGAAAAAGATGAATGCTTGCCAGTCTTTTACTTTTTGATGAGGTATTTCCATCATCCACAGTTGACACAGTGACTCTACAATAATCTGAGCAAAAAAAGAATAGTTTGTGTTTTCCTAAAGAAAGAGTTCATTTTCTTTGCAAAGATGCATGCAAACTGTCAAAGTTAAGAAATTTCATTGCAGGTACCACAGCGTACATATTGGAGGATATTAGCTGGATTTTGTTTTTCCCTTGTGAACTTTAGAATACTTAGCTTTAGATTAATTTTTATTTTCTACATGCCTAGAAGTTAATTGGGGCCATTTGAATCCTACTGCTAGAAGTCAAACAGCCCTTATTAAGCATGGGGATCTCTTTAAAGTCCATTAATGCTTACCTAAAATCCTGCCAGAATGGTACTTTGCAACTACTCCTTTTGCAGACATTGCAAGCTTCCTTGAAAGTTTACTGGAACCAATGAACCTTTTAAACATTAATATTTAAAATAAACATTAATATTTAAGTTTAGAATGGAGTTCATTAATATCTGCTACACTGATGGGTAGGGGAATCGTTAGCAGTTGAGTGGATATGGGAGAAAAAAGGTGACATGCTGAAGAGGTCAACCTTTGAACCTGGTGGGTTTTATTGCAAATCTTCCTGTTCCACAGTAACACCCCTCTTGGAGCCAGAGGCTCTTTCACAACAGGAGGTTCCATAGTGCTTTGGTCTACTGGACACTCTTCTTTGTGGTGGCAGATGCAGGAATCTACAGGCCCTGTAGGGATTAAAGTAATAGCTTTTTGCTAAGAGCATTTCCCAGTTTCCTTCCTTTCCTTGTCTCTTAAATGTTCATACAGTTATACAATACAGTTTCACAATACTACCACATTAATTTATACTCATTATCAACATTTTTTCTCTGCCTTGAATTCTGTATGCCACAAAAACCCCTCTAAGATATTAGAGTAAATTTTTGGCATTGTGTTTTAAAGGGCTAAATAAAGCAAATTCAGTTGTTCTTGCTTTCAATATCAGGTTTAATTGGAATACCGGATCTCCAAAATGAAGATCAGTGTATACAGTTGTAGTATTTGTTTTCCCAGTGATAAAAATAAAAGTACAGATAGTTTGAAATGTTGAAAATATTGATCTACATTTTTTCAAAGGCAGTATTTAAAAGTGTAATCGCATGGTTTTTGGATGAACATTCATTTCTGGGGGCACAGGAAAAGTACTGCTTTATGGTGAACCCAAATTAACAATAATAATGAAAGAAAGACAAAAGAAAACAATCTGGTTTAGGACTCATTTTTCACTTTCTGTGGAGTGAGTGTCTTGCCAGTTCCCACTCTATGCTTGTATTTGGTTTTGGAAGTATTCCAGATTGAAGTCCAATATGCACCACTGCCCAAATGCACTTTAGATGGCTACATTATTGTTAATTGTTAGAAAAACTGACTGCCTAAAAGGATGGAAGTGCTTTATGCTGTGGTTCAAGAAGCTCTTTCTGGCCAGCAGTAGTAACAGAGTACTAACAGTCACTCTTCAGAGAAATGAAAGAAAAACTAAATCCACTTTTCATATATAATAAATGTTGCAGAAAGAATTGAGTAGGGCGTGGGTTTCAGTTAGACACAGAGTGTTGACAAGTTTATTTTCAACCTTGCTTAGTAGCAAAATGCTAAATATATTCTTCTTTAGTTACATTAAAGTATGTTTTCTTTCAACTTTGTCCTTGGGTTGACATGTGTTTGTTTTATTTTTAGCACTTGAAAACCAGCACAGTAATATCCCTAAAGGGTGCAGTGGAAGCTCTGGAGTAATAGCATGAAAAAATGAAATCAGGTGTTTAATACTGAATTCTTGCAGGTGAAGAGGCAAAGATCTTGATACTGATTTTGAACACAAGAAGTGAGTGGACTGACAGGGTAGAAGATTGTGAGATTTGGTGGGGAAATTGCTCTTACTGCTTACTCAGAATGAACTTTTCTTTAAAAATACAGAATAGAGCTATGTGGTGGAAGTCTGCACTTTCTTTGCTTTTGTGGGTGGTGGTGAAGTGTTTAGTGTTCATTGAACATGAAATTTGTATGGATTTCTTATATTATTTTATCCTTCCAGGCTTATCTTGGGGGCATGGCAGGGGGTGGAAAAAACATGCAAAAACACTTATTATGAATTATTGATGAAAAAAATCTCAAAGATGTGTAATGTATTCACCCAGGAAACCCCACACTTTTAATTACATTTTATTTCATGGGGATTTTTAGAGGTATATAATATTATCTAACTTTTTATCTTTATGTCAACCTGAAGTCTTTGAAAGATTATAAATTACTGGTGAGCATTAGCAATTAGGCATTAATTTGAATAAAAGGGTTTTTTTTGCTTAAAAATGAATAAGAATAATTTGAGAACATGAGTTGGTACATTTTGTGCCATTTTAAAAAGGGAAGCATTCACTGAAAATAATGTTTCTGAGGACGGAAAGGAGATCTTCAGTGAGTAAAATGAAGCATTGAGATACAGGAATCAGTACTATATCAAACCAAAACTATTGCCAAGATGCTCATAATGAAAGTTGGGAATCTTGTAGGATATTTTGCCGGTTTTGGCTGAGATAGAGTTAATTTTCTTCACAGTATCTGATTTGGGGCTGTGTTTTGGATTTGTGTTGAAAATAGGTGTTGATAATATGTTTTTGTTAGTGCTGAGCAGTGCTTACACAACCAAGGCCTTTTCTGCTTGTACTGCCATGTTGGCAAGGAGACTGTGGGTGTATGGGAAATTGGGAGGGGACACTGCTGGGACAGGTGATCCCAACCAACCCAAGGGGTGTTCCATACTGTATGATATCATGCTCAGCATATGAAAAGGAGTGAAGAGGGAGGAAGGTGGGGATGTTTGGCTGTGATGTTGTTTGTCTTCCCAAGTAACTGTTACTCCTGATGGAGCCCCGGTTTCCTGGGGATGGCTGAACACCTGCCTACCCGTGGGAGGTTGTTCACAAATTACTTGTTTTACTGTTGTGTGTGTGGCTTTTGCTTTCCCTATTAAACAATCTTTATCCCAACCCATGACTTTTCTTACTTTGACCATTCTGATTCACTTGCCTATCCTGGGAGAGTGAGGTAGAGGGGAATGAGCAAGTGGCTGTGTGGTTCTTGGTTGGCAACTTAGCTTAAACCACGACAGATACAGACCCAGAGCAGGATCCACAAGTGCAGTAATAGAAGACCAGTAAGGGAACAGTACAGAGCTAGATTTGTAATTCTGGACACCAGTTGAGAAATTATGCAGTTAATGACCCCAAGCAGTCCATTAAAAAAGCCTATGTATTGCTCTCTCTGTTGCCTCTAGGTATGAAAGGAAAATGAAAGGACGTTGTGGCCTTTTTTTGCCAAAAGCAACACTCTGGAATACAAGCATATAGGAAACAAGTCTTTGATATTTTATGATAAAAATGAAATAAAATTTATGAGTAGTGAAAAAGAAGATATATTCTTTTGAGCAGGTGTTTGGGAATGTCTGGTGCAGATAGTCAGCAGACCATTTAGTTTTATTGATAAAGAAAAATACCTCTCAGTCATGGGACATGCATGCATAATGCAATTCTAGCTATTTGCGGATAATAGATTAATAGTCCAGTTGAAAATGACCCTGTGCAACAGCTGGATGTAAGAAACCTTGAACCAAGACAGTAGGAGGATACAAGGCTAAAAGGTGTCTGTGAGAGGAGACTTCAGGAGAGGTATCCAGTTTTCATTCCCAGTTCTCTTCCTCTACAGGAAATTTTTTTCTCCGTTGGTTGCACTGAGTATCCTCCTATAGTTTTCCACTAGTTTCAAAGTTCTTGAAGTAATTTTTTCGATTTTGGAAGGTGTACCTGTTCAATCATGACTGAAGAAGAGGCCTTAATCCTTCGTGTGTGTGGGATTTTTGGTTTTGGTTTGGATTTTTCATTTGTTTTGTTGGTTTGGTTTTTTATGTGAAGGGGAGAACTGCACTACTTGTGAGCTGGGGAAAATTGCAACAAGCTGGTAGAGGTGGTGAATTTTTAGAGACTTATTTCTTTACAAATCTGCATGTTTATTTGATTTTCTGTTTCACTTGAATTGGCAAGGAAGGGGGACATTCTCTGTGCTTCAGAGATAGTACCTACTCTTATAATTTGTAGATTACAAGGATAGGAAGTAAGAGGAAATGTCTTTTACATACATTGTAGCCTTTACACTTTTTGCTTCCAGCTGCATTCTACCTGCGTATGATTTCCAAAGGCTGATACTTCAGCTAGTAGTTCTACCAACACTTTGTAGGAATATATCCTTCTTCATCTCAGTAGAATCTTCCATTCCACTGTACTTTGTAGGATAAGTGTGACAGTAGTGGTGCAGTCGGTCTCGTCTGGCACATCTGAAGGGCCTAACTGCTATAAAACTAATGCAAAAGAATGGAATACAGTCAATTTCTTCCATTTTCTTCAGTTGTGTTTTTTTTTTCTTGGCTTTTTTTTAGGTTTGTTTTGTTTTTGTTTTTTTTTTTTTTTTTGTTTGTTTTTGTTTTTTTTTTTCTGTGGGGAAAAATCCACTTGAACAAAAGAATTTTCCAAAACTTTTATTGTCAGATAGCCTCTCCGGTCCACAGTCCACTAAAATGTACTGAGCTGTCAGATCAGACCAATCTTTTATTAATAAAAAAGAATAATATGACAAAGAAAAGTCATCTTGTGATGTCAGAAAACAATTTTTTATTCATGAAATTGGCATTGCAGAAGAAAACAACCTCATTTAAGGAATATGAATGGTTTCAGATTAGTATGGAAAAAGTTATTCCAGTAGAAGTGAATTTTCTCTTTTCATCACTTCACTTAAGATTTCCTTTGGTTTAAAAATTGGTCTACAGGATTTTAATCCTGGCCCCATTGAAACCAAATAGATTTAATTTCAAAGCTTGAATATCATTGGTCTAAGTCTGGAGGAGAATTATAACCTTTTTTCTTACAGCAAGTTACTAACTTCTGCTTTAGCTTACCTCTATGCTAGTGTCTTATGTTATTGTGATCTTGACCTCTTAATTCTACATTTGGAGAAACCATTGTCCTGGTTACAGTAGCTCATACCCCTTTATATCTCTTTCCAGTTACTGAGTCATTTTCTGTTTTTAGACTTTACTTCTCGTTAGCTTGTTATGACCAAATCCTACTGACTTTCTTCCCACTGCTCTTGTCACACTCTAAGTAAAGTGGGAAATAACGCATTCTTTATTGTAGCATGTATCACATCTTTGTCTTTTTACCCAAAACACAGAGAGAAAATAGCTAGAAAGGGTTAAAAAGGAGATCAAAAAGTGCTAGGGATAGGCTAAGTGGGAAGGACTTGCTGCTGCAGCCTGACTTTCCTGGTGTATCACTGCCTGAAACTGTATCAGCTGTCAATTATTGATAGAAAAATGTTTTTACAGCGCTGACTCTTCAGATAGTTTCAGCAGTGCAACGCTAACAGTAAGTGATTTTGTTTTACTACTGCAGAATTACTTTAAATCTGTTTCCATATCAGTGGGAGGTCCTGGTATGACTGTATTCTGCAGTATGTAGTCTTGTCCGTTAAATCCATGATAAATAAACATTTTGCACTGTTATCAGTAATTTGTATGCAGAAAAATTTGTTATATCATCCTGCCACATTCTGCTTCATGTTTGTTCAGGTTTTCGGTTTTTTTTTGTGATTTTCCACTATTGCTCTCTATTGCAGACTATGTTAATTGAAACTAATTACTTTCAGTTTGAATGCTTATGCATTCTGTCCACCACATGTATTTTGTAATAAGTTCTTTATTCCAGGATTCTTGCTCCTTTTCTTTGGTTTTATGCTCTTTCTCATCCATCCTTGAGCTTGCAGTTTATTTTTCATTATAACAGAGAACTAGATTCAGAAGCATCTACTGAATGCAGTAAATTGTAAGACATTAGACAAAAATAGGGTTACGGAGGACAGCATGAAACATTTTCTGTGGCAATAGATCTATATGTCACTCGCACAGTTATACTTCTTTCTGAACATGTGAATCCTATATGAGCTATGAAATAAGAAGTGCTGCCTCTAGACAGCCAGGCAGTTCTGAATGTGATGCTTTGAAGCTTTTAATCTTTGTCAAGAAAGAGAGAAATTCAGAGGCAACTCAGTTAATTTGAGCTGTAATCTTTACTGTGATGAAGGTTTTATTTAAATGGACTCTAGTTTTGACATGAATGACACCAAATGAGTCTGTGTCTTAATTATAGTTCCAATTGTGTCACTGGCAGGTCTGTCCTGAAACTGAAATATCATGATATAAAGTCCACAGAAGTCAATAGAAATATCTGTATTTGCTTCACTAGGCTGTAGAGATAATCCCGTTATATATGGCTTGAACTCAGTTACACTACAGACTCCAGACAAAGTCTGTACTATGTGTACATATTTTCAGGATGGTGGAACTGGGGAAGTTCCTGGAAAAAGCTCCTTCTTCCTTTGAGTAATGAAAAGAGCATAAAGTTTCATGTTTGTGAAGTATTATTCAAAGTCCTGCATCAATAGCCAACCATGAATCCAGTTTATTCTCCTTTTCTTTCTTTAGGTATGTCAGTTGTGTTTTCCTTCATTCTCATTTGTATTAACACTTTGCATTAAACTTTTTCTGAAAGATTTTTATTTCTGATTATTAGGTGTGTTGTAACTTTTCCATACATTTGTATTTATGAATGTCCTTGACTCAGTTTGGTACATTTATTTTTTCCTTTTGTCTGGTTATCAGGCAAATATACTACTCTCTGGCTACAAAAAAAGTTTTCTACAGCATGAAGATATGGTATGTCTGAGAGGGTCAGAAGCACAAAAGGATTTTGTAATTTTCAGCCTAAGATAATATGATTTTAAAAAAGAGTGTGTGGATCAGTTCCCAGTCATATTTTGGTTTGGGTGGCAGTGATGTATGTTGTGATGACATAATAAGAAATTAATGTATTTGTTTTCTTTTGAATATTGAAAAAGCAATTAGCTTTGCAGCCAGCATGTATTTGACTGTAAAAGTTTATGCCTTTCTGTTTCATTAAGAATGTACCTTCAAGAAATATAAGATTAAAGCGATGAAAAGTAAAATTAAACCCTGCTAAAATAATTTAATATCCCACTGCTCTAGCCTCTGGCTGAGGACTTTTATTTCAGAACATTTCTTGAGTGTAGCTCTTAAGAACAAAATACAAAATACCTTTTTTTTAAAAAAAAAAAGAAAATTAAAAGAAAAAAGAAAAGCAATACACACATTCCAAAGCCAATTGCTTTTAAATATTGCTTTTTGGGAGTTGACAAAGATGAATGAGGACATGACTAACTGTGATATTGTTCCAAAGTTGGACCTCTGCTTCTGCTGTGATTAAAGCAGTGGAGGCAAACAGTCATGCTTAGGGCAGTTATCTCCTCAGATTTTGGAGTTATTTTAAACTACATTAAAAGCTATGATGCCATTGTCAGTATGGTCTCTGCAGCTGAGAGGTAATGTATGATTACTGAATAACTAAACTCTTGAATACTAAAGGGTTACATCAGTCATGCTGTACTTATCATTCAGAAGGTACATTATCCTGATCCTATGAGTTAAAGCATATCCTGGAAAATTACATTTTGGTAGGCTATTCTCATGCTGCTTTTTTCTTTTAAGTAAAAATTAAAGCTAATGTGTGTAAAGTCTGAGGCACTTCACTTTTCTCTCTTCTCTTGGGTGTTCAAAGTGTTCAATTTAGGGTCAATATTTAAGATGCTGTTTTTCTAGGCTTTGTGACTACATGCTTTATTTCTCTACAGGTGAGCAGTATATACACAAAATATTCCTACAGTAGGATACTGGAGTCTCATTTCATTACTGATGAGTATAGTGACTATTGAGATCTCCTACAATGGATAAAAACAGTATGACACAGAAGATTTGGAGCCAATCCAGCCTTTTAAAGGAATTTCTATAAATCGCGTCAATTCCAGTTAGAGAAGCTTCTAAGGAGTCACATCCTTTTGAAACTGCTGATGTTCTACTGTTTTTATTTTCAAAAATATTTTCAAATCAGTGGTACCCCACTGAGCCCCAAGTACCAGGCTGTGGGGAAGGAAGCATGTTTTTTGTGGAATGTTTTGTAGCTGCTGGAGTTTCTGGTTCATTTATCAGCTGTTTGCAAACTGCTGCTAGCATTGAGTGTTGGTTGCAGAGGTCTCAGTGATACTATAGGCCAGCTGTGAATATTTCTGACTGTCACTTACTCTTTACAGTGTAGAAATATAGGACACAGTCATTACAATATTAGCAGTCTGCCAGTACTCATAATAGCATACGAGTGTTGTCAATGGAGATGAGCAAATGGATTCATAGCTGGAAGTGTCAGGATAATGTGATAAAGAATTTGGTGATCATGTAAGAGCATCTCTTTTGTACTTTCATAGTCAAGAAGCCTTTGAATAGGTGTTTCTTATGAGTGCAAGAAACTTTTTCTTCGTAACTTATTCAGGGCCTGACTTTTGTCTAATGCTTGCTCATCAGGTTTTGAAACTGCAGGCTAATGTCTGCCAATTTATATTTCAGGCTGCTGTTAAGAGTGTCACCCTTGTTGCTAAACTAGAAAACATTGTTATGTTGTAGCATGTGACTTAAGATGATGTAATCCTCAATCAGCATTGTCATGGGCTGTGTGATGACTGCAGTCCATGTCAAGATGCTGAAATGGATCTTTGAATCATAGGCTTTTAAAATATGAGATGAAAAGGGGCAAAAGATGATACGTGGGGCTAAGGTGTGGGCTCCTGTGATATACAGAGTTCTGCAGAAATGAATTTAACTGTATTTGTGTTCTCATGTCCCTGAGCTTGAGGCTGTTTTCACACTAAGCCAGTGCTGCCAGCTTGAAGCAGGGGAGAGAAAATTTGCCGTGTGAGGGGGAACCATCTAAATATATGTTTTTCTTCTTTTTTACTTCTCCAAGATCCTTAGTAAATCTCTCCCCAAGGTCTATTTATAATATAATAAATCACTGCAAACATATCAGCTTCATTAAAGGATTAGTGTTTTTTCTGTTATATCAGCAGGGTTGTCTTATTATATGTAAAACATTAAATTACTATCTTGTAGATCCCTAAGATATCTAGCTCTCGCTAGAGAAATAAACCTTTTGAGAAGTGAATGTTAGAAAAAAAAGGAGTAGTATAATTCCAGCAGTGATTAGTGTGCAGTGTAGACAATTTAAACTACTCTGTGATAGCTGTTGGTGTATGTTTTCACGCTGTAATGAAGAGCATGGATGGCACACTGTTTTACTGAACAAAAACATGCTTACACTTGCTTATTTGACTATTTTGTCAATATTTTTCCTTGCCTTATGAGTGCTAAATAATGTTTATCTAAAGTTCTCTGTATTTTATTTTTGAATTATTTATTTGTAGGTCATGCAGGTTCTTTTCTCTTACCTTGTCAATTAATTTATTTTCTATGTTTTACTGAACAAGCTAAAGAGTAAAGCTTTATCTTTTACTGTATTATTCAAATTTGGTCTCACTTTCTTTGATGGCCTTCTTTCAATATTCTGAACATAACTATGAAACTCTATAGTACTCAATTTTCGACCAGTCTGAAATACATTATCACATTAGAAAGGGCTTTTGAAGGGTGAGAACGAGCTAACAGATAGTCACATTGTGTACCCTGCCATGAAAGGCAGTTTGGAGGTCATTTTTTAAACAGAAAATCAATCTTCGTCTTTGAAAGATTTGACATTGATTTAAATTTGGCCAACGATTTGAAGTTTCCATTTGGGAAATGGATGAATGCGAAAAGAAGCAATATTACTTCAAGACAACACTGAAAAGAAAAAAAAAATTGCTTGTATGCTTAATTTTGATCTCTGCATATTGTGAGTAGGAAATGATTAATGCGTGAGAAACTCTGATATGAAACTTCTACCATCTTAACAGCTTTTAATACATTTCCTGGTTTCTTAATTGGGGAATCTATACTTACCATTTCATAGACCTTTTGTGATACAAAACAATGAAAAAATTCAAAGCTGTGAAGCGCAACGTCAGGAAAAGACCAAAGTAAAATCTGCCATGAACTAACACCACAAAGCTCCTGACTCTCTGTGTGTGGCTCAGCCTCTGAGCTGGCACTCAAGGGTCATCCCCTGACCAGGCTCCAGCCGTTTAAGATAAGTGTGTCCAGCAAAAGACAGAGGCTCATAACTGTGGCACACACTCTGTTTTGCATCGTGCTTTGAAAGTAGACTGAAAGGGTCGGGATAGTTTATGTTTTCAGTATTACTAAATAGGTGTCGGTGAGTTATGTTTATTATACGTGCTGTGTTGTAGAGGGCCTTTACTGATTGGGGTCTCAAAAGGCTGTGTTAAGGTTAAACTCATGCTAAAGTAACTGTAACATGGGCTCAGAGTTAGAGTGCTGTTACCATAACTTGGCTTGGTTGTTTTGTTTGGTAGCTCAGAGAAGTGTTGGAAGTTTTAGATATGCTGGCCATGCGGATATACTAGTTCAGAGAATTATTTTACAGAACTGTGTGATTCAAAAAGGTTGTGTAAATCATGTTGCTTGTATTCCTTTGTAGCTTATAGTTGTCCATTTAGCAAATCAAATACCTGAGAACTCCGTACAGTCATTTTACCTGAAAGAACTGCTTAATAAACATCTCATCATATCTAATGGTGAGAATGAAGGATGCAATGTTAATAGATTTCATTTGACTGCAGAATATTTTGAACCAAACCCTAATTATTTGCAATTTTAAACCAGCTGACAGATAGCCTTTTGAAAACAAGCTTATTACTGTGACATATTGAGCCTCAAAATGAGGACTGATTTTTGCATTTAGATTTTCTCTGTAATACAGAGTGAGAACTTGCCACCAAACTGTTCTTTGAGCATGTAACAATAAAACTGGTTGCTCTGCTTGCTTGTAGCAGGAACACTTTAACATACATTTTATCAGGACACATATTAAAAAAATCATGAAAAGTGTATATGGTTTTTAATCGTGTGGTTTCATTACGGAAAATTTTTATTACCTTGCTGAGGGTGGTACTGAGAAAGGCATTTTCCTCTATTGTAAATTTCTGTTAATTTCTTAATTTCGTTGTGAATCTGCATTTTATAGCTTAATTCCAGGTCAGCAGTAGATCATAGATTTGCATAACTGTAATAAAAGCAACCCCCGCTACATTGTATCCAAACTTCCACATTCTAAGATCTAAGGAGTAAAAAACTTAATTATTTAAAATAGATTGAAAAAAACCCAGGACTCAGGTGTTTGCTAGGTCAATGCTCTAAAGACTATTTTGACTTTTTTTGTTTTCATATTTCTGTGAAATTTTTGTTATTTTAGTTTTCCAGCTAATTGGAGAGTGGGGATTCCAGCACTGTGATTTTGTCCTTCCCGCTCTATGGTCACCTGCCAAGTTCTGTAACTGTATCTTCTGTGTGTCTCCATTTCATGTAGAAAGCTCCTTATGTCAGGAGCTTTGTGGATTTCCTTCCAGCTACTCTGCATTTCCAGACACTTGTGACAGCACTGAGTAAATTGCACTAATGTGCTCAAAGGAAAGCAGTCTGCTAGTTTTAAAATCTATTCTAAAATATTCCACTGTTGATGAGGGATTATTTATCTGTACCCAAAGAGTGCAGGAAATAAATTAAAACTGGCAGTCTATTTTTTGTAGCAATTCACCTGGGTAAATTAGACACTTAAGAAATGTTAGTTGTCTTTGAGAGGTCTTGTAGTGTGTACCATGGCTTAAGGTCTGAAGTTGTGTTTTAAGTTCATATACGTAAGGTAAGGCACATGCATAGTCCATGGAGCCTTTTAAACTGGGCACCAATCGTGTCACAAGAGCTTAGAACGAAGGAGGAAGTTCATGCTAAAAGCAGCACATTGAGTGATAGATTGTCTCTGTTTTGGAACACGAAGTATTTTGATAGTAGGTGATTCTACAATTCTTAATGCTTAAATGTATTAGATTAAATCCATTTTAAATGTACACATGCAATCTAGTCTCTTTTTGTTATGGTATGCAGTAGTAGTTTCATAGTTACTGGTATGATCCAATTTAAGCTGGAGAATCTCATTGACTTCTTTGGAATAGATTCTCAAGTTGCACTGCTTTACTTTCAGTTCTAATTTGACTCTCCCTTTTCTTTTTTAACCTGATTAATTAAACATTTTTCTGGGATGCTTACTCTTTGTTTAATGGCATGCAATTCCTATTTAGAGACTAAAAATAATCCTTTCAGCTGCCTACTACAGATGTAAAGTGAAGGATCATGAAAGGCAGAGGTCACTTGTGAGCAGTCTGGTGCAAATAACAGGAAATAAGAGAGGGATTTGTTAAAAAATACCTGTATATAATCTAGACCAAAAGAATATTTTCCAGGCAATTTACTAACTTATTATAATACACTTTATTTCTGTAATAGCACAAAATACTCTTAATTTTTCATTTTCTGTAATATGTTACAACTTGTTAGCAAGGAAACAGGGATCATTCTATTAATTGTGAAATCACTTCTTCCCACTGTCCTGTGCTCTTTACCAAGGCACCCGTGTATCTTTCTCAGACTGTTCCCTTAGATGGACTTGAGCATCTGTTTTGGTCTGTGTGTGCAACCCTTCCCTTCCCAGCAAGTGCATCCTGCCTCTCCTGTCCCTAGAGGAAAAAAGTTCCTTTTCTCTTTTTTTTTTTTTTAATCTCTTCTAATCTAGGACGGGATTGTGTGTCATGTATCTCTCCTTCTGGCGCTCTCGCACCTTTCCGAGGCAGCTGAAAAGATAGCATATCATCTTTCTTTTTTCTCTGTGGAGCACTTCTAGTCAAAGTGCTTGTTTGTATAAGAGTGTGCTAACCTGAGGAAGATGCATTCATTTCTTCACAAATCTTTCTCCAGTTATAGGTTAACCATTTTTGTTCCGCTACCCTTGAATCTGTGTGGTTGAGCAACAAACCTTAACCAATTTATATCAGGATTTCAGGAGGGAAATGGTATATGCAGCAGAAACTGCAATCTTTTTCTGTCTAAGTGTGAATTCAGAGATTTCTGACAGCTGACTTGCACCATAAGTCCCAGTTTGAAAATAGAATGCTTTCTTTTGTGCTATAAAAAGGAATCTGTTAGAAACAAGTCTTTCAGGTAGATTACTGTCTTCTTTGTTGTAGCTGAACATGGGTTATGGGTCATGCTTATTTTATAAGTAAAAACCTGTGTAAGAACTGACTCAGAATTTGATGTGATCATAACCTGACAATGCTGCTGCTGTTACCGTGGATGATCTGGGTGAGTCCTGCTATAAGCTTTTCCCTGTAACTGGCAATTCCATCGGGGTGGCAGAGGCTGCCCACAGAGCAGTCTGTGCTGCAGGTCTTTTCCTTCAGCTGTGTTCTGACCTGGGAGTAGAGCTGGGCAATAATAATGAATCTAGAGATGTGAGCTAGAAAAGGGTGTCTGGGGAGAACCTGGGTCAGAGAACAAAGTAACTTTGGGGTGATTTCTGCTGTATAGAATTCAAAAAGAGAGTCAGAAAGATGTGTAGGAGCCTGTGGCTGCCGGGGCCTGTGCACTGCAAGGTTGCATGTCAGTGCTCTGTCAGAGTGGGCCCCTCTTCCTCCAGCTCCCTCCCCCCAGCAGCAGCCCTTCATGTGCTGCTCTCAGAGATGTCTTTGTTCTCTCCCCAATGACTCCTTCCCCCAGTTAGAGAAGTGCTCATCTAAAGGGTAGTTGGAGGAACAGTTGCAGTTTACCTGAGAAGATTGCAGCTTCCTCAGAGGGCTGGTACTAGGTTTTCTTGCTGCAGAATTGTAACTTCTCACTACTGCACAACTGCGGACATACAAAGCATGGAGGTCTAAACAGGGGCAAGTCTACTGCTGCCAGGGTTTAGCATACAATTCACAGCCAGTGCTCTGGGTGATGTATCACTCCAGATGAGATGCAGTGTCTCTCATCTGTCACTTGATATGGTGGCAAGAAAAGCTGAGACTGTCCCATTTCATTGAACCTGTATTTGCCCTTATTTTCCCTTATTTGTGGAAAGGAACAAAGGAAAGGACTACACCCTATGTAAATATTTTTGAAAACTACTGATTTAGAACTGCTCGTGTTTTGGTATTCAGGGTAATGGTTGTTTGGAGATGGGCTACTGAAGAGAAGTGAAGCATTTGTAAAACAATTTTGAGCTATTATATGCAAGCTTAAGGCAGGATACAGTTTAATGTTATTGTTATGGGACAATGCTTGTTAAAAGTCAAAATCCTAGAGTAAGGCTGAATACAGAATACAGTCCCATTACTTCATTTTCCAGATGGCCAAATGGCTCATTGCCCATAGGATACTCTAAAGGTGACCGTAAATCTTTACTATCAGCTCATGTATGTATGCTAAAAAGTTGACTGGTTGGAAGTTGCAGACCCTGTATATTCTATTTAAACACTAGAGAGTAATCTTAAAAGAATAAAATAGTTTCTATATAGAGAAAAGCAGTAATTCAACAATGTGGTGCAGTTTGGAGCCTTATGGTCCACCTTCAGAATACAGTGTGTTATAGTAACTTTAGGCAGCTAATTTTCTGTGATTGTAAGCTGAATGAGCGCTCTGTGAGCTCCTTGCTTTTTATTAGCATATCATGGCTTGTGAATCATGGTGCTTTAGTAAAGGGCTGGTATTTCTCTTAGTGAAAAGTAAGTCCTCCTAACATTCTTCCCAATTTGTTAGAAGTTTTTAGTTAGTACAGCAAAGAAACAACTGCCAGGCATTTATGTATGTGCATAAAAGTCCTTAATTGGCTAACAGACGTACTTCAGTATTATTCCCAGGAACTAAACATGTCTTGTACTCTGGTGGTATTCTTAGCTTGAGAAACAGATAACATGCAATATCCAGTGAGTCACTGTGCCCAACACTGCTTTTCCTTCACCGTGGTTTTAAGGAGGACAAATGCTTTACTTTCCCATCTCTATGTCTAATTTTAGTATGCCAGCAGGCCCAACGACTTTCAGGCCACCTTCTTGGATAATGTAATCCAAAACATGAAAGCTTCAAAATGGCTGGGTGTTACTGCTGTGCTGTCTGACATTGTATCTCTATATAAAACATCTGTTCTTACTTTGTGGATAAATACACATGGTCCACTAGGTGGACATGAGGGAGATTTGGTTGTCTTGTTACAAAGCAGAATTTGGCTCCTGGTATGTTTGTGACAGTCATAGAAGAACCATAATCTGTTCTTCTTATCCTTTTGTGTTAATGGACTACTAAGGGTAAATGTCTGTCTTGAAAGGAAGAAATATCTTACAGGGCAAAATACCTGTTTTTATATTTTCTTACCAAGCATGTGACTTGTCCAGAATATACTTTTATCTCTCTCTTCTCTCTCTTTCATCTGTGTACACACAAAATAAAAATGAGGATTTATAAGTAATATTTTCATAATGTTGTTAATGCATGTCTTGTCCAATATTATGACCAATCATAAGTCATGGCTGAATTTGACTTTGCTGTAATTTTCTGCTATTTATAGCAGAAGAAATTCCTTGTGCTCTATATAAAGCTATTTTAAATAGGTTTTGCAATCAGCCAAAGCAGCAATATAAACTAATCTAAAGCTAGTGTAAGGAACTTTAGCTACAAGTATAACTGCAGAGAAGAAACAAAAGCATTTAAAAGTCAGTAACATGCTGTATATGTTTTGAAAACTTGTAGATTTATTTGAGGCAGCCTGCCAAAGACAGCGTTTATTTCCTTGCAGACTTTGGGATAACAGTGCTGCATGCCCGAAGTCATGTAGAAATGTGTTTGAAAGGGGTTTATTCCTGAGCTTTTTTCCCAGTATTTTAACCCATTGTTCTTACGTGCTTAAGCTGAACCTAAAATACTTTTTATGTGTGATTTTTACATGTAGTACTGGATTCTAGGGGAAAGAAAAAGAAATTTTGCATGACTGTATACATGAAAAATAGCATTTTATACAAACATTGGCTCATTTTAGAAACTGACAATTTAGATATTTTCCACCCCAAAGTGTCTTTGAAATTATCTGAGTTGTTTCATGAAGTGGTTGGGAAAGTGCAGCCATGTGTTACCACGTGGTTATTGGACAACTGCTTTTAAAAACATTGAAAAGTGAAAAAGAGGAAACACATTATTAATGTGATTTCAGTTATTTCCCATTATGTACCTAAAACCACATCCTACAGTGTGTCTGATTTTAATTTTTTACTTAAAACATGGTTTAATATGGCTTTAAATTCACTGAGCTCTGTGGAGATAGAAGTTGGTGGTATTGATTGAATTCAAAGCAAAGTTTTGTCTGTACAAGAACTTGATCAATCTTTTAAAATAAGCAATTCTTTATACTTGTTAGTAAAAGTGGTTCCATATTTAGTTTTTTGCTGTTTATGTTTTTTCAGGATTTATCTATAACAAAGTCTCTCTTATATTTTTTTTTTTTTAACACAGATACCTATCCATTCCAGAACTATTTGCTACAACCAGAGACTGAAATGGCATGACTGGAATTTTAAGTAATATTAGCTTTGACAGTTTCACCATTTTCTGAGGACTTGGAACAGAATTTGAACTCTACTTCTGCACTATCCTAGGTTATAATGCCATCCTTTTCTAATGAGGGAGGTATGCTAGCCTTGGATTTTTAATATGGCCTATTAATTATTCAGCATAGTTGCACTGCTAAATTGCGATGAAGTACGTTCATATTTTTAGTTCATTTGTATATGATATTTGAGATATAAAAATGTTGATAGTTGCAACATTATTTTTCAAAGATAACCATGGAACTGCTCCTCTGACTTTGAGTTCGGAACTACCCTATCAAAGCACAATTAAAAGAAAAGTCAGAAAGAAGAAGAAACATGGAGTCATCACTGCAAATATTGCTGGCACAAAATACGAAATTGGTAGGAAGCTGCATATTTTGTTTTCATCTTAATTCGTTAGCCATTGGTGTAAGCTAATTACTAACTAATGGCGTGAATTAATGGACTTTGCGTCAGGCTCACACTGAGACATTTCCAAAGGAGTTTATTTTGTAACAAACCTGGAGTTTTCTTGTAACATTGAATTAATTGCTTTGAACACTTTGCATCTATTAATCTCCATTTGTTACTCAGGGAAGGGCATGAAGAGTAAAACCTTAAGTAATCAAGAAGGTTGTGGAAGAGTCCTTTAAATATGTGTTACGTGTGTGTTTGGAAGTCTGCGTAAATCCTTGAAACATGAAGAGTATAAATTTAAATACTTTAATTATTGTACAGAGGCTTCTCTATAAAATCTGCTAATGTTTTGTATTTCCATGCTTGGTGCTAAAATTTTTTTTCCTAGAATCAGTTATGCATGGCACATAGAATTTAATTTTTTATTTATTTCTTTAAATTTAAAATAATGCATGCATCTGCTTTTGTTACTCCTGTGCCTTGTCTGAGGAGGCATTCTTGTCCCTATCTGCAGTGACACTTATAGGCATCACTGTTTTCAAATTAACTTATGTCATAATCAAGATTAAGTCTAACTGCTGTACAAGTGGCCTTTTACCAGATGATTGGGGAAGACGTGGAAGCTTTTTTCAGTTCCCATCAGCAACTGTGCTCTGATTCCTGCCTCAGCACAAAGTGCTGTAATGTTGTAATGGCACGTTTGCAATAGACTGATGGAAATATTGCAAGATGATTAGCTTGCATGCTAACGTTGTTCTTAGACAAAGGATCATATATTGGAAGTGTTTAAAATCTCATCTGATTTTTTAAATTTGGAAAATTAATCTCTTTCACTGTTTCAAAATAGTCCCTATGTATGTGATTTCTTCATAGTTCGTGTAGTGATACAAGAAATGGGATTTGTGAAAACACGTGATGAAGATGAAACAGCTAATCTTATATGGAGTGATTGTGCTGTGCAACAAGAGAAGATTGCTGAACTTCGGAACTATCAGGTAGAGTGGTAGATTTTTGACATGTTTCAGTAAACTGCTTCACGCTGAAATATTCAGTAATCATTTGCATGGAAGCCAAAAAACCCCTCACAAAACACAATCGACGAGACTGCAATAAGACCATACCACTTCATATCTTAAAATTTCATTCTCTTTTCCAGAGTTATTTGTTCATAGCAGTTGGAATCTGGTATTTAAATATTTGGGGCTGTTCTTTCATGCTTTTGTCTGCCAGTTGGGTGTTGTTAATGATCAGTTTGCAAGAAGATGCAAAACACCATTTATGAATATCTCATAAGCTTTTTAGCAGTAAGTTAACCAACAGATTTCTGTGATTACAGATTTCTGTGTTTATGTTAACAAACAGATTTCAGATAACTGTGACAAACAGTCACAGTTTCTATGAATAAATAGTTTGGTTTTTTGACCTTTGCTTTGTGATAGCTTTCTTTTTTTCTAGATAGCTTTGTGAATAAGAGTATGATAGTCTCATGTATGCAGTGAAATCCACGGGCACTTATGTTGATGGAAGAGAATACAACTCACAGCATCCTTCGTATTGCTAAGAATATGTAGTATAATGTAAGATATTATCTTAAATAATTTGGATGTAACCCTATATATGTTTGTCTGAACATGCAGTTGATTGTATTAGATATGCCAGGAAAACTAAAAATATCAACTAACTTCCTTTTTTTCCTACTTCCTCAGAGAATCAACCATTTTCCAGGAATGGGAGAGATATGCAGGAAGGACTTTCTGGCAAGAAACATGACTAAGTAATATTTCTTTTACTATTAAGAAGTTTTCCAGATATAGTATTTAATGCAATACAATATGGAACTATTGCTTGTAAGGTTTGTTCATTTTTATTAAGAAACTATGACAGAACCAAGAATAATTTCCAAAGTTTTTTAATAACTAACTTTGGTCCTGAATCTGTAGTATTGGAGTGGGCTACTGTATCTCTCCAAATGACTTCAGAGGAAAATGATGTGGGTTCAGTTCTCTGTCTACACATTGAAGAATGTAGGTGAGCCCTGAATAATTGTACAATGAACTTAACCCATCATATGCCCAGGTATATATCCTATAATTGTAAAATAGAAAAAATAACTAGTATGTGGATGAGTGGTGTGTCTGGACACAATCCTGTGCAATAGGATAGCCCTCCTTGAGCTGGGAGGTTGGACCAGATGATCCAGTGTATTTATATAAAAAATAAGTCAGTGAGGCTCATTTGCCTAGTTACAAATTCTCCTCACTCTAGTGGAATAACTGAGTTCTGAAGAATTATCCTACCTGGGAATCTGTGAATAAGACCTGTAAGAAAACAATACTAAATAATGACAGCCTGGAAATAAGGAAAAGTTTTGGGATAAATGTGTCAATATTTTGGTTATTCTAATATAAATTAGTTTGAAGAGCAATTATTAATAATCTTTTGGCTCCCAATATTACTTACACTGCATCTACTGTTACCAGAACAGAATTTGTTTTCATATTAATGTAATGAATGTGCTATCTCCTCTCTCTCTCTCTCTCTCTCTCACTTTCTTTCTCTTTCCTTTTCTGTTTTGTAACTCGGACACATTGCCTACATGTCCTACGTGTGGACCAGAGCTCCCATGTGTCAGTAGTGCTGCACAAGCACTTTTCACTGCCCCTTCCAGACTTAAACTCAAAGTAAAAACACAGAGATAGCACATGGAGGCAAAACCAACTATTTGGAGAGGTCTTGGAAACAGTTGGTCAGCTTTGTACACAGTGGTATCCCCACATAGTGCTACAGTTCTATGATTTAAAAGAAAAAAAGGTAAAATGCACAGAAGGTTCTTGTTATCATGCACATATTCTTTCAAATACAGTCTGATTATGCCTCTCTCAACCTACTGAATTCTGAGTTTGAAACACAGTTTGAAGTTACTCAATGCTCAGATTGCACATATGGATAAGATGAGAATAATTTTTCTGATATTTTAAATGGGTCAAATATCTATGTTGTGACTTCACTTAATATCAGTAGGTGTAGCAGGGTTTCAATCAGTCTGTTTTTTTCTCAGTACTGGCCTCTCAACTCATAATTTATAAAAAACAGAATGATATGCCTTGAGACTGCTTGTGAAATCACAAGTTAGTTGGGATATATGGTTGAGCAAGCTCTTGCCTGTAGAGTGCAGGATTTCATTCCCTGCAGCTGTTGTTCTGTCTTTACATTTATTTAAACGGGATTACAGGAAGACTAATTCTATTCTCTTACTTTTCTGCTGCATGCTGTCTTTCCTATTCCCATTACTGACTCGACTGATTACTACCATTGACAGTTCATGAAGCTGTCTTGGGAATTGATGAGGAGTAGAGTCTTTTTTTCTTTTACCTCTGCATTTGATGTTACACTGATCTCACCCTTCTATTTTATGCAAGTTGTTGGGGATGGAGTGAAAGAGCAAATCTACCTGACTCTGAAATGCAAATACTATTCAGGAGGAAACGCACTTCAGAAATTCCTTTTACAGCCAATACCCAGGATCTGGATCACAGGACAATGTGCTTTTCATATGCAGAAGAGTAGAAGGGGGCACTGTAATATGTAGCATGTGTAATATGAAAGAAGGCAATCCAGAAAAGAAAGTGTAGGAACATGGAGTAATGCAACAGATGGAAAGAGGAATGTAAACAAGTATGAGCATCATTTTCAAGGGTAACAATCAGAGCATAGAAAAGAAAAAATATTAAAAGAATTGCCACTGTAGGGCCAACTAGGTCTTGGATCTTAGATGAGAGGTCCTCATATGAAGGATAAGTGTACTTACGGAATGAATACAGTAAGTGGGGGAGAAGGTGCACAGGATGAATGCATCCATCTATGAGATGGTGTTTTTTGCAGCTCCTTTGTTGTTACATTTAAAAGGTTCATGAACTGATCATGGCCAAGAATCACTCTCATCCATGCCTATGCACTAACTTCTTTTCATACATGTAAAATCAGAGGATTTTGAAACCTAGCAGTGGAACCTGCATTATTGGGCTGACAAGTCATGTCTTTAGCAAACTATGTACTGTTCAACACCTTAGATTCTTTTGAACAGAAAGTGCTCTGAGATCAAGAGCACAGTCTGACCACATCTGTGAGCTAAAATAACACTCAGAAGATAATTCTCAGACCTCCTGATAAGGACTGCAAGGACCAAAGGATAGAGCAGTACAGTGAAAAAGTGATTACCAACAGCAGTGGACAGCAGATAGGGCTATTGTAATGGAATAGGCCTGGATTCCACAAGCTACTTGATGGTTTTCCTAAGCCCTTTCTGAACAGGGCCACGTGAGGAAAGAACAGAGCTGAATTCTTCTGTTGAAAGTTTTAGTGAGCCCCAGAACTTGTAAACAATGCTGAAGTATTCCACTTCATATTAAGTGTTTGCGATCTACCCAGTTAGGCATCAAAAGGAAAAGGTATATAGAACTGATGTACTTGCAGTACAGAATAATATTAATGTATCTTGAACACCTTGAAGCTATATTCATTGAGTAGGAAGTGTGTGTATTGAAACCCTTGAGTAAGTTAAATGGCAAGTCTCTGACATGTAACAGGATGCACCTGATAAATAATCTGGAGAGGGATTTAAACTAACACAGGAATGCCTTTTTGTCTGAAAATAAGATAATTTCTGCCTAGATAAGCCACTCAATTGGCAAAGTAATAACACTTGTAAATATAGAGCTGATGGAGAGTATTTTAACAATATGCATGAATCAGGAATTCTAATACCTACTTATGTTTTGTAAGTTTTCCTGAATATTTAGTAGTTTTCATCAAACCAGATTTCTACAAATAATAGCACTTCAGGACGACTGTAGCTATTGTAGTTTCTTCAGAGTACTTGTTGGGGAGTTGGCTACACAGTTTGGTGACAGCATGTCTGTTTTACTAGTGGGGCTTGGCTACAGTCCTAGCCTTACAGATGTTTCTGACAACTCTGTTTTTTCCATTAATATTTAAGCCACTTAGAGAAAAAGTATCTTATACTGCATCAGGAGCATTATGTAGGCTCATAGTAGAAATGAAAAATGGAAGTGTTTTTGCCACTTTTACACTTAAGTTATCCTGATGCTATTAGCTTTCAATTCAAAAGGAGAAGTATTCCTAAATCTGTATTCAATTAAAAAGTTTTAAAATTCATCATAGTGCTATTTTTAAAAAGAAAAAGAAGTTGGGGGATTTCTTATGTCTGTTAATTTCTCTTTGAACTTCTAGTCGCTTTCTGTTGGTCTGTGAATATTTGTATTTTAGATGTGTCCACTCTATGTTATAGAGTAGTTGTGAGTTACTTGAACTAATTTCATACAAGTTTTTGTATGTTCTCTGAGTACATGAAACTAGCTAGCTGCACCAGTATTTAACTCAGAAAAGACTAAATTTATTCTGCTGGGAACTATGATACCAGTTTTCCTAGTACCACCATATCCACATTGCTCCTATAATTTGTCTGTTAAACAGTATTAAAACAACCCATATGTGTCTAAACCATACTGACAGTGTGATGTGGGTGTATATTCCTGTCTGCCACATACGCAGTTTTAGGTGATGGAAACTTCTACTAACTAAATTCTTAACCATTCTTCCTCTTCTATTTGTCTTTTCTACACATACAACAGAGCTATAAAATGAGATATACTCAGTACCTCAGCTGCTATGGCTATTAAAGCAAGGGAGACCAGTACCTTGCTGCATCATTTAACCAGATTCAGTTTCAGAGTTTGTTTCCTGACAAAGTCTTAACGTTATATTTATTGTAGTTCTCCTGTTCCAGTGCCCCCTCCCCTCTGCCCTTTCCCCCCCTTCCCTGCCATTTGGTCTTACTTTGCATGTCTTTGCTTTCTTTTGACTAAATAAGGTGCTCTTGGAATCTTAATCCAGCTACTGCTACTGAACATAATTCCATACAGAAGGTGAATGAGTTGCTTGGCCTGCGTCGGAGTATATTTACTAGAATTCCTTACTTTTTCCTTTTCAAAAGGAATAAAAAACTCTTCTTTAATTGCTTCCATTTTAATTTTAAATTCAGTCCTTGTTATTAATATTTTTTGCACCCATGAAGAAACTCCAAATATCCCCTATCCTCTTTTTTGTGTGTTGATCCTCATACCTCCCTAAACACATTACACTAAGAAAATTAAAATACTTGCCAGATATCTCCCTGTCCCTCCCCCCAAGAAACCCCCTCCATATTTCTAAAGTATTTCTAAGAATATGAATAGCATTAAATCATCTGACTAACTGGCCAAAAATTGTAACAGGAGTGAGATGGATGCCAAGAAAGGAAATGGATGCCAGTAACAATAAGCACATTTGATAATAAGCAAAAATGCACGAGGTAGTCTGCTTTTGAATATAACATATACATATGAATATGCTACAGAGCTCAAACTGTTATTAAAGAGATGTAGAAGTTTGATTTCATATTACAGAACGTTGTTGAAAAAGTTTCCTTGTCAAATTATCATAAGTGCTTTCTAATCCTGAGGATTAAAACATCAAAGAAGTCAGAAGATTTTAACTCAATTAACCTATTTTTGACAGAATGATCAAGAGTCAGCCTCAGGAGTACAGTTTTATTCCTCGAACATGGATCTTCCCTGCAGAATACACACAGTTTCAGAACTATGTAAAAGAACTGAAGAAGAAACGTAGACAGAAAACTTTCATAGTCAAACCAGCTAATGGTGCAATGGGACATGGGTAAGTTGTGAGTTAACTTCAGTTTTCTTACCCATTAAAGGTGAAATCCCAGTGCTACTTATGACATTAACAAAAGCTGTGTATAAGGAGGAAGATTGTATTTCAAGTTGCATGAAGGTCCATAAATAGGGTGAAGGCTTCACAAGCCTCAAATAAGCTCAAATTATTACTAAGATCACGATAATTTTATTATGAATTTATCTGCTGCACTTAGACTTATGAGGTGAGATCATATTTGGCATAAATGGGAGGGGTTTGGTGGCTGGAGGCTGCAGGGGTGTAATGTGAGAAAAGGTCAGGATGTTTCCCATCTCTGAGACCAGCCCAAACACCCCATTGCATTCCCAAACTGCCGCCAGTCAGAGCAGCAGAAATGTGTTTGAGAGCAACACCACAAAGTGTAGGGGAGACAGAGGGAATGACGCTGGAAATGTGCCTGGAGGTGCATTCTTACAAGGAGGTGACACCCATGCTGGAGGAGGGACACCCCTGAAGAGACTGTGACCTGCAGTTGAACTGAAAAAAGTTTTGTCTGTGACATGGCTGCTCAATAAGAATCCAATGATATAAATATTGCAATTGTATTACTAGGTCTTTTTTTTTACATATTTCAGTTTTAGCTTTTATTGCTTTTAATATCAATTTGGACTCTACAATATAGTAAAGCTCAGTTATTTAGAATATGTGAAAATTACTATAAAGATAAGGCCCCTAAAATTTTTCATTTCCTCATTTTTCAGTCCTCTTGGTAAGAACAAAGATAAGCTGAAGGGAAGGGTACCAGCATAGTTCAGAGAAAGGCCTGGAAGGTGCTTTGGAATATTAGAAATATTCAGCACCAAAACTCTGAAATGTATCATAAATAATAGAGAATAAGATTAAGGTAGCAAAGGTCTGGGAATTTTTAGGTTAATAATTGTATACTGAGATATTAGCTTTTACAGTTATTTAAAAGCCTGTGTAGTTATTGACTGGGAGTTCACAATTCATGTGTAAACCTTTTTTTGTTCTGATATGGGAAAACTGGAAATACAGAAATGCCAAGCTTAATCTATGCCATTCTTAGTCATGCAGATCAGTGTCCTGCTTTGCAAATATCATCGCTAAGTCAGGTTAGCACTGAAAGTTCTTTGCAGCCTGTACCTTGGGCAGAAGTTGTGACAAAGACTGGAAGTCTATTTTTAGAGCTGCATGGGGAGTAATCACAGAAGTGGGAGACTGGTCGTTCTGCCAAACAATTTCTAAGTGTAGAGCAAACCCATTATTACAAATTGTTGAATCAAAGCAAGCAGAAAGTTATTTTGAAATGGCTCATTGCCTTTTTTCATCCAGTGAAGCACCATGAAGGACAGGAAACCAAAAGCTGTGTAAGGGAATGGAACTTTTTCTCTACCCTAAAAACTAGATATGTACATCTCATTCTCCAGGTAGACTTTTGCCTGACTGCCTGGCTGCGTGACCATGAAAATGTATTTCATAGAGTAATGTTCAAGTTCCACATTTTAAAATTAACTTTTTTTTTTTTTTTTTAAAAAAACAGAATCTCTTTAATAAGAAATGGAGAAAAATTACAAGCTCAGGATCACTTAATTGTTCAGGAATATCTTGACAAACCATTTCTTATGGAAGGCTACAAATTTGATTTACGTGTGTATATTCTTGTAACCTCCTGTGATCCATTAAAAGTATTTTTATATCATGATGGACTGGTGAGAATGGGCACGGAAAAGTATCATCCCCCCAGTGACTCAAATTTGGTAAGTTGGCGTTGACTCCAGTTTATTGTTTATGCATATAGATTTTCACCTGTTTGGAGGAAGTAAAAATAAACTGGGTCATGAGATTTAATTTGATGGTCATCTGGATGAACTTCTGCATTGTCATTGAAGAGAAGAAATTAAAATGGAAATACTTAACTTATGCTATTTTATCAAAATCATGAGTATAATCATATTATTGCTTATATATAAAAATTTTATATGACTTTGCATGTATGTATGCTAGATATATATATTTAGATATTTTCTCCAAGAAAACAAAAGATATCAATTATTGACATTCAACCCAGAAAAAAAATAAAGTAAATCAACTCACTTCAAGAACAGCCACTTTGCTTTTATGTTCACCTGAGGTTCAGTCTGGGCTGGGGTTGGAGGTGGTAATAAGGTTTATCTCCTGCTAGGTCATTGTTTAACATCCCTGAAGTTTAGAGCCTCTGCTGAGGGTCCTGCAAGGTTTCAGCCATTGTGTTGGGAACTTCTGCAGAAAAGAGAAACCACAAAATAAGGGACCATTGTGTGAGGGGGTCACTGCAGCCCCTGCCCACGAGGGGATCTGCTGTTGCCCCTGTTTGTCAGTGACCACTTCAGCATGGGCAGCAGCACAGACCTGGCAGCTTTAGGATGATTCAGTAGGGCTGCCTATAAACTTAGAGAAGACCAGCAAATGGTAAGGGACATGCTAAAGATTTTGGACACTTTCATCCTCTTGTTCACTGTATAGCATCTTGTCGTGCTGAGAGGTTGTAATCCTTTTCTGGCACAGACCAAAATGCAGATGTCTAGGAAAGTAGATTTGAAGCATTGGGAGGCATTAGTAGATTTGAGTTTCTTATACCTCATTCTGTATTCCATTGCTACTGTATATTTCTTTTTCCATACCATATACTTTTAGAGCAGCTTCAGTGTAATTATGGAGCAGACAACAAATGTAGAGCCTTTCTCCCTACCTGCAGTTTAAAATTGTGACTGTGTCTTGGTGGACCTTTGTAAAACGCAGGTCTAATTTGTAGCCCAGTACAAATGCTAGTTTTGGAAGAGTGCCAGTACTATATTTGGAATAGCTTGCTTTTAATGTTTTTGTTTTGCTACTAATCTTGGCATTAGCAGCACTGGAATATGTGGTGAGCGGATAAGTGGAACAGGCAGTTGTTTCTGTGTTCTCACAACTGCTCATGTGCTCATGCTGTGGTTTGTCTATTGTATGAAATCACCTGGCTTGTCACTAATGTCATTGTTCTCTGGATGACATTGTTCCACAGTGACATTATTCCAAATAGCTTCAGACTATTAGTTCAGATCTTTAACAAACACTTTTTTTTTTTTTTTTGTAGTCTGAAAAATAATTACTTTGGTCTGAAATAAAATGAATTTTATGGGAAGATTACAGTTATGATGACTCAAAACCAATAGATTTCAGAATGATTCTCAAAGGAGTAATTGGAAGCCATGAGAGGAATTCATTACTTCTAGTGCTACTACAATATGTGGTTAACTAGCTTGGAATTAAATTTATTTGTTTTGTTAATTTCATTAAGTTTTTTTAAACATATGGAAGTATAGTGAGATAAATGACAGCAGAAGGCTTGTGTTATTTATCAAAGAGGAATTGGAACAGAAGGCTAATGGTCAACTTAGAATATCAGCTACTCTCATGTATGTAATCGAACATGACAGGGAACTGTGATGAGAACAGTCATCATGGTAGTGTAAGTGGAAAGCTGAGCTAATATCTGCACTGGGAGATAATGTAAATGTACAGATCATGATTTATAAATTGGCCTTGGAAAGGGAATTTTTTTTTTAATTCAACAGATAACACGAATCTATTGCTGGTGACATTTTGCTCCTTAAAGTAACTGTAGTACTCACTCATTTATATAATCATGTCTTGAAAGTTACCTCTCTCTGATGTATGGCTACCAGCCAGTTAAAAATGAGCAATTTTGGCAGATATCAACGTGGCAGATGAGTTTATATGTAAAAGATATTTTAAAGTATTACTATCATGAGAACATTTCTCATAAATAAGCTACAGTGAAAACTGAAATGTGGGATTGTCTATGAAACAGATGCCAGAGTGTTTTGTAGCACTTTTGAAGTAGCACTTCAAAATACCATCTTTATTGTTTGCTTCTTGTGGAATGTAATCATTCTGTAACTTATCATAATTGATTTTCGTGTTGGTAGGTAGTTGTTTACATACAGACCTGTAAAAGTGGCAGATATATTATATTAACCGGATGTTGAGTGGTAGATCAGTTGGCTGCAACTGGCTTAAATACGAGTCCAGGTTTTGTTGGCAGAAGGTTAGAATGTCCAGCATTCAGTAGAGGACATGTCCAAGAATTGTAAACACTAAATGTGCGTATAGTGTATTTGCAAATATCAAATGTTTGATTATGTCACTATTGATTTAGTGCACTTTTTAAATTATCATTACTTTGAATTTACCATTCTAGGGCTATATTTAAAGGGGTTTTTTAATGTCCTCTCTCCTTTTTTTTTTAGAGTCAATTGTATATGCATCTGACTAACTACTCTGTCAATAAACATAATGAACGCTTTGAACGGGATGAAACAGAAGACAAAGGAAGCAAACGCTCCATAAAATGGTTTACTGAGTTTCTAGAAACAAATAATCTTGATGTCTCCAAATTCTGGAGTGATATTTCAGTAAGATAAACTAATGCACCTTTCTTTATTCTGTATATGCTTCAAAAATTGCTTTTGTTTTACTGCAATCCAGAATGATTTTTGAAACTTTATTAATCCAAATTCTCAGCAATGCATGCCACAAAGGACATACTATAAATGATTGTCATGTTTTTTAAAAGACTAACTTCAAAGTCTGATTACAAATTTAATGTTAACATTTTTCAGAGGACCAAAAGGCCTTTCACATAAACATGATACAAAGTAACCATCCCTTTTAAATTCTTGGAGACTTTTCTAGAGTATAAAGTGAATTTTATCTATGATTATTTACAGAATTATAGTCAGTATTGTATGTATCTGTGGACTTAAACCAGCACCACTGAAGTAGTTGTGTTACAGGTGTCTTTGTTTGAGGAATAGGCCTAAGACTGTTAGAGTTTAGAGCTGTATGTATGATTCTGAGAATACTTACTGAAAATTATATTGCAAGATGAAATGGGGGAAGATTGGCTATACTCTAGTATGTTCCCAATGTGCTTTTATTATTTAACTTATTGTGTTTCTCAAAGTTCGTATGTACCATGGATAATATAACAATGTAGTCTAGAACTGCATGAAATTATATATGTTGTTCTATAGGAATAGTTTATTTATTATAGACTATTTGTTTGGTATAGCAAAGTTTTTTTTGATAGATACATAACTGAAATTTAAAGTATGAAAGTATGAAACATGAAGTAATTCAGTATATATTGGTGTCTTCTCTCCTGATGATTTTTTCTGAAACAAATTCCTACAGGAGCTGGTGGTGAAGACTCTCATAGTTGCAGAGCCACATGTTCTTCATGCTTATCGCATGTGCAGGCCAGGGCAAGCGCCAGGAAGTGACAGTGTCTGCTTTGAAGTCCTGGGATTTGACATTCTGCTGGACAGAAAACTAAAACCATGGCTCCTAGAGGTAAACCTCTTTATACAGATGTAAAGTAAACTTTTCGGAATAAAGTTAACTAAGCCCCAGCTGAGTCCATATTTATGTATGAAAACTTGCAAAAAAACCCCTGTGCATTGCAGGGGGTACTGTTGTTGAGTGCATAAATGGTGCTTTTTCTGCAACATCCATATGGGAACACTACCTTGCAGTGATTTTGGATACTCAAGTTAAAGTAATTGTTTTTCTGGAGAGATGTTGCATTTCAGATATTTTTGAAAGTTTCAATGGAAACTTCGATGTTAATCTAGCTGTGACTATAACTGAAGGATGTTGATTATAGCAACTTGTTGCTAAATAGATTTCCTTCATGAGCATTGCTATGTAATATGGCTCTGGCAACTTTTATGAATATATGCTCTTCGTTTTCTCTCTTTTGGGAATATGTGTACTCTCCTGTGCTTTTTAAAGGCAACCCCTTAAACAGAGAAAACTAATTCAGTATACATGAACTACTGCAAACAATTGGCATAAATGGACTGGAAGAAACATTTCTCCTCCAATATGTTTGTTAGTGGTACAGTTGAGCTTAGGTGGTGCTCACACACGTTTTCAAACAGGAATATTTGAAGCTTGTCTGTTGTGTCTCTTTAATTACACTATTAATAACATACAGAGGAAGCTCACTTGTGTTTTTTCAGGTTATCTTATATCATTCTTTTAACTGGTTGGTAGGCTGTGCAGCTGGAAGGAAAAACTGAGATGTATTTATAATTGTTTATTGACAGTAAATCATAAGTATGAGTTGGCTACTGATGAGCAAAATGTATACAATTAATTTACTGAATTATAACCTCATTCTCAGACCATTAATACTGCCAACAATTGTTTTGTCATGCTTATTTCTCTCAAGGGTTCATTATAATTTTAATTAGAAAAATAAAATTCTTGCACTGTTGCCATGCAGACATAGACGTATTTGGTGGCTTTGATGTTCTTGCCAAAAGCAGCACATGACATGAACTTAGTCTGTACTACATTGACATCGTTTGTTTTTGTCCAGTGAAGCCTACTGTCCCTTTGATTCAGTGCTACACTTCCAGATTATCATCTATAAAGTGCCTGTAGCTTGCATATAGTAGTTGTATGTAGTTAGTTAAGTGCAGACTGAAGTTGGTTCATGTAACGTTTCATCCAGCCTTGTAACAAGTGGTGACAGAGCTCTTCTATTAGAGATGGTGAGTCAGCCTATGTAGTAAATCCATTCTAAAGGACACGCCTCTATCTCCTCTGATGTTTACATGAGGTATGGAGATTTTGGGGGGTTTGATTCACCACTTACGATAATGGGTCTCAGAGGAGAATCGTACTATCCCATCCTTCCTGTTTATGAGAGAGAGAACTCATAAAGTAGTTAAATGCTGCTAGGGTATTTTGATTTATTGGAGAACACTTCAGGACTTGGGAGTTGTGTGCCTAGTTACTATTTTTGGTTTTTTTTAAATACAAAAGTCTTAAGTATTTCCTTTTCTGCTTTTGATAATACTGGATTCTTCCCCGGATTTCCACTCTTAAACTCTTTCCACCATTTTCCTCTGGCCAAAACTCCCTTAGGGGAGTGAATCATTCTTTCTAACAGTGGTAACAAGTACTGATCCCAAGGCCCTGAATGTTCCCAGTGTTATGGGAAATTTTCCAAAATAGGACTAGGATGATAAATGTAGTTTCATGTTTGTATGCCTCATGTAGCTCTTCTGTTATAAAGATAGCCCAATAAACTATTACAAGAAAAAAGTTGTGCAACATATTATAATGACTGCTTTTCTGAGTTCACTTTTGCTTATATTGCCTTGATGCATTGTAGCTCTCCTGCTCCTTGATGCTACTAAACTTCCGGAACCTTCTACCGAAGAGAGGGCTGTGGGAAACGCATGATTGCCATCTTGTGGCACCAAATGTTTCTGGCAGGCATCTGTGCAGTCCCAGCAGCCTCCCCCCGATATTTCTGTGTAGCAACAACTACCTAGATCTCCCTTCAGTTCCCATAAAATCTGGTTTTATTCTTTTTGACCAAAATTTTCAAGTTAGTTTATTTTATGTAAGAGGCAAAAATCATACAGTTGAAGTTCTTGGATGGACTTCAACCTTGTTCAACCTTATTATGTCCAGTTGGGATCACAAAGCTGTGATCACTGGAGAAAAAGATCACACATGTTTTTGTAACTGGCTCAAGTGCAGAATTCCCAACTTCCGCTGTGATTCGTGCGAGGAACAGAAACCTTATACACACATGCAGAAATTTATTATTTAATGTAAATGAACTAGCAACATCTATTCAAAACTTTTTATCACTCCATGAATGTGAACATCTTAGACCAACTAATTATTACTTATTCCTATTAATGAAGTAGTTGAAGTTCACATACACAAACTTTCTAGAATCTATTCTTTTCCCTCATGTTATGTTTGCCCTGCCTATGTCCTTGGAGGTCCAAAGGCCACTACAGGGCAGGAGAGCTCTACCTCTCCAAAAAGAGATGCGTAGATGGTTATAGCAAGTTTTCAGTTTCTTGTGTTCTTCACCAGGAAGAACACAGTGTTGTGATGGTCAAGTTTTTTTCCTCTTTGCTCTTACCTTCACTTTGGAGTTATTTTTATTCATTTACTGCCACTGTCCACTTGCTGGCTGTTCCTTCACTGGCCAGCAAATCCACGTTGTCTTTAAGTTTTACCACAAGTCTTTTACATTTCCTGGAATTGTGCCGTGTGCTCTCTTTTTATCCGTAGGCCCTGTGTTATCTAGCATACAAAGTTGCTTTTCCGCAGTGAACACAATTTGGCCACGGTGATCAGTGTGTGTGCCTGAGTCTCTGGATTTTCAAGGCCTTTGCTATCATCATTTTCTTGGACGTTTGGAGTCCCTCATACAACCTGGTTTTTGTCAATAACCTTCAAGATGTCCCTTCCTGATAAAATTACTGATGGTGTATTAGCACAACCTAGCTGTGTATGTCCCGGGTCTCGGGTCATTGAACTCTAAATAACAGTCTCAGAGCCAACAGATGCACATACAATGATTTGGTAACCAGTTGTTATGAGTACCTATTGTGGCTTATCACTAGTATGTTGTCAAGATTACTGTACTACTGTCTTGCAGATTAGTCAGCAATCATATTTCTTGTCTGAAAATAAGGGATAACCACTTGAAAAATAAGGGACAGTACTTTCTTTTGAAGGATATTTTAAGGGCAAATCAATGGCCTTAACATGCTGTTTTTACACAAGACTTCTCAAGCTTCTCATCCATGACCACAATTGACATAACAAGACACTTTATTCCAGTGAATATTTAGCCTCTTACATAAGTAAAATTATGTGCAGATATCAAGCAGCTGAATAGGGAGACTGATGGTATTTGCATTTCTTGTACTACTTAGACTACAGCCATGTGGAAATACATTTCCAGTGTATCACATTGCATTTTATTGGCACTTGAAAAGAATAAAAGGATGTAAATCAATGTTTGTGCTATCACAATATAGAAGAAAAATAGCCTTTGTGATATGATAGGAGAGGAACAGATCAGTCTAAAGAGGTTAAAAAATTAAATATTTGGATGAAAGTCTTCAAAGAAAAGAATATGTATAAATCTCTTCTCTATTTCTCCTGAATTTTCATGCTCTTTCTTTCAGCATTAGATCTCAGTGCTCACTTTGCCAGCCTGACTGCAAAACCAGCAAACAAGCAGATTCTCAAAGCTGAGAGGCACCGTCAGCTATGAGCGTAAGGGATGGGGAAGCTGGGACTCAGCAACAGGGCACTTGGTGGCTCACCAGCCAGAATAATTCTGTCCCACAACTGTAGAGGCTCTAAGATGTAGATAGAGTACTTAAACAGCATACTAAGTAACCAGTTTTGCCCTCTGCTTTGTACATGCAAACTGTATCTCGCTTCTGATTTGTATGGGGCACAAGGTGTTAGTATTCACTTCGGAAGCTCTTTTGTTTCTGTCCCTTCTGTAACCAGCACTGCTCATTCACTGTCAAGGTGAGATTCCTGCCTCTCATTAACACTCATTGCTCAAATATTAATTTTTATACCAGCCTGGAAGGGGTTCCTAGAGTAAATCATTATTCATCCTTCAAAGCTTTCTGAAAACTGAAGTTCTTCTGCAGGGACTCCACAGCTTGGCAGGGTTATAGGGTAGCTGGTTGAGACTCCTGGCTGTTAAGTGTGTGATTTAGTCTCACTGATTCCCCATTGCATTTTCCTTGTTTCTCTATACTGACAGTAACATTTTTAATCTCTTTTCTTGTACTTAGCTTATAAACTTTTTATTACTGAGACTTCTAATTTTTTTATGTTTTCACACTATGTACTGATTTAATAACATAGATCTCTAGGTGTTGCTGTCAAGTGTATCTGAAAAGTTATTTAAATATTCTAGAGCAGACCATGAATTAGAGGCTCTTTTTGTCCTTGTATAGTTGTTACTTTTGAGAGTAGTATTTAAACTCTTCCTCTGCTGGACCACCATGGCATAGCACATCATCCATTAGAGTGTGTTTAACAGCACTTTGCATGGTAAATTTTCTGGTTGCAGCAACCTTGAGTAGGTTAGACTGGATTCACAGTGCCAGTACTTGAGTGGTGCTCATTGTAACTGTCTGGATAACTTGGTGACTGAAAAGTACATGTCCAGTATCTCTCATCCTCAATACTCTATTTTTTAAAAAAATACAAATGGAAAAGAGTTTCTCCACAGGTATTCTCTTAATCTCTGCTTTATTTGAGAGTCATTTCTCCAAAGCATGTTAAAACGGGTGTGTTCCCAGTGAACCTGAACGTTCCTGAGTATTCTGTATCTCATTTTTTTCAGATTAATCGTGCCCCAAGCTTTGGAACAGATCAAAAAATAGACTATGATGTAAAAAAAGGTGTTCTGCTGAATGCATTAAAACTTCTCAACATACGGTAACTTGTCCTCTTCAGTCTAGATCTCTTTCTGTTGCTTTGATTTTATTTTTTTTTCATTTTGAATGGGACTAGGAGAAAATGAAGACCTTTTTTTCACCTTCGTATTTTCAGAATGTTAATGTTCCCCTTGCTGTCAGTTTTGCTATAGAAATGAACCCAAATTTAATTTTTCTTCTTGCATATGGGCTTGCAAGAACAATGAATAGTAATAGTAATTTTTGTATTTTTTTTTTAAAAAATGATTTTTCAAAGGAGTCTCAAAGTTGGGATATGTGTGCAGTCATGGGCATGGGGTCTCATGGGAAATTTACTTTTGGTGATAGTGTTATATACAGTCAAGTATTATACCCCTCTTCAAGAAGACTTTGTAGTTGGGATATATTGGAAAAAAGCTACACTTCAGGAAAGTAGATGCAACCATGTTTGTACATATTGTAGCAGAGAGTTTATACAGTATCCTTAAAGAGTGAGAATATTGTAGCCATGAAAGTTAATATTAAAATAATTCCAACTTAATGAGTGTTTCAATTCTATGTCTTTATAATAAACCACACTGACTGGTGACTGGTTGGAAATTACAGATGATATACTTGATATAAAAGTGCATCTTATCTTGGCTGCATTGAATTGACATTTCTTAATATTATCTGTGTTTCAGGACAAGTGATAAAAGGAGAAATTTAGCTCAACAGAAGGCTGAGGCTCAGAAAAGATTGTATGGTCAAGGGTCAATGAAAAAACTGTTGCCAGGTTCCTCGGACTGGGAGAAGCAGCGCCACACGCTGGAAAGGAGAAAAGAAGAACTGGTAGGAAGGGGGAAAAAGTGCTGTTTCTTGACCATGGTTTATGCTTTCTTTTTTAAAATTGTCTTGTTTTCTTGATTTGTAGAAGGAAAGACTTGCACAAGTACGTAAACAGATTTCCAAAGAGGAGCATGAAAACAGACACATGGGGAACTACAGGTGAATATTTTTGACTGTATTAGGAGGAAGTATTCGATGCATTCATCAGGAATCATGGAAATAAGTATTTGTGGTAGATGATAATTTTCTGCCAAAAATATGTAGGCATTTGTAGAAAATATATATGTGTACATCAGGTACGTTTTTTCCCCAGGTAGTTTTTTTTCTTGATTCCAGTTTTTTCAGTGCACTTAGGAGTTTGTGTGACATCAGTCACTCTTGTGCCTGTGTGATGCATTTGCTTGAAAGATGTGATTGTTCACATTCAGCGTACTGAGATGCATGACTGCTGTTCTGTAAACACATATGGTCATTCTTGTCATGTTGGGTATGGGGGGAGGCAATATAGGGGTATGATTATTCCTCTGTAAATGAAATAAAATCTGAGTTGTATCTCAGAGGCTTGCCAAAAATTCAGAAAATTTATTGGTGCTGCCATCATCTTTGATAGAGTGACATTTGAAATACTCTGTTCATATTTTTGAACTTTGATTTTGGATCTTAGTAGGCTTAAATGTAAGTACCTTTAGATTCCTTTGTAAAATATGTTCAACAGAGAGCTTTATCTTGTCAGTTGCACTAGGCATCGTCCAGAAAACAAAAACCTAGTGTTATGATGTTTTTATTATTATTTCTTGATGTTTCCTTCAATGAGAAGTAAAAGCAAGGCCTATGAATAGTTGTTGAAAGGGAGCAGAGTATGGCTAGGAAGAGATGATGGCAGTATTTGTCCACTCTATAACATTCATCCAGGATGTGGGAGGTCTGAGTTCACATATTTTATTCTGAATTAGTCAGAATGCCTTTACTGCTGTTCTTCATCACTGCTTTTTTTGAGCAGATGTTATATAATTCCCAGTAAAGTTCTCATTTAAACAGATAGATATTTTTGTGAAATTTTCATTTTTGATGACTTAAGATTTTGCTTTCAAAAAGTCTTTGTAACTTTCCCAGTTTTAATTACATCCTTTCTTGACATGTGTGGAGCTGAACTAGTATGTAAAAACCCTTAAATGTACAATGAAGTGATGAAGCAGTTATTTTCATGCCATTTAGACTGTAAAGAGGAGAAACATCACAATGCTTTAACACATTTTTGTTTTTTTGCTCTCTTTAAAGTCTAACTTATTAAATGATCACATTTTAGGTTTTTTATTCAGTTCTTGACTGAAAATGACCCACATATTCTCCTTATTTGGCTTTTGGGTTAATTTCAATCAATAAAAACACAACAATATTTTTTTCCTGAGGAAAAATTGAAGTGTCACTTCACGAGGAATGTGCATTTGTAAAATGGCAGAACAGCTCTGTGTTTTCCTATAACCTTGTGTTAGAGAAATGGCTGAAGAATCAGTAGAGCCTGAGAAGAAAAGTAATCTTGGCTAGAGATGCAGAGGAATTTTATCTCAGTGTTACGCAGTATTTTTTTTTCCATGTGATAATTCCTCTGCAAAGCCAAACTAGCTTCTGTCAGGCATTGATACAGAATTGTGAAAATTTTGGGTACCAGTATTGCTGCATGGATTAATATTACACTGAACAAAAATCCAGAGAATCCTCAATCAACCTCATCAGACTTGGATTTAACCTATGGATGTCAGCTCAGCAATTGGCTTATCTGCAAGCACAACTAGTTGTAGTAGAAGTCTTGGGACAGCCGAAGTAGGAGCCACGCTGTCAAGTTTTTGTGAATTTATGAGGATTCAAAAGAACGTATACGGCTTTGAAATGGCCTTTAGCTGCAGTCTTATTTCCACATATTTTAAAAACATTATCCTTCCTTTAAAGTATTGTTCGAAGGCATTTTTTCTTCAGTAGAATCCACACCATTAGCATGTGTTGACTGAGCCTAAATTAGAGCTTCTTCAGATGTTTTATGCAAACTGGAACCCTTTTCATTTCTCTCTAGAACTACCCTGAGCCTAATGGTATCATAACTATCTTTTTTTCATTGCAACAAAATCCTCATGACAGATACCTTTTCAAGGAAAAAAAGTCTGAAAAGGAGGTTCAGGAAGGACTCACAAACACATAAAAGTCACATAATCCCAGCACTATATAAATGATGTCTATGCTTTGCCCACTTCAGGCAAAATTAACTTATGGATTACTCTTTGCACTACGTTAGAAATTAAGTTTTCCATCTTCATAATTTTTGGCTGTGTTTCAGGCATTTGTGAGAGATAGATTGGAGTGGTTTTCTTCAAAGCCCATTGTTGCTTGATGAACATGAATAAATCACCAAGTCCTGCTTCTCATATTGTCATAATCTTCTTACCTGTGGTTTTAGAGAATAATGGCATTGGTGCTCTAATGGAAAATCAGTCACCCTATATATCCACATACCAGAATTATTTTTCTTTCTAATAGTGCCTACTTCTTCCTGTTATTTTTTTTGAGGATTGAAGGATTTAGCATTCAAGTGCAGTATATATTCAATCTTTAATTTACATCCTGCCCCTGAAATCAAAGCAATTGTTCAGATTTTCAGTTTTGTGTCCTTTTATTGCTCATACAAATTATTTTGTGGCTCTAAATTTTACATGGAATATTTTCTTAATATTTAATGAATCATTCACACCCACTGAAATTTGTGAGCATTGCAAAACTGGGTTTTGATATACCTCTGGAATGACCTGCATGGTATTTCTTTTGTCTGTCTAATTACTGGTTTAAGCATGAATATGTTGACTGAGCTAAAATATTTAGAGACCAATGTTGAGAGTATATGTTTTATGGTATAATATTATATAATTATTATAGATGGAATGCGTATGCATTTTAGAAGAGGCAGTATTAGCGATGCTACTTTTGTTTCTAGTCTGATAAACAGCTCAGCTTCTATCTTAAACTCTTCTCTTTTTTTCCCTCTGTTAGGCGAATTTACCCTCCTGATGATAAGACACTACTTGAAAAGTATGACAGTTTGTTAGCCACTGCTTTCCAGACGTTTCTTGCTGGAAGAGCAGCTTCACTTCAGCGGGAAATGAATAATCCTTTAAAAAGAATGAAGGTACTGAAGTACATGAAGTATTGCCTTTAGGAGTTACTTATCTTTGAATTCATGATCTTGTGGCTTAGTTTCACGATAATTGTGTGTGATGGCTAATAAATAGCATTTGATAAAGTTTCCATGATTTTATTAGTATTTTTTGTGCAGCTTGTGGGCCAGATCCTTGAATCTGGATGAACTGCAGTGGAGACAGGCTAGATGACTTTAAACTACTTCACCATATCCCTGAACCTCAGCCTTACCCCTGGCAAAACCAGAGCTTGGTAGAAACTGCTTTTGAGCTGGTAATTGCCTCCTTCTTCCTCCAGTAACGTTTCCAGCCTATTCATCCACTTGTATGGACTGGAACAAGAGATATCCTAAAACCAGCTCCACTAGTAAGACTTCAAAAAATTCTGCCTGATTGTCTACTTGTTTAGTCAGAGACAGTACAAAAATGTCTATATTAATAACTGGTTAACTTGATTTAATTTAAAATCTGAGAAATGATTTTGCATCTTTGTAGTTGGAATCATCCAGCAGTTTTACAGGAATCTTTATTCAACCCTTTCTTCAGACTTTTATCTTTAATAAATGTTAAGACTTGATTTTAACTTTCCATTTTATTTTGCGTACAAGGAGAGATGCATGCATAAGAAGGAATACTTATATTTCCTCCTGTGGAGGAGTTCATAGTCCTATTTCAGGAATTAGTAATCAGAGTAATTTCCTGCCACTTTCTGCTTGAATTTTGGAAGGACAGGATATGTCCTGCTTTGAATTGATGAAATTCCTGTTTCTAGGAGGAGGACATTTTGGATCTTCTGGAGCAGTGTGAAATAGATGATGAAAAGCTCATGGGAAAAAGCACCAGGCAGCGAGGACCTAAGGTATTTGACTCATGAATACCAATTTTTTATTTCACTCTTTAGACAAGTATTCTGGGAATTTTAAGTGGGGAATTTACTTAGTTGATCCTAGTGGAAGTTTTCTTCCTGAGACTGCCATGAATTTTTTTTTAAGTATGTAGAGAAGCATCACTACCATTTGTCGAACTAAACCCTATTAAAATTTCAAGTGTTGATGAGATTCTTCTTTCCCTCTCTAAACTATTTTGAGGAATTGCCACGCGTGGCAACAACTGTTGTACAAGAGACTGTTTGATTTCAGTGTATGAAAGGATTTTTATATCAGTAGCCTGTCTCAAAAAAATGCTTTCATCTTTAATTGATTAGTGCCAAAATTAGGAATTTTGAGATCATGGGATAAAAAGCACTGCAGAAGGTCAAAGAATTAATTATCATCTTGGTATGTCTGTAACTTGCTCACTTGCTAAAAAAGTTGTACAGTGTATCTTGGAACCTGTTTCATATCCAAAATCTGCTTTTAATGTGAATGTATATTATTTTTAGCTTAATGCTTTCTGATTGTGTGCATAGTTCATGTGAGTCTTTGCCTTAAATAAACTGCATATCTTTGTAAGCCAGTAAAGATAAATAGTTTGGACTTAGCTAAAATAAGTATGTTTTTTTTGTATCCTGCAAATGTTTTAGGTCAAGTCTGCTTAGAAGAGCCTATATCTATGTTCCTGAGCTCTGGGGGATTTGTTTATTGATGCATGTAAATTTTTTTACAATGTTTTATGTTTCTGATGGCATGGTGTAGAAATCTGTGAATTTAAGTACCAAATGAATGCTGACAATTGTTCTGAGCTTGAAGAGGTACTTTAGATATGTGTAAGAATCCAAAGAGCTACATCTTATTACAGGCATGCATACTGGAAAGAGGATCTACATACCCAATCTGGTATTAAGATAGATTTGCAGGGACCTCATTACAAATATGGGGATTTTATGAGCTAGTGCTCTAACAGCAGTGGATACATTTAAAGAAGAAAAAGAATCCAGTCCACCCAAGCAACACAGTCAATCCACATTCTTCAAGGATTCTTTTCCTTGAGGTTTTGTTTTCACTTCTTTAACATGGGGTCACTCAATTCAAGTTTAACATCTCAATCATGTTTTTATCTTTTTCAAGAAGCCTGTCTTTTCCCAGCAGCTCCGAGAGAGCATCTATCTGTTTGCCTGTGTACTCACAGACCTGATCTATTCTACCACTATGCTGGTTGCACAAAAGCCATTCCCAAGCTGGAGGCTGTAAACGTTTAAAAGGGTACTAAGCCCAAATCGAGAAACCTTTCTCAATTAGATTAAAGATGAATTTTGATTAATTTGTGAGTTAGACTAGACAGTCTTCTTTTATAGCAGACAAATGTATTTCATAGCTTACAAGCTGCTCTACCAATACAATATTGCTTGCACTTACAGGAGAAAAAAAAAATTGCTTATAACCAAAATTTCCATTTTTTTTTTTGCCACAAAATTGTTGAAATCAAAAGGGAAAGCAATGAAACTAGCCTATCCAGGGAGATAGTTTCTTTTCCTTGCAGTGCTCACACTTCATGCTATACAGAATTTCTATTCCTGGGTCTTTTTTATGGTCCTGATACACTTCTCAATCATTTAAACCTTGTCTACAGTGAAGCCATGTGACTGGAGACTTCCCTGGTTTCATAATGTCCTATGCACTCCCTTTGAAATACACATGCTTATTGTGGATGGTCCTTGGATCTTTCACCAAAAGAGCATCACCTCTTTCCTGTAAGGGGTAAGGTGCATGTGGCCAGTGATATGCGTTTAATTGGCCACCTCTTTGTAACTGATATGTGTAGTGCCTAAATGCATATTATATAGAACTGGTGAGTGGGGCAGGCAGTAGAACTTACTATTGCCTGTCAATCTGTCAGGAAAGATGATAATTCATCTGTAAAACTCGTCTTCTTGTAACCATAAAGTCCTACAAAAAAAGAACTGTTTGAATATTAAAAGGTAACATATGCAAGATCTAACAGAAAAAACCCAAAGCAATCATGGGACCAGTACTTTTCACATCATGTTACCCAACATGAAAGGTTCTTTTAGAAGGTCATAAAGTCTGTCCTCCCTTAAAATTCAGTGACTTGCCTGACAGAAGCTACTGTTAGGAGGTCAGTTGCACTGCCTTGGGTGAACTCTCTTCCTTAGAAAAAGGAACAATCAGGACTCAGAAAACTCTGTACAGAACAGCTGGAATAGTTAGGGGAGACAACTGTTTTCCTCCTCTTCCTCCTCCACATGTAGAAACTTATATAAATATCTACATTTGCACATACCTATCTGCATACATGAAGGGTAGAGAGAGGTGTGTGTATATAAACAAGCTTTGCATGTAACAACTATTCCATAATTGCCAGGAATTTCAGCCTTATTTTTATTTGAACATGATTAGGAATTCAGTATAGGAAAAAAATCAAGAATTTCTCAGAATGAAGGCATTTTTTCCTGCAATTAAAAGTTCTGTGTAGATTGAGAAATGCATTCTGGAAATGTCCAGCTTATTTGTAGCCTCTAGAGGTCTCCTTACACCTACACACTGCCAGTGTTCCCCGTGTATCACACTGTACCTGTGCATGCAGGATGAAGGGCTAAGGAAATAAAATAACAGATATTAAAAAGGAAATGAGCAATTATTTTTTATTTTTAATTCATTTGCTATAAGATCAGATGAGTTTGGTCACAGAAAAATCAGGTTAGCATAAAGGGAAAATCAAGGTAATTGCTAAGCAATCAAATATCTCTTACTTTAAGAGGTCAGTTTAAACCCAGATCTAGCTATCATTTATCTATATTGCTTTATGTCATTTCTTTGACTTTTCTTTTTATTCTTTTTTGTTAGTTGATGTGAAGTCTTAGTAAGGATGTTCTTATTGTTCAGTGTAGAATGTGTGAGGAACACATAATGATAAGTGGAAAGAGATCTACCCTAAAGCCCCTGTGAGTTTTGATTGAAGATGTTTATTATACCTTGCATAAATCATCAGGAAAGTCTGATGGATGTATCTCGTTCATACACAGCATTTCATGATTAGGAGTGGTATTTTTAAGAAAGCTGTAAGGCACCATACTTTGTCCTTTTAGCCGATAGATGAATACATATCAATGTGTTCTTTGTGTAACAGCAGTTGTCAGGGCTCTCTTCAATGGAATATTCTTCTTTAACTTCTCTTTATCTGGTCTAACAGCATGGGATTGCATAAACACACTGTCGCTTTCTGGTTACTGGCAGAAATCTCTTCCTTGCTTTGTCTGTAATGGAAGTTTAGGTAGCATATGTTTATTTATAAAGCATATCAGAAACAGTGTGTTTTGTGGCTTTTTTCTGTTATCTTTCTTAATAAATCTGGGTGCATTACATAATGCTAATACATTAGGAAAATTTAAATTCTTTCTGAGAGTTCTTCCGTTTCCCTCTGACTCAAAGTGTATTCAAAAATTATGATATTAATTTCTTTTTTTTTAAATCTGAGCTTTAATTGCAATCCATTAGATAACTAGGAAGATGATACCATCAGCATAGCTTCCTATAGCTGAGAGTTACTGGAAAGAAAATGTAGGAAAAGAAGGTGATCAGATAAGTCTTAGGATAATAGAAGTAATGGAGGATACTGCAGTTTTCATGTCTGACTGATGGCAGATGGAAGAAGAAAAGTTTTTATTTGTTGTTTCTGTTCTTACATCAGTTTCTCTGTCTCCTACTCTTTGATTTTTGTCTTGCAATATCCTTGGAAGTAGCTCAAGATTAATTAACTGAATCCCATGTGCATATGGAACACCAAGAACACCCAGCACAGCTTTCTGTATTCTTCCAGTTTCTGCTCTCTGCAGGATGTGGATTAATAATCACTTTCTTTTTTATAACAGCTGAAGTTCCCTGACATATTTTTCTTCATGTTGATAATTGTTAAACTGTAACATCAGTTATTGCAAATATTACTGAAGGACCTAAAGTGATTGTAAATGGTATTCTGTATCACTTGATCTATGATTTCAAACTATAACTCAATATGTCTGGTAGTGCAAGTCATACATGAAATAAAATAATCCTCCCCCTCCCCCCTTACTATATTATGCTGCTCTTCATGTGAAAAAGATTAGGATTATTATGGAGTGAATTTAATGAAATATTTAAGCATTTATTCTAAAATTTAGGACAAACTTCCGATCTAATTTGTGAGGGTTTATAGCTGTACAGGTCCTGCCTGAATCTGCCTGAATCAGGGACTTTTTTTTAATCTTTTTCTTTAGCCTTTGTGTTCAATGCCAGAAAGTGCACATTCCTTAAGGAAACCTAAGAACCACAGTAGTGATAGTAGCTGTGATAGTGGTAGCAGTGTGTCAGAATCGGGAGAAGAAACTGAAAAGGAAGATCACAATGAAAAAAAAGAGAAAAAAGTTTCATATGATCTTGAAGAAAATAAATACAGATCTTTGGATCGATCAGGTAAGTTAAATAATTACTTCTCCAAATAAGTCTTGCATCGGTGATGAATTATATGAAATTCTTCAGTATTTTAGAATGTATCAACATTTATCTCTTAGGGTTAAACACTGGTTTGCTTGTTTCATTTTCTTTAAAATATTTTCTAAATTAATAGATATAGCATGTTATTTTTTAGAAGTGTATTGTCTCAAACAATTTCATAATGTAATTGCACATGTGTAGTGCTGCTTCGAAAATTATTTTTTTTAGTAACATTTATTTAGCAGAAGACTGAATTAAAAAACTACTACTATTCAGGAGCAGACGAGGGATACCAAATCTACAATATGGAATCCACAGAGCAAATTTTCTCTCCTGTTTCCATATTCTTATAGTCAGGAAACCAGACACAGTAGTTACATACTTTTTGACCTATAGGGCCAAAGAGATTCATGCCCTCTCTCATGAATCTCGTGGATGTTATAGAGGGCTGGCATCTACCTGATTAAAGCTGAATAGGGGGAAGAAATAAATGTCCTTATAGATTGTGGAAATTATGTATTACTAGGGAATCTGACATGACTGACTGCTATGTACATAGCTGTTGTTCAACATACACTGTAGTACAACATATGTGCACATGTGTTGATCATGTATGTTGTTAGTTGCAAAGACTGAAAAATGGGTGTTAAGAGAAATAACAAGTAATTACATTATTCATTTAATTTGTCTGCAGGTAGAATGAACTGGAAATCTTCCAATAAAAATGTAAAATCTCCATCATATTCGTCCCCCACATCATCCACAGGTCCAATAAGGCGTTCTGTGAGCTGCCCTCGTTCGATATCAATATTCACTATGCAGTCACAGGCAGCTGAGCAACGTCCCTATTCAGCCAAAGCATCTCTGCAAATGCAGCGTACATCCTCAGTGAATAGGTCTCATTCTTTAAATCGTAGCCCATCTTCGGCCAGAGTCGCTCAGACAGCCACCCTGGGAACTATGAACTCTTCGGGGGTGAGTTAAAAACAGCAGTTGCATTCAAAATGTGTTCCATTTCTCTAAAACTCAGTAAATACATTACTAATTTTTACAATGTCAGAAAACCAGAGGTACTCTAGTCAAGGTTATTTTGACAGATGCCTGGGAGTATAAGATCTCTGGACCTGTATGGGGCTCAGGGTCAGTGCTGATTGTGATGTTTCAGTGTTCCTGGTGCATCAATACAGATGTTACATTTCGTGAGAAAGGAAAACTAAAAAGTTTTTGTGAGTGGGAAACCTCTCCTGAATAGGTTTTTAAAGATAGAAAGGGTTATTACCTCTCTCAAAAATGTTCTGTGATTTGTTTGGGTACTTCTGATTCTGAAATAAGGATGCACCTACCTTCAAAATCATTACAGTAACAAAAATCCATCCATATTTCAAACCCAGTGTATACTCTCAAGGGTAAATACATTGTACCACAATAAACCATTAGTAAGGCTTTGCATGGGTGTCCATTGTAGAAGAAGGTGTAATTAATCTTCAAACTACTTGTACCTATTTTGCATCTGCTATTGCACTGCAGTACAGCTCTACGTCCAAAATGAACAATTGAAAATTTATATCGGGCTTGTTGTCTTCAGGATTTGCCACCACAATAACTGCCTTAAAAGCCACTTTCTTTCTTTAAGAGGGAAGATAAAGCTGCTTTCATTTTGAAACTTCTTGAGAGAGAGATAAGCAACTAGGCTAAATAATTAATAGATCAGATTAAACGCTTTTAGCTGTTTAGAATTTGTGTGGTTAGTTTTTTCACAATGTACTCCTGAACTGTATATATTTTTTCGTTTTGTTACCAGACTGTCATCGTCTTTGGCATCTCCTTCACAGCCCAGGCATTTCTTCTTTTGTGTTTGCATGATGGACCACATATTCACTTATCCCTCGGCACTGGTTGCAGGGATCAGTCCCCAGCCTCATATTGCACTGCGTGCAATGAGTGTTTCCACTCATGCTTTGATGCCTGACCTATATATTTCATCACCCACATAATTCATCTGGAGATGGGGCAAAGCAAATTGGCACTTTTAACCCATATTTGCAGCCTTTCTGTATTGTGGTGAGCTTTGATTGTGAGAAATCCTTTTGTAATGCTAATTAACTTGCTTCATTGTATTTACTATCTCTAATCACCATTTTTATCCAGTAGAACACTCATTGACTGTTTTGCCTGTGAGGCTTTGTCTAAATGATGAAAAAGGATCCTTTTAAAATTGTGTGCTGACATCTTGTGAAATACTCCTTAACACGGTTTTCCATCTTTAAAGTCAGTTAATAGAATTGGAAAGACATTAAGATTGTGTCTTCACAACAACGTGTTAAAGGTATTTTTCATCACATTAGCTATCTCAAGTTTAAAAAGTACCCTTTTATCATCATGATGTACTCTGAGAGTTTAATGAGACAGGGCTAATATAGATTTTTCTATTCACATTAACTTTATATCAAATATAAATTACTGAAAGATTAAGAACAGTCTCTTACCATCTGACGTTCAAAATGGACTACTCGCTCAAATTAACATTAGTAAGAAACTATACTCTCTTTTTCATTCAGAAAGCTCCACCACAGAAATGATCTTGATATGCAGAACAATTACATTGGGTGATAGAGCTTAGGTCATACTTCCTAAAAATAATGTTAATAAAATTACTTACAGAATGGATAAGAAGTACTCATAATTTAGCACTGTATTCTGAATGGAACTCTATTCATAATTATTTTTGCAACTAAGAATAATATAATATATATTACTGCTAGAATAAAATTAAAATTGATAAACTGTGGCTTCCTAAGAAGAAATCATTTGTGCATGATAAAGTGTTAGTTTATCTATCCTTTGGGCAAAAAAGAGCAGTATATTGCCATTTTTGGAAACTGCTGAGATCCAAATGTTCTAAATATATGAAAACAAAGTTCAGAATGAATCATTTACAGTTGGAAATTACAGACATGTTATTATAGCAGTTATAAACAAAAGTGGATTTGGAAATATTTGCTATCTTATCATTTCAGCCACATTAGTATGTATCAAGTAGCATGCTATTTTTTTTTTGTGCTTGGAAATATTTATCCCTCACTTAAGCAAAAATATCCTTAAGTACTGGGGTTTTTACAAGATACAAAGACTTAGAAATACGTAAAAAGTTTGGATTTCACTCTTGAAAAAATTAAATTGGAAAGTATGTTAAAGTAAAGAAAGAGGATCAGCAATACTTCTAACTAGTGTCTTACATTTTAAAGAAATCCCCCAAACCCTCCAGAGAAGGTCTGTTGCAGACACTCTAGGGGTTCGGATCAGTTTGGTATAAAAAGCACTGATATTTTAGACAAAACTCTGGACAACAGAAGACACTGTCAGACCCCCTACTGACCAGAATTGGAGCAAAGTGTCCTTACTTTGTAATGCTTCCTGAAATCTTGGGTCAATGATATATTGTCAGTTTCTCTTCAGTTGTTGAAGTCAAGAATCAAAAAGATGTTTTTTGTGGCTAGTAATAGTTTTCATTATGTTGAATTTAAATTTGAAGTCTGTTATCTAAACTGCAAATTTATACCTTAAATTGTGGGCATCATAAATATTGAATATACATTTATTTATTCTTTTTCAAACAAACTCACATTTGAAATGTTTTTCTTGAATTTCTTGACAACTCTAAGTAATGTTGATGCATTAATCTACATGAGACACATGTATATTTTAGTTATATCTTAGTACATCTATAAACCTTAATAATATATTTTATGTCACTCTATTTATATTTTTTTTCTGTCAGGCAAACATCTTTGTAATGTGATTTAATGACATGCTTGAAATTTTTCCTCTGCTTTGTACTGGTTTTTAGAGTGAGTCTTTGCTGCAACAGAAAACAAAAGAGCAAGAAGTTGCTTTAACAAAAGAGACTCTTCTCCTTATCAATGACATGAGAATCAGGTTCCCAGGAAAAACAGATGAAGAATCTGAACTAATTATAGAAGACGTAAGTATCTATAAATTAGAATAAAGAACTGGCTAGACACTGTTTAGGCCACTGAAATGAAGAAAAGTAAAAAGCTCAATCTATGATTCATGAGCTCCCATGGCCTTAAAACTTCCAAAAGTCAGGATAATTCAAAAGATTTTGAAAGTTTGGAGCTTTGCATACTTTCTGACCTTAAAAGAGCAGCACTGAAAGCATTCCAATGTCCCTATAAAATATATGAGAAACAATCAGGAAGGTTAAGAAAGTTCAGTTTTTCACTGTGGAGAAAGTTCAAACTTTTAAGTAAGCAAAAAAGAATGTTACAATTAATACTTCATCTGATATTGTTAAAACAAACCCTCACATGTTTAACTTGCTTTCAAATATGCATAGTAGACAACTCAGAATGGTATGCTGCAAGGGAGACTGGAAGTTTGCTGGTCATAAGGAACACCAGTCACACACTTTTTGGTTCTTCTAGTCTACCAGCTTAGCCTTTCTCATATCCAACATTGTCCTGAGCCTTGTAGTTTATCAAAGATGTGTGAAACAGTGCCCAACTAGGGGCAATTAAAAGCCACTATTTAAGATATCTAAGCAGGAATTACATGCTATCTGAATCCCTTTTAAATATGTAGTGCAAAGAAGCTAACATCATGTTGGAAAAGAAAAAAATTAGAAGTTCTTTTCTCAGTTTAGAAGAGAAATGAAGGGATCTAGTAATTTAAATTAACACCTGTATCCCGATCTAGTAAATACAGTCCATGGTGGTTCATTCATCTGATTCATTATCTAACCCGAAATGGCCTTTGCTCTGTGAGCTTTCAAAATGTCATGTAATGACTCAAATGCCTCTAGTAATCTCTGAAGCTACAATGGAGTAGAAAGGAATTCTCCTGTCATGATGGTTGATTTGGGAAGATAGCATTCATAACCATTATATTGGGGTTCTCATCTTAGAAGCAGGACAAAAATGCGTCATTAAATTTTCTCTTTGATACCTGTGGGAGTGTGTACATTTATGTACGAGTGGGGGCGTGTGTGCTCCATCTAGTGGTGCTTCCTCATACCATGTTATTGTGGTTATCAATGCACTTTCCTATTGCAGAATTCTTTTAAAAATTTGTTTGGCCTTATACAGTTCCTGATAGGAAATAATATTTCATTATGGAAGGAAACAAGTAATGGTATATTGGTTGTCCATGAGGCAGAACTTGTTGTAGGTCTGGAATAGAATAGAAAGATAAAATAACAAAATGAAAATAAAAATGTATGTTCATAGCTTGAGCTTTTTTGGTAGCACTTAAACATTGTAAAAGGAGAGTATTGCAGTTCATATATGTTTTTCAGCTAATGTCTAATATGCTTTATGCAACAAATCCCCTCACTATTTAAATAGATGAGCAGTTGTGCATTATTGAACTTATTGTTGTGTTCAAGCTGAGTCAGTCAAGACAAGTTTCTAACCTGTCCAAATCAGGTAGAAAAGGGGCTAAGATTAAACTGAAACATCGCACATGTCTTTGCAAATGTTCCCCCACATAAATTTGCAAATATTTTGCTATTTCTTTTGGAGAAAACTTCTTCTCACAGGGCTCTTTTAGATGCTCACATTTCTAAGCATTACAAGTGCTCATGAATAAAATACCAGCTTTTAGTTGTTTTCATGGGTATTTTTTAATCTTCTGTTTTACTATGACTACAGATTATGGATAATTGGAAGTATCATAAAACAAAAGTGTCATCCTATTGGTTGGTAAAACTGGACTCAGTAAAGCAACGAAAAGTAAGTGACAATTTTCTGAAGGTCATCTGAAGTAGATGCATAGCTGTGTTTCTAGTGGTGTTTAGCAGTAGCTGGGAGTGACTTGAGATGCTAAAATACTGGCTATTGATACTAACATATATATGAATTAATGCTGTTGTAGGAAAATTATGTTGCTCTATATTTGTAGAAGCATGATTATCCTGGATTATAATTATAAACCAATTTCTTAAAAAATTAATTTGCTGAAAGAAAAGCAAATAAATAAATGATTAGTGCTTAAATACCTAATTTTATCTAACATTCTTAGAAGTATATTGATTCAGCAAATTTGATTCATAAGGGCTAAACCAGTCAGCAGTTTCAGCCCAGGCATATTAAAACTCCATTAGAGTTAGTGATATTACGCTTGGCTATTTGAGTTTTTGACCCACAGTATTAGAATAGAGCATATTGAATAAAAAATGGACCTGCCAAGCAAAGAATTTTCTCCTTTAAGCATTATTTCAGAAAGCCTACACTAAAGGGAGGTTCTGCCCTTTATTTGACAGGCACTCATGTTAAACCAAGGGTACATGTGCACAGTCAGGATGATACAGATTGATCCAGGTTGTTTTTTGCAAAAACTGCACAAGCATATATGTGGACTTTTTGCTCTTCTTCTAAGGACATCTTTTACAACTTAGGAGACTTATAATTCCTGAAGCACTAGTGAGCCCTTCATCTTTGCTTGCACTGGAAATGATTTGCCTTTTTTCTTAACTGCTTTTAACCTCAATCCCTTCAAGCAATCAGATAGTTATTCTTAGAAGGGTAGTTTATAAAAACGGATTAACTTTGACAATGACATTGCAGCTGAGGACTGCCAAATGTCTTTTGTTGATTTGAAAGAAGTATGTTTTATATTCCAATGAGGTGGGTGAAGGAGAAGCGAGTGCAAGGTAGAGAATATTTATGCAAGTAAGGAATCTGTCTCAAAGGTACCTTTCACAATTTTGTGAAATACAAAACAGTATCTCAGTCTCCATCATTATACTTACTGGGAAATTCTAACACACAAAGAAAATATCTGGGTAATGTACAAGTTCTCACAATGTTCATCCCTGACAGCTGTATTTGCTTAACAATTATTCAACATGCTGTAGAAAAATTAAATTTCTTCTCATATTCTTAGTATGTAGTGTTCTAGCATTACAGCACAGGTACAGGAGGCATTCAGAAGCAAGTTGAGAGTAAACCAATTAAATCAATGCGTGCTAAAAAGAAATTTAAACTCTAAGACTTCAAGAAAAGGAGACTTTTGTATGGGAGGAGTTACAACTGCTTCATGTTACATCACTTTACATAATTTCTTTAGAAGTGTTTTGATGCTTACCAGAGTGTTTTGAATATGCTTTTTCATAACATCTTGTTCTGTTACACCTAGATAATTGGTTTTGTTAAAGTAAATGTTGTATATTAAAGTAAACAGAAAGATGAAGGCAAGTTAGGGAAATTAACTTAGAACAACGAATATGAAGGTTTCATGAAGTTTCAGCCCTTGTGCAATGCCTTGTCTCTTTTCTTAAATGGATGATTGAGGTCACGTTTACAAATTAAGGAAAATTAACTGGTATGTTTCCTCTCTGTCATACTGACAATATCAGCACAGTAAAAACAGCAAGAATTTTTTTTTTCCAGAGTCTCTGGCAGTCTGTGGCTTACTCTAAGGTATTCAGTGCTTAGTTTTCTTCAGCTCCAGGTGCTAAAGTAAAAGAAAAAGCTTTACATTGGCATCCTTTTTCTTAGCTCATGTCTGTTGGACTAGTGAGAGAGTCTGTACAGGGTGGAATTGTTCTGTTTCACACGGGGAGATTAGTCAGTGTAACATTGCAAAGAAACGTACAGTTTATCCTTATGTGCTTTAGGGACTTACTTGGTTCAAATGGGTATATACAACCACAGATACCTGCCATTTGTGTGGGAAAGCCTTAGACAGGTGAGACACAAGGAAAAGTGCTTGAGAAGCATGAAAACAATAGGTTAATGCTGCTCACTCTTTGGGAGGAGGAGACCTTGGGTGTGGTTTTTCATGCACTAGACACCTGCATTCTAAAAGATTCCCAACAGAGAGGACAGTATTTATTGTATTTGCATTGAATTATTATGTACATGGAATTAGTACAAGACCTATGCATGCAGACTAATTCTAGGTCTTCAAAAAGACCTTAAATAACATGGGAAAAATATATTTCATCAAGGCTGTCAAGGATGTCTAGGTATCTCTAGATTTTCTGCCCATTAAGCATTGCTGCACAGCTTCTTTGTGCTGTTGAAAGTATTTTTTTATGCGTTGTTTCCATTGTGTCCTATAAGGCTATTTTGTAAACAACAGACTGTTATGCAGATCCAAAACCATTGCAATTCTACACCATGCTTCCATACTTCACTGTTCTACTAAATCTCTTTCACCTTTTGAAAGCCACGTTTCACCATGTGAATCAGTTTGTCATGTAGATTTAAAAGTTTCCTGGGAAAGCACTGTACCTTCTAATGTACAAAATCTTATACCAAATCTAGAAATACCTCCACCCACTTGAGTCTGACTGGTTTTTGGAAGATGATGTTATGCCAAAGAGAAAGAGAGACTGTTTCAGTTAGAGGAAATTATGTTGACTTTACTGACTTTTTTGTTAATGGGTTACATGCACTGTAGGCTTTTTGTAGGACAGATTTGACACTGTTCAGAATGTCAGTGTGAGGCCTAAGCACGACTTTGGTCACAAAATTATTCCCAGACTTATTGATAATATCTAAATAGACAGAATCCGTGACACTCTGAAACCTGTTCTCTCCAGTGATTATGACAGGAACATAGGGGCCTGACTTAAGAGAACATCCAGATATTTAAAAGCAGGAAAGATGAATCCCACTTTCCTTCCATGCCCCAGTTCAGTGGGATGTGCAGAGGTGTATCCAAGGGGACTCTGACTTGGATGTGCACGTTCCTATAAGTGTGTCTGTGCTATACTGAATGGTATTCAGTGTTTTCTTCTCCCACATCTTTATGTACTTACATTTAAGGGTAGCCTTAAATAATAAATCCATGGCATTTCTATAAATGTGGCTATTTTAAATATCTGATTATTTTCTTACTTACTCATGTCATTACCCTATGTCCTACCAGGTAAAGTAATATGGTTTGATCCAGGTTTACATTGAACAATTTGTAGTTTTTCAGGACATTTTAGTTCTTTATAAAATAGATGATATTTTAAAATGGAGTGGGAAAAGAAGATATATAATATTTGGGTTGTTAGTTAAGTTGCTTCTAGTCTGTGTCCCTTCTGTTTCTTTTTAAACTCATGTTGTCATTTAAATGAACTAGTATTGAACAGACTGAAAAAAATAGAAATGAACTTTTCTGTAATAAAATAAAATACTTTGATTTGGCTTTGCAAAATGTTATTGACAGAAAAAGCATATAGTATAAGTTTGGTGATGAATGCACAGAAATGAAACATAGACATCTGTGGGAATTTATAGCTATGCAGTCATCTGTGTCTGTGTGTGCAGTCAGTCAGCCATCAGTTGGTTTTCAGTTTTCCAATATGCCTTTGCTTTGATTTATTGGGAATACTCTTTCTTAGGTTTTGGATATAGTCAAGACAAGTGTTCGTGCAGTTCTACAGCATGTCTGGAAAGCTCCGGACATTGAAAATTTACATCTGTACCGTCTTTTTAACCGTGTATTTAATCGCTTACTTTGGAGCCATGGTCAAGGCCTATGGAACTGTTTTTGTAATTCAGGGTAAGCCTATTTTTCTTTTCTCAGTCTTCTTCGTAACTTCACCATTACAATCAATGCTGGCATACTTTTTTGCTCATTTTTGTTCAAGAGAATGCTGTGATACATTGAACTTGTTGTAAAAGCACCTATAGTATAATTAATAATCTAATAAAAAGTCAACCTTTTCAGAAACGGAACCCAACATTGAGTTATGTATTTACAAATATAATAATCTGGGCAAAAAATCCAATTTTCAAAATACCTGAGCCTTAAGTCAGCTCTTCTGTGGGATGGTGCATGGTTTTAAGGCCAGACCACTGTGTCAAGCATGGACTTGCCATCAACAGAAATCATTGTCCTATTTGACCTCCAGACTTAAAAGGGAAAAATTCAGTTACAAGTGCATCTGACATGTCATGATGCAAATGCAATACCACATCTGTGATTTACAAATAATGAGTTCAAATTTCAGTGGTTGGTTGCATTTACTGTTTCCCATACTGGTGGAATTCTGAGTACATGCAGAATATGAAATGGCTTCACTGAGGTAAGCAGGTGTTTTTTGTTTGGGTTGCCAATGCAAGTTTTCTAGAGGGAAAAAAAAATCAAGCCATTTAAGTAAGTTCAATAATCTACACTTCAGAATCCACATTCCTGAAATCAAAGGCATTCATGTAAAGATAGATTTGGGGGATCATATAATGGGTATAAAACAATCCTACCCACCCACTCACCAAATTTCTTCACAAAATAAGAATACAAATGTTTAAATACAAAATACTTTGCATACTAAAAAGGACATTTTCTCTGTCAGTATATAAAATATGTAAAGAAGGGGTTTTGATTAACTTGCATAACCAAGATGTATTGAAAAGGAACTACAACAAACAACAGTATGCTGATGGGTATTGTATGTACAAAGGAATCAAGTCAATAGGTTGCTCACACAGTTATTTGTCATAGGTAGAGAATGCATGCAATACCCTTCATTGCATGGGTATATACCCAACCAGATGGATAACAAAAAGAGGGATTTGAGGGATCCAAAAGATCAACAAGTTTTTTGCTATCATCTTCTCATTGTTGAAGGCTTCTTGTTGTGCAACATTTCTTTACACTGAGATGAGCTGTTGGAAAATGCATCCTCTTGATGGTTGTATCTCTGCTAGACATGTGCTATTTTAATAAAAAGATTGAAAAATGAAAATCTCAGTGAAAAAATGTGATGCAGATGGTTACATTTGTTTTACTGTGTAATCATCAATTAAAACTAATAAGACAAAACTAGTAGAACCATTTGACCTCAGATGATTGTAAAAAACCAACACATAATTGACCATATTGCACAATCAAGTATAATGCTCTTTTTTGGATCTGGTGAGGACTCCATGATTTCTTAGTAAAGTATGGAAACTAAAGTTACAACATAACGAATTGAGATCACTTGTGAAACAGTACTCTGATAGTGTTGACTGCAGTGTAGTGGAGAATAAATGGACTCTGTGTAGCACATGAAGGAGGTTGCACAGGCACATTTATATGAAAGCTCATTAAAATTCACATGTATGTTTCCAAATCTCAGCCTTTGTTATTAGTGTAACAGTATAACGCTATGTTTGGAGTCAGCCATAGTTACAGCAGGCCATATATTAATTTTCACTGAAAAAATTCCTTTTAACTGTAGGAAAGTTATCACAGATCTCAAAGTCCATGACTTAAGGAATTTATGAGGAGAGTTACTTTTACAGGATTTCTGAGATTTATGGATTGAATTATAATATAATTATGTGTAGCACTGTGAATCTGTTGAATGAGTGTAATACTTAGAACTTCATCTTGCTGCTTTCTACCAATCATCACGTGACTTCTTGAGGAAGGAATGAAGACAATAGATTAATTTCCATATAAAAATACATGTGGAAAGTTCCCAGACAGGAAACAATTGAAAAAAATATATTAAAGAAAACAGTAGCTGTTCCAGTAGTACTACGACTCCATGATCTTAGAAATAATTTCCGACCTAAATGGTTCTATGATTCTGTAATTATTCAGTTTGAGAAGTGAAACAGTTTTTATGTATACAAACAATGCCTCAACTAATTGCAAGAATAAAAATTAAGGAGAAATGCTTGCATCACTTGAAAATTATGTTTGCAATGAAAATTCTGTAGGATTGAACTGTTTCAGCTGGAACATATCATCTGGAGAAGCCAGGCTGACAAATCACTTAGCTATACATACAGCTTATCTTTTAGTCATGAATGGTCAAATTCCATCCTCATTATAGAATCACAGAATGTTAGGGAGTTGGAATGGCCCTTAAAGATCATCTAGTCCCAGCACTGCTTACCATGGGCAAGGACACCTCCCACTGGACCCGGTTGCTCAAGGCCTTATACAGCGTGGCTTTGAATGGTGCCTGTTCCAGTGTCTCACTGCCCTCACAGTGAAATGCAGCCTAATTAAAAAAAATCTGACTAGGCAGAGTAACCTTGCTGGTTCTTTGATGTTGCTTTAAGGACAAGATTTCTACAGCAACGTTGTTACTGCTGATCTTTGTAGACAAGGCTAACTCATCTTGGATGCTATGTAGAAGCCAGATGCAGCAAATTTTCCTTACTCTGTGAAGTGCTTCTTTCATATACAAACAAAAAACCTCAAGTGTACAAACCATCTGTGCAACCGGATAATAATTTGGCTGAAAAAAAGCCTTCACAGCGACCATGTTGCCTTTTAAAATAGATGGAATGATCTGTAATTTGGTCAGAATTTTGCCCAAACAGGAGTGTTGAGGTGTATGCAAAGAACTATTGTAGTCTTCTAGGCTCAAACATACCTGATTTATATTAGTGTGGTAGGGTTCGGTGGTATTTTTTTGAAAGAGAAATGTCTTTTTAAGAAGACAAAAGGAATGTTTCTGTAGATGTATTTTTCAAGTTGCACTTAATTCTAGAAGACCAACCCCATATGACCAGGTGAAGTAATAAGTAGTATTTGAATGACTAAACTGAGAGACTCTCCTCATATGATTTTTTTTTTTGGATAAGGAAGAAGAGCACATACTAATCTCTTGTAAATTTATTTCATATTTGTTTCTTAGTATCATGTACTTAAAAGAAGAGTATTATTATGCTGTGAAGACATTGCAAAATAACTTATTACTTTTAATAATTCCTTTAATATCATATTTGCATTCAGGTGGTAACCAGTTAAAAATAGTGGATTTTGTTATTCCTGTTTAAGACATGTAGACAACCATGTGACAGTAAATCTTTATGTGCTAAACCTAAGTAATGACTCTAAACTCTTCAGGGAACAGAGTGAAAAATGGGAGTGGACATTTCCCATATGAAGATTAACTTCTTAATTTATGTTAATTTATGTTAATTTATGTTATGTTTTGGACTCAGCATTTGCCAGCATTTGTGTTAAATTGTATAGACCTATCCTGTACACAGGCAAAGTCATGCTTTTTCTCTTTTCCCTTGGTTATCAAAGCTGATATAAAGCAGTAAACTCTTACGTTCCAATTTGTGACAGAAAACATGAATTTACATCTTTTTCCATAATAGGAGCTCTTGGGAAACCATATTCAGTAAAAGCACAGAGGTGGTGACTCCTGAGCAACTCCAGTGTTGCCAACGAATAGTACAGCTTTGTAAACACTGCCTACTGGTCGTTTACAAATATTCATCAGATTCAAGAGGATCCCCAACGGGGATTAGCCACCACTGGGATGATACAAGGTATAAATTTGAATATTCTTCTCCTATATTTTAAAGGATAGTATTGAAACAGGATTCAGTCTGTGTTGCTATCACTACACTTTTTTTTAAGCCTGGTTCACTCTGTATTTAAGGGAAAAAAAAAGCAAAATCCCCAACACTTCCGTTGCTCCTGAGTTGCAGTCATTCCAGTCTCACTTCTCCACTCATGAAGTGACGCTAAAAGAAGACTGGATATACAGGTCTTGTGTGAAAGTACACTTATTAAACTCTTGATTGCCTACTGCCTAATTAGCTGCAGCAAAGGCTTCCCATAAAGTGAACTGAAAATTTCCTTTCTTCCCCTTCTCAGATCCCTCAAAGTCACTGTTTCCAGATTTGCATTCCTAGAGGTATCCTAACATGTCAGATACTTCTGGCTTCACATTCACAGTGGGATGCTATAGGGGCACAGCTCCAGCCAAGGGTCAGGTAAGTGCCATCTGATTTACTGTATTGCAGAGTTTTGCAAAGTTGATCTCCAAAACCTATAGACTGAAAGTTTTATTATTTCATCTTACAGAGCATAAATATATTTTCAAACCTTGCAAAACAGCATCATATAGTAAAAAAATTATTTGGCACTTACCCGATTCTCCAGTGGCTGGTTTAGTTCTCCAACTGGACACAATAGGGGTTATAATATTGCCAGTATAAGGATTATTGGAAACGCTCCAACTGCGAAAGTCAACGATTTGGGATTTTAATAGTCATAGGTGGAGAATTAAATGCCAGTTTCAAATTACTTAGGTTGCAAATGTTATCCATAATGGCAATTTTAATTATTGTGTATATAAACTTACAAATGCTTTGTTTATACAAAATATCTTGTGTATATTATTTCATAGAAGGGCTTTATGAGTTACGTGAAAAGCAAACTTTTGATATATTATCTGTTAAACTTATTTTATGACTTAATTGCTTACTTGATATATCTCAGATTAGTTATTTGATACACTGAACCTATTTGTTTTTGACATGTGGATCATAAGACACTCTAACTTAATTTAAAACTAACCAGAAACTGAATTTGTTTTGTCACAGCAAAAGTAGAAGTATGTTAGCCACAAACCAAGTCATATTCAATATTAACATCTACTCAGCTATAGCAGGAGTATGGTAAAGTCATTTGGATTATCCAAGACTAGAAAATCTTCATCCTTGAAGTTTTTATTGCTTTTAATGTTAATATTGCAGAAAATTTTACATCATGACCAACCACAAACTATTCAAACTGATCAGATTACTCTAATGTACTGCAGCTAACAGGCTTGCATTTGGAAAGCAATGAATGGAATGGTCCAAGAGAACTTTCTCGTCGCCAGTTTCTGTATTCTTTGGATGCTGAATGGAAGTTTACTCATAAATTTCACAGGCCAGAGGAATTTAAGCCCTTTATATCTGAAGTATCAGTAATGGAGTGTCACAACAACTCTGATTGATCAAAGTCACGGCTTTTATATTAGTCTCCACAAATGTTTCATCTGTACATGGATACAACAACATGCTAGTTAACCATGATACTCTGAATTTGTGTAATGAAAGATACATATGGAAATAGATGCTTTTGCCTTTTATGGTCCACAATTGAACAGTAATGAAATATTTTTCTAGAAATGGGAAAACCACAATACTATTTCACTTTTCACTTAGGTGTCTGTTTTTAATGAATCTGCACTACTAATAATAGTTTTCTTGACTTGTCATTAAATTGTGTGGTGCAAGACAAGATCACACTATAATTTAATAAACATATGAGAAGTCAATTTTTTCAAGATTATAACATCTAATGTGAAGAACTTTGTTTTTTCTGAGCACAAACTGATTTTTTATTTTACTTGTGTTTAGAGAACAAAGTTTGTGAAACTAATGCTTTAAAATATTACAAATAGGTACCTCTTTAGTTGGGAAAATTTATACAGGCAGAGAGAAAAAGATAATGAAAACTAAGAACAAATGAAATTTATTCTCAATCCTATCTTAACTGTAAATCCACTGTATGTCATGAAGAATACAATGCCTTGGAATAAGAGCATTGATGTAAATGTTTATTAATGTCACTTTTTTCATCACAAAATTAAAAGTGTAAATAAAACAATAGGAGAGCTCAAAAAATATGCCAGAGTAGCTTAAAAAAACCAGCTAAAATCAAACTGTATAAAAAATATCAGACTTCTAATATTTTCAGGAATTCACCTATGTTAGGAAATTAAAAAATACCCACTGCTAGATCCTTACTTCTTGCTAAATGATCTTATCTATTACATGGCAAGTAATACTGGGAAGTATTAGAGTTTTTTCCTTTATCATCAAGCAAAGGCAGGACTTGGTCTGGTGATGTAGTGAACTGTCAAAATCAACACCAACCCATTCCAAATCTGACTTTATTTTTTTGCAAATTGTTTAAATATATATTGGTGATAATATTTTATAATAAAAAATTTTCTCAAGTTTAAGTAAACCTCGTATGTACACTTTATATAGTCTCCCAATGACACTGTGGTGCTGTTTCTATCCATGCGATTAGTGATATTTAACTTATTCATCATTAATCAATATGATTCTCTAGAACTGTACAACAATTTTAAACCAAGACATTTATATAATGTGTTAATAGTTCATAACATTGATATAATTATGAAATTCTAATTTAGAATGGATGTTATTTTTGCACACTTAATTGTGTTCATTTATGATGTCTACACTTAAGTAATTATAACATGAAAATATTTAAGAATGAATATTAGGCATATCATAAACTATTGTTTGTGGTATTATATGAAATACAAGCTATACAGTTGCCTGAACTTACAAGTTAAATAGTCAGTGATGTGAAATACTAGGTTGTAGTGTCATTTCTTCCTTTACTAGAGTAGTGATGCTAACATGTCTGTTTTTAGAGAATTAGAGCTGGATACCAAACCTGAAAATCTTTTTCATTCTCTAATATTTTTTTTTTAACTTTTTATAAGTGGGTTAACACCACTTGCAGTTTCTGCCCAGATTAAATTAAATAAATAGTACTATAATATCAGAGACCAATGATTGAAGTATCAATTTTTGGTGGTGGTGTTACACAGGATTCCATTGTTTATTTATTAGATGATGTGAAACACAAAGGACTAGAAGGATGTTTGATCCTCATGCAACATTTTGAAATTTTGCTAAGAGTTTCTCAGAGTTTAGATTCCTGTTCTGAGTTAGCTTGTACCTATTGCCCTCTGTGTTTTATAAATAATATTTACTGTACCCAGTTTCTTGCATCCCAAAACGATAAGGTATGGTGCATAAACAACTAATTCTTTTGCTCTTGGATGTTGCTTTGCCTATAAACTCTGCTGTATTTTTCATATCCTTTCTAGGTATTTATTGCCAGGACCTTCACTGTTCATCCTGAAATCATCCTCATCCAAACTTTGCAGTTCATCTGGAATGCCTCGCCCTAACATTTTGCTCACACACAGATACAGTCACTTGTGAAGTAAAAGGAAACTTGCTGTTTGTATATAATAGCACTCATTTTTTTTTTCAATTTAAAATTTGTGATGGAGCTAAATATAAGCACTGTTATATATTTCCTACCATCATATTATGATAAAATTTAGCTGAAAACCTACTGTAAAAGCATAGCTTTTCTGGGAACATAATAAATCTTGTTAAGTTGTTTACACACACATGTGAATGTGTAGATCTTGCTAGGTTTATAAGTAATTTCTTCCTACTAGAAATGTTATTTTTGCTGCAGAATATATAAAATGGAGTTGATCTTGAAGATTCTATTACAGTATTACATTATTTTGTAAGCATAAAACTTTGACTTGAATATTATTTATTGTAAACTATATTATTTATTGTCTCAAATGTAATTGATCCTTTAACAAGGCAGATAATTAAAAAGCTCTAATAGAACAGTAAAACTGTAACAGTCATCGAAAATAATCTGATCAGTTCTTGGACATGTTTAAAATAAACACCAAAACTCTGTAAGCCAAACCTAAATCAGACATATTTTTATTTCTTCTCTGAAATAACAAGATCTATTTAATGCTGCTGTTTTTTCTTAAAGGACATGATATAATATCTTTTAGCCAAAGTGAAGGCATGTAGTACAGAAACAGTAAAATATCAGTTAAGGCATTCACTTTCTAATTGGATTATTGTAATAAAATGGAAGCCAATGTTTGTTTCCAGATTTTTGTTCACATTACCTATATCCTGTGCCTTTAGGTTTCCTTTGGGAGCAAGCAGTCATCTTCAGCTCGCACAAGCATGCATAGTGCATAGTTTTTCTGTTTTACTGCAGAAATGGTAAAGCAGACATTTTAGGATATACTGCAGCTGTAATGTATTATTTCAAACTTAAACTAATTGGTTTGTTGTAGTTTTTAGCATGCAATCCAGTACCTACTGTAGAATGTATCCTTGCAATGGACAGTATTTTCTAGATTGCTGACACCTTTAAATGTTGGAAATCTAATTCATTTGAAAGCTCTCATTCAGATCCAGCTTCCTAGGGCTTGCTGAAGGGCACAAAAATAAAATGAGCCAGAGCAGGAACCTAGTATTAATGGGATTTGTAGCCTGAAAACATCATTCAGGTTTTGCTACATACAGCCATTCATCCCACTCAGCATTGTGTCATGTGAGCCTTATTCATTATAGAAATTATTATTAAACAAATCAGTTAATCTACATTTAAAAAATAAGTTTTTTAACTGACTAAAGAACAGAGTAGTTATTATTTACCAAAGACTTGTGTGCTTATTAGTCATTTAACCCTGAAATGTGTTTGTAAATTATAGATATATTTCAGGTATACTTAAAAAATTGGGGGGCTAATTATCCTCAGGAGCTAATATGTTAGTGGTTTTTGATATCCAGCAATTTAAAACAAATTTAAGAGACTTAAGAAATTTGAGATGGAAGTTGTATAGAAGTTTTTTGTTTGTTTTTTTGTTTATTAATTTTAGTCAGAGGATATATAAAACTGGGAATCTGGGTGAGATTTTTGATGCCTGTGCTGTAGTGCCTCAGCTCTAGAACTGCAAAATATATGATAACAAGACTATTTGTAAACAATGAAAAAACCTTCTTGAGATTAGCCAGATATAAGCAGTCTTTTGGTCTGGTAAAGTCTTTTTAATTTTTGTGGTAATACTAGTTCAGTAATATAATATGTTCACATTATTTGTATATCTCTTTTGGTCTATACAGTGACTATTAAAGCATACTCTGGTTATCTGGAAGACCTAATAAAAGCTGTAAATTTTCTCTTCATGAGGAGACTTCCATTGTATTCTACTTTTGGCCATAAGGATAAGATCAGCTTCCAGTGTAGCTTGCCAGACTCAAACAGAGCTGTAGCATAGAAGGTTCATGGTTCATATGTCTTCTTTTTTTTTTTTTTCCTTTTCTTTTTAAACTTCATTATGATTTCTATTCTTGAATGCCAGTGCTGGGCCAGGTCAGTCTGCACAGAATACTCTGCCAAAAGAAAGAGGGCTATTAACCATACCTATGCAGTATGGACAGATCTAGGGAAAAAAAATACATTTAACATGTACAAAAGTGGAACAGGCAGTGGTTTACGTCTGACATTACTTAATATATTTGTATTTCTGATAACCTTTCCTGAAGTGGTACTGTGTTCCTAATAATGTGTGAATCAATACCTTCAATAAACATCATGCTACACTGCTGCCAGCTCCTCAGAACCGGTGCGTGTGGTTTGCGGGTGAATGATGGGCTGCACCTGTAGCCCAGCTCCAGGTGGAGCCATAGGTGGAAGCATTGACCCCTTTCCTCTGCAAGAAGCAGCATTTCCTTTGTGATCAGATCAGGAGTCCTACTAAATATTAACTAGTTCTGGCCTTGAGCTTCTGCGAGCACTGTTGTGGCGGCACCTTCAGCCTGGTGACCAGCAGGTCTGCCCACCCCTCATTTTGGCCCCGTCATCCAACCAATAACACCAAACATGGGGGTGAGGGCAACCCCCTCAGTGCCTTTCGTAGTGCAACACGATCTCGGGTGTATTTCCAAGTGCTATGGGAGCTGTAACGAGAAGGAAAAGAACGTAGATAAATATTACTACAGGTTGGTCTTTACACGCTCAGGACAGGACTGAGCTCAGGCGATGCGTTTTGCAGGGTGTGTGGTATGTGCTGCGCACCTGAAGCCGCTCCCGGTGCCATTCCAGGCTCTCCGCCGGTGGGGGGGGTGGGGCCGGGAAGCGCCCGCAGGTGTGCGGGAAGCGGGGGAGGCGATGAGGTCCCTCCTTTTTTTGTTTAATAACGGGATCTCCAGAAGCCCCACTGACGGGCGAGCTCTTTGCCGAAGATTTTTGATTTCGCGTTACGCTGTTTTTGTGGCTGTTTCGTGGAGAGCGGCCGGCAGTGCCCTTCCAGCCGCCGGGACGGGAGCGGGGCCGGGATCCCGGGGTCGGCCGTCCCGAGGGGGGACGGCGAGGAGGCACCGCAGGTAAGGGGCGGCTCTCTGGGCACCGCGAACCGGGGCCCCGGGGTCTGTGCTGCCCCAGCGCGAGGGCGGGATGAGCTGCCGTGGGGATGGGCTCAGAAATGCCAATTAAGAAACATTGCAAAGGTGCTATGCGTTATTTGAGGTCCATAGGCCAAGGAAAATACATTTTTGAAACCATTGCTTTGATGAAGTGATGTTGAAGAAAACACTATTTAAAGTTATCTCATATGGGCACCTGTTTGTAGATCTCAGCCTTGGGTTAGTGTCCTGTCTAGAAAGGAATGTCTTATCCTTGTTATGGGAAAACTAGTCTCTGTTGGCTCTCTATACACTCTCTATATCTGAGTGGTTCCTTAGCTGGTCTAGGAATTCTAGAACAAATTTGTGTTTATATACAAAACCTCAAGTTTACAGCTTATGGCTTGTCCTGTATATTTAAGTGAAAATATTGAAAATATGCCCAGAGGGATCTAGATAGAATGGTTGGATGGGCTGAGACCAACAGTGTGAGGTTCAACAAGGCCGAGTGCTTAGTCCTGCTCTGGTGTCACAGCAAGCCCCTGCAGCACTGCAGGCTTGGGCAAGAGTGGCTGGAGAGCTGCCCAGTGGGAAAGGACCTAGGAGTGCTGGTTGACACCAGCTGGACATGGGCCAGCATAGGCCAAGAAAGCCAATGGTGTCCTGGCTTACATCAGAAATAGCATGGCCAGCAGGACTTGGATGTAATTGTCCCCTGTGCTCAGCACTTGTGAGGCCATACTTCAAGCAGTGTCCAGTTCTTGGTTCTTCAATTCAGGAGGGACATTGAGGTGCTGGAGTGAGTCCAGAGAAGGGCAGTGGAACTGGTGAAGGGTCTAGAAGGTAAGTCCTATGAAGAGTGGCTGAGGGAGTTGTGGTTATTTAGCCTGGAGAAGAGGCAGCTCAGGGGTGACCTTACCATTCTCTACAACTACCTGAAAGGAGGTTGTAGCCAGGTAGGTGTTGGTCTCTTCTCCAGGAAACTAGTGACAGCACAAGGGAACATAGTCTTAAGCTGTGCCAAGGGAGGTTCAGGTTGGACATTAGGAGGAATTTCTTCACAGAAATGGTGATTAAACATTGGAATGGACTTCCTAGAGAGGTGATGGATTCACTTTCCCTGGAGGTGTTTAAGAAAAGACTGGACATGGCACTTTGGTACCATGGTCTAGTTGACACGGTAGTGTTTGGTTATAGGTTGGACTTTTCCAACCGAAGTGATTCTGTGAAAAGACTGAATTGCATTGACAGTTATAACATCTAATTTAGGTGTTTGCAAGTGTAACTATTTGCAAGTTAGCTTTGCATGCATTGTTAAAACAGTTAAGTTGAAGCTGAAAATGGGCATGTTTCCAGGAGGAAATAACTTGCTGTTAAATGGTATGCTTACTGGAAAATCTTTCACTCCAGCATTTGCTAAAAACCTTTGTAATTTTTTCTATATGTGGTAAAATTCCCATGTGTTAGTTGCTATTCTGCATCTGTGTTCTTTGTTCTCTGCTAGCTACCTCTGTGCAGTCCCTTACACTGTTGAAAACTCCTGTTAACACAGAGGAGTCTTTGTTAGTGTGTAAATATCTGTAGCACTTTAGGACTCTTAAGGAAATGGGGGTAATTTTACCATTTACAAATATGGAATGAAAGATTCTGCTTGTGGTTATCAAGGCAGGTGCACCTTGGTGGTTTTTAACATAAACCTTATTTCTTCTTTTAAAACAAAAGGGAACATTTTTGCAGTAAGGAGAACTCTTAATACTGAAGTGGGTACTGCCTTCCTTTCACCACAGATGCTACAGTTTATACTGTAAAATAGTGCAGTTAAAACTGCTGTGCGTGGATCCCAATGCCCTCTAAATGGGTCAACGGCTCTTTGCACCACAGATCCAAGTGGAGCCTGTACCTGGCTGAAATGGTGGCTGACATGGATGCCCAGAATCTACTTGGTAGGCCGTGCTGGCTCAGGTGGCTGCACAGCAGTCGGTCATGCTCTGTGCCAGCCCCTGTCAGGAGTGATCAGCAGCATTATGAAGGGTAGAAGAGCATAGGGAAGTGACCCCTACCAGCGTTTCCTGCTGTGCCCTCACAAAACCACTGCTTAGAGCTACTGTCACAGTTTTGCTGAGCAGCATCATACAGTGTGCTGCTGTAGTGAGGTTTGGCAGCACAGGCAGTCCACTCACTGCAAAGCACTGGCTTTGAAGACTGAGGGTGACAGTCACGAAGTAGATTGGAACCAGAAAGGGTATAAGAAATAAAGGGATCTGGTGAGCAAAAACATTACCCTGGAGAAGGTTTCATATTAAAGGTTTTTCTTGTGCCCACGTTTGTGGAAATTATTTGCCCTGTCACAGCAGAACAGTCTGTTTCATTTAATGCTATATGTGATTTTTAACTAAATGGCATACTGTCATCTGTCTGTATCATTATACCCACTCAGTTGTTCCTGCCACTCTTCCCCACAATCCACTGTCTTTCTTGGAAGCTTCTGAGAAGGCCATAGGGGACCTTATTTTCTAAATAGATGCTTTCAATTTCAAGATTAAAAGAAAAGGTAATTCATTACTTGTATTGCAAACTTCTCTGTTGTGCACAGGTTTCTTGACCTGACTCAGGTATCAGAAGCCCTGTGGTTGTCCTTGCACAAGAGGGATGGGATTAATTTACTTTGCAAAGAGAAATACAGCTCTGAGTGACACACAAATGGACTCAGCAATCTGGCACAAGAATAGACAATATGAGAGCTCAATATGTATTTCCAGGGGTATGCACCTGTGCCCTGAGCAGCCCTTGTGTGCAAGCACCTCTCTGCTCAGTGCTGAATGGTCTCCAGATCAAAACTGAAGTTGCTTCCTCACAGCTCTGACATTGCTTGCTCTGCCAGAGACTTGTGGATCACATACAGCTGGAAGTTTCATTAGTTCTAGTATTTGGTCAAATAACTAATATGCAATGTCCCTAACAAAGGCATTAAATTAGTCCAACAACCAAACACTGCCAATGAGTAGTAGTGCAAACTGTCCTGTTGAGAGATCTCTAGTTTTCTCTGGTAACTAATGAATTAAGGGGCACTGTGCAGTGTAGGCATGCTTTTTGTAACTGACTATGCTGGTAAGTAGTTGTCAATTGCAACCTCAGAGATATGCCAGTGTTGGACTGTCTTCCATCCCACCTATCCTTTCCCGTTCAGTCTATTAGGTGACTGTAGGTGTTCTGCTGAGTCCAGCCATTGGGCATACAGCCTCTTCCCTCCCCATGCAAGGTGTGTGCTCTTTATGAGAGTGAGATGCTTTTTGAGTTGTGTCAAAGTCATCTGATTTCTTTTATTCTGATTCAGAGGAGGAATAAAATAGCTGCATCAAAATGGCACAGTATGCTGGGGGGCAGTTGAACTTCAGTGACGTTGATTGTTTTGGTGTTTAACACATCATGCAACTAGGAACAATTGAGAAAACTTACTGATGTAGTAAAAAATAGGTTCTTGCACTTAAAATCATTTCTACCAGTATCGGTAAAATGGACCTGCCAGCATCTCTCCAATCTTTAATTTAGTTAATCTGTGGGATGATTTGCCAGATTAATCAGCATGACTGCTTAAAGCTGTGCGTGGTTGGGTTATACTCATGGTGCACTAAGCTTGACAATGTTGCACACCAAGCACAGAGTTGGCACTTACCTTTATTTTGGTCTGTGTTGGTTTCAGCGTGTGTGTTTCTCTCCTGTCACCACACCCTCTGGTTTTGCTATGAAACACAGGACATGAACCAGAGGTGGCTTGCAAACTTCCTTCAGCTGTGACATGCCTTTTGATGTCTGAGAAGCTAAATGCTTTCCTCCATTGGTGCGCCACTGAGTATGACAGTACTGGTTGCAACTGGTAAATAACGGGCACAGAGGTAGCAAGGGAATTTTTTTGAAAAGCAGTGCACAGTGCAGCATTTTCATACTTGCCATTTTACAAGCTGTTGGTGTCTTCTTGCTCATGTTACAGCTGTCAGAGTAGCATGGCTGTTCACTGTGGTGAGGAGGGTGTTGCTAATGCAGACTGTTCTTTCTAAACTGTGACACTTTGCAGTTTTTCTTCCCTTGCTTCACTCCACCCCCAACCTGCTCAAGTGGAGGAAACAGTAAGCTTTGTATATTTTATAACTTTGAAATGCTAGCCAATCTGGGTTTGAGGAAAAAGCTTTAATAGCAATATGAATCATCTGATGTGATCAGTGTTCAAACTATCTCAGTATACATTCTTTTCTGTGTTTGAATACAACTAATTTTATAGAAAATATATTTCATTTGCCCCAATGGTATTCAATTATTATACTTGGTAACATCTCCGCCTGTTATATATTTTCTTTCAAGTACAACAATTCAGGTATCATTAATGATAATAGAAAACCTACTTAGGATTAGAATGCTGAAGTAACTGGATGTCTGATCTTACTTGAGAAACACCCATATTGGGAAGAGGCTTGGCTCTCAGTCAAGACTTTGCAGTGATAGGATCTATTTCACAGTAGTTTTTTTTCCTCCTGTATGGGCTGGCACAGCAAAGTGAGGATAGCTTTGCTGACTATTATAGTCAATTCAAGTAAGTAAAGTTGGTATATGCTTTTCTTTGAGTTGGCTGCCATATAACTTGTTCTGTAATTCTAGGAGAACAGTTGTATATTTATATTTTGTATCAACAACAATAACAACATTCAGAAACTCTAGTAGCATTGTCATGTCAGCATTTTTGTTATTTAGGAATAAATAATCTTACCTGAGTTGTAGTTTAGCTTGCAGAGCCTCAGCAGGAAGTATAACACTGTACTGTAATTATTTAACCAACAATAAATTGTACTTTCTTATGTTGTGCTATTGTATTTTATTCTTTTTAAATAAAATGTCAAGTCTATCAGAGCAACTTTGCTTTCATTTCACACCTACTAATAAGCCATCACTCTTCAGTCTAGTCTAGTAATTGGAGTCTAGAAATGCTCCCTTCTTGTGTCTGTACACCTATATATTTTAATATCAACTTTTGCTATTCTGAGGGGAGAAATAGTTTCACAGGTTGCTTATGTTGGTGTTAGACTAGTGAGTGTTGAGATTATTTCTGCTTCAGGAACTTCATGCAGGAGTCTGAAAGCAGTGGAGCCATACAACCAGGCACTAAGGCCCTGCAGATTGTGCGCTGTCATCCTGCCAATGCAGTGTATGTGTGTCACCTCCTGTCCTCAGCAGATGTCAGTAATGTCACCTGTTACATTGCATGTGCAATCAGCGTTCCCAACAGCAAAGGTGCTGACAGCAGGGTCTGTGTCAGGCAGAACTTGTCAGCTGTAGGAAACGCCCTTCCTCCCGTTCCTCTAGTGCTGGGCTTTCCTTGTATTTTGGTTTTGTAGGTCTGCATGGACGAGCTTATAAAAAGGAATTCTCCTTTCTGAGCAGGGAGGGCTGTTTCAGCCTGCAGGTTATGCTTGTTCAGAACACCAGTGAAATAATCCATTTCCAGCTGCCACCCTGTCAGCACAAAGGACTAAGTTTTTGTGATGCCATGGCAGTAAAGGAATTACTTCAGCACTACCAATGATGACTTTTCTTACCTATTATTATTTTTACTATTTTCTTCAAAATTGATTCGGGAAATTTTTTCCCAACTTAAGTTTTTCTTGTTGCCAAGGTCAAGTGAGAGAGCAGTCTAGCAATAATTACCCTCGCTTTTTTGTACTGGTAATTATCGCTTCTGGGAAATTTTTCTTCTGGAAGCTTTAATTCCTGTTGACACTCTTTAATCAACTAATGCAAATGACCCTATCCCTACTTAACTGAGCAGCAATTCTTAAGATAGCAGTGGTTTCCCACAAATTAATGGCAAGTAAAGCTTGGTTTTATTTTTTTTTGTTAATGATTATCTTATTGTGTGGAATATAAGGGCCAGAAGCATTTGTGCAATCACATACTGTCAGACAGTAGTTTGAATAGTATTTTTCTACAGGCTTGCACCAAGCCCCTTCAGGGTTGGTGTCCTCTGCCCTCAGGGTTAACCAAAGGCAAACCCAGCCCTGTTCTGCATCTCCTTTGTGGGAGCTGTTGGAGGCTGTAAGAGCTGTGGGCAGTCAAGCTGCTGAGAAGATGGGCTTGGGCAGAGGGCTGAATGGGTATGAGCTATCAGTCTTAGGCTGGCAGGTTGTAAGGAAATCTGCCATGATGAATTCTGGAAAACAGTATCCTTTGAATTGAGTTCAGTCAGACTCTGCTGGGTTGTGATATTTCTCAGGCTGAGTAGTTGCTAATATTGAGGCCTGGTAATCGAACTTAGTAAAAAATGCTTTCAGCATCAAACCTGTTGCACACAAAAATGCAAGTCAAAGGTAACCTCCTTAAGTTCTCCCTTTTTTTAAAAGCAGTTTGCTTTTCCTACATTTTTTGAGTTGCACAGCATCACAGAAAAACTACATTTTTAGTATCTTTTGACATGGAGCATAAAATATTAGTGTTACTCAGGAGTCTGAAATGTCACTTACATGTAATTTGACTGAACTAAGTATGTCACAGATAATTTGGAGATTAATTTTCAAACCTAATTCGTGCAGTCTTAGTCATATGGGAAACTTGCAGTTGTTTGGAAGAGAAAAGGTATGTTATCAGAGGTGTTGAAAAGCCAAGTATTTTCTAATTACTGCTCTTCTTAAGGAAGAAAAACCCAAACTCTTCTTGGGTTCTCCCCAAAGGAGTTCTCTAGTTTAAACCAGTAATTGCAATTAAGAACATCAACTGAAAGAATTATTTAATGCTGCTCCACTTTGCTTTTAAAAGCTTAAACTTATTCTCTGTTAAAACTGAAAGAGAGGGGGGGAAAAAGGCGAAAAGGATTTAATTAACCAGTAAGTTTGAGTGTTTATCAACTGTAAAAATGATTTCTTTCTGTGGCAATAGGATATAAATCAATGTGGAGATTTTAAAGATCAAAGTTAGAATAATTGCAGAAACACTGATTGGCTATTTATTTATATTTTAATTGAATTTTTAAAGCTTAGTATTTTAGGATATTTTTTCCCCACTTACTATGTGTAATTGGGATGTGGTGTTTAACCCTGCATGAATTCTGTAAACTGTAAATTAAAAGGCAAAATAATCTGTGTGACCCTTAATAAACCCTCAGTGCTAGGAAGTTGCTCTCAGACACACCAGTTGTGCTGAGGGACTGTAACCAGCAAACATCTGCCTTCTGTTCACATTTGGGTTCAAGTGTAGCTGCAGTTGTTTCAGTTAAGGTGTTCTCAGATCAGCAACAGTGTCTGAATGGTGCATGGTCAGGGATGGAACAGGCTGCACCTGGCCAGGTGTGGAGAGCTCCAGCCTGAAGGAGTGTACAGAGCCTTACTTTTTCCTTCCTCTTGGTTGGTAGTTGCTGAATGTAAGAGAGCAGTGTGTACAACTGGCCAAGAAGGCCAATGCCATCCTGGCCTGTATCACAAATAGGGTGGCCAGCAGGACCAGGGCAGTGACTGTCCTCCTGTATTCAGCACTGGTGAGGCCACACCCCAAGTGCTGTGTCCAGTTCTGGGTCCCTCAATTCAGGAAGCATGTTGAGGTGCTGGAGTGAGTCCAGAGAAGCGCAGAGGAGCTGGTGAAGGGTCTGGAGTACAAGTCTTATAAGGTGCAGCTGGAGAAAAGGAGGCTTGGGAGGGAACTTACTGCTCTCTCCAATTACCTGAGACAACAGATAATTGGAGAGAGCAACAGGTCAGTGTCTTCTCCCACGTGACAAGCAGAGACAGCCTCAAGTTGTACTAGTGAGCATTTAGATTGGATATTAGGAAAGATTTCCTCACTGAAAGGTTGGTCAAGCATTTTGACAGGCTGCCCAGGGAAGTGGTGGAATCAGCATCCCTGGAAGTATACAAAAAAAGAGACTTGGTTTAGTGGTGAACTTGGCAGTGCTGGGTTAGTGTTTGGACTTTATCAGAGAGGTATTTTTCAGCCTTGATGATTTTACAATAATTCTATCGCTTTTGATACCAGTTTCCGTTATTGCAGCTTATCTGATATTCTTTCCCCTGAATTAGACTATTGTTTTGATTTTGGTGTATGTTGCAAAGATACACATTAGAGCAGTTAGTTAAAACAGCTACTCCAATTTTTGCTCCGGAGGTGTGTTGCTGTTTATGAATTATTCAGTTTATGTACTTACCATTCATGACTTCGGCAGAATCATTTGACTGAAGTATGGCTCCATTAATCTCACTCTTAACTATTTGTATGTAATAATTAGTTTAAAATTTCACTCATCCGGATATCTGCATCAAGTATAACTTCTAGTTACTTCTGGGGCAGCAGCTGTAGTGGGAATATCCATCAAATGGCATGGTCACAAGAGTTCTCCTGCTATTACTTTGTTCTGTGTATGGATGCAGCAATTTAGCTACACAAGTTCCCTTACAGATTCTTAGGGAAGTTTTTAAGAGGTTCAGAAACTCTCATCTGATTTAGCTCTCACTTCTGGGTGTAATTTCTTTGATTTACAGATTAGGTGGGTGCATCTGGATCAAGTGGGATAAACAGCTTTTTGAAATACGTTAAAAGATAAGTAGCTACCTTTTTTTTTGGTTTATAATTATGCAAAATCTATGTGTTTCTTATTTTGTTGTCCACAGAAAAAGGAGGACAAAGCTTTCAAATGGTGGCAGCTAAAATTATATGATACCACAGTTAATACATCTCAGAAAAAGAAAGGGGATTTAAAGATGCTGAGAATTTTGTTTTGGGCCATTGAAATCCAAGAGAACCAATAGAGGTTCTCTTGTGTTAATAAGGAACAATTTCCACCTGTTTTTATTTGCATAGGTTTGAAAGCTTTATTTTGGATGCTTATTTTAAGAAGACTGTCCTTTGTTGATTAGGCTTTTTCACGAAAATAAATGGAGCAAAGTATTTGCCCTCCTTTAGTACCTTAAACTCATGTGTACCCTAAGGATTAATCTCTTTAATTTAGATTATTTGTCCCGAATGAGAAATAGCCTGAAGGTTACTGGGCCCTGTATAAGTAGCACACAGAATTGGTTATAAACATTATTACTGCAGTTCTGTGCAGCCCAGGTGGAAAGGACAGGGATTACTATTAAACATTTTTATAGCACAACATATGTACAAGCAAACAGGCTAGCACAGATGAGAAAATAGGACAACAGCTGAGGAAAACAAGGATATAGAGATTTCGCTGGTGAAAAGGTGTGGGATAAGGAAGAATTTAAACCACGAGGATGGTGAGGGTAAGAACGCCACTGAGAGTGAGATGCAGGACAGTATAGAAAATAGGAAGGGCTGTGTTACGATGCTGTGCTAGATCTCTGCTCTATGAACAGGATGAGGTTCTCTCAACAAGCATGAAGTGAATGAATCAATTTGGTTTAATTGTCATATCCTGTTTATTCTGCCACTACACACAAACAACTGTATTTACACTGAAATTTTCAGGGAATGCTTTACTGTTTGCTGGCCTTTTTCTTTTCCTGCCTTAACCTCAGGAGCAGTAAAGTACAGCTGCCACTGTCATATGAAAGAATCAAAGCAATTTATTTTAATATTGTTTCCAAAATTATTCTTCCCTTTCAACATGTATATTTTTGATTTGTGCGTGTAGGTAAGATATTGATCACTTCAATGAAATAGCCTGTAGCATGTGAGACTATAAGCCTGGTGAAGGAGCTAGGACAAAAGCAGCTAACTTTTTGGATCGTTAGTGCTTTATTAGATGTAATAATGATGAAGAAAGAATCAACATTTTAATAGTATGAAAATCTGAAGCTAAAGGTTATTAGTAAGATCAGTTTTGTAATTAGAGTTGAATAAATATTTTTTTAAGGGCTGGAAATGTTGCACAGAGAAATTTGTGTCAGTACTGCACATTCACCAAAAGAGAGCAACAAAGGCACGCTGTACATGCTTAAGGCAAGGGGCCATTTTACACTGTAAGCAGGAACATATTATCCTCTGTTTTAGAGTCTGTATTTTACCTACCTCTGAAAGTGATGGATGTGGTGCAATTATTATTTAGGTTTATAGTTATTGATGATGTATGTTTTATGGATCATACTTTTGTCTTTCAGATGTTTATGTACTATATGTTCCCTCATTCATTGTAATTGCATTTAGATGCATGTTTATACATTTGCTGAAACATTGCTACTTTTTTTTTTTTCCTGCTAGAAACTTTTTCAGCAGCCGAATTTGTATTCATGAGTTTTCTTTGGCTAAAGTCATGAAAATGTACTTAACATTTTTAGTTTTATTAAATGCTTTGGCATGAGATCAGCTATGTTTTGGATTGACTTGAAAAAATCCCAATTATAGGCCTAGAAATGAGCTTTTTTTGTTGTTGTTGTAATGATTTTCACCATCTTGAGTGTGTAGACTTGTATTTTATATTCAGATTAATTTTGCTGAGTAATGTTTTTAGCCCCAAATCTAATAAATGTATTCAGATATATCAAAATATTTATTTATGTAAGCGTGTGGAAGTTCCTTGCAGTCTCTTTCCTAAAGTATTATGTCCATTGTAAGTTCGATGCTGTAAATTTCTTTACAGAAGAACTCAAGGTAAGCAATCCTTGAAGTACAGGAACAAGGAACTTGTAATGGACAAAGTTGTTTTGAGACAGTAAGTACTTATCTCCAGTGTCCAAAACCTACCTGCTTCTTTTCTTGTAACTCGGATTTGGGATTGGTTAATAGTGAGTAGGTTGTTTATATTGTCTCTATATTAGTGGTCCTTGACTGACATAAATGTGTTTGTGGTATGTCTTGTGACCTTGTTTAGAGCAGTACTTGTTCCTGGGATCTTTGTAGGCTGAAACAAGGGTAGATCTTGCTGCAGCTGGGAAGGGAATGGGGGAGATGAACAACAGTCTGTCCAGGCTGAGAAGGGCAGTTTTCTCCTCCCTCTTCCTTGTATGCAGGAGAGAATGAATGGTTTGATTCCTTTTTCTGTGTTAGTCTAGAGGTTGAAATAAAACAGATCCAAGTTGTTTCAGCTGTATTCCTGCTAAGCCATTAGAAACTAAGGTCTGTAAACTTTTCCTGTCACTTCCAGTGTCCAAATAATAGACATTTCTTCAATACAGTAACACTGACTGCACGCAGGAGACCCATGTTTGGAAGAACATATTGTCAATTGAGGTCCTTGGGCAGTGTTGGGGCTGGAGGTCTGCTGTGCAACTTGTGCCAGCAGACACCCACGACTCAACAGCACAGACGCCCTCAGGCAAGTCCCAAACTCTGTAAAGACTCTTGAAAAGATCCTGTAGTCCAAATGACTTCACTAGGATTCACTTAAGGGGGTCCAGCAAAACATCAGCTGAAGGACATCTTCAGGCCTGTGGCAGGCTGGAGGGGGTCAGAGTGCAGAACAACAGGAAAAAAGAAAACTCTGAAAAATGGCTGTAGCAAAACGATCATCCCATCATGTTTCTTAGGAACGTGGATAGCGCATAGTAACAGAAATGAAACATGAGATATATGTAAAATGGGAGTGAGTTTGAATCTAAATGTGGCCAGAGGCAAAGCAAAGTGATGGTATGTTTTTAATAGTTAGAAACCTCACATGAAAGCCTTTCTGGAACTGCTAGATGTGGGTGTCACCAGAAAGAAAATTATATTCTTCTACAGCCTGGATTTTTGAATGTATGTTGCCCTTATTTACTTATGTTTAAAACTAAATAAATAGTTAATTTCATAGTTCAGTATTCTGTGAAAGTTCCCTATGAAGAACAAAGGGGTAGCCTGAGTAGGTGCTTGGTGTGGGAGTGAGAGTATGTTGGGCTCTGGAGAGCTAAACAAAGATACAGCAAGATTTGGCTGTGCCGGAGGCTTTGAGCCCGTGTTTGTTTGTTGTGGCGTGTGTGTTGGAATAAGGAACTCTTTATCTGAGACCTCTGTGCAGAGAGTGACCCTGTGTGTGCCAGGTAGACTCTGCCACTGAAGAGCCACTCTCACATCTCTTTGCCAGCTGTGTATAGTCATTGAATTGAACCTGTTTTTCATTCCCTCTAGAAGAGAGGTCTGCATAAGCTGCTCAAAGTGTAAATCTAAGGACTGCATGTAAATAAGACAAAATGTGTATATATTTACAGATCTACATGTATGTACACACATGAATTTTGTTCAAAATATTTATATACAGACTTCTGGAATAATAGATTGTTTAATAAAAATATGTTTTTCTGACTACTAGCCAAGACTTCATCCCTTTTCCAAATACTTTCAGACTAAATAATCATTTGAAAGAACCATAAACTAATAGTTCTGGGGCTGCTGAAGCTTTCAAGCCTCAGGACTGTGGATATTTCATGTCTCAGATTGAAACAGAGCACTTTTGAAACTCCCATTTCAAAAGTATGGACTCCTGCAACAAATTTTTGGCTGGTTTTATACAATGGGAGTACACTGATTCTGTCTGAATGAGAAGTGTTTAGCACAGTTTAAAAAGCTGAATTCAGGAAGGCTGCTGTACAACCTTATGGATCACTTTGTTTTATAGACTGAACTCCCTTTCCTAATTCTGACTTTCAACATGCAGCAAGAGTATTCCCTCTTCCTAGATTAATGAGATTCATCACGGGTTATAAAGTCAGGCTAGGGAACCCAGCTGAGGGAGGAGCATTTGCACAAGAGACATCTAAACAAGAGACCCTCATGGATTTCTCAATCTACATTTTCACACATAGTTTCCTAGGAACCATTTTCTTCTGGAAAATGTCGAATTGATGAACTGACTGTTCTTTTGACTCACTATAGTAGTTGTCTGTGTATATACATGATCAACCATAAATAGTATTTTAACTATTAAACTGTGTAAAAGTATCAGTGTGAATTAAATTGACTTCAGAATGAATGCCAATGGTACACACCGAGAGAAAATAGGACTCAGTATTTCTGGACTAAATTTGTACAATTTCAGCAAACAAAAGGTGCTTATCTTTTACTAAAAAGTTATATGTTCATCAGTATAATCTGTAATGCTGTGGTTGAACTATTCTTTAGACTGAGGTGTGTATTTTCATGACTCTTGCTGCTCTGTTCTTTAATTGGTGCAAGCCTTCTGCTCAGGGTGCTCTGGTTTACAGAAATCAAGAGTGAAACCACCAGTCTTAGACTACAAGTCATGGGAGGTTTTGGTGAAATGAGTTTGTGTGGTTGAGAACACCTTGCCTTTAGGCTCTCACTCACAAAACGTGTAGGGAAACGTTAAGAAATGAGCATGCCAGTTTAAGTAGGGTGATGATTTTGAAATGGTAAGCAAATGAGTGTGTCTGCACTGAGAGCTTTGTGTGCCCAGGAAGTGCCCTAATATACACTATGACCTATGCAGCTGCACAGCAGTTTCTTGCTTTAACCTTCACTCTTTGAGAATAATAGGTTATTGCTTGAGACTGGAACCCCGTAGCTCCAAATGGTGATAATGTCAGTATAAAAAACCCTCAACAAAACAGCTAGGATTGATCCTTGAGCAGGAATTACTTTTCATGGTCATACTTGTGAAGGTCAGGTTTTGGGTAAATTATATATACACACACACACACGCATATGCACGTCTCTTTAAAAAACCTGAAATATCTGTTCCCCCATATTTTGGCCATATTTAATAGTGATCATAATCTATAGCTGATGATTTTTAGTTTGCCTCTTCCTAGCTTCTGTCTGTTGACAACTATTTTCTGTTCATCTGTCTGTGCAAAGCAGAGCCTAAAATGTTTTGTGCAGTTGATAATGGAATTCCTGGCAAAGGTAGATTTCAGGTGCTGGAAGAGAAAAATTATTGGAACAGGAGAAACATCCAATTCATCTCTTGCTGTGTTTGCTTCTGTGACTTGTTTGTGTAGCACAGTACTGTAGCTCTTACCACCTAAGCAGTGCTGCATCATCTGGTCCCCTGCTGTAAGGGTGAGATGTCTAAAAGATCACAGCAGGGGCATGAGAATTGCAGAACTTGAACATCAGAATTGACCAATACAGAACTTAAAATTGTTTAAATCTGAAGTATCCAACTGGTGGCGGAAGATGACTTCAGACTTCTGCTTCTCATAATAATTTTAATGAAGCTGCAGCTTTCCAGCCATGTGTGATGTGAATTTGGAGATTGGTCGTTGCTCTGCAGTGCCCTCAGCAGCAGGATGTGGTCACTGCTGCCACACCACTGACAAGGTGAAATTGTATTACCCAAACCAAGCATGTGAGCAGTAGGATAATATTTGGTATTTTTCATAAAATTATTTTGGCTTTTGTTTTAGACAAAAAAGCTTCCTAAGTTCAGTAGTCATTTAAAATGCTGTTAAGCATGGAACTGGAATGTTACATGAATTATAGTTTCATATTTCATTGCTATTCTTTGCACGCTGTCGGTGATTCCTGGCTCTGTAAATTATAGCTAAGTTAGGCCAACCTACAAATCCTGGTATCTTTGCATAATCTCTGTTGTGAACAATAAAAGCATGTGTATTCTGCTAATCCATATTCAGATGGAAGCCTGCAGTCAGAGTACTAAATATAACTTGTTTTTAGGCCAGGAAAAATACGTTATCTTTTTTTCCCCATGAAAACACACTTTGAAGCAAATGAAATATTGCCTATTTTGTGTGGTTTTGTTTTTAAAACTATTTTAAAACATTCCATAGCAGGCATTCTACCCACAGAAAACAGCAGGAGAGTTTTCTTACATAATAATCTGACAGATGTGTCATGCTATCTAATCCCTTAAACCTCCAAAGCCCTCTGATAGTGGATGTTTTAAAAGGCCAGATTGAAAAGCATGCTGCTCTTTTATTGAGACTTTGCCTTCAGTGCCCATTCCACACTTGATCGCTTCGTTTTGCTAAAGCAGACTGTGATAACTTGAAGTCAAGAGAAAAAAAATACCTTAGAAAACAGAATTAAAAATACAATAAAAATAATAAATGCCAAATGAAAATACTATTTAAAACCTGCATTTACATCTGGATCTTTTGGTTTTTTTTAGCTTTCTCTGAGATTGTCAAGAAGTAAATCAATAATAATTACACACACAAAATGACCAGCAGACTTGCAACTGAACCATCAAGATTTTCACATTCCTTAACTATGCAACCGTGTAATCATATTACTGTAACTCTTGTACTCTTTCATCTCAGGCCTTTCTGTGCCTTCAAGCATCGTGTCTGAGCACATTGTAGGTCATTCAAACTGGGGGACTCTGTCTTTTACTTACCTGGGTAAGTACCTGGTGTTCTTTTTAAAATAACAAAGTCATTAGAAAAGTCTTTACCTCTTAGCTCGTTTTAGCCTTTTCTTTTTCACAGCAGTTGTAGCTTTAATAATCCAAATGTCAGAGAAAACATGAATTCAGAGGATCAGGATTTCAGTTAATCATGTTAAATAAGTTCCCCTGATAGTGAGGTTCAACAGCATACAACCTCATTTCAGCTAGCAGGGATTTTAGATAACTGAGGTTTGGGTAATCAACATCAGAATACATGGGGCCACTGCATGATATGCCATAAATTTGTGTTCTACATAATTTAAAAAAATCATATAATGTACTATTATGTGGGTGTTGTGTCTGAATTTGTACCTAAACTTAAAGGAAGCAAACATTTGGAAAGCAAAGATGAGTTATTTGGGATTTTGACATTTGCAAAAGTGCAATGTGGTGTTAAATGTGTAGATGAAAAATGATGCCTTAAAATACTAAGAACACATAGAATTTCTTTGAAAAATCTTATTTGTTTTGATAAAATCACTGCTTTCTGTTTTTTATAATCCTCATTACTTTTAGCAAGGAAATTATTTAGGGCTTTATCTTTGAAACGTGAACTGACTTATCTCACCTGATGAGGTTATCAAAGATCTGTGAAATGATGCTCTGGGACTGAGAAACTAATAATCTCTTGTTTGATGACACAAACTGGTCTGTCTTTTTCATGAATACAGCAGCTAACCGTGACTTGACATGTGGTCAATTTCTACAATTTTTGCAGCAAAAAGAAAAATGTTTTGCAACAGATTAATCCTATAATGCAGTGGTTTCTTTTTACAGTGATGATTTTGGAGTGATTTTTAGTTCTATTCAGGCTAAGGTTCTTTATATACCAGCTGTATACACATAGCATGTAAGATAAAAACAAAAGAGGACAGACAAGAAATGAAGATTATACACAAAGACTTCTGGGTTAAAGTGGTTCTGCCAGTCTAGTAAAAGTGAAATACAAGGTTAAAAATGAGGTCTTTGTTATTTTAGTGGCACATGTTGCATTATGCACAAGAGTTTTTCTTTTTAATGTAGATTACAGTGCCGTCTAAGGATGGCCTCCCTTCTTACAGTCAGGCCTCCTTTGCACTTCCTCTGCTTTTCTTGCAGAGAATTGATGATTGTCAAATTGTCACCTCTCTATTTATTTATTTTTAATTACTGTGTGTATATTGAGGGGAGTCTGATGCTTCAAGTGAGCACTTTAACACTTTAATTTAGGATTAGTATTACAGTATGTGTAGCTACAGGATGTGTACTTCTGTACTAATGAGACTGGATAGTGGATTTCAGACCCTTGTTCCAACAAGTTGACAGGCACTGTTTGGGACATCAGTGATACAGCATAAATGTTGCAGTCTAGGCAAACCTGACAGCACCTTGCTTGATGTGACTGTTCAGGTCTGTAAAGAAGGGGGAATGTGAAAGAAGAGGAAAAAGTTGTTTTATTCCTTTCAGGCTGGCTGAAGCCAGGGAAACATCTGTTGGTTGGTGTGATGCTAATTTTACTGTCTGATGAATATCAGAATTTTCAGAAGCAAGGACTTATCTTTTCATGGAACCATTTCATTCCAGAATTGGTAGTTTATTCTGTACACCTGTCCTTTTGGTACTGTCCTAATCCTTCTGAAACAAAATAGCTGTTACTGGGGAGTACAGTGCCTGCCTGGAGAACTGTAACAAAATTGCTGCTGTCTATTCTTTGGCAGCTATTTTGGTCAGTTTACCTTAGCTGATGTGCCTTCAAGCCTAATACTTTTTCTATTGCTGTGAGCACTCTACCAGTTGACTTAACCAATTAAGGGAACACTGTAGACTTTAGCCCTGCAGTAGGTAACAAGGTGAGAGGTCTGCTTAATTCTGTTGTCTTTCTAAAATCACAGAC
>JAWWMP010000005.1:13680917-13715882 GCA_035047865.1 Dendrocincla tyrannina | reverse complement strand
TAGCTGATGTGCCTTCAAGCCTAATACTTTTTCTATTGCTGTGAGCACTCTACCAGTTGACTTAACCAATTAAGGGACTTTAGCCCTTAAGTCTGTAAAACTGTAGACTTTAGCCCTGCAGTAGGTAACAAGGTGAGAGGTCTGCTTAATTCTGTTGTCTTTCTAAAATCACAGACACACCTTCTGCACATGTATGCAACATGCTATAATAACAGGCTGCTTTGATTTTTGGAGGCTCAGACTTTCTTTGGGACTTTTGAGTGATAATTTGGTCTCAGATTCTCAAATGTACTTAAAAACTATGTAAGCCCTTAGGCATTTGATTTGCCTTCTAAGAGGCAATGACTTTTAAAATCATCTAGCCCTTGTTACCTCCCCCCATTATTGATACCTCATATCAATAATATCAACTGTTTTTCTGAAACTGAGCTCTGCCAGAAGATCAGCAAAGCTGAATTGCAGAGGCACTTTTTGAGCTGACAGCAGCTGAACACTGCTCATGCATAAAGCAACTGAAATCAAGAGCAGAGAAGCTATGGCGTGGTCACAATGCTTGCTCAGAGTGAGAAAAATTCTGGAGTGGGTGGGGTTTTTTATTTTATTTTTTTTTCTATTTTACTTTGCAGTACAAATTTAAATTTGTGCCTCTAGTATCTTAGGATAATATCCTAGATATTGAACTGTAGATAAAATATCTTTTCTCATTATGAATATTACTTATAGCAAACAGAGGAGATTTAACAGAAAAGAAATGCCTCATACTTACCAATATTTTGGTGGAGTGGGATTTTTATTCCTGCTTCACTTTGATTTTGATTTGCATGCTCACTCAAGGCTGGAAGGTATTTTAGATTTGTTTGGTTTAGGAGGGTTTTTTGCTTTATATTAAGCAGTGGTGGGCTTTTGCAGGTGGAGAAAGAGTGCTTAGCTCTATATTTTTAGCAGGTAGTTATCAGGTAACTGTGGCTGGATCAGTGAATTGAGTGCCTGGGCCTGGTTTCTTTCCCCCACGTCTCCTCTGCGGCTTCTGGGAGCTTCCCACAGGTGCTGGTGTTGCACTGAGTGCCCAGTGCCTGGTGTGTGGGAGTTGCACAGACCAGGATTAGCTATGCAAATTGCTCTTGTGGATCAAGCCCTTAATTTCCCCTCACCTCTGTTCTCCAGCTGAAAATCACAGAGCATCAACAGCCTGCATCATGTCGGTGTGGCAAGGTGGAGATTAGAAGGTGTTCAGATGCTGCATTGTGCTTATAGGGACCACGCAGACATTTCAGCCAAGTGTGAAATGGCTTTGCTAAGTCAGCTACAGAGGTGCATTAAAGTGTTAGATTTCCACATAACTTACTTTTGCTTTAATCTACTGTTTCTGTTTGGATCTTTATTCAAAGCGAGTTGGTCTTACTTGATGAATGCCCAGCTTTTGCAGCTGGCCTGGGTTTCATGAAACATGACTGTTAAATATCTACTGTCAGATTGTTTCTGTCTAAAATACATAGTTACTTGGGAAAGATACTGTTAAATGAATAATTGTATTTTTTCCTGTGTAGTTAGCACTCAACAGTTTCTAATATTCTGTCTTCTTCATTTCGATATACAATTTGCTTTAGTTTATAAAACACAAGACCTTACCTCTACGACTGAGTTTCAGTGGTTAAAAAAAAAAAAAATCAAGACATGATTTTTAAAATGATTTTTTTTATGGTTCTGGCCTGATTTTTTTGACTCTGCTAGTGATATTTACACCACATGTATTCAGCTTGCAAATAGGAGAGACTTATTGTAAATGAGTACTGTTTATGTTTTTGTGAAGCATTTGCTGCACTTTACATTTAAAAAACCAAAACAAATAATAAACCTGTTCCTGATTCTAGAATCATGTTACTGCACTTGTCATATGCAATGCTTTACAGCAAAGCTAAGCCTTGGTTCTGTTGCTTTGAATCAGGAAGAAGCTTTCAAGAATAAAACATAAACCAAAGAATCTAGAATAGATAAAAGCTGAAGGACTCAAGGGTGTCTTCAGATGGTGTATCGTTCTTTCCTCTTGAAAATGGGGCAAGAAACTCTGTGGTCATGCCTAAACATTTAGGGAAATTACAGGCAGGAGGTACATAGGCTACTCTTTTTCCTCAAGTCTATATTCCACTGGATATGTAAGCATTTCTATTTTAAAAAACTTTCACAGGTTTACTGTGTTTATTTATTAGCAGAAAGGTTACCATCACTGAGAAACTGTTGAAATGTGTCATGGCCCATCTGTCTCCAATTATATTCACTGTTGTCTTTCTACATCCAAAATTTTGATGCCCGGAAATCATGAAGTCAGCTGGCTGGCTGTGAAATGTTGCAGGTTAGAACACATATAATTTCTTTCACTGAAACTCTTAACTTTTGTAAAAATGAGCTAATTTTTCCTACAGCCAAAAAGGTACACTTGAGACCAGACATTAGAGAAGTTACCTAGAAGAGAAAGAGATATAGCCCTGCTCTAATTACTCTTTATTTATAAGAGGTATTTTAATCTAACTTGATTAAAACAAAAAGTAGTGTTTCTAATTTAGAGCTATGGATTTCTCCAGGTACCTAGAATTAGGTGGCTAGTTAATAGGAAGGATGTGCAACAGGAAAGGCCTGGCTCAAGGGAAGAGGAGGTGTGACAGCCGGGCATACTTTTCTGAATTGGCAATTTTGCACAGTTTCTGGTGGATGCTCTTTGTGTACCTTCACCAGCAACAAAGATGCATCAGGCCGATTTCTGATATTGTTTGCTTCTATGGAGAGCCCACAGGCTTGTGCAGGTGTAATGGGTTGGAAATTAATGAAATTAGACAATAATTCTGCTGGCAGCTCAGAAGGAGGAGTAAAATTCACAATCCTCTGCAGCTGGCTGGGGTGATACCTGCACAGGGCTAGCAAGAGTAAAGAATAGGAAAATAATCTATCTGAATAGACACTTTGGCAAATGAAACTATTGGTTAAAACTAGTATTTTCTCAAGATCCCTTCTAGTAAACTGTTAATCAGGAAAACTGGGGATACGAGGTTCAGTTTTGCTGTGTGACTCTTCTTTGTTATCTAATTGTCATGTGCTTTGTCTGCTGTTCACTGGGGTGGCAGTGTATGACAGATGTCAGTGGTATCTACTTCTGTTCAAAAAAACCCAAATAAATTGAAAACCCCATGTCATCTTGTGTTGAATATGGGACTTAGGATATTTTGTGGGGGTCTGTTTGAAGACACATCTATGGTTTGAAATCAGAAGAGATAAGAAGTACCAGAAGATAGGTAGTAGGGAAACTTCCACACCATGGATATGATACAGAGGTTTCTGACTTTGTGAAGGGGAGTGTTGTGGTTACTGTTATTCTGCTGAGTGACTGCGGCATGTTCACAGAGACCAGAAGTGGTGGGTACAATTATTATAACAGTTCTTGCAGAACCAGAGACAGACTGGGGGAGACTGGAGATCCCCTGGTGCAACCCTCATGCTTAGAACAGTCAGCTGGAACATGTTGCTTGAAGTTGTGTCCACCTGGGTTTTGGACATCTCTAAGGATGGAGATACTGCAGTGTGTCTGGGCAATGTGTTTGAGTGTTCAATTGCCCTTGCAGGAAAAAAATCTGCTTAAGTGAAATTTCTTGTATTTGTTATGTACAAATCCTATTCATTCTGGGTAATTAAACTGCATAATAACCACACTGAAGGTTTTTAACAACAGTCTTTAGTCTTTACTCCTTTCTTCGCTCTCCCAGCATTGGTCCATAGCAATGACTGCAAGCAGTACAACCCAGAAAGAATTAAAGATAGAATTTTGTTGCAAACAATGCATCACTAAGAAGAACTGGACTTGATTCTAATACTGAAAACCAATATTGACAAGTGTGTACTACTCAAGACAGTACTGCTGCAACTCTTTTCTGGCAGTCTCCTATGTAGTGAAGGTCAGAAGAATATGACTTCCTAACCAGGCAGAGCTGAAGTCTGAGACTTATTAAATTAATTGTATAGGGATAAAATGGCTGAAGTCCCCATTTTGGGATATTAAATGTGATAGATATAAATTGCTTCAGCACAGTAACATGAAAGCTATAGCTTGCAATGTTTCCTGTCCTATCATTAGCAGTCAGAGTTGTTTTCAAATTTCAGATTGCAGTAAAGTTGCTTTCAGTGTTTGGATGCTCAACTCCTAGTAGTTTCTGAAAGTGGCTATGGATGTCTCCACATCTGTTTTCCACTGTGATTCAGCTGGCATACTGTTGCAGCTGCTGCTTTATAGTTTATTCCTAAGTTGTCTTTTTCTTTTTTTTGTCCCTTCTGAAGCTGTGTTCTGACAGCACTCCCTCTCTCACAGTTCTTGGGGAGAAAACTTGTTGCAAGATCAGGATTTGAACTGGGACCAGTGGTTTGTGCTTATTAACAAAAATGCTTAGGGAGTGCAGATAGGTTAATTGAAGTTAGTTGTGTGTGACCAGGTTGGTTTGTCTTTAATCTCTTATGTTTAATTTTCATATGCATGAAGACAATTAATCCTCTTAACTGCTGTAGACTTTGAATGCTTAGTAAATAAGTGGCTCTTTAATTGATGCTATGGTGTTTGCCTGTTTAAACCAAAATAAAAGTAAAGAGCTACACTGGGCCTTGAGGGAATCTTCCTCAGTGCAGTGAGAGGTTCTATTATGTAAAAGGCTTAAGAGTCTTCCCAGCTCATTATTTTTATAGTAGTGTCTGCTTTGCTCTTTTAAGACAATGCTCGGTTTTTTTAGGATCAACAATTTTGAGATCAGAGAGCACTTCCTGAGTCAAAGCAAATTGAGCAAGATATTTCAGCACGTGGCAATCAAAGATGCACTTCTCATGCGTGCAGGTTAACACTGCTTTCTTTTTTTTAACTGAAACCCAAAAGGTTCCTCTCAAGTGAAGGACTTGTTATCTTCGCAGTGTATACTGTAAAAATAATAGTTCAGGGCTTCTTTCTTTGCAGTGAGTTATGAAGTGCTTTACAGAGTGTATGTCTAGAGATTAATCACTGGCCAGCTGACTAAATTTCTGATATTCTGTACCAATAAATCTGTATAATAGTTTTAATGAGATGTGAAGAACATGTTCTCCATTTTTAATTGAGTCTTGAATTTTCAGGTAGTATGTTAATGCTTATTCCACTGAATGCCATGTTAGTGACACTTAGTGACACATCCTTTTTTAGACCAGATTTCAGATCATAGCTGCATTTGGACTGTGTGGTGAATAGATCGGGTATAATAAGGTAGAAGGGAAGGATCTGACACTTAGAGATAATTTTTCATACATGAGGTATGGTGGAGAAAGGGATTGTTGTCTCATTTGTAATGAAATATAAGTTCAGATGAGTTTCACAATAAATATCTTGCCAGGCTGCAAATGTCCTCAGTATTATGCCAGGCAGTAGCTGAGCACAGATGAGTTGTTAGTGCCTTTACGAGGCTTTTTCTGTAGGTGTCACACTCACTCACTGCCTCAGCTTGATGCTGCATAGCTGTGCTCTGAAGTTCTCAGATCTGATCACATTTACGTATCCATTTAAGTGTGTTCATCTGTAACTTGTTATTAAATTCAGTCATATTTAATAATTTTGGAGAACTAATAATCCATTTTAAGTATAGTCTGTATTTTTGAATATTTTTTCTTTGAGGTTCTTAATTTTTTAGCATAACTTTTAAGGTCAGTGGTCTGACTGTGTAAATTATTAAATACTTCTGAATTTTTTATAACTTTCTCCAGCAATGTAGGCTGGATTTTCCCTTCTCTTCATAATTCCTGGATGTACAACGTAGAGGGTGATACTGTACATTCTTTGTTTTTGTTTCAGATCATAGTTGTTACTATGAAATCTAAGCTCTCATTTTACTAGTGGTAGGAGTAACACAGAAAATATTTTGTTCCTTCCAAATGGAACTGAACTATGTCTTTAACCTGTATGAAATTGAACAGCAAGTATCATGTTCATCCCATTGCTTGGGCTCCCTCTGTAGTGGGTCTGAGGTACCTGTGGATCAGTTCTCAAGGTAAGGCCCAGAGCTACCCTGGAATGGCACTGTTGAAGTAGAATTTGATGGTCTCTACTTCTACTGACTCCAAACCTGAAGATTCTGCCCTCAGTCAGACATTGCTGCTCTGTTGTTGTGGACAAACATGACATCTTTACTTTTATCAGGGTAACAGTACAGGGAAAAATTCTGCAGGACAGGAAGTCAAGTTGCAGTCCATTTGAAAAATTATTCCAGAGAAAGATGCAGCCATAGGCATATTTTGCTGCTGCCAAGTAAAGGGACACATTTGTTGGGTACCTCTCAAATTGCTTTAGATTTCTGTAATGATCACATTTGGTTTTGTCTGTTGCGTATTCCTGGTTGGAGATCCTTATTTTCTGTACATGCCCTTGACTATTTTACTTCATCATCTATGGCTGTGCTGAGGCAAGCCTGTGGAATGGATGCCCTCTCTACAGTCTTGCTCTCTAAGCCAGAATCAACTTACAACAGACGTTTGGCAGCTTGTGATAAAAACCCTTGTGATGGGGTAGGCAGGTTTATAAAGTAATACAGGGAATGAAAAGCTGCCAAATGCCTCTGCGCTGTGAATTGCGTGGACAAGTCATCCTGCCCATCCTGCCCCTCTTTCCCAAGAATCCCAACCTTCTGTTAAGAAGTCACACCGCGGCCACACCAGTGATGTGGAATGCCACTGAACTGAACTTCCTGGGCTGGTTGCACAATTTACAGTCTACGTGACTTTCCCCTTCATAATACTTGAGTGGAAGAGATTAACACCTGTGGGGGCTGGCAGCTTACTTTTTTTTTTTTTAAAATTTATTTATCGGGGAATGCCATGCTTCTTATCCTTCCTGAGCCGCAGGGAGTAAGTGGGTTTACCTGGTAACGGCATACTGAGATGGGCACACAGGATTTTAATTATTTGTGGAGTGTATAAACACACTGCCAGTTATTTGCTGTAGCAATGAAACTTGTAAGTCACAATGAGCTAAAATTATCCCTGTGAAAAATTTTTAACTGGACTAGTTTATGTTGAAAGAAATTAAGCACTACTCCTTCTGGTACATATCCTTTCACGGATTGGAAATGTTTGTCTTTAAAGCAGTGCTAGATAAACTATAGCTTTAGAAACATTTCTCAAAATTCTGAGGCTTGTTTCACTTTCCCACAAGCACGTGTCTGGAACAATTCAAATAGTTCTCAGTTGGAGATCACCATTAGAGGGTTTGGTGTCTGCTTTGCCCTCAGTGGCTCTGTTTTAACATTGTGCCTACATCACCCTGTAGCCAAAAAGTGAAGATGCAGTAATTGAAATCATTTAAATTTTAATGCAAATTCAAGTCTTTGCAACCATGACAACATTTTTGTTTGGGTCAGCCTTTGGATGCTTGTTTCCCTTAAGAAAAATCAGTGCAGTATCTTTCTATCAATGACAGTGACATCAGATGCATAATCAGCAGCTGTAAAAAAGCTATAAAACAAAAATGCTATTAATTAGATTTTTCTAAAAACAAAAACTATGGCCTCACCAGGAAAAAGTTGCCACACTCTCTAAACTAAGAACTTTCTTCTCTGACTTGTCTAAGTGTAGAAATTTTGGTGGTATAAATATTCTATATAATGTCTGGCACTCTGAATAAATGGAGTGTGACCATTTGACCATTGTGGTTCTGTGGTCCATTTTAGCTGTCTTAACATCTGAGAAAAAAAAAAATTAGGAAAGAAGGAATATTTACTTCTTTTAATTTCAAAGTGCTGGAGGCATAGGGGACTATCTTCCCATATCCTTTTAATTCTATCCTTTTAATTATTGAGGCATTTGGTAAACTTACCTAAATTTCTCAACGTTCATTCTTGCTGTAAGAAATGCTTTCAAGTAGTTCCTGAATGTACCTTATAATTGTAAAATCACAATTTTGTGTGAAATCTTAGGGAAAGAAATAGAGTTAAGAACAACTTGAAATGTAGAGAATACATAACAAGATAAATGAGCCTGTACATGAGATGCTGCTCATGCTTAACTCTACAACAGATACACACTAACAGATGTCAATCTTCAAAGTAGCAATTCAAATAAAGAACAGGGCTTTTTAATTTTGCTTGTCTGTTAACTAGAAGCTTAATTTTATGCTGATGGAATCAGGCCACATGTAATGTTTTCTGTTGCTGCTGGGCATGCATTCAGACTGAAGTGACCACCCATCCTGCGTCTTATAATATCTGGTCTTCTGAAGCATCTCTGCCCTTCAGGCTGAGCTACCTTGTGCTGTTTCTGATTCAACATAAGCTACGAACGTTCAGCATTTCTGGAAATCAGACACAGATTGTCTCAAGTTGGGTGCCCAAAATCTTCAGAAAATGCTGCTAATTAGGCATTTTGCTGGAGGGTGCTCTATGAAACCACCATGAGATAGGGTTACTGTGATTGAAGTCCCTTCTACTTTGGCATCTAATTTCAATATGAGTGACAATAAACACAGTGCCTGATCAAAAGACATGCAAAGCATGGGGTCCCCTCCTGCTGCATACTTATATGTTGCAATGTGTTATAAATACATTTAACTCAGTAGAAACCATTGTAGTTTATATAAATCAGCTGTTATTGAAGAGCTAGCCAGTTTGTTAGTGTGTGTGCTTTTGCATACAGCTGTGCTGCTGAAGGCAGAGAGTTTCTGGAGGGTCAGATCTGTGATGGTCCCATTGTATCCCTTTCTATTCAAAGCATCAGCAGTTAATTATTGAAAACTATGTAATAGGTTTTGCAGGTAAAATACCTGAATCTTTGTCTTCTAAAAATACCTTTTAAAACACTTACAACACAAGCAGACACACAGATATAAAACATGTTTGACTGGTGGAAAACATTTCTACCTTTTAGAAATAGATAGTCCCTCCTTTTTTTGTCTGTTTGGAATATTTTGTGTCAAGGTTGAAGAAGGAAGTTTTGTCTTTGTGGCTTTATCTAAATCAACATGCTCAGTGATTCATGTGTGGTTTTCCCTCACAGCTAAATACTTTTGCATCATGAAATGAGGACCATGAGGACCTCCCTCACATTAGGACCACTGCCATGATGTGGAACAGAGAAACTTATCCATGGGCTCAGTAAAATATCTATATATGACACAGTTTTATTTGAGCTGTGTAAGAGGCAGAATTGTACTGTTGCATCTACCTATGCATTTGAATTCTCTTGCATTCCTGTACATCTGTGAGAACAAAATTAGGAAAGTCAAGAAATACATAAACCAATGATAAATATAAAAGATAATTTCATTTGTTATCTACTATATAGTAATGTGTTACAGTCCAGTAGAAACACTGAGCAAACATATCTCTAATATTTACAAGCTTCCCGGAGAGAGAAGGGTGGTGGTGGGGAGAAGGCAAGAATACACGTGCAATTTTTCAAATATAGAAATATTCTTTTTATTTTCAGTGTGTTAGTTTCTCCTGTGTACAGCTGTTTATTTACCCAAGACACAACAATAGTTTTTTTCTTTTTGTGAAGTTAAATGTTAATAATAGGAAAATACCTGTCAAAATGGAGAAGTTACTTCTTTGGGAGGATGGTGGTAAGGGGAAGGAAGGCTCTTTCTCACCATCTGTTTTCCCTAAGAGGTGGCACATGTGGAAAATTGCATGTTTAACTGTAAAGTCAACTGCTAATGAGCCACTGGGGGCGGTCTTGGAGCAGCATTAGTAAGCCTTCTCAGTCTCCTGCTTATTGTGCTTTATGGATATTCATGTTTGCAATATTCCAGGAGCTGGTGAAATGTCATTATGCAAGTATTAGTCCCTTTTATACATCAGTAACAGAGCCCAGAGAGAAAATAATTTTCTCACAGATAACTGCTGGAACTTGGCACAACTCTTAGGGAAACAAATTTGCCTGTCCTGCATTCATAGACGCATCAAGAAGATCCTTCTGTTTTTGTGGCATATCTATAGTGGGACACTAGTATACTGCATGCACAACACACAGCACCTCTGCAGTAAGATGATCTGCAGTCAGAGAACTACAAAAAGAAGCAACCACCAAGCAATGCTCTCAAGCGCATCTTTAACTTCAAGGCCCTGGGGCCTTTGTTTTTGGTGGGACTGCTGCCCTGTGTAAAAGAGATCTAAGCACTTTGTTGAATCAAGCTATAGTCATAGGCAGGAAAGTCTAAAATTCCGGCTTTAACAAAGCTGTCGTAAAGCGTTGTGCACCTCCACAGAAATACAGAGCCAGAGGGGAGCTGCTGCCTCTGTGCCTTGTTATCAAGAGTCTCTTGGCTCAGGAGGTAGCACAGATCCACTAAACCAGAGAATCTGTAGACATACAGAATAATAATCTTCCACTGAGTCCTGATTTGGACACCTGGTTCCCTTTGTAGTTGGGGAACCTGTATGTTAATAATAGTTGCTGATTTTACAGAAAAGTAGCAAAGTCTGGAAGAGAAGAAATCATTCCGAATGGTAATGTTTGCCAAAATCTGGTGGAATGTGGCTAAGAGTTGTGATGGTCACGGACAATGTGGTGGGATATTTGTGGGAAAATTTGAGCAGCTCACATTTTTTGTTGTTTACTGGCTCAGATAGATTAGTCTGATGGAATAGATAGATTTGACCAGTTCAAAGTATTTAAGTTGATGAAAGTGTTTACTCCCTGCTTATTTGGTTTAGTTACACTCAGTAAAAGATAATCAGATTGACATAAACTATATAGATCTTATAAGTTTCAACTGGTTTTGACCATGGACCTTGTTTATTTAATGTCTCTGGTGCATTATTCTTAGTAATTTGATGTATGCCGTAATCTCAAAAAAAAAGATTAGTGGACTCTTTGTTTGATACGGTAAAGAGAATATTTTTGTTCAGAATTGTGTCATAAGACACATTGTGTAGATAGTATTTTCTCATGTTAGGCAGCTTCCTAGTGGATTAAATTCTGTAGCAGAGCTTTGATCAGATGTTTTTGGTGTCAAGCTGAAAGGTTGGTGGCACTGCTGCTCACTGGATGAGTCAGTCCTGACTTGTTTAATGCAACCCTGGAGTAACAGCTGGGGCAGTGATAGTTTAAATGTAGGTAGGATTGGGAAGCAGACCCTGGACAGGAGCAAGTTTTGACAGCAAGGACTGTGCTGGGGAGCAGTGTGCTTTGTTTATATATTCTCTTTTTGTTAGAGATTTCTCATCCTCAACAGATAAAAGGAGGTTGTGTTTTCTCTGTTTTAAGCAGTGATACTATGTGAAGAAACTTCTTACTCACACACTGACTTAATGACTCTGTAATTTTAGGCTTGTCTATTTGGAGATAAGGGATTTTCCCATGTTTCCTGAGGAGACTTTCTGAAAAGCAATAACTATAATATTAAAAACCTCTAAGTCATCTTTTTTCTCATCACAGGAAATAATGCTGCTTTCCTTGCATCACTACCAGTATTTAATTATACCCAAATTCTTACAGAATGGCAAATGGCAGGTTATCGTAGTGGTGGAAGATTTGAATTTTCAGATGTGAAATGCCTATTTTTTGGGTCCTGGATTACCTGGGCTTTGCCTGTGTATTGAAGCTCTGACAGATTTTTCCACTTACCTTTGTGCTGTAGAAGACACTGAAAGAAATGGTGCAAAGAGATGTGAACTTGATAGAGTGTCTGTAATGTTTGCTATGTGCTCCTGACCACAACTCAGTCTGATTCAATTTCTGACACTGGACAACTCCAGTTCCCCATGGGGTGAGCGTGCTGGCTGGAAAGTGGTGGTAAATGCAGATTTATTTACAGAAATCTTCCTTATGCCTTCTGTGTGCTTTTCTGCCTTGCTGACTGCATGCAGGTCCTTCTTTGTGATGGAAAGATTTTTGCACCTGGGCCTGAGTTTGTTTTTGGACATTCCACAGCTAAGAGTCCTTTTGGCAAACAGCTATCAAAGAAAGGAGATTTGCTGCCCAGAGTGTCCTTTGGCAGAAGGGTTAGAGGCAGGCTATTGCCACAGGAGAAAGTTGTTTGCAACTTGGGTTCCCAATTCTGACCTTTGCAGGTATCGTCCCAGCATGGTGGCAAAAAAATTGCGAGGTGTCATCTTGGAGAGTTAACGGTTTGTATCTGACAATCCATTTTACCCCCCACAGCAAGCCCTTGTGAGCAGTGCCGGAGCTCCAGCTCCTGCTTTCTGTGCGGCACTCACCTGGTGGCTGCAGACAGCGGGACCGGAGCTCGCTGTGCTGCTGGGGACAGCCCGTCACAGGGCTGACGCCTCCTGAGGTGCGAGGCGAACCGGGCCATTCTGCGGAAGAAAATGCCACCCATGTTAGCTCGTTGGTTGGTTGGTTGGTTAGTGCTACAGGACACGCATCAGGGGCTCAGAATCAGCTTTTAGCTTCTGCCCCTCTGCTTGGGCTAAGGAGGGAAAGGAGGGCAGGGCAGAGGAGAGCTGGTGTCCCCTGCTTTCTGTGACCCGCCAGCTTCTCGCTAGAGCACCTCGCAGTGCTGCTGTCACTGCTGCCCTTCCCAAATCGCGGTTTTCCCTTGAGAAGTAATTCCAGCCTGCAGTGCCGGGTGCTTCCCCTCCCGCGGCAGGCGGGCTGGCGCCAGGTGGCGCCGCGAACCGCTCGCGTCCCCCGGCCGGGCATCTCTCCGCTCTTCATCGGTCTCACTCCAGGAATTCAACCACACTCTTTCGAAAGACAAGCGTTTCAAGACCATCCAGCCCCACCTCAGCTGAAAGTGGCCGTACCTCACTGCTTGGCAGACACAGATCAGCTCTGTGAGTGTTTTTTATAGTCATAAATTGAAAAAAAGGATACAGTAGAGGAAAAAATAATCACCACCCCATTAAAGCATTTCTTTTTGTTGTAACTGCTGAGAAATGTGAATGCCTGCACAGATTGGGGCTGACTGAAACTCTAATCGTTATACTGCAAGAATATTTTTGATGGATTTTCAACAGCTCCAGAGTTCCTGTCAGCATCACTGTGTGCCTTTTTAAAGTTCTTTCCTTTAATGGGTCCCAGGACCCATGAAAACATTCAGGTCAGTTTAGTACCTGAGTCTTCCCAAGTAATTAGCAGGTAGAATTACCTGGTAGCAGTCAGTGTTTTCTGCTGTAATCCGTCCACAGAAGCTGCAGCAGAGTAATTGGTGTCTCTGGTGGCCCTGCAAACATGTCTAATTTAATGTGTCAATAGGGATTTTTCTCTCAGTTTTTTTTCATTCCCAATGCTAGGTTGTGAATTTTCCTTTTAGAAGGCCAGACTCAAAGAGAGATGGATATATTGAACATGTGGATTTAAAGGAAATGTTTTTCCCAGCAACTGTAAATGTGTAAAAGCATTCAGAGCTCATTCTCCTCTCCACATGACTTTTCAACAGGTTAAATAAATGTATATAGCAGACATACTCAACTACGTGAGCCACAGTTACTGAGGCAGATAAATGCTAAACTGACCGTGGTGTCTCCTTGCCAGCAGTGCAGTGTTTCAGTTCTCCTGACTTCTTTGGGGATGTTCTGGTGTTCTCTGATGCTGACTCAATGATATCAACTACTGGTGAGACACATGTAGCTGTTTAGTCTTCCCTCGATAAACATTTGCCAGTAGTGAAGGAGCAGATGGGCTCGGAGCTGCTCTGAGCTCAGATGTGGAGTGAGGGTATTTACAGGATATTCCACAGGCAGGTTTTCCACCAGGCGATTCTCTGTCGTGGCTGCCTCCCTGGTACTTCTGCAGCTGTGTTGAGGAGCAGTACTGGGTCTGAAGGCTGCAGTTATCTGAACTGTTGCATTTGTCTACATATTGCTTTCTTATGTGTCCCATTGCAGGGGCTGCGAGGTTTTGTTTTGTATTGAAAAAACCCAGGGTCTTATTCTACACAAGGGAAAGCACATATTCTAACAAAAAAAAAGGGTCAGTCCCAAAAGAGAAATCTATGCTGTGTATTCTCTACAGATCTGTAAACAGTCCTTAGAGTCCATTCACGTTGTGCTGCAAGTCACTGATGTTTTCAGTAAAGATCCCAACATCTAAAATAAACTCATCTTGAACAAACCCATTGGGCATGTTTCTGAACAGTCCTGGATACACAACACGCAATATTCTTAGATATTAAAGGAGAATCAGAGCCACATTGTGTCAGGGACTGCAGGCATACAGAGTAAAACTATCCTTCCTGAGAGCATGAGCAAGACCTCATCCTTGGGTGACCTAATTGGCACTGCTAAGCTGGAGGCAGGAGACCCATATTACATTAGTAACTTGATAGTATGGACCTCTTTTTTTGTTTAAAAAATTCCCTTTTGAAGGAGTAATTAGCATAGATTTGAAATATTAGAGGACTGTGGTGTGCTACTCAAGGTCTTGTTGCTTTGCTTCTCTTAATTTGAATTTCCCAACTTTAAAATTGACCCTTTGAAATTTAAAATACTCATCCCAGTGGCTAGCACTCATGTATGTAAATACTGCTATTATGGTGTAAATGGATATCAAGATTAAATAACTGTGGCAGAATCTACAGTGAACATGAGCAGCACAACTTTATTAATGAAGTAAGACTGTAATTTCATACAAAGCAAAACTAGATGCTATGTCAATTGAAATATTCTACTGCTTGAATACAACCAAAATTGCTTGTTATCAATAGTGAAATTTTTAATATAAAAATATTTGTATCTTGAGGCCTTAAATCTATGCAATATAGAAATCCTTCAATGTAGGCCTTTTCAGAAGGGAGACTTTGAAGTTTTATGGAGAACTCACTCCAAACTGCCTTTCTTTTCAGCAGAGTAAAAACTGGGGTCCTTCTGTGGTTTATATGGCAGTCAGAAAATCCACAGGTAATCCTTGTAACTTTTCATATGAATTTGACAACAAAAGAAAAGTGTGCTACCAATATCTCTATAACACAAGTAAGCTTCATTGCATAACTCAAACCACGATGGAGATTTTGACATGCTTGTTGGTAACCTGACAGATGTGTCATAGTGTCTAATCCCCTAAAGCCTCAAAGCTCTTTGAAAATGGGTGTTTCTGAAAGTCTGGATTGGAAAACATGCTGCTTTTTTATTAAGCTTTTTCTCTCAGTGCCTGCATTACTTTTCGCATCATCTTGTTGCCAGGCTGACTGTGCAGATCTGCACTGACTATGCTGGTAACTCTGCTTTGTTAGTAAAGAGGTAAAATATGTATAATTACATATATTTAAACTACACGTTTTATGTAAATAATGCAAAAATATGATGTTTTTATTTTTTGCATACAGATTGAAAATATATTTGGAATTTAAATCCCACATTTACTTGTTCTTTGGAGATGTACCATTGTTTTGTCTCAGCCCTCCAGTATTTCTGGAATCTTAAAAAAAAAAAAAAGGTCAGCATTAATATGGATTTGTGATAAGTTCAGAAAGTATTCTGGAGCAATATTTGAAATGCCAGTTGTAAGGAGGAAAATAAACTATGTACTTGAAAGTGTGCTTGACAAAACAACCCCCCAGTCTAAATACACACAATGTATCTAAATACACACAAGTTCATGGGACTTGTCAGCATATCTCTAGGACAGACTCATGGGAGACTGAAAGGAAGTTTCATTGCAACATCACCATGTCCTGTAGGTTGTGCTTAGTGGCATCTCTGTTATTTGGATGAAATCCACAGTTGGTAAAAAGAGAAAATTGGACCAGTTTGCATTCTATTACACAACAGCTTCCTGGATGACAGAATAATTTCCAATAAAAGTACCCTGGATTACTCCCTGCTGTGAACTAATAGGGTGCTAATTAGCATATTTCATTTATTTACTTAACTGGGATAAAAACAATTGGGCACAGGTCCCGTTTAAAATGCTTTCCCCGGGAAGCTGTAAATGGCTGTAAGTGTAACCGTGTTGCATTAAAAAGATGTAAGCTCACATAAACATAACGTGCAGATCGAACACAAACTGGCATGGCTGTCCAATCTCCTCATACAGTAAGAACAGTTTAGAACATTAAATAAAGCTGTCTTTCTGTTTCCTTCAAGTCTTTAAGTGGACCAAATGAAATTAGAGCAGCATTTTTCCAGTCTTTGCAGGTCTGCTGGTGGGTGATGGTACTGAACAAGTGCTGTGCTGTGGACAGCATCATACTTTGCCTTCTGCTCTCTCCTGTGCTCACTGTTGCATTAATATCTCTTGACTCTTAACAGTACTGAAGTCTTTTGCAGGTATTGGGAATTACCTTGCAACTTTTTTCCAACTTTCTCCCATCCATCCCCAGGTTAGGACTCACCCAGCTCTCTGTGACACTCTTTAATATCTTTCTAGTTGGAGAAATGTTGAAAGTACCCATCTATTTATCCCTCACCACCCAGATTTCCCATGGTCCCAGTTTCCTGCATCTTGCATAATTTACAAAATTTCAAGTAACCAAATTAATAACTCATCTGGGGAAACCTTGAATGTATATTCTGAGCTTGTAGATGGTGAGGCAGGAAGGAAAACTCTTCTCCTTCTTTGTTGAACAAAGGTCTTTTTCCAAACTGTTTGACATTTTAAAGCACATTTTTGCATTTTTATATCTTAAGTAGGAGTTTTACTTAGGATGCAATTCCTTATCCATTTTGATTCGCATTCTGCTTAGTTATGAAAATCTGGATTTGCCCTAAGGCACTGTAATATCTGTCTGCATCTGGGCGGCAAGTTCATTAAATGAAATGGAGATTTTGTGATCAAGAGACCTGGGGTCTGTTTCTGCCCTCTTTACATCTTATTGTGTGACATTGAGTAATCTGCCCTTCCATTGTTCAGTTTCCTTATTCATAAACTGGAGAGAATACTGCTATATTGCCCTTCTTAAAATGCTTTAAAATTCTTAAGTTAAAAGATGCTGCGCTTTTTATTTTTTTTGGCAAAGATGCGTTAAGACTGCGCACTCTCCCCCATCCTAATACTAACTAACCATTTCAGTCCATGTTAACCTCTTGTCTGAGTATTTGTGTCATGGTCTACTTTTTAACAATTGTCTTGTTTCCAAATTCAGCTGGTACTAGGGTTATCAGTCTTGTTGCAATCATTCTGATTTGTACAATTGCCTTCCCTCCTCTCCAGCTTGCTGGAGGCTTCTCATTTTTTTCAGTGGGAGAATTTTGCTCTTATTTTTCTGTTACTCAAAAAGCCCCTCAGCTTGTAAAACACATTTTGAGCATCCAAGGATAACAATTTATAAGCGATTTAGAATAGAGATCTAAGCATTGGAGGAGACAGAACCTTATTTCATGTTAGTAAGTCCTGTTCCCCAGGAGGTGTGTTTTGTGTGTTGTTCTTGTTAAACTTATCACATATTCTATTAAAGCATCCTTTCAACCATTTGGTACCTGTCCTCTCCTTGGATGAGATACTATTCATCTCTTCTGATGCAGTGATACATCCTGCAGCAACAAGTATGGTTCCATTTTGGGGTTCTATGAATAGAGCTAATTGCTATGAGTTACACTCTGCATGAAATGGAGCATTCTTTTTTTTTTTTTTTTTTTTTTTTTGTTTTGCCCCTAGACCCATCTGAACATTGAGAAAAGTTGAATGGAACCACCCATTGAGGACTAATCCCACAATTTGAGCACACTAACTAGCCGGTTTCATTGCTACAGTATACTGCTAAAAATTTAGGAAAAAGTAAAACTAAAAGAAAAAAATTCCCCAAAGCTTGTGAATTCACAACCACAGGGCCAGAAATGCGGCTGTTGATTTGTGTGCAGAAGAAACTACTGGTCATGTTTCTAGGGCCATTTGAATTCCATCAGGGGCCAAGAAATCTGGATGGTGGTTCTGTATAATTTTAGTGTGCACAGTGTTGGACAGCTCATCGTTGGTGAGTGAACCAATTTTTCAGTAATCTTTGTCACAGCAGGCAAGATAGAAATTGTTCTGTAATTTGTAATCATTACTGCTTTGCTTGAGATTAATCCTGGATCACCCACAGTGAAAAAAGTTGCCTTCTAGCCTCAGGAAGGATCATTCTCCATTCAGAAGGCCACTGAGGCTTGCTGTTCACAAAGCACACTTTGTCTTGACCATCCTTCTTTTTTATATCAGATGAACTTTTATCTATGTTCTGCTTTTCTCAAAAACACTGAATCCTCCAGACTTTTTACATAAAGCAATTTTCTCAATTCTTAACACTGTGAAAAAGATTGGAGGGTGGGGGACGAGCTTTGGAGTTTTCCTATTGATATATTTTTCAGAAGAGATAAAATCCCCTGCTATAATGCATGCAAGTAGATGTGGGCAGTGAATATAAGTAACTTTTATTAATACAGGAAGGCTCTACTTACTAACAGGTAGTTAATATGAGAAATTTTGGCTAAAGGATACTGTAATTCTGAAGATCTGTGTTGGCTTCTGACAAAGCAGCAAAGTCATTCCAGCACTGAACTGCACTATATATAGTGAAACTTGTGCATTGGAAAACCTCTGATATTCAAAATGGTTTCTTAACTGACCTCTTAAGGTAGTACCAAGGTTTCTTATACAATGCTGAGGAGCTTTTTTTTTTTTTCTTATTCCTTTCCCCAGTCAAAAGCTATTTTGTTTGGTCACTGATTCCCCTCCTTATCTCTCCATCCCTGGCTTTCCTCGCAGACGAAAGGGAGACCTGGCCTGGAGTTTAGTATTCTGACATAAATGCTCCTCTGTTGAAATCAGGTAGTTTTCTTCAATATTGAGGGGCTTCGAAATAGGAGATAACAGAAGAAGGGAAAAAAAAAAAGAAAATGACAGATATGTGAATCAGTTGCAGTGGTGGCTGGGATATACCAACATTGTAAACAGTAACTGTGGTCATAGTAGTCATCAGGTGTTTCTAGTAGGAAAGGTAACTATTCAAACTATTGTACTTTCTTGATTAGACCTATTCAAGAATGCTAAATTCAGTGTAGGATGGGTGAGAGAAGTCTTCTGGAATGCTTAGAATAATGGAGAACTGATTTTATGACAAAAGATGAAAGAAATTATGGAAGCTGAAGGGTAATGTTCAAATACCGATAGGTATGAATGGCCTGCAAGTAAACTGGAAAGGCAAAATTTCTTACCATCATGTGCCATTGTTGGCTTACGCATGTATCCATATGGTGGTATGACAATCACTGAATAATGTAGAAGGTCCTTTCCAGTGTATTTCCTATACTGATGTGTTCCTAAAGAGCTGTGCTCATGTAATTTTCTTGGATTGGATAAAATGTCAGAATAACGTGTTGAGATCTCAGATTTCAATGAATACACATGTGAATTGAAATACATATATAATTTAAAGCAAGATTAAGGATTAGAAATATATGAATTTTGAAATATATGAATATATGAAAGTTTTGGTTAACTTTTCTCTTGATCTGTAAACACCAGAATTACTGAATCTACTATAAAAAGAGCAGCATGAAATATTGGCAGAAAAAAGAAGCCTTATGTAAATTACTGCCATGACTTAATCACTACTTCTTTTATTTAATTGGAAAGTTAGGAGCATCCATCTTGTACTTCAGTTTTAAGATAATTTCAAGGAAGTGGTACAGGTAAATTTTGTTTTTTCTAATATACACATTTAACCCATTACTTGTTAATCAACTGTTGGTGTGTCACTAGAGTCCCATAGCTTGATTTTAAATTTACTTTGATATTTGTGTTTGATGTGCAATGTGTATACTTAACTGAAGTGAGCTCCGTAGGGAATCAGGGGAAACCTGGCACCTTTCTTACCTGTGTTGGAGAGGTTCTTTGTCTAACTGGGATTTCTCTGGTTTGGAGACTTTCCAGGATGACTTTCATTTATCATTTGTGGTATGGTATTCTCTTGCAGATTTCTCACAGTCCTTCCTGATAGATCTGTTTGTTTCATTATGCACCAAGACAAGAGAGAAAAATGTCTTGGATATTTAGGAAGAAGGTCTGTGACTCTGATAAGAGCTGAGCACTGTCCTTATCTGTGTCCTGCTCCTGGCTCTGAATGAAAGGGTGTGCCTCATGAAGGAGAGGGTAGGATCGTGCTGAGGGAGCTAATGCTGGTGGCTGTTTGGAGCATGGATTGACTGTGTGAGCACCCTGTGTCTCTGCTTCTTCTCTCTTCATGTGCGACAGCTTGGGAGATGCTCCCCCCTTTCGCCCCCCCACTCACAGTCCCCGAGATGCCCCAGAGAGAGCCACATGGAAACCACAGGAAGGGAAGCAGGGAGTTTATTAATATGGTTGGAGGTATATATAGGTTTTAGGGGAATCCAAATTACTACCAAGAGAAATCAAGGGATAAATGACCAATGGAAAAGGGTTGACTAAAGGGCCAATAACGAAACTTTAACAGAGGCCTTCAAGGATGAAACAGGCCCAGTGCCACATTCATGCTCTGGGAACACAACATATATCCAGCAGAAATAAAGGGAGGTTGAGCAAAAAGTGTCTATTTCTACCTAGTTTCTACAAATATTTCTGAAGTATAGTGGTTTTCCATGCTAGTCCTTGTTGCCAGCTATATCTGCACATCCTGATTCAGGGATGTGTAGTTGAGAGGAACTGAACAGCTTCTCCTGGCTTTAGATAATTTATAATGTGAATATTTACCTGGAAAAATTGGGGAAAGGGAGGTATTGTGGCAGCAGAATGACTGTTCAGAGGAGATAGCTGGGCATTCATGAACTAATGAAGTTTGTCTGTTTCTGCTTCCATGCACACAAGAGATATACTCAGGTATACTTAATTACTTTTGGCTATTGTCTCATTTTCTATATTCCTTTGTTGCCTGATCAATTTTCTTGTTGTTTGAGCTTGCTCTTTTTCTTCTGTTGAAACTGATACATGCATAAGCTGTAGCAATGATAGCTGAATATTGGAGATTTTGCATTTGTGACTCATTCTACTGTGAACTGAATATGTTATTTTCTTCGGCTCTTTACCCTTTAGAAAAGCATTGATTATCTATCTAATCTATCTATCTATATCTATCCATCTATGTTTCTTTACATGAACAAAACCCACCTCTGGTTAAAGAATGTTTGGGAAAAAAAAAAGTTCTGTGGCTTATTTCTTACATTTCAGAATTCAGTAATTGCAAGGAATTAGTGGAGGATACTTTTCTGTATACATCCTCATAAAAACCAAATTCAGAACCCCACTTGATCTACTCTATAGCAACCTAATTCCTTTAAATTTCAATAGAGAAAAACCAGTAAGATATAAAATAAATCAGCCAAATTTAAGTTTTGGTTTGGAAAGAGTCTGTACAGGTTTAAATTTTGCATTGCTTACTGGGCTGTGTTTCTTTTCCTCCATCAGATAAGTCCTGTATTATTTTTTGTGGACTCAAGAGGAGGCTGTGTGACCTACTGGGGAGTCAGGAACCTCCTTTCCCATCACTGAGCTTGAGCAAATCCATGTTACTCTGCTTTCCATTCCTTGCTTTCTCCTTTTAATTCCACACTGATGTGCTCAAAACAGGGATTGTACCTTACCCTTGGTCTGGAGTGGGCCTCTCCCAGTGCAGCCCAGTTCTCTATCAAACTCTGCTTTGCTGCTGCCAAACCAACCTTGACTATTTTGTTTTGCTTGTGAATATTATTAACTAGGAATGCTTCATGAATAAAATGCAATGTCAGTATTGGCAGCACGTGAGTTGTGTAGTAGGTACTACTTATAGGCAGTTCACACCAGAGACTCATTCAGCTTTGTGGATGCCAACATTTACTTTCGCAGTATTAGTTGGAGAGCTAAGTGCTTACTTTCTTAATGCAAAATGAGGCTCGTATTTTTCCTTGGTGCAATAAATGGGCATGACTTATAAAATGCAAGCAGCTGAAATCATCATGACTTTAATAGGCAAAGAGTTTTTTATAATTCATTCTTTCTATTCATAGTGTTTCCCCGTAAGGTGATGGATCTTGATTGTATACAAGCATGTGTAGCAATAGCTATTTTTTTATACTTTATCAGAAGTCTTCATGCTTCTATCCTTTTGTAAATATATGAAGCTGTAGACAGAAAGCAAAGCCACAAAGAGAATTGTTAAATCAGACTTGATGTGCTTTGCCAAACGAAGGAAAAGTTCAAACTGCATTGTAGATATAGTGCAAATGAATTTCTTTGCAGCTGTGGACACTGAGCCACAGTCTAATAAAGACCATTCTAATTCTATTCTCTCATCAAGGCTTTACAGCCCTGTCTGTCTGTCTGGGAATTCTCATCAGAATTCTAGCAGATAGGGTGAGAACCTGGATCACCCTGGAAGGTTGGTCAGGATCTCAATGGGGGCCAAAACCAGCACAAATCACAGGGCATTTCAAATATACTACCAAAAAAAAAAGTACTGAATTAAAGAAGTATTTTAAATAAAAACTCAAATGTTCCTCATTATGTGAACTCTTCTTTTGAAAACCATAAGAAAATTAAGATGGTTACAATATGTTTGAAAGTGCTGGGTTAGGAAGAAAAAAAGACAATGTTCACAAAGACTAATTGAAGCAGAGAGAGAGGTGTCCTTTGTATGTTCCATTTATTATTTTTCATCACTTGTTTTATTAACATGAATCTAGGGTTGCATGTTGCTTTAATCTCCTTGATTAAGACTTGCTGAAAGGATCTGTCATTATTTATTGTCTGAGCACCTCAGGTCCCACTTTTTGTTTTACATTAACTCTGCCAACTACTTCTGACTTGAAAAGGAAATACTGTAGTTTAGTATACCTGAGTTTCTTTAAAAAAAACCCCATCCAAAATCAGTTGTATAAGTATTATCTTAAGGCAGAAGATGTCACTTTCCTATGACTGATACACAGTAAATATTCTTTTGAAAAGATTTCTGGAACTATTTTCCAAGTTCTTTTCTTACCACAAGTTTGCTATGATAATTTTTTTGCTGATGAAATACTTGGGTTTTTTTCTCCTCTAGTAAATACATGTCTTCAAAGCTGAGGTAAATTCTTTTTAGCCAGAAAGAGTTAACCCAGCTTGCCAGTGCTTTACTGCTGAGCCACATTTAAGTAGTTCGTTGGGGCATTGGGGCAAGTTTCTAGAAAGAAATTCACAAGCGTTTGCAATGATTTCAGCTCAAGAGGGGGAAATATGTTTTTAATGTAGGATTTTTTTCCCTCTGTTAGTGAGTTCAGGAAGATACTTAACAGGAGAATGACATAAAGGCCCACTGTAAAGGTACCTAACTCATCATTACCACATGCAGGCTGTACGTTTCTGCTGCACTGTTGTCTTTGATATCATAAACTTCGTGTTGATTTCTTTTTTTTCTAAATTGGCTTTTATATTCAGGAATGTTTACGAAATGATATAATTTAAAGGATATTTCTAACATATGGTAGAACTATATGTATGCATACAAATACTACCCTAGCTCCCAAAACTAGACATAGGTTCTATATTTTGATTTTTCTTTGTGTGTGTGTTTGTGTGTATCAGAGGGAGAGGTTCCAGTTATGAAAGACTCCAGTTATAATACCTATTGGTTAGGGAACATGAGATCTGCTTGGAGAATTGGCAGCTAAAAATGCCATTTAAGTACTCTGCTCTCTTAATACTTCAGGTTAATAATAACTGCTGTAAGAAAATATTTTCAGATATAGATATTTATAACAGTTGGATTACTTTTGACAACAGTGCAAGGAATCCATTCAAAGCTGATTTCCCTCTTTTGTTCACTGAAGACCTGCAGAATCTAAGATAAAAATGGCAGTTGTCCTGAGGGCACCCTGAGGCATGTCATTAAAATTGGAATTTGATCCTCTTTTCATGGTTGCTTGGGACAATCAACCACAGCAAACCTGAAAACTCATCAGTTTTCAAAAATATGACATGCCCTTGACTTTGTCAGTTTGGATTCAGTGTGCAAGATTTGAGTATTTCAGAATCCCTTTAGATGTCACTCTGTCTTCAAGAATACAAACACTGTGCCTTGTACTATATAATAGATACAGTACTTCTAAGCATTTCTGAGCACTTACCCTGTTTGTGACAAGGGACAAACTAAATTATAGTCATCAAAGTGAAATGCTTTTTTAATTGAGTTTTTTTAATGCTGGTAATTGTAATAAATAGAAATGTATGGAGTGTAGAAGTTATTTTTAGCTATTGAAATATTTTAAAATGAAAAATTCAACTGTCTGAAGTGATGTGGACCTTTTTAAAACTGGATGAAACTATCCATTCTACCTGGCTGTGTATTTTTATTTGATAACTGCAATTTTCAAAAATATATGGAAAATGGATGCAGAACAACATTTTGCTGTTTATTCCTCTGTACCTGGCCCCTTACTGCTTTGAAGCATCTTGCCTTCCCCCCTTCCAGGCTGCCAGGTTTTAAGAATTTTCATGTTTTCATATTGTGTTTTTTTTTTTTTTGTCAGTAGCAAAAGAATCACTTTTCTGTTCCCTGCAATTGGGTTGCCAGAAAATTGCATTTTGTCTCTGTGGCAGAGAAACCCTGAGCTAGCCACTTTGCCGTCCCTGCAGCTTGCCATCGGGAGCTCATTGGTGCTCGATGTGCTGGGAGCCATGTGGCCACCTCTCACTGCTCTTCCTCTTGTTGCTCCCCAGAAAGCTGCAAGTGGAAAAGAACCAGCTGCTGACACCAAGGGCAAACAGGGACTTTCTTCATGAGAGGAGCAGGGATGAAGAGAGACCTTTGGCTGTACCTCAGCTTCCACCGGAGACATTTTCCTTCCAGCTACCTTTTGTCCTTAGATTTTCTGTAATATGCATATGTTCCTCCCTTTTGTTTTTTCTTTTATTTTTTTTTTGTACATCTCTTTTTACTAAGTCTGTAAACTAAAGTTCCTAGTTAATATGCAGATTATTTGTAACTCAGAATCAGTTCATTTGATAATTGACATAAGAGTGTTACACGTGGAACAGCACAAAACTTGGCAGCAGTAGGCAGGAGGAGGTTTCGATGTCTAATCCCCGCCAGGCACATGGGTTAAGGTGTTTTACTTGTGCCATTTGTGTGGGAAGGAGAAACGTTGCCTGTTCATGTGGAAATGCCTAATTGCTTTCTTCGTTTTGACAGATTTATGGGTTACAACAAAACATAATTGCAAGTAACACAACAAAGTAACACTCTCATGAGCACCTGTAGTGTTGCTGTTTTAAATAGAACTACTAATGTACAGTGTTGGTTATTGTAAAAGTACATTCTGGTGAAGTTCTCAATTTTTCTTGCTGTGTATGTTACGCTCTTGTCTTCAACTTCAGTTTGCAAGAGAATTCCTTCAGCCCCGACAGGCAACATCTGTTGCCTCACTTCTCTCATCTGTTGTTCAACACTGAAATGGTTAATAATGTGCTAGAGGCAAGTGAGCACTTGGTAACCTGTTACTTGTTCCGAATGCCCACTCTCATGATTGAAATTAATGCCTGGGTTTTTGGAGAGTTTCCTGTTTTGTGAAGTTGTCTTCTGCAGAAAGCTGTTGCACTGTAAGACAGAATAAAATAGAATTGTTCCTGTGGCAGCTGAGGCAGTTACGTGTCTATAGGCTTTGCAACACTCACAAAGAAATCTTTGGATTTGCTGTGATGTTCCCTTAGCTGGTGTGATGGGGCATCAGGAACCATGACCTAAGGGTGGAAAAGGTCAAGGAAGTTGGTATTTAGGACAGCTCTGCTGTCTGCCTACTTCACATATGGACTTTTCTTTTGTGGCAGTTGACAGATTATCTTATTTCTTTGAGGCTTGGTACCCTTCTCTATAAATTGAAAGTGTCTCTGCATTTAAAAAAAAGAAATTTCATTGGCAGAATGTTGTAGGAACAGAAAGTTTTGCAGGCACCGTGAAGCTCTTCATATCAGTTATGATGATGACTTAGCAAATATATTACATTTGTTCTAAAACCACATAAGAATATAGCACTTCAGGTAATTGATGAATAGCTTTGCTTATTGAAGAAATAAAGAAAACCAAAATGAGCCTGCTAAGACAGAGAGTGGTTCTCTGATTTAGAACTATCCAGTTCTCTTTCTTCACTGTGCACACTGGTCCAGGAAAGCTTTGCAGCCCTGACTTCCACCTGGTCCATTCCCTGTCCCTGAGATACGGAGTGGTCTGTGCATTCACGGGTCTCTCACCCTCTCATTCCCTGCGGTTGAGGGACAGGTAGAGGGGATGTGAAACCACAGTTCAAGCTTTCTTAGAGAAAGTATTCTTTTGAAAAGAACTGAATAATGTCCACACTTGCATTTACAGAACGTTACAGGATTATTTTCCAGAGGTCTAATGTTAAGACTGGGGTGTTTATGGGAGATAAGAAAGAAATTTTGTTAACTCTGAGGCTGTGTGTGGTGCTTCCCCCATATACTGTTGTACAGAACTATTTTCCTTTCTTTTTTTAAACATGTAGATTTTAAAAATTCTCATAGCTCTGTGGCATTGTGCTTAATGTCTCATAAGAGCTAGCAAACATATATACATGTTAGTATGCTGAAAGTTGTGTATTTCATACCCATGTAAAAAACTGAATTATGCTGGTATTGAAAGTACAATACAAACTCTGAATAAATTCTGCCTTGCAAATCATATATTTGGATTGCAGTCGCTGTGAGACTGAGCCCTTACAGATTCTTAAACTTTTCTCAGGATAATTTTAAAGCTTCACTCAGCCTAGGATTTTAGCTTAAATCTGTTAAACAGAAAGGTCTTAAGATTGTCTGTCAGAGTTTTCTGTAGACCGTAACACAACGGTCTTACTCAAATGCTGGCCTCTCTGGAATCTGAGTACCTTGACCAAGGTGCTTCAAAGCAAGAACTGAATCTAATATTAAAGATAAAATATTGTTTTGATTTCTTGCTGAGAAAACTCATTAGCATTTTACCATAAGTGCACGTGTACTTCATGTGATGTTCATTTATGTTTGGTCAATATGAGAAACCTTCTTCTGAGCCTCAGAAATTCCTATCCTTAAGACACAGTTTTAGTTCTGTGACCTTTATCATAGCAACAGTGAAGAGTAAATCTTATTCAAAGCATTTAAATGAGATCAAACATAACCTGCAGAGTAGGTAGAATGGAATTTCGGATCTTCTCGTAATGCTTCTGATAACAAAACTGTGCCTTTAGCCCTTTGTTGTTAAAGCATACAACCTAAATGTGTTCCAATACCAGACCAAATCAGTATTAATGCAGAAGGATGTGCTCTGAAGTCACTGCAAAAGAAATCCAAATCCAATGTGAAAAAATGAGTGCTCCCTTTAAATTTTAGTGGAAGTATTTCCTTCACATCCTAATAGTGGAAACATTTCACTGTTGGAGTGACAGGAGTAGGCTCTAAAGACAGTGTTGATAATATCTGTGTAATGCTAGTTATATATGGAATTCTTTTGGTGTTTTTATCATGCTAAGCCTCTCTGTGAGGCATCTCAACAAATAGCAGCGATTAATCATTGCTGGTGCCTTAGTTTTGGTCCATTTAATTTTCTGACACCAAAGATGTAGACTTGAAGACATTTAATTAGGAATATATACTGAGAGATGTTATATTATTAACATTGAAAGAGGCCTTTTTTTTCTTTTTTATACAATAGAACATCTGTGAATTTAGAAGTCTTAGATGATGTTTGTTTTATCTGTTGTATTTCTACCTTATGATGAAAGGCAAAAAACTTGGTAACAGTTAAAACTGTGTAGAACACATTATGTGAATCTGGCAATTGGGTAATGAGGGTTTTGTAAACTTCATAAAGTATATAATTCCTCTCCTAGGTTTTATCTGTCCAGATTTTTTATGTCTTGAAGTACTTCATGATCAGTAAATAATAAATTCAATTTAACGAATAAAGGTTTTATCACTTAGAAGTATTCACTTGGAATATATATTTTTAATTGGCATCAATGGCACATTTCCCAGGGAGCATAACAAAATGGATCATTTAATAGATGCCCAATCTTTCCATCCATCTATCTATCAGCACAGCACATGATGTTTTGACTTTAACATGGTAATTATCTCAGGCTGACTTCAGAGGAAGAAGCTGCCACCCACACAGCAGTGCTTAATTACTTTAGACTTCAGTTTGCCAAGAGAGAAATTGACTTCTTTTTTGTGCATTGCATGGAATTGAAATGATTTCATTGTCATTTTATTTGAAATGCAGCCTGACATCACCATGGCATCATGGGAAAGAGAATGCAAAATTTCTCTGAAATTCTTAAAATAGGCTGAAAGCTGCCTTATATTTTAATGGTTTTCTATGAAGCCTGTGTTCACATACCTTGAATTTTAATGATGAGCTGCTTCAGCTTATGGGAGGATTTTTTTCCCTGTGAATACATTTCATTTGCAAGCCAATGAATGCAGGTTTTTTTTTTTTAAAGTTGCCAAAGCTAATACAAACTTTGGCACTTTAAGGGCAGGTGACTGTCTAAATTAGTATTTGCACACTGTAGAGTCTGAGAATGTAACTAATAAGATGAAAGAGATAATGTATTAATGGTAGTGTACATGTAGTTTAGGAATCACATAACTAATTTTTTTGGTTTTGGCAATCACATCTATTATCCTGAAATGAGATAAGAAAGTTGCATATGCGTGTTTTCATCATCTGAAAGCTAAATTTAATATCTATGAAAATTATAGTCCAAGGTTTTATGTATATATTGTTAAACATGCTGCTAATTGATTTGCCACACCAATACAGGAGGCAACCTTCTTGAATCAAACACTGTTGACTGATTTTTGTGCTCAAAAGAGGAAAGAACTTGATTCTTAGATGTCTTACCCTGTGTTCACTGAGGACAAAGAGCCATTTTGGAATCGATTTCAAAGGCGTTATTGGGTCTCTTTTAGCCACTGATGCCAGTGGTGTTAAGATTGTAGAAGCCTATGGGCCAGGACAGAAGACTGAGTAGACCAGTAGCCTGGGTCCCGTAGGAGAAAGCTCTTTGCTGCCAGGGTGGAAAGCGAAAGCTTGGGCCTGGGCTCTGATGCCTCCCAGAGCTCTCTGTGGGTGGAAGTGCTTTGTAGGACTGTGAGTGATGCTGGTGAGGACTGAAAAAATATTTAAAGCAATTGTTCTCTAACTACCTGGCATGCTACTGGCTGTGAGCAATTGTGGGTTCTGGCCAATGTTTGGACACCATATTCTATGCACATTCTCTTGGCTCTGCATCAGCACTGAGGCAGAAAAAAGCATGTGTTTATCTGTATCAGAATCAGTGATAAATCTTCACACAGTGAATACTGCCAGTCTTGCTGCTAAAATTTTACCCTGAACAAGAAAATTCAATATACTGTCTTCCCAGATGGCAAATAAGTAATATTGAAAGTGTCCTTTTTAAGGTAAGATGTATCTTCTTTTTCAGTTTAGATATCTATATAGTAAAGACTCACTGAAATTATTTCAGTCACATATACTTTTCACAAAAGAAGAATGCGGAGAAGCCTTTTGAAATAAATCTGGTGACACTAGAGAGTTTACAAATACTAGCATATTAATATACAGCTAAAATAATAATAAAAAACACCATGCTGCTAAAGATGTTTAGTATTATCCGCTCACTGCGGGAGTTTATTAGAAACTCCAGCTTTCTTTTATTAAAATTTCAATTGGCTTGGTGAATGAGATCCTATGTTAGTGTCATAAAGTGAGAAGCCAGAAGGAGAGGATATTGGCATTTAAGTGCAGATTTCATTTTGAAATAGTGTATATTATAATACCAGAATATTACATATCACAAATATTACATATTAGTGGTGTTAGAAATAGTTGCACTGATTTCTGTATTCATCAAATTGTCAGTGTTTTCTGTGCCATCTGGTAGTTTAGACATGTAATTTTTAAATATATCCTAAGAAGTTTTTAATATAAGTAGAAAGCAAATACTGCATAGTTCTGTGGCGATTTTAAAAGATGCTTGGCACAGATTATCTCCCAGAATTTCCTTCAGTGTCAAGGGATGTGCCTGTGATACCTTAACTCTACTGGAAATTAACTGTTAGTTTGTAATTCTTCCTACTTCACTGAGCTTTGGTGGGTAGTACTGTACAGTGATGCTATAAGCATTGACAAAGGTTTTTGCTGCAAATGGGTCTCTATTTCAAAGAAGATGAGCTAGAAAAGATGACAAGGTAGTGTGCAGTAAAATGGGTGGGGTGTGCTTGTCACTCCTCTCTGCTTTTGCCAGAATTATTCTCCTTTGTGTATTCTTACAACAACTCGTTGTGTCAGTCCTTTCAAAGGTGCTGGGGGAGGCAGCAGGTGAATAGAGTTACAGTGTCAAACAGCTGAGACCACAGGGTTAGTAAGGGAGGAGCAAGAACTTATTCTCCCATTTCTCTTCAGTAATTAAATGACTTGGGTGAAGAGGTGCTCAATGTTTTGTTCCATCTAAAATCCCATAGAATGACTGTAAGGTAAATGTGATTTTGAGACTGAGTGTACATATTTTCTCATACGCAATATAAATACTCATAGTTCAAATATCAGTTTTGTACCTTTGATTTTCAGGAGCACGTCTGAGTGGCTATTTAATTCCGAACTGATATTTTTCCTTTTTGTTTTATGTTTTTTTTTTTTTGTTTGTTTGTTTGTTTTGGGTTTTGTTTTTTTTTTTTTTGATTCATGCAATGTAACTTTGGTGGTCTCGGCACAGTGACATCTGGACATGTTGCAAAATGGTCATAAATTAGCCCACAGTCTTTCACATACTGGTGTAATTAACTTCAGATTTTTTTCTATTTTATTTTTAAAGAGATTCCTCTGATCTGTTGTTTGTGATTGGATAATCAGTGTTTCATTATTTGGTGAAGTGTTGCTTTAAAAGTTGATGGCACCAACAACTCAATCCAGCTGGAAGTCTCCACGATGGAAAAAAAAAAAAAAATCTCTCTCACATCCCCCCATCTGGATTCTTCAAGATGCAGCGAGAAGTTTGCACTTCTGCAGCTGCAGTTCTTTCATGACAGGTTCTGTAAATTTTACACATGGCTGCCTGCTTGGAAAATATTTTCCAGATTTACATGTTTAGAGCATTGACATGTGAAGCTGAAGAGCCTTCCTTCTCCATTATGGCACAAGTACTCACAGATTGCACACTAACTTTGTAAAATCTGGGAATGGATCATTTACAACTTTCAAACAAATCAAAGTGCCCTTTGATCTTGACTCTAAGTTCCCTTAAAAGCAACAAATAAAAATAACTTTTTTGGTGGTTTTTTTCTCCCTAAATATGGTCAGTATTAATGTAACTGTTACATCTCTCCAAAAACTCAAGTAACACATTTAATACATTTTTGTTTCAAAGTGTGTATCTGGGAAGAGAAATATAATTCAGCAAATGTAGGCACTATTGTGGCTGGTAAGTGCAACTGTAGAGGCTGTATGAACTGAGCAAGAGATGCCTTGGTCTGTCCTTTATTCCTTTCTACTTGTGCAGCTTTGTTTTCACCAATGTTATCACAAATTGAAATAGCCTTGTTGGAGGAGAAACAGGGACACTACAAAAATCTATGGGGCTCTGTAGTTACTTTGATGCAAATTAACTTATCAAATAACCTTTGATTACATTTTTCTGATTCCTACAGAACTGCTAAACACATTAAAAATATATGCCATTGGAAGTGTGAAAAATCTGCAACAATTACAGAACACTTAAATTTTAAAATATTGCATTTAGGTAGTCATCATCCATGATAAGCTTCAAGTCACCATATTGCCTATAGTCACTATCTCCTTGGCCCATCATTTATTCTAACTTGCGTTATGTTTTAGATATATTTTTGAATGTTATAAAAGTTTAAACGGAAAAAATACAGCTTCCTGACAGAAGAAATATGCATCATTTATTAACTCTGGTGGAAAAGATATTTTTATTTTTGTTAGACATTGCTAATTTTTGCAAACGTACTTCTGTCTCTTGCAAGCTGGCCTGGCCTGGAATCCATGGCATAGTATGCTCAGTATTTTCTTCATGCCTGAATATTTTACCTTCGTAGCAGAGAAATTCTGGCACAAAGGACATTAAAAAGTGATCTTTACTAAAGATAGACCTTAGGAGGAAAATGCTGGGCGTCTCAAAACTAATACCAGCTTTGGAGAAATGTGGAGTCACGCAGGTTGGTAGGGCAGGTGTCAAATACCTCATCTGCAAGGGAGGAGTGAGACATCTGTGAACAGTTGGATCATTTTATGACCCATTTTCAGAGATCTCAGATTGGACAAGGTTCGAGCTTCATGGCTGGAAGCAGCTTTTGATTCAGTAATGCGTGTTAAGATATATAGGGGCTTCAAAAGGGTTTGTTTTCTTTGGTATGGGAGGTTCTGAGGGTAAGATGATGGCTTGGCTGTGGCTGCCTGAGAGATGAAGCTGTGCTCTCTAACCTGACTCTGCTGGCAGTGGGCACTCAAGAGGTTTGGAGGACTCCAGTGACCAGTGAGGGTGAGAACATGGAGCTCACCCTTTTCGCAGGTAAAATAGGCCACAGGAATAACAGATGGAAGCACATCTATCACTTTAGGTCAGCTCCTTGCTCATTTTCTAACACATGTACACAAACCACTTGCAAACAAGCAAATATGTTAAAATATTTGGTCCTTCCTTTACAGGCTAAGGAGAATGAAAGATTTAAATAGAACTAGAAGAGCCCTCCCTTTCTGCCCCGTTAATAGTTAAAAGAAAACCCTCCCATGTTCTGTGGTTGAAGCTGTACAAGTATGAGAAGATAGAAATCAGATGACTTTAGGACTATTTTTGCATGTAATTCAGTGTGATGGATGGCTAGGGTAACCTAGAGGAGCCAGATGAGCTAATGAAAGGATGATGTAAAGCACAAGTCAACTATTTTTTAAAAAGTGGCATCATCACTGTAAACAAGATAAATGAGAACTATCATTTTGTATTTAGTTATACAGTACCCTCATGATGGGCTGCAAGGCTGTATAAAAAATGAACAAAGCAATAGGCTCAGAAGGAAAATGCATGTCTGCTTCAAGAAAAAAAGCAGCTTTTTAAGAGAGCTGTTGTGCTCATAAAACGCTTAATGATGATCTCTAAGTACGAAAAGCCACAGTGCATACATGCACTGTACTAGACTGTACACGAGAGTGACTTGCTTCTAGCTTGAATTTCTACCCAGCACTATTTTATCTCTACATAGCTGTCTGATACATGGAAAATTTTATTTGTAAATGAGCCTTATCACTTTCTGCATGTCTGAACTAAAAATTCTTACTATAATGCATTAATCCCAAATTCAACAGTGCATAGTTCACAAAGATTTGGGTTATTTTAACAAGGTAAAATAACCCAAGTAAAATAACCAAGTAAAAGATCTGTTGTGTAGCTGCAAATGGTGGCTATTTGAAACAAGTGCCATACAGCTCTCACATCATTTCTTCTGCTGCTTTCATATAGAATTTCTTTAGAATTTTTCCAGAAAATAATTTTTTTAAACTAAATATTCTGTAGCATTGTACTCTTGTCCTGCGAAGTCTGAAAAAATAGCTGTTAATGAAACTCCTAGTCTGTGGACTTGTTTATTCCTAATTGAAAATTTTTCTGTTTTTTTGTTTGTTTGTTTGGTTGGTTGGGTTTTTTTGAGAAAAGAGAATGGACTCTGTTGAACTGATAGGCATTAATATGGTCAAGTTGCTTTTTGAGATTATGACTCCTTGTTTGCTCCTAATTAGGATTAAACATAAGTATAGCAGGTTGTGATTATGTGAATGGCAGTGCTGAGTGGAGAGAAAGAGAACAGAGTATTTTATTTTTATCTCTGTATTTCATACCGCAGCAGTCACAGAGAGGGAAAGTTCTCAGGGTTATCCCTGGCTTGGGATGGTGTGGGGGATGTTGGCAACACAGTAGCTGCAGAGTTCTCCTCATCTTCCTGTTCGTCTGAGGCCTGGGAACAAAAAGGGAAGTAATTTTTTAAAACCTAAAATTTAAAATGTATTCTGCACTTCTGTACCACTTCAAACACCTACAGTGTTCCTAACTTCTGCATTTGGGCTCCACTGTAGAGAAGTGGAGGAAATGTTGAACTTCAGTAATGAGTGTTTTACACTGAAAAATAAATTAGTGTCACAGTGGATGCTATTGAACTCTTTTGCTTTCTTCTCCTCCTTCCCAAGGTGGAGGAACCAGTTTTCCAGCATGACAGGGAAAGTGAAGGAAAGGCAGTGCCAGCTGTAGGATTTGGCATTCCTGGGCAGCCACTATGGCTCCCAGCTTCTGATCAATACATGCACATTGATTCCGTTTTTTCCACTTGCTGAAGCAATGACTAGTATTTGATCTATTCAATGGTTGTAAGAGTACATATGTGCTTTTCTAAGTTTCCATGCCTGATGTGAAAACATTTTTTTAGATTGTTTTCATTTAATTATTAGCTATGTGACACATTTTATCAAAAAGAGGTTGGAAATCTTTGTTTGCATATATTGAAAATTTTCTATAAACAGAATTTCTTGCATGTTGTTGTTTGTATTCTCTAAGAATTAAATCTTCAGACATTAGAAAGAGCTCCAAAATTCTTCAGTGGTTTACTAGTATAATAACAAAATAAGAAATTTTATTTCTTTCTGTAGAGCTTATAGTGTTACTTAGCTTTGTGCATGTGGGTAGTTTTACATAAGAGAAGTACTGGTGTGTGCTGTTATGCATAGGTGGTTACAGATCTGAAGGTATACTGGCTTTCTTTGGTAGTAATTATTAAAAAAAGAAAAAGAAAAGAAAAGAGATTACTGTAATTTGGAAGGACTTTCCCAGCAGGAAGGTCTTCTGGTTGTTGAAACCCGTACAGATCATGCAGTCTTTATATACTTATTGGTGGCAGGTCCAGTACTTGTATGGCTGGAAAGAAAGAAAGAGGGATGGCAGGAGAATCCCAGTTTACCTCTCAGCAAAACAATTGCTACAATACTTACTGTCCAGGGATGAACTTTATTATAGATCTCAAAAGCCCAGAGTTTAATGGATAAAAGACAGTTGATAAATAAAATTG
>JAWWMP010000005.1:13580525-13680817 GCA_035047865.1 Dendrocincla tyrannina | reverse complement strand
ATTGTCATCCAAATGTTTTCCCTAACTGCTACTTCATCTCACTATAAAATTTTTAATGAGATTTTTGATGCAACTTGTTGTTGTTTCTGTTGTTTCATCATTCACAAAATTAATTTTTTTCCTTGCTAAATGTCTCACCTCAGAGTGGTGAAGAATATAAGCTGTGTAATCTGATAACAAATATTTGTATTTTCAGTAAACTGTTTGTGAAATATAGTCAATGTTTTGAGTTCAAAGGTATTTGTTAGAGAGACATTGATTTTTAGAATATAATTTAAAATTATCTCTGCATTGCATGGAATGTGGAATGTTTAGCCCCAATAAGAGCCAAAGTTCTTTGGCTTTGTCACAAGGTAACATATTTTCACCATTCATGATCATTTTAAGGGTGACTTTTGACTTCCCTTTCCCTCTTAGCGTGGAACCAGCTGTTGTAAGTATGATGGTTTAACCCTAGTCCTGTACACTACAGAACAGAGTGGGCTAATGGGAAGGTAATATTTTCCTTACTAGATCATGTTATGCTTCCATGTGGTGGTTGCTGTCATAAGCTTCTGCAAAGAGGTCTTCTTTCTTATGTAGCAGTTTCTAAACATGAATCAGAGCCCCTACCATGTTCCTTAGTTTCTGGTCTTCCTTTCCCTTTTCATCTCTTCATAGCTGTCTGAATCCTGGCATCCTGAATTAAACTTGCACCAAGGTTTTCGTTAAAGGCAGCACATCCAGACAAAAAGCTTGACTCATGGTTCTGCTGGAAATCCACCTTGTTCTACTTTTCTAAATATTATGGTGGAAAAAAAAATCATTAATTGTCATTATAAGGTACAAATAAGAATAGATTTACCCCGCAACTCCACTCTGAATTACATTCTCCATATTGGGTGACAGATTATTTCTAGGCATTTCTCAGAAGGTTTTAACTTGATTCCACTGAGGATCTATCCTTTGTGTGCTTGGGAAAGAGAACGGGAAACAGAGCACTGAGGTATCAATAAGAAATTATTTCACAGATAACAGTCACAAGTCTTCCAAATCTTGTCAAGGGTGGTATCTATTTAATACCATTTTCACCAAGTAACAAGGTAGGTGTTCGGAATTTCCCCCTGCCTTTCTAGTTTTCTCCAAGCAGGAAAATCTCTAGCCTAGCGTGCCCCAACTGGGAAATGCTGGAAAAGTAAAGGGTTGAGAGGTTCGACTCCATAAAGTAGAGGATGACCTAGCTTGACTCTTAGATTTGATATTGTATTTGCGTGTTGGCAAGCAGAAAAGTAAACAACATTTAACTTGTAAACTTAGAACTTAATTAATGGTATTAAAATAATTGAAAGAATGTGAATATAAAATGCAAAGATGCTGTTTTTATTGCACCCTATACAAAGCAAAACTGTAGTAAAAATAAGTTATTCTGTAGTGTAGAGGAGTATGCAATATTAGTACATTAATATTTGTTTTTATTGGAGCTTTTAATGGTTTATATTACAATTGAAACATTAAAAAAAAAATCTTGGAGACTGCCAAGAATCACAAAGGACAACAAATATGTTAGGCTATAAATTATAATCTATTGTAGCGTTTCTAGAGTATCTTGAGGAAAAGGTAAAAGCCATATTGGTCTGGATGTGACATTCTACCAGTGTTGCCTGTATGATGCACATAGTTGCTGTGAGAAAACCCACCCAAACCAACAAGGCAAACTGAGCCACAACTATCTGTGCAAGCTTTTACTTTTTACTGGTGTAGAGTTGGCATGAGGCCTTAGTGGTGGGTGCCAGACATGTCCTCTGGCAGCCATCGAGAGCTCTTCTTAAAGGCATTGCCATGGCAGGAGCACCAGTTTGTTGCAGATGAGTCTCTCAGACCTGCTTTTATGGTGGTTGTGACACCACTCACAGGAGCTGAACTGGGAGAGATCAGGATCAGTTTGATTCAAGGAGCTAGATGTTCAGTATTGAAACATTGGTGTCTGTGATCAAGGGCCAGGGAAAAGAGAGAATTAAATCTCCTATGTTTACTTGGATAGGTATAGGGGTGTACAGAAATATAATTTTCATGGGAATAAATGCAGTGTAATTAAATAACCTGCAACACCGAACAATGTAACATTTCTGATAGTCATAATGCAATGGCAGGGCTATTAATTAAGTGGGTATGTAGATAAGTATGGACAGATTATCCTGGAGGGTAATTGACTCAGGTAAAGATGAAATGAGAAATTTGAATATGAAAGTGAAGGAGATGGAGAGAAAAGAGCAAAATGAAACATCTGGATAGAAGACTTATGTAACCACAAGTCACATAGTTGTAATGATATTTATTAGGTAACTGAATTTGTGTGCAACTATTACATATTCCTGGACATGTTAGCAAGTGAACCCCTAAGAAAACTGAAACAAAACTCCCCTGAATTGATTGATTCAGAAAATACGTTAGGGTTTACAGTATGATCTGTATAATGTATTTTTTAATCAATATAAATTCCTTAGGTGTTTTGCAGAAGACCATTAAAATGAAGTAGAAGAATTCTGCTGAATACACTTTTCTAGAAAAAACATGGTATACTTTCTAAGCAGTTTTTAAAAGCTAGTCTGTAGGAATTTGTGAAGAATGTATCCAGGGTATATTTCTTGGGATCAATAATCCAGTAAGTATTTATATGAGCATGTATGCACATATGCAAAAAGATCTTTGGTTTACAGAAGGAACTGAAAACATTGTGGTTGTGCATATGGCATTACTGCACTACAAATAATGATAAGAGCTTTGCTGGGTTTTTAATATCTTGGGTTTTATATATGTATATTTTTCAACATTGTATGACATAGAGGAACATCTTGTGGAAAAAGTAGTTTAACTTTGTTTCTAATTAGTGATGTTACTAGGAAATCTTTCTGGAATTAAACTGTATGTCACCTTCAAACATACTCTTTTCTTTTTGTAGTGTACAACAGCATTTGACCCTGACTAATGTTTTTCTCCAATTGTAGTGCCTGTGAAAGACAAAATATATTTGCTAGCTTTCTACCCTATAACTAAATTAATAGAGTCAGGGACCAATTCATTAAAATTTTATATCTGATTTGTTTGGGTCACAGCTCTATTATAACTTGTTATAAATATATTATATTCCTTAATATTGCATACTCTATTAACATAACAGACATTAACAACTGTAGCCCATCTGGAGCTAGAGGGAAAAAGCCATAATCATTTACCTTGCCAGCTGAAAAATGACATAAAAAATCATGTGTTACAAAAGTGATTTGACCCCTCTCACATGTAATCAAGGAGATTATAAATAATTAAATGGCCTAGGGAGGTTCAATAGAAACTGTCCACAATCCTCCCCGATGTTCTAATCCTTTTATTTACTCACTCAGGAATTCACTAAATGAGAGACTAGGTTAAGGCCTCTTTTTCTTGTGTTCTTTTGTAGGAGATATTGAACAGTACGTCCTGCTTTGTGACAGGATTAAGATAACACTAAGTCTTCAGCTTTTCTATAGAAATTATTTTGTGCATTTTTCTCTGTAAGTATGGACTTTGACTCCTGACCTGTGAAAATGCTGAGCTGGGGAAACTCTGCTCTATTCCCTCAATTTCATTTGTCAGGGAAGGAGGGCAGGAATAGGATCCAAACACCTAGCTATCATGTTGATTACTGTATATCTTGTACTTTATAATGCTTTTCTTCATTTCTTCCAAGCTGATATCTTCTCCCTGGCAGAGGATCTCTTTTCTCTGGTATCCAGCAATAGGATATGTGGGAATGGTTCAGAGCTGCCCGAGGAAAGGTTTAGACTGGACATTAGGATGCATTTTTTTACTGGAGTGGACAAACTGTGGAGCAGGTTTCCTAGAGAGGTGGTTGATGGCCCAAGCCTGTCGGTGTTTAAAAAGCATTTGAACAATGCCCTTACCTACCACGCTTTAACTTTTGATCAGCCTTGAATTGGTCAGGCAGTTGGACTAGATCATAACTACAGGTCCCTTTCAACTGAAATATGGTCTTCTAACATCTCCTTTAGAGAGAGGAAGAGCAATCACTCTGGCAGTAGAGAGGCAATGTTTGCATAAAGCAAAAAAAAAAAAAAAGTCCTTGTGAAAAAAAGGATCAGAGTTGAATTGACATTATTAGAAAAACTATAAAACACTGATCTTGAAGATAACTCTGTACAGACTTCAATGGATATCTCCCCTGAACCAGAAGGGACCATGGTTAAAGAAGGTTTATAAATTACAGGCAAGTAAGGAATTCTTGTCTTTGTAGTAAAGTAGTTCCTTGTGGCCACATTTGAATTGTTAGGTATTAAATCTGTATGCTAAATGACATTAGAGGATGACGCTGCTTATCTCTTTCTCTCTGATCCAAGTGAGCTCCCCTGTACATGCTTGGAGCACAAGTCTTTCTGTACCTGACTGCTGGGTCCAGATATGCCTGCCTCCGTATGCTGAGCAAGCCGTGAAAATTGTTTTATACCCAGAGTAGTAATTAAATAAAGGCCAAAGTGAAGAAACAAACAAACACTGGAATCTTATGTTGATTGACTGTGGTTCTTTGAAATTTCATAGTATATAATTTATTGCTTATACCACAACTTGTGGCTAACTGTGTTGGAAAGGGTGGAAATGGCATGCCACTAATTTTCTCTCTCCTGTCCTCTGAATCTAATTTAGATCTCATATTCCCAGGGGGAAAACCAGAAATGGGTTGTATATTGTTGTTGACTAAGACAACGTGTGTGCTCATAAAAAGAAGGGCTGCTTTTGATCTTTGCATTTGCATACTAAACTAGGCATTGTAGCCCTCACATTTTGGACTTTGATCAGCAAGCCAAACATAGGAGAGAAGGGCTGAACAGAATCGAAGAACAAAGACTGGTGAAGGTTACCAAAACACTAAACTTCACTCATCTGCTCCTAAATATTTTATTTGTTTTTTTTAGGTTCTTCTTGAGGGTTGTGAATGAGAAAGATGATAAGATTCTGCTCATCTCAGTCAGCCCTCAGTTAACAGTGTCAATAATTGTCAAAATGTCAGAAATCCATTCAAAGATTTATAACTTCATGAGGGAGAGGGCACAAAAAAAATAAGTGCCCATTTTGTTCCTTAAGTAAATTGAGAAAACTGGGGGTGGGAAAGATGTCTGTATTAGCTAGAAAAAATATTTTTTCAGAATCCAGGACTCCAGATTATCATTGCCTGTACATGGTGACAACCTATCAACAGATACTTATGACTCTTTAAAGAATACCAACTTGCAGATTCCTACTTCCATGAACTATTTTTGTGTCAGCACTGTGGAAATGTTAACCTTGGCTCATCAAGTGACTGAACTGCACTGAATAAAGTTTTGTGCATTACAGTAAGTTTGGATAAATTATTATTAGCAATGGAATTAGGAAAATGCAAGAACCTTTTGCATGTGTTAATAGATTTGTGTTATCAGAAGTTTCTATATTTTGAGTAGTTTAACTCAATGAAATAATAGGTGAGTGTTTCTTTTCCTTCAGAGAAAACTGGATGGAAGAGCCCTGTTTAATTTTTTTATGTATAGGTGGGTATTTTGGTGGCACAGTGCCTTTCGTTCTCCCCCTTCCTTAAATAAGATTTAAATTTTCTTTCCTCTAAAAGTATGGTGAAATTCTTCAGTCCCAGCAAGTGGGAAGTAACCTTCATTCTTACTAGTGGATTGTAACATTAAACAAATGAAAAGGAAAACCTATTAAATGTGAGACATAGATGTTTTGGAACATTGCAATACAATAAAAAGATTGCAAAAGTTTCCATGCAATGCAATACTTTCAGGGTGGGTTTTCTAATGTTTTTTAAGAGACTTCTGAAGCCTTTGTGAAATGCATTTAGGAACTGGTGAAATATTTCTCTAGAATAATATGTTTCTTGATTGAAGCTACAAGGTTTTTTCACTTTTATTATTAATCACAGTCACAATCTTTTGTCTTTAGGCCAAGGGCAAGAGTTCTTTGTTGTTAATCTAGTCAGAAAATACTCAAAGTTTGTAGTGGCATGTCATTAATATTTACACTGCACAGGTAATAGAGTAAATATTAGGGCTATAAATTATTGAAAGTGAAAGAAAAGTGATGAAATACTGTTTGTTAGTTTAGTTGTTATGTACTTTTGCATGTTTTTGAGAAATGAAGACCTGTGGAAGAGAACATCACTTTCAGTAGTGCTTACAATTTCTTCATTAATGGAAATATTCATTGTCAAGTGATATGAATGTTTAAGAAGAATTCTAAATGCAATTTTTATGATGAATTGTAGAACAAGAAAACATGACAATAATTGAATGCAACTTCAGAGAGGGTACAGGAATGACCTCCAGAAATTAAAATTACTAACCTCCCAAGGGAGTGTGATTCAAGAGTACTCTGAGTCTTTACCAAGGTTTCTGCATGACATAGGACAAGTACTTCAACCCTGCATTTCCCCACTGTTCCAAAGTGAATGATGACATGTTTGCAACAGCCTTTCTGTGTCATCATCCCTGAACTTCTATTTATGAACCTGGTCAGTGGACATAAGTGTTTGATAAGCTATATGTAAGTTTTCCACTTAACTGTGGGGCAAGAGTGTAAGAAATTTATGTACATGCAAACTGGGGGAGTAGTGCAGTGGGGTTTGATGTCTACTGGAGTGTAAAAGAGGGAAATGAGGAAGGGGCTTCTTCTTTGGATGGGAGGAAGAGTTCTACAGTTTGGAGCAGTTCACAGCTAGTACTGTGTGTAGCAGAGCAAGGAAGGAAAGTCAGCAAGGTCAATGTATTTATAGGAAGTGAATAAGACAAAGGCTTGCACTAGCTGTGGGACTTCTGACCTGTACATGCACCCAAAAAGTAACAGTTATTATTAACTAAGTGATGAAGGATTGCAGAGCAGTCTGGCCCTAATGCTATAAAGGATCTTGTAATCCTTGGTCACTCAAGGACAGGCAACTTTTCCAGCTAATGATACTGTAGTTTGAGTTGGCTGACAGTGAATTGATTTCTTGTTCATAAAATACATTCTATGCCCTATCATTTTTTCACAAATGGTTTCAAAGTTTCTTGATTTGTATGGTGTGATGATCCTTCTGTAGTAGTGGGTATTCAACCCACATCTGGCTGTGATCTTTTTATTCTGCTCTGTCAGATCCTTCTCCCCTTAAGCCTGACAGCTCTGTGGAATGATGGGTGAGGTACTATCTGATAACTGTTCTTGCCTCAGAGAGCTGAAATATGTTTCCAGCAAGCCTGTGCCCTACCACTGTCACAGAGCCAGCTTGGAGGAGATCTGTGCTCCTGTGGGAGCTAGAGGGGGCTTCTCACTTGAGCTTCTGACTTTGCTGCCCACACTAGCTTGCTGCCATAGGCAGCTTTCATGCTTGTGCTAAACTAACTTGCTGGTTATTGTTTTTCACTCTCTACTAAGACAGATCACATAGAACTTCATTATGAATACAGAGAGCTGGGTTAATAAAATCCACTTCAGCATGCACTAATTACTATTGCTAGATCAGCCAGGGAATTACTTAATGCTAACGATAGGCACTTCTGTAGTGATCCATGCAGAAAGTCTTCTAATGGTATCTCAAAATTACTGCTAAAGCCATAGCTCTTCCCAACAATTAACAAGGTTGTGCTATCAAAGTGATCTAATCTGCTTTCCGTGCTATACATATCTGTTTTTATCATGTTTCTCGGTTCACCTTCTGTGGTACTTATTAGTTACATCTGACCATGTGAGACTGAGCACTATACAAAAGACTCAGTTACACTTAATAAAGCTATCTTCTTTTCTATAGCTTGTAAACAGTAGAGAAGAGACCCCTGTGGTGTGGAGTTCAAAGAAATTCTGACTGAAGAATCAGGTCCTGCCTCACCTGGATAGGATGATTGTGCTGCTGAGGTAGACCAGGCTGATGACTGACTAGCAAATCAGCTCTGGGGTCATGATTAAGGACTCACAGTAATTAAGTAACACATCAATTCAGCGTTGAGGGAATTGTTGAGGACTGAGACAGACTGCCAAGAACAAGCAGCCAGGGAGCGGCCAGTGGGCACTGCTGGATTTGGTCAAGCAGACTAGCCAGGGACAAGCTGTAGCACAAGGAGGACAGAATTAAGAAAATATAAAAGGAATCAGGGCTCAGCAGGTAGGAGGCAGGATCAAGAACCAGAGCCAGGAATCAAGGTGTGAAGCAAGATACTGAGGCAGTCTGTGAATTCCCAGAAGGTTGCTTGTACAGATGCTTTTTGATGTCTCCTGTTATTAAGAAGAGGCATTGAATATGGTCTTTGTTTTCTGTTACCTCTGTCACTGCTGACCAATGGCTAGAGGTGCCTCACTCCAGCTGGGCAGTGAGTTCATTGTATGTTTTTATTTTTAACATTGGCTTTAGTGTGGCAGAATCTGCAGTCCCCCTTGTTCCAGCAGTTTTGTACTGCCTACTGAGTTTGCAGTTCTTTATCAGAGAGGCAGAGAAATTATTTACCAGAAATTTACATTCTGATCAACCAGGCTACCTGGACTGAGAAGAACTAGGGGCATATTCCTCCTTGGCCTATTAGGCGGGTGTCTGTCTCACCTTTGCTCCTTTGCATCGAGTCTCTCTGATTGCTTGCAAACGGAGAGGATGTGATTTTGCTGACTGTACTGCTTTGGTTCAGCTGTGAAGCAGTTACTTATAATTGGTGCCAAGGAGTAGCAATCAACTGGAAAAAAAAAGCACTGGGAAAAGTTGATTCCCCACCCCCGGCAAAATGTTTCTGTGAGCTGATGCTTGAAATGAAAATGTGGGTAGAAAGAAAGAAGGAATCACGGAATCTGGTTTTCAGTGATTTACAGTAAAAATCTCTATCTGGATGGTGAAGGGAAAGAAATAAATTATGAGTAGCACATATGTTGCTCATGCTCAGTTCTCAGCATTGTTATTTTGATGTCTCAGGGGGAGTTTGGCTATACAAAGGAACAAAATCCAGTTTCAGGAAGTGACCGTGAGCAGTTTCTCAGGTTAAAGAAATACTTCATTAAAAAAAAGAAAAAGGAAAGAAAAAGGTACTGACAATGACAAAAAAAATAAGTTATTTCAGTGTTTTGGATTTCTGTGGTGAAGAAGTAGTTTCCAAATGCTAACAAAGATGAGATTTTAATTACTCTCCATAATTATGTATTCCTCATTGGTGGATCTCAGGGTCATTTTCACAGTACAATATGGTTGGGTTTTTTTGATAAACTGTCTACTGGTACAGTTTTGTGCTTTTAAACAGATGCTGAATGTTGTACCCTTAAAATAAACAAAGTAAATTCTGATACCAACTACTTTCAAATATTCAGGAGGCAAGAGAGAATGCTATATATCTAATGTTAGGCTGTGATCAATAGAGGTCATTATTTGTATTTGCCCAAAATTCCCTTTTTGTTAGTGGGTTTGTTTCGTTTTGTTTAAAAGCAACCCTTACTCTAATACATGAATATTGGAAGTGCATCACACCACAGCTTTGCAGCACCATGTGTTTGCTTGACTTTACTATGGGTCATGTAGTGGTTATGGTCATTTTCAATTATTATTTTTAAAGCTTTTGGTTTAATAACATCCTATTATCCAATTTAACCTCTCTCTTAATACTTGAGTTATTAAGTTCATACAGTCTATTTTAATTTTTATGTCTCTTTTAGTGTGTATTTTTTCTTTCAGGTCTTGCATATTTTTGCTCTGATTGCCCCCATCAAATTCAGTGATACCTTATTTTGTAATCGCTAAAATCAATACCAGCATTTTCAGGTATTTGATCCTATTTTGTCTGAAATGCTCAATTATTATCAAGATTTTTAGTTCAAGTTACATTGTAATAGAACTTGTCTTGCAATTTCAGCTACAACTTAAATATGACAGTGTTGAGAATATGCCAAGCTCACCCCCTGACTTTCACACTTATCTGGTCTGGTTACTGTTTCTGTGAAAGTTCTTCCCTTCCTAAGGAGAAATTGCCACTTTTATTTATTTTTAATGTATAAGCAGTTGCCTCTGCTACTGCTGTTATTTTATACATCTATTCCTTTAAGTACTATGAAAAGCAGACATATAAGATGGATTGATTGCAGATTGATGAAGCTCTAGTTCCCCCAAATAAATGGTGTATCCAAATTTTTTCCATCAGTATGTGTGAATCTGGAACTTGCACACCTGTAAAGAGGTTTTGGCTGCTAAATTGCTCCCACTGCATGTGTAATCAGGAGAGTGGAGAGTATATGTTATACTTAAACACTTTTAGGTATAATTATTAACGAAAGAGTTGCTGGAAGCAAGCATTTCCTAGGTCTCTGCCATTGGATTTATTGTAGACTTGAGAACTAAATGAAGTAGTGGCACAGTCATCTAAGGAATACTTTATGCTTCACATTTGAATCCCTATTCTTTTTAGGAAAGCTAGGTAAAGGGTTAACATTCATTCACTCCCTTCTCTCTGGTTACACAAATAGGTAGTGAAACTTTGTGTGGAAACTAGTAGAGATTTGTAACAACATAATTGCTTTGCCAGAGGGACTGAACCCGAGACCTCTCCCTCGGTAGCACAGATCTGTGCTGCTGAGCCGAAGGAGTGATCTGCTCGCTCAGCAGTGATGGGCGGCTGTTTTCTTTGGGTCAGTCGCAGCAGGAGGCAGGAACACAATGTGTTAGTGTCTAAAAGACTTTCTTTTAGAATTTTGACTGTTTGGAAATAGGAATTTTGCAAGTCAGGTATAGAGAGGCTCTCTGCTTAGCTGCAGCAGGCTTCATGTTGGTCACACGGAGCCAATTAGCCTTCCAGAAGTCTGACCATCCTGGTGGCTTTGTGCAACAGGCACAGCATTCAACCTGAAAGGGGGAGAAGATTAGGAAAAAGTGAAATCATTAGCATCCAGAAATGTGTACAGGTCCAGATAGTACCCAAAATTACATTTCTGATTTTAATGAAAGTTTCTCTGCTTCAATAAAATTTAGAGCAAAGCCCTGCTGGTTCAAATTATTAGTGCACTCCTTAGACCTGGTGAGTTTTATATAGTTTCATGTGGCTCTCTGTACATTTTGCACAGCTTTAGTTCAACTCTATTGCCCTCCATGTAAGAACCCTTTTATAGACTTACATAGAGATGAAATTAACTCCTAAGGAACTGTATTAATGGATTGATATTTCTCATAACCTTCCTTGGGATGTTTTCCAAAACAGCAATATGATTTTGAGTGGGAGAAAAATTATAGATCTGGGATGTTTCTGGCTTAATTTAGAAACAGTGATATTTTATTTTACTAAAATGAAATGCTACCATGTAACTGTTGCATGTCAGTTACAGTGGAGGATGTCAAGGAAGGTAGTTCTGGCTGTCCAGCTAGCAGTTGGCTTCTCCCCAGTTTTAGTGTTCTCTCTTTTTTAGTTTCACTCAGTATTGCTGTTGTCTTAGTATTATTTTCTGTGATTCTGCAATCCACTATACCATGCTGAATACAGCTGCAGTAATCATGTGGAGTAGTTTGAGCTGCCAGATAGGGTTGCAAGTGGCCTTTAAGCTTCTAGGTCACAGTATTCAACAGGTGGGAAAAGGTAGCATGGCCAAATTTCAGTTTGTTTAAGTGTCTCATTTTAAAGCCCATTCAGGACTGCTTTGATGACACATCAGAAGGGAGAGTTTCAAAGCAGTGCTGAAGTGGGACGATTTTATTTAATTTCTGTCATTAGAGAAGAAAGTGCAAGACTTATTATCTGCAAGGTTAATGGCAATAAATTAGGTAAGCACAAAATAAAGGAATAAAACTTCCTTCAATTCCATTAAAAAAAGAAAAAAGTCAATGTTTAGTTTTCTGAATGCCAGCGCAAGGACCTGCATTGGAGACTGTTTTTTTCCCTGCAGACAATCCAATGATGGGTTTCAGGGGAAAATATTTTTTCAATGCTTTCTAAGTATGAAATAAAGGAATATTCACCATTCAGCTATCACAGTTCTGATGAGCAAAACACAGAAGGTACAAGTGATTTTCACCATTTATAGGGTTTTATAGGCAAAGTTATTCTGCTGCACTAGTTCCACTAATAATTTCTAGAAAAAGGTTTTTTATTGATAATTTTTTTAGTGATTGTATGTTGTAGTATAGTCCTGCCAATGTACTCTGTGCAGTCTAAATAAGTAATGTTTGCAAAGAGGAGAGACCCTGGTCCTCCTAGGGGACCAGTCATGGGATAACGCAGAATTTGGATATCTCTCTCCAGAAGTCTTGACACTTTCAAAGGCAAAGGCTAGCAATCCCTTGCAAAGGCACAGAATAAACAGTAGAAGCTTCAGGAAGGGGCCAAGACCTCTGTCAAAATAGTAACCTTGCTCATCTTAAGCTAGTTATTAACCATCATTTATATTGTCTTGTATTTCATAGAGTGTTCATAAATACTCATCTCTTGGTAGCAGTAACTTACAAAATGCAAAGAGTGGATAAATACATCCAGGTGACAAGAATAATTTCACGCAGTATGGAGGAGTAGTGGGTGGGAGGTTTCCAGCTTTTACATGTACCAGCTGTCTGGCCTTAAGCCACTGTAAGTTCTTGTGGCTGTGGCAGGGACATTACCAAGGGACTCCAGTTCCTGCTCTGTGTGCTCTGGTTGCATCTGCTTGAACTGTTGCACATTGCTGATGGCTTAAAGAAACTAGGAAGCACAGCTGAGCTGACTGAACTGTTCTGTTCAGCTTTGTCAAAATTGGCAAAACTGGCAGGTGAAGTTAGGTGTCTCCTTACTTCTGAAAATGACAACAATACACTTTTCTGCCTGATTTTCCACATGTGGAGCATGCTACTGTTAGTCACAAGTCTTTCCGTTATATGCTGCTCAACAGAGTCAGTGCGTAAATACATTACAGACGACAGAAGGAAAATTTGTATTTCTGGAATTTTTCTTGCATGAATGTGACATAACTCCTGGCTGACAGTAATTCTGGAACCTTATGAAATACACAATCACTTCTATGTCCATCTGACTGATAGCACTATTAAAATTGTAAGCTTGTGTTGATTGAGAAATGTGACTTCTGAAAAGTTATTCCTTCTCTGTATCTGGTTGTCACGTGGCACAGTGTAAAGATGGCATTTCAGAAAAGAAACACATATAACAATAATTCTGGAGATATTTAATTATTACAGCAATGGTGGATGAGAAACAAAAATTAATTTCTTATCTAGAGGTGGACAGAGACTGTTATATTTTCAAAGTAAATGAGGTATTGATGAAAATATAACAATTATATGTCTATGGAACTGAAGTAGGGTGGCAAGACTAAAGAATATAGTCATCGCATAGCTGCAGTAATCAAAAGAAGTGTCACCAAACACTAACATTCAGATATATATTTACCTTGTGAAAGACTTGCATGTACTTTTATATGTATATATTTTTTCTTTTTGAAGCAAAGACCTGTTATTTCAGAATAGAAAGCTTTGTTTGAAGTTCCAGTCTGTAGAAGTGATGAGTAGGTGAATGTGAGATGATTAATGAAATTATTCCTGTCCCTGGTATTATTCTGCCAATGTCCTGTATTTACATTTAATTCTGGTTATCACACCCTTCTTGGAGAGTGTCAGCAGTGAGTATCATTATGTCTTTTTGTTCTATGAAAGAGGGGAGACAGAAAAAGAGGGAAGTATGTTTCTAAATGAGACATGAGAGATGAAACTATTTTTCTCTATTTAGGGTATTAGATTAAAATCAGCATACTTGAGTGCAACTTAACTGTAAAACTATTCTTGTTCTTTTATTCTGTTTGCCTAATGTAGACTTTTGGCTTCTAAATCTCAGCTCAAAACAGGAATGTTTTGCTGTTTTTCAAATCAGAATACATGGAGAGGTAAACATTAAGTTTTTGGGGAGCAAGGGGTTGACTATTCATCACTAGACATGACTAGTGGTCAACAGTGTATTACTGGGTTTAGATATGATTTTTTAAATGATTTTTTCCTGCATGATTTCAGTTTTTAATGGATGGGAAGCCTTGCCTTTCATATGTGCAGACAACTGTCCAGTTACTTCTTTAAGAGGTGCAGTAGCATTCTGGTGCCTCTCTTATTGGTAAGTCAGATGAAATGCAGTTGGCTTGATACATAGAGATTAGCATGACCTTTGAGTTGTCAGTTTGTGCTGAAAAACAGCAGGTGTACAAGAAGAATAAAGAGGCAACAGCAAAATTTGAAGGAGAGAGGTTAGCAGCAGGCATAGGGTCCTTAGTCATGGTACTTCGCTCTGAAGAAATTACATGAAAAGATAACTTTCTGAAAAACAGATATCTAGTTGGTATTTCAGTTGTAGAAATGAGGTGGTTTCAGTGTTGCTTGAAATTTCTATATGAGTTTAGGAATCTAGATGATGACATATGGTATTGCTGTCTCATTGCAGCTTACTTCATGGAACAAACTTTTTTTCACAAGCGTGCACAAGGAATTGTCAAATTAAGTTCTACAGCTCATATCTCAATTTCTGCTTCCAGGAAAGAGTTAAGTATTTAAAACATAATTTGTTCATCTAAAGAGAACATGTGCCTTTATCAGGCCCATTGAGCTTCTCAGTTTAGAGATTCAGTCACGTTCAGAAGATTTCAATGTTTACATGCTTGTCCTTGCCTCAGCTGGATATTCTTTTCCTTTCTGTGTTCTTCTCCAGAGTCTGCATCATTCCCATGGATTCCTGTCCCCTGTGGTCTTGGCTGCCCTGTGTCAGCAGACAACTACTTCTCTGCTCTCTGCAGTCCAGTAGCAGGCTCCCTTTTTCCTCTGGATATCATATTGTGGGACTCAGCACTTCTAAATATTTTACATTTTAAAATATAATCATTCTATCACTTGCACTGTCCCCATGTTCTGGTTTGCGTCAGACTCTTTAACAGATTCAAAGATAATCAGGTGGAGACATTTCCTATTTTCTATTAAGCTTTTGTATCTTCTTTAATTTGCTTAAGGCAAAATATTTTTACAGTATGACTTGCAAGTAGAATTTAATAATTATAAAGCTCTGGCTGCAGTCATTCATAGAATCTAGGAGAAATTGGCATCTATATGTGAACCCACAAATACCAGCATGAACATACACACATATTTATGCATTTTTAACACCCGCCATCCTTGCAATCTGCTAAAATATACGCCCCATTATGCACACACAGGCTGTTCTGCTGCATAGTAAGGGAGAGAGATACACTAATGTGCCAGTAAAGAAGCTGATGAGAAATGTTGCTTTGTCTTCACAATACATCTTAGAGAAATTTTGCAGCAGAGGAGAGAAAAGGTATTGTGACTGAAACATAAGGAGGGAAAAAGACCTAAATTCCTAAATGTGTCATGTTGAATGTGAGTGATGGAGATGTAAAGACTGTTAGGAATAAAAAACAGAGAAGAGGCAAGGTGGTAGAAGAGAGGGTGAAGAAGAGCCTTAAACCATGAAACAGTTTGAAAAAAAGACCTGCTGGTAGGAGAAACTGAGAGCATAAGTGAATTAAAAGTATGAAAGTGTCTGGGCGGGGCAGGTTTTGCAGTTGTGCGACTGAGCAGAAAATGATAATGAAGGAGTGAAAAGCATGAACACAAAATAAAAAGGTATAACCGAAGAGGAAAAAAAGTAGTATACATACTACTAAAATTTGGGAATTTTTGCTTTACTGTATAATAATACATATGTTTCATAGTCTGAAACTGGTAACAGTGAGAATAGTAAGGTAAGTTGAAGGAAAGAAATGAAAGATTTGATGAAAGAAGTGCTGTAGAACTGAGTGAAATCTGCTGGACCATTGGCTCACTCTTCTCAACTAAGATGATTAAATGTGGGAAGCCCTACAAGTTACATCAGTGTCTTTGATGCTAAGCATAGTTTTCTGACTCCTTTCTTTAAAAAAGAAAAAGTAAGAAGAGAATTAGAATAATAATTTGTTGTTTGATTTACATATTTTGTGAAATGCCTTTGCCCATTTCATGTTTGTTTGTAAAGTGTCACTACAAATTATTTACAAATAATAAATCAATCCTACTTATTTTCATAAGTGTCTGTACTAATATCATCCTTACTTAGTAAAATGAATTAAGCATGACCTGCATAATAGCTAAATGTTTGTCATGGTAATGTTTTTGTGAGAGATGAATTATTCTGAGGCACTCAAATCTTCCAAAGCAAGTTTCAGACTTTGTTATTAAAAAGTAAAATAAAAAAAAAATGATAGTACTGGTATTTTTATGCAGAGGCACCATAAGAAAACTAGAATGTTTTCCATCCTAATTACATATAGTCTTCTCTTAAAATACTCATAGATAATCATGTGAAGAAGAAAGCTGATGTGCCGACAGGTTCTGAACACTTATCAAAAGAGACCAGCATTCTCAAGTGAAACCTCTCAGCCAGGTGATACAGTTTGGCTTTGTTTCTGTACTTTCTTTCTGGGTTCAGTTCCATTAATAAATGTGTAGAGATTTTGAAAACTAGGTCATCAGTGGTGCAGCATCTTGTTCTTATGATGTATGGCCTGCATGTGTGAACAACCAAAGTAATATTCATGTGTACCATGAATCATAGCCCTATTTTATCCTCAGTTTTCACTTTTGCCTTATATAAGCAAACTCTGAGTGATTTTGAGCAGATTTTTCTTGAATGAGAGCTGAGGAGGGACTGTGGTATTTGGCCCGAAGGATTGTATAAGCTAGTATGAATCATAAGAATTTGGAGACAATATATTTTAAAATTATTTCCTCTCAAGTACATTACTACATCTTGCATGTTACTAGGAGCCGTCTGACTGTTGTTACCATATGGATAAATAAACTCTTTCTCCAATTCTCTGTTCACTCATTTTTCAAAGCCTTCCTAGTTTTCTTGGCAGGTTGTTCTTGCAGATATACTATTGATGGGACTCCTCAGCCCATGCACCCTGATTCTAAAGCTCTGTCTGAAGAGCCTGTTATCTGGATTTTTATTTATCCACATCCTTCTTTTGAAGGCAGCCCCCCTTGGTATAAATCTTGGCAGTCTATATCAAGGTCTCAGTCTTCTTTCTCCTTGCAATGGAGTTTGTGATCAGTGGTAAGAAGTCAGCTCTGTCTCCTTTATGTCTCTAGAGTTTTTAGAGCTCTGAAAAGACCAAGAGGGTGACCCTCATATATATATATATATACACTTTTTCTCAAACAGATTGAACTGATGATTCAGATTGGCTCAAAAATTCCTGTACATTGCTTGCAGATTTTTTTTTAGTGGGATTTTTGAACCCAGGTAAATTATAGGTATGGATTTGTGGTTAAAAATGAGTTGGTTTACGTTTCAATATAATGTTGGAAATATATGCTATATGTTCAGTAAGAAGACATTGAAAAGCAAACTGAACTTTTTTAGTCTTATGGCTTGGGGGTCAATGTGAGAGTACAGTGAATATTTGTAAGCTGAAAATACAAGGGGAGAAGGGGATGTTACTCTGAAAAAATGATGTGTTTTTGTAAAAAGTAATTACCATTCAAGAAATGAGAAGGGAATCTTGTGTACAGGTTGCCAATCAAGTACTGTGTATTTTTACACCACTCAAATTGTTTTCTTTAATGGCTGCATGAAATACAGCTTCTCAGATGTTATCTAATATGCAAAACAATATATTTTAAAAAAATGCCTCAAGCCTTTTGCATAATTGTTTCTCATAGCAGATGTAGATCTGTAGAAGCATAAATTAGAGCATTGTTCCAGAATGCTGCTGAATTTAAGGTTATGTCAGTCAAGGGCAATATTAGAGGGTGCTTGGCTCCGGGTCCCTTTGGGCAGGGTTATTTCCAGTGATATATTCTTTTTTGATATAGCTAAATAGTTTTCTAAGTGGTTGTTTTTTAGCTATAATTAATCCTTTGTACATCTATAGCTGTTCCATTAAGACACTCATAACTAATGAATTGAATCTGACAAAATCCCATTGAAGATACACTTAATTTATTAGCTTTAAAATTCTAATGGAAATAGTTATGGACGTCCAAAGGATTAAGAATTACTTAACTAGGAGGTCAGTAAGTATTGCATCCATTTTACAGATGAATAAACTGAGATGGTGGGAGATTAAATGATAAATGTTGTAAAGAAAAGTTGGGCAGGAATGGAAGCCAAAGCTTCAGCCAATGCAGTTGCATTATATGGAAAAAACCCTATGGATTTTCAGTTTCTTGGGGGAGTCAAGATGTGTAGTTCATTGATTTTTGCCTTTAATTGCCAGAATGGCATCTCTTCCAAAAGCACAGACATTGCATCTATTGTTCTCCTACAAAGTTTCTTTCCTTCTTCCCTCTTTGTATGTCATTTCGGGGCAGATGTGTTTTCCTTCTTTATACAAAATGAAACTATTAATTCAAACTATAACTTCAGAGATGGAAAGACTTAATAGAAACATTAATAAGTACAACCTTAATAGGATTTGAACTCACAACCTTTGAAATATGAATTAGAAATTTATCAGGTAGTCTACACAGTCTTTCATTAGCAGCCATGGGAATTTACAGGTGTTAAATTAGTTAGAGAAATGCTCCACTATTCCATGAATGCAATAAAAACATAATGAGAACTACAAGGAAATAAATTAATTCTAAAAAGAAATCTAATATAAGGGCAGCAAAGTTCAAATAAAGCCTGCTCCCTAGTTTTTAACAAGGTCTCTGAAATGTCACCAATATTAGCCTTAATATTGCATTGTTACGCTTCACTTGTTGAAATATTTTCATTGTATGCAAACTTTAGTGAATTTTTTTCCTCCTTCTTTATAAAAAAAACATTTTCTTACATTTAAAATATTTCCATGTAATAGTTTTCCTGTTGAAATGATACTGTAATTTAATAGCTAGAATTACAAACCCCTGGTCTGAAGCCATAGCCAGTAGGGCACTGGCTGTTCCCAGGTGGTGATGAGCCAGGAGAGGTGCAGCACAGCCCCGCTGGAGGCAGATGGAGCGCAAAGCACTGGCCCTGCATTTGGTGGGGATGAAGGGAAAATGGATCGGCCAAGGCTCATTAATGTTTCAGATCTGTGACAGCTTTAAAAATCTTGAGTAAAAAGTATGTTTTCACTTCAAGGACATTAAAATACTGTTATCTCAGTTGGCTAATGCACAAATTAAAAAACATGACCAAATGTACAAAAGCTTTGGGTGCATGGTGTGAATGTTTTGCAGTGTGTAAGGGGACTTATTTTCATTAATGCACTTTTAGGTCTTGCATTGCTTTTCTTCCTTCTGGTTTTAGAAAAACAAAAACTCAGGTGTAAAACATTTTCAGTAAACAAATGCAGGAATTAGCTGCATCTCAGTGAAGGGAGAATGAAGAAACTTATTACAGGGTTACAACTTACATAGATGATAGCTCAGAGACCAGCTCAGTGGGTTCAGCGAATCCATACTATCCACATCCATGTAAGACGTTTTGCTACATTGCTCCCTGCAGTGCCATCAGCAGTGTGTTACTGCTGGTGTACATCTCTAGCAATAGCTGCAATATAGGAAACAAATTATACTTGCTTAGTGGAGGGAGTAGTTCATTGGCACACAGGGCTGAGAAGTCCACACAGATCGCCCCAAATCTGATCAATACAGGTGTGCTAGCAATGACTGTGGGCTCTCTGCGTCTTTTGACATAGAAACAAAGGCTGGGCAGTGAGCTGGGGTGTAGTCCAATGCTGAGCCTCACCTGAAGGAAAAGTATGAAAAAAGTGATACTCATGTAGTTATGGGACAGTTATATTGAGGGCATGTGTACTGATTGTCACGTTAATGTCTATTGTTGTCTATGGATTTTCCTTAATTTTATGCTAGCTGTCTCGTTTTCTAGCTTTTGCTATTTTTTGCCATGTATTTTATATCGTGATATATTTTCAGTGTGACATTCTATAGTGAATACAGGCAAACTAGGACTTGGTGGCAGCAAACACTAGGATAAAGTTGCTGTTAACCTTCAATTCAGTTGTGTTGTATGACTTATAATGGATTAGGAGTCTGCTCTGGTCCTTTAGAATTGTATTATTTATATGAAAGTCTATTAGTTTTATATATTTAAATATATTTTATTTATATTGGACATACATACTGTATTCAGTTTAATAAATTTTGAGAAAATACTTGGGATTAAATGACATTTTGTGATTTCTCAAAATTAAGGCTGAGAGATGCATCACTTTCTTCCATTATTTAAGAAAATATAACCTTTCATTTGTTATACTGGTGAGATATTGGCATTCAAATAACTCAGAATTTTTAGAGTTTGCATATGGAGTGTTCTTAATCTGGAGATGTAAGATCCTATTGATTCATTACTTTAAAGTGGAGCTGTAGACACATATATCACTATATGAGGAACATGTCTTAATATTATAATTCTTAGAAAAAATAAGTGAAGATTACAAAATACACAGTAATCTTAACAGTCCTAGAAATCCTGTTTGATCATATGTTAATTAAGATTATTTTCTTTAAAATGCCTAATATTCACTCAAAAACTTTCAGATTGCTCACACTTTGTAGAAATAAAATAGGTAGCTTGAGAAGTAAACAGAAAAATTTGAGGTCAAGCACTTCAGTTCTTTTGGAATGCATTTTATACTCCAGACTTTGAGTTAGTCTCTATTACTCTGCTCTGCTGCGTTTTGTGTTTTGGAAGTATATCTTTCTGTCCTTTAAAAGGATTTTCTATCTTCTTGCAGTGTTGTGTTGCTGGATATTACTTTTAGTTAAGCGACCTTTTTGGTTTTGTTTTTTTCAAGGGAAGTGATGGAGAAGACTTGAATGCAGGTGGCTCAAGGTTCTGCATTGCCAGCAGAAGGCAGGTTAATTTTCCCTCCTCAGCACTCTCAGACAGAAGGCTGTTGACTTTGTCTCCAAGCAGTATAATTTCAGTTGTGCAACTTTTTTTGGGTCCACATTGATCTGAGTCCTTGCTGTCCAATATGGTCTTTGCTCCTGCATGTCTCATTTCTGACTGGGGAAGGTCCCGAGGACACTGTCCTGGTTTCTCAGAGTAAAGCATGACCCACACACATCCTCCTACCAGTAAATACTGGTGTTTTATTTTTTTTTTTTCCTCAGGCTTGGACCACATGACAAAAACTGTTAGGTCATTCCTATAAAAAGTAATTTCACTATAGTGTTTTGCTTGGCATGGAGTTTCTAAGGATTCCACTAAGTAATCTGTAACATTCAAGTACTTGGATGCAAATGATCCCCTCCATCAGGAATGCAGACTCGATGCTTCCTGTTCATTTCTGTGGTTAGCTGAGGGGGACATGCAGTTATTCACTGCACTCTGTCTTTTGCCTGCTCACACTTTTTAACTGAACTGGGCCCTTTCCCACATGCAGGTATGTTAATTTAATTCATATAAAACAAGTTTTTTTTCCTCTGTCTTTAAGATGAGCTCAGCATTACCTTGTGAATTCAACCCATTATTCAGTCTTTCTTATACCTGGAAATTCCCAGAAATTCACAGATTTCTGTCTAATGCATTCATTTTACTTTTCTATTTCTTGATTTTTTATGGGGTTTTGGTTTACAGCTAGTATTCTTGCCCTTCACATACACAATTTTACTTGATTTAAAAAAAAAACCCAAACATTTCTCTATTCTTACATTTTTATACCTCTGTCTTTATTTCAAGGCCCTCTTGCCTCTTACATTTATATGAGAAAACATTAGCTGTTTCAGTACTAGCATACCACTGTGTTTTGATCAACTGGTAATTTTGTGTATTGTCATTCATGATCCTGAGGTGAATGTAGGAGAGCTGGTAGGTCCTGGACTGCCTTTCCCATCTAGCAACTCTGGCAGTACATCCAGTCTTGTATCCCTTCCTAAATGTGAACTTGCTATTCTACAGAAGAGTACTTTGACAGAGCTGAATTGTCTTTAAACAACAATCTATTGTAGAAAGTACTAGGAACACCCCAGAATTTCTGAGGTACTGTCACAGGTGAGCTAGGCATTTCTGAAAGCATGTCTGATTGTCATTCAAAATTGTCTTGAAAAAAATAGTCAGGTGCTTGGTGTGTCTCTGCTTCATGTCTCCCAGTCCTGGTCATGGGGAAACTGCTTTAGAGACCCTTCCTGCTCTAATAAATACAGACACCTGCATTACTCACAGCACTAGTAGACAATCAGACTCCTGCTTGCAGGAAAAAATAAAGAAACATAGTTCTGGGGTTTAAAATGCATGCCTTCTTTCTTTTTAAAGAACAGAAGAATTCTAGAAGGGGTAATTATGCAGAAAACTTGGTATGTCTGATGACATTACAGCAAGGGTCAAAACCCCCAAAATACCTGCTCTTCAGGCAAAACATGCATAGCAACACCGAGACTATTACTGGAGTGAGAACAGCAGATTTTGATTCATAATTGGATGAATTTATCCTATATTCTAAAAGGTACCTTTAACCTGCAGTTTAACAGGCTCTTATATTGTTCTGTAACTGGTGTAAAGTGTTATTGGGCTGATTTAGAGTAACTTAATAATGTAAATGAAAAAATATTGGATAGATTACTAGATAAGTAATAGAGAGTACAACACATATAGCTAGGTGTAGGTAATGGGAAATTCCAAATGAGTTTTGGCCTGCAATTTGTATGCATTGAAAACAACCCTCAATAGCTGTCTGGAAATCTCAGCTTTCAGATAGTCTGCTGTCCTGCTGCTTTGTTCAGTTGCTTTCAGAATAACAACTGAGGGTTCCAGTGGTGGTATGGCATACCATATCTCAGGCTAGAGTAGGGATCTTGTTTAAATAAAGCAGTGTATCTTCAACACAAAAAAAGTTAATATTTTAGTGTGACATGCAAAACTGATGAATGACATTCTGTAAGTCAAATACTTTTTTTTTTTCCCCTGGCAAATATACCACTCCTTTTGTAAAGGCCAAGAAATTAATGAATGATTTTATTCTTCCCCTTTGCAGCCTGCACAGGGTAATTATGTATTATTAATAATGCAGCAGTACAAATGATATTAAATGAACTACATTTTTTAACATAGATCTTATCCAACTGCTTTTTTCCATCGGTGGACTGTTTCTCATCAAGAGATACTAATTAGCTGTAATATGTAGAAAGATGGGACAGAAATCCAATCAGATAAATAGGATAGATTTGGAAAAATCCAGGAAGGAAGAATACCATTGAAGACTGTGAAGGTATTATTAAGAGGAGAGATGACAATCTATGCTATTTTGCCTTTTCGTATATTTTGTGGTCATTTGAAAACTAGAAAGTATCAACCTTTGTTCTACCACGTCTGTAAAGACTTACAAAATGTTTAATTTGTTAAAGCTGTAATACTGTTTTCTTTTGCAGTAATAGAAGTGCATGTAAAAGCTTTCAGAGTCTTTGCCATACTTGCTCTTGTATTTCTTCAAGCTACTGTGTTGATGAAAATTAGTGATTGTCTATTGCTGCTGGAATTTTTTTTAAATCCCTAACCCGATAAGAGTTTTCTCTCGGTGTGTGTTTGAATAATAATCTTTTAATTGTTGCCACTATATTGCTGTACATACAAGTGTGGTTATGCAACAAATACACATGCTTAATGCATAAATTTAAAGGATTTGATCTGACTGCCTATAAATCAATGGAAATGCTATTGTACACTTCAGAGGGTGTAGTATGAGACCAAGTAATCATTCTTATAGTTACTGTACTATTGAGACCCAGTCCATATAATAATGAAACCAACAAAATTTCATTTGAAAGTAAGTGTTTGCACCTGTGTTCACAGGACACAAATTAAATTAATCTCATACATTATTGGTTTTATTACATATTTGCATTGTGTTTCTAATTGGCAGTGTTCAGTGGTTCTTGTATGCTGTGGGATGGACCATTATCATCCACCTACACAGTTTTCATTTCCTGTCCATCTATAGCACAGTGAAACTGGAAACTTGTTTGAAAAATGTAGTAGCAAACTTGATGCTTTGGCATGAAGCGGTTTGTAAACGGTCACAGCAGGCACTGCTAAATTCCTCTAGCAAGCTGGATTGCCTCATACATTTTTAAAGATAATAAATTTTAAGACTTTTTATTCTCTTTGCAGTGAAGGAATTCGCTCCTTTTCGTTAAAGACTCCTCCCTTCCCCACCCAATCATCAGTCACCTCATAACAGCACTGGCATGTCCCTTTGCCATGAGCTGATGCAGAGTGAGGGGTGGCTGTAGGGGTGAGCTCCAAGCCCTGGGGTGCACCCCCAGCAGCCCTGCGGGGCTGGGGCGCCTGGTGGGGGCCATTGGTACGGATGTGCTGTTACAGGCAGCAGCCTCAGGAAACAAAACTGTGCTTCTTAAAACTCTGCACAGAAATATATCAAGAGATTCAGAACTATTTACATTTTAATGCAATTATTTCATGTAATTAAAGTAAACAGATAAACAGATCAATATGTTGAAACAGATGTATAAATATATAGATAGACATATTGCACGGAAACCTTAATATTTTGTCCAAATGAAATACTCTATTCCAAATATGCCCTGTAGGAGTTTTGCTCAAGGCTATGCTTAGGTATAGGCAAAAACTCCTGATAGCTAGTCACGAGGGAAAATATGTTCTCTTACAGATAATTGCTACTGGCAGCTAGAGACCTAGAGAATTTGATGTGCAATAATGTGACCTGACTATGTATTAAACTTTTTTGAAGGACATGCGTAGAGAAATTTTATATGCTTCTCACATGCTGTAGTTTTTTTGGATTTCACTTGTGTTAGCACATTTTTAACAACTATCCTATGTTTAATATCTGTTACATTTCATCCTAATAGTTCTCAGCCATAAAAGATCCTAATATTATGTGTTGGTTTTTTTCCAAAACAAATGAGCTTAAAAATGTAGGGTGGAGAGGAGACAGGAAGGAGAATAAAGCCCAGGTGACTTGTAAGAAGTATGTAAGCAAAGCAGAGTTACATTATTGATGATAGAACTGGAGAAAACAAAACCAGTAAATATTTTTTCTTTAAAAATACATGAGATTAACCATTCAAGTGCTGCTTGTATCCCTGAGTTCAGTTTGAATATTATCTTGTAAGATCCACTTTGTATCTATACATATGCTATTTACCACTCTGTTGTCTCTTAGAAAATATTAAAAGATGACTGTCTTCCTTTTCTAAAAATGTTATATGTCATATATTGCCTTTTATCCTAAGCAGTCATGTATAGTTTGAATTTTCATAAACTGCCAGAAACTGAAAATGAACTTCCAAAAAATACAAATTACAGAGCTTCAATAAATATCTTTATATACGTTATAAAAGTACATGATATAATCTTGTTTTGTTGCTGGCAGATGTTAATAGACAATAAATACATATATATTTGTTTGCCATTCAAAGATAAAAGACTGAAGTTACTATTTTCCTGCATTATAAACTCCTTTTATTCCTCTTATTTATTTAAACTCCATCCTAGATTCCAAGTTCAAATCTATGGTTGATCGAAGTCACTGAAATTTTCATTTTATCTTTATAATTTCCATTGTTATTTTTTAACACTATATATGAATATAGGGAGCAACACAGTGTTTCCATGTAAGTCAGCATAATATTTTAATGTAACATAGATGTTTAAAAAAAACATTGTTTGACATTAATATGAAAGAATTCTCACTTATTCTTGTAAAACAAATATAATGGTTTTGCAATAATTTAAATTATAGTATGTGATATTTGTGGAAAATAGTAGAATGTAGATTATAAGAACTAATTAGAAAAGTGTATTGCACTATTGTTCCTTCGGACTCTTTGAGCTGGGCAGTTTACCAGGGTGGCCTTAACCTGCCTTTGGTGCATCACAGTTTTATGGAGATGAGTTCAGTACAGATGGTTTGCTTGTATTCAGCAAGTCTTCAGTCTTGGTCTTACCTTCTGAAGATTCTGCTTTGAATTCCTCCCACACAATATTTGATGAATAAGGTTATAATGAGGAATTTAAAAACTGTCAGATAATTTTGTCAGGAAAGAAGTCCTATGGCTCAATTGTCCATGGGGTGTATGTAACTTAGCTTCTAATATGCTGCAAACATACATTTCCAGAGATATTTGAATTAAAAGTTGTTCCATTTTAGCTGTGATAGAAGTGTTTTTGTGCTCCTCCATTTCCACAAGGAAGCGTATTCCTTCTGTATCAGTGCAGTTATAAACACACTGCGGCGGGGTGGGGGGGGGCATATATTTCCAGTTTTCTGTGTGGTGGAGATGGTCTGGTCCCAGTTGCTGTATGATGTGAGGTAGACAGGTGGCATCAGGCAGCTATCAAATAAAAGATGAAGGCAGCAGCAGCAGGCTACGGCCTCGGGCTCAGCAAATACTCAGTTCTCGTGCAGCAGGTTGAGGCCTGAGGCAGGACAGTAGAGCTGACTCCTGCAGAAATAAAATCAGACCTGTCACCAGTGCAGTGCACAGGGATGCCACAGAAACTACGTGGAGCTGTGCAGTTACAGGTCAGTCAGGCAATTTGCACCCTCTGGCTTGCTCCTTCAACCTAGAATTGCCCCAGAAATGAGAATTGGGTAATACCTGCCGCAAAAAACCTGTTCAGTGAAAGGTGCATTATGAAACCAAGCATTTTGTTAGTTAGAGGACTTTGAGAGTTGTTTTTATGGAATGTGTATAGAAAGACAGGTCTAAGCAAAGAAAGAACAAACCCAGACATACAAAATGCCCCAGTCCTGGCTACAGACAGCTACTGAGCAGTCCAGTTGGATCCGTGAGAGAATCCTGAGAACACAGGGAAATGAGAACACACAGGATTAGGAGAATTCATTGCCCAGGAAGGAAATGAGACAATCCTTTGCATGTATCTGTAGGGAAATCTATATTCAAGAAAATGTGTATTTCTTTCTTTTAGGTATTTGCCTTGATGAAAGTTTTTTAGCCCCAAACCTGTCCATTTTTCCAGTATTGGTCTAATAATTGTTTTCTTTCTCTCCATAACCTGTACTGCACTTGGATCCCTAAGACCAAAGCTGGATACAACAACTTTGCTACTACACTTTTGAGTAGGAAAAAAAGAATTAAAAATTCTCCTTTTTTTCAAAAAATAAAACAACAACAACAAAAAATCTATGTAGATGAGCAGAGCTTTCCACCTTTTCCACCTTCTAAAATTCAAATCATAATATATATATTCCAACAAAAGAGAAAAAAATCTCAGGCCTATTTTAGTCTTTACAATGGAACTTTTAATCACTTCAGAGTGGAGGTAGAGTGAACTATTACCTACCTGCAGTTACCTATGTAGTCATAAACATTTGGACTTGTTATTTCTAACATTGAGAGCTTGAAGTCAAGGGGAATCTCTATTAATATGAAGCATTATTTCTAACATTGAGAGCTTGAAGTCAAGGGGAATCTCTCTATTAATATGAAGCGACAGATCAGTTCTGAGAACACAAGTTTTACTCATTTTAAGGCTAGACCTTAACAAAATAAAGTGAAATATAATTTATAGAAAATGATATATTGATCTTCAAACATTAATGAAAAAAACCCTTTTACTCTTTTTAACAGTATCCTGTTTTACAGAGCTCAAGTAGATGAAGAATCAGAAGAAAAGTTCTCTCTCCAGAATATTGTGTCTTCTTTTGTCTCCATAATATTCTGTCTCTTTTGAACTCTGTGGCACTACAGCTTGGGAAACTGCTAACTTAAGAATTACATCCAGGGAAACACTGGGACAATGTACTAAGAACTTTTGTCTTTTGACAAGTATACTTGCTTTGGTTTGAAATGAAAAAAAATTGATTATCTGAGAACAAGATTGTTCTTTTCATAGAAAAGAGAAATGAGAAATTTTCTGGGCTCATCAATTACCTTAAAATACTTGGGCAAAGAAAATGTATAAGCTTACTGTGGAATTCTATAATGATTTAGATCTGTGACAGCTTGTCTGTCTGAATTCATCCATGGTTATGCTTACTGTGATTTCTAAAGCAAATGCTGAAGTCTAATTCAGGGTGTCTGTTATGAAATATTAAAACAATCCACAGGGGATAAAAATCTTTACTACTTAACACCAGTTAAAAACTACATAATTACTGAATAAGCATTTTTTTAATGAAAAGTATCTTGAATTTTTTGAATAATGCACATTTAACATAGAGTGGTATCTCTGAAGCAGATGTCTCCTTGACATGTGCATTCAAGCTGTTGGTGGTGACCTTGTAGGGCAAAGCAGTTTTGAAAATTAGCTTTTGCCTCCCAATCTGTGAAAATAATGCTGTAGTGAAGATTTAATAAAAGTCATAGCTTCTCACAGAAGCTTATTTCAGCAAAGTAAACAATTAAAATAATAAATGTCAGCTATTTCTCAGCTTGACAGTTAACACAACACAGCTTTTGCTTAGCATGATGTACAGAACGTATGGGAGGTATACCTATAATTCATTTTATCTATGTATGGTTCACTTATTATATTTTAGTATGGTGATAAATTAACAAAAAACGCTGCAGTTTTTTTAGTGGTGTGAGAGCTTGGGGAAAACCCATCTGGCATGCAAACAGTGTATGGCTGAAATGGGGAGAAAAATGAAATTAGGAAACTTCTGAAGGATTTTAAGCTTTGCATAGTAACGGAGAAAATTTGCAACACTGTTGCTTGACTTTTATGTTCAGGTACCTATTGAGATGGAGCAGAGACAGAAGGATGGGAGAATAAGATTTACATTTTTATTGTAATGTGGTTTATGCCTGAAATGGAAAAAAGCCAGAGGGTGGAGTTATGGTTTTGAGTTATATGCCCCTAAGAAGTTAAATGTCACTCAGGAATAGAGGCAGAAGGAAGCTGCGATCACTTACTCTAGCAAGGTTTAGTCTGGTAAAAGGGCATGCTGGATCTCAGCCCAGGTTAAAGCAGCTCAGGGGTTTTACCCAGTATTGCCACCTCTCCTGCCAGGCAGTATCACCAGGCAGCATAGGAGGAGGCAGTACAGCCATGTGTCTCACATTGCCTGTATCCAGCAGCTTTGCAAAGGAACCAAAATAGATTATTTATCTAAGTCTTAATTCTGCTGTGGGCATTTCTGTGGATGCTTTCTGCCTTTGTTCATTCAGAAATGAACATCTGAGATTCTGGTTTCCATTCTGGATTTGCATCAGAGTGACCTTGTTAAGTCTGTGAGAAAAAGTAAAGTGTATAATATTTATAACCTTTCAGCTCTGTTTTTGTGAACCCAATGTGAGGTGACTGAGAATTGTGCTTTCAGCTACAGGCATTACTCATTTGAATGGGCGGAACTGCTTGCTCTTGTTGCTTGGAATCCCAGAACTAGGAGAACACACTTTGAAAAGTTTGTCCTTAACCTCTGCCACAGGTTTCCTAACTACAAGGTATATATAATGCTTTTTTTCTTTCTGAATGGTTTGTGAAATAGCGATAACTCAGCATTTGATATTCCTGTTAACTGCCCCTCATAGCTGAGAAAGCAAATTGCAGAGACAGATGAAAAGCCAATGGCCAATGTAAATAAGGTGATGGATTCAGAAAAGTCTAAGCACAGGTCCAAATGCAGTCAACAAGGTTATGAGCCCTCACCTCAGAAGTCAGCATTTTAAAAATTTGATGATCACTGACTAGGAAGCTTAAAAGTCAAAAGCAATGTACTTGATATGTTTCTGCAGGAGCAAAGGGAATTATTTCCTAGAGAACTGCAACCTAATATGTATTTGTTTTGGGGTCTGCTTTCTTTCTTGGATACAGTTAGGAAAATCACTTCTATTTAAATAGTAAAACGAATGGATTATGTTGTCTCTGGTTTTTATTTTAAATTTTTTTCTAATCCTGTACTCTGTTGCACAGTGCTTGTCATAGTCAAGAAAAGGGACATCATATATGAGAACACTGTCAGAATACTGATAGTGTAGATCTGAAAGTTCTCCATAAATAGATGAGAATGTACCAGACAAAAAGGGAGAAAAACCATTCCAGTCTGCTTTTCTTTCTTTTTCATGGAGTATATCTGAACCTATACAGCAATTCTGAGTGATTTGCAGCAACACTGCACTCAAAACTGACTGTGTAAAATGTAAAAATTTTGTTAAAGTGGTTTAAAAGATTCAATTTATCCCTGTTTCGAAGTCAATGATTCAATTAGTCAGGGAGAACCCAAATCAGAATTTAGATGTTAATTATAGGGCTGCCCATAGCAAAAAAACCAATCCAGCCTTCAAAAAGACATTGAATGAATTGAAACTTCTGTGTTACAATTTTATTCACACAGATGCGGTATCACTATTTAACACATGAAAAACACTTCTATTTTTTTTAATACTTAAAAATCGCTTTTATTGCTCTAAAACCGTGCTTAGACTCATTAGCAAGGTTGAGTAAAGACATGAATCTTTTTATCACTGAAACCAATGTAGCTGTAATCTATAGAGTTTTTATGGCCCCATTGATTCAATGAAGCGGTGGAAAGGAGTCGCTGTTGGCTGGAGTACTCTGTCTGCAGAGTAGTTTAGCAAGAAGAAGCCAGGAGTGCTGTGTAGTAAAGGAAAGACTGTTTTGGCAAAAGTTATTGAAGTTTTCTCTGCCAACTTTTGCCTTGTGAGTCTGCAGTTTGTCAGTCTCTAGGAAAGGAGTCACTCAAGGTACTGAAAATAAATGCAGGCATTAAAGGCCAACTTGTGAACTCATCAAGGGATGTGGCTGCTGAGAGAGCTGGATCCTGATACTTGTATTTCTGTTGGTTGAAATAGCTGGTTTTTCAGCTCTGTTCTTGAGGGAAGGCCTTCATTAGGTGTGTGTTTTGGTGTCCACTGCAGACTTTTTGGATTTGAGAGGGGAGCATTTCTTGAAAGCTGAACAACCTGTGGAACTTGCACTTAGAAAATGACTAATTGTTTGAAAAGGGAATTTATTTAAAATTAAATTACAGAGTAAAATTTATCAAAGTTGAGATCTGTTAACATTTAGCAAGCAAGTGCACTTCTAGAGAAGTTTTAAAAAAAAACTAAAAGTTTTAGTGTGTGAATAATCTTAAGATACATCATCTTCACAAATTTTTTCCTGCCGGATAAGCAGTAGGAGCTATGTGTGTTCTCCTAACAACTGCAAGGTAAAACATGTTGGTTTTCAGTGTGGTCATTTTTGAGAAGCTGTCTGAAAAATAATAGACAATACTACATATTATTTCACATTTTCAAAGTGCTTGCAGATGGTTAGTTAGCAGGGCTCAGCTGTGTGTTCACAGCAGGACAAAGTAAACCTAACGTGTGTGGGTCCCCCATGTAATGAACAATATTAAAATCCCACTATTAGGCGAAAAAGCCACACCCAAAACATTTGCAAGAAGTTAATGGGATGAATTTATGAGTGTATTATTTTAAAACATTGTAATTTACTGAATGATCGCATACAGATTATTTGCTGTCACTGTTGAATTGTAAAGCACTTGATATTAGTCACAGTAAGAAGTTGGTATATGAAATACTGAACAAATTTTTTATATCTGAACTTTTTGTTCAGATATACCTCAATTATTCTCAGGACCACATCAGTCCAAATATTACAGAAATTTGGCTCATAAGGTGATTCTCTTTCTACAGCGAATGTAAACAAAAATCAGTATCTGGAGAAGGACCGCGGCAGAGCTGCTGCTGGAGCCAGAATGAGGGTCAAGTAGGACCTGTGACAGCTCTTCCAGCCCTGTGTCCCCTGACAGATTTGAGCCAACACTACTATGTGTTGTTTGTACTGGCCACCACCAGCACCACTGGGACTCTTCAATGGGTTGTCCTCAACGTAGCTAAAAAATGCTCAAGTTGGAATTTTTCAAGCCTTAACCCCTACAAAAACTCGTTTGATGCATGTGTACAGCTTAAACATGACAGGCCACTGTGCTTCAAGGGTATGTTTCACTTCATGATACTTTGAGCAGTTTCAGTATTTATGCAGTTATGGTTCACAAAATAAGCCTAATGTTCCTTGGAAGTACTGGGAGAGTCATCTTGCTGATGCAATTTTGTGTAAAGCAGGTTCATTCTATTTGTGTGACACTTTTTATAAAGAGAGAATTTGGCTACATCAAAGATGGTTATAAGCAGCAAATAGGGAGCTATAATACCCACAGGCCTGATACAGATTTTGCTGATTTTTATCAATATATGTGTGTCATAGTGGGTCGGACAATATGAACTAGCATAAACATTTGTCTTTGACATAAATAGAAAAAGGCTGTTGTGTTATTTTTTGCAGGTTTTAAAATACAGAGCTAATAATCACTCTTACAGTGTCTCTTTTCACATAATATGTTCAATTATCTGCAGTGAGAGAGTAAAGAGATCATATCCTATTTTCCTTTCAAGGTGTTTGTCATACACTTTCAGCATTGGAATTTTAGGTGTTTCTGAGGAGTGACTTTTTTGGGGTCATGCTTTTCTCCTTCTTACATGTTAGTAAGAGCTGAATTATATGGGTCTCATCAGTTTCTGTCTGCATTCTATTCATATAGGCAAACAGTTCTAGTGCACCAGGATATCCAAATATTCCTTTTAAATGTTTTGATTGATGAAGTTTGACATTTCTTGTAAACAATCTTAGTTCCTCTGCATGAGGGTCATGTAACACATAAAGTTGTTACTGTAGGAAAATAATAACAGGAAAACGTCCTTGTATTTAGTTGATTTTTGGGGAAAAAGCTTATTCATTAAGTCATGATTTCTCGGTACTTTGTGGCATCTCATCAACTAAAATCCATATAATAACCATTTCTGAGACAAATATTTATTGCTATCTGCTGAGACCAGATTCATAGTACAACCCAAAGCAGCACAAGTTACATGAATCTTTTGGAAAAAAACTGTGAATACACAGTTTGATTAAACTCACAAACTAAAGTTTAGTCACCTTGAACATTGTATGCAGTTTTGGTCACTGCAATACAAAAAAGATATTAAGTTATTAGACAGTGTCCAAAGGAGGGTGACGAAGATGGTGAGGGGCCTTGAGGCGAAGCCATATGAGAAGTGGCTGAGGCACTTGGTCTGTTCAGCCTGGAGAAGAGGAGCCTGAGGGGAGATCTCATTGCAGTTACAACTTTCTTGTGAGGGGAAGAGGAGGGGCAGGCACTGATCTTGTCAGAGTTGTTCAGCACTGTAACAGACTCCTCAAGGAGCACCAAGTCTGACAAAATGCAAGAAGCATTTGGATCGTACTCTCACGGACATGGTGTGATTCTTGGGTCTGGTCGTGTGCAAGGCCAGGAGTTGCACTTGATGATCCTTGAGGGTCCCTTCCAACTCAGCATGTTCTGTCATTCTGTGAAATAGGAAAGTTGTTTTTCCTTAAGGTGGGACATCATGAAATGTATAGTATTTGCAAAGCTGTTGTATATGTATATGTGCAACCTGAGCCTTGTTCTATTCAGTCCAACCCCCAAGGTGACAAGTAGTGATGATCAGCTTTCATCTCTTTTTATCTCTATTTATGAATATGTTTATTTTGAACTTTAATTAACCCATGGTAGTGCTTAGATCCAGGTGTGAAGACAAGACTATTTATTTAGAAGCTGATATCAGGCATTCCCTTACTTAAGATATTAGCCACTTATTTCCTGTGAGTGTTTCTAGCAACCAGTCATAGTATTCTTTGTGGGATTTGCAAAGGAGAGTTCTGGAAAGGACTGCTTAACTTAAACTAAAATAAAATGTTCTTTATAGGACATCGTTATAATCGTGAATTCAAAAGACGCAATCTTGTCACTGATTCCAGATTTCAGTATGAAATATCTGTGATCTTTGGAGATAGTACAGTATTGCAGATTTGGGCTGTAGCATTTCCTTAGTGACTGTGAAAATCAGGCCATGACTGAAGTGTGAGTGCATGCTGCATATTTAGGTGCATCTGAGGAGGGACAGAATATGTCCTTTCCCATTTTTTAACTTGCAATTTTATGGTTTCTTAGGGGTCTTTCTAGTAAAACTAATAGGAACTTCAGGTACTCTGCACATTGTTAAATGCAGGCTAGATCTTTATTTTCCAGGGTGCTAATTATCCCTTGTCCTCGGTGACTCAAAGGCACCTGCGCTTGCTCAGCAACTCAAAAATTTGAGTCCTTATTTGCAAGTAGGTGCAATTGGAAGTACTGGCTGTTTTCCCAGAATGAATTTGGTTTAGCACTGTGCAGAAGAGGAGAGTTTGTCTTACCCATCCTTTGTCTTGATGACACAGGACATCCTTTGTCCACAGATGACTTTTATTTAGCTGTTACTGCTGGTGCAGAATAAGTCATTATGATGCAAAAGCCTAGTCTTCATGCTTCAGTCACTCTGAAGGCTTCTCTAGTAAGCATTATTGCAGCTCTTTTATGGTGAAGAGAGCTCTAAAACTGTTTTAAGCTATGAGCGTATATGAAATGTCTTCCTTGAGAACCACGTTTTATAATGCTGAGTAAGTGCTGCTCAGTTGCATCTGGTGTAGCAATATCAGTAGCACTTGACAGATGATTGCGTACAGAAACTAAAAGAAAAATCTCATTCCTTTCTCTCTCTTCACTGTTGATAAAAATTATTTGTAATGTAATCCGCTAAACTGAAGAAAGGAGAAAAGTCCTACTGTAGAAAGGCTTCCACACTGGCTAGTAGATTTAAGACTATGTTGTTGAGAGGGTGAATAACAACAGATGTAGCTCCTGGCTTGGGTTGTCTCTCTGCTACTGTCACCAGCACTATTGTCATCAGCCCAACGTTTTTGTCACGAGACATTCAGAAAAGCAATATTAATAATCTAAAATTAGGGGATGTCTCCCACCCCTCCAGAAATTTAACACCACACTCTGGCCAATTCAAAACTAAGGGTCATTATTTTTTGTAGCTTGTTAGTTTATCTCCCATTCATAAACATCTCAAGCTCAACTTAATTAGTAAATAAAATGAACTGGGACGCTTGTATGGAGGTTGCTTAGTTTTTGGAATAGCTGTCTCCCTAAAAATAATGAATTTCTCTGGACAGCATATATTGTTGACTTTGCAGCTTTTATGGATTTCTCATGCTCTAAAGATTAAATCTCTCCAGCTACTAGTGATTCACTTAATGGATTGCTTATATTCACAATGAATATTCCTATTTCATGAATATAAAAGAAAAATTAATTTGATAATTGGCTCTATTTACTGGCATTTTTCAAATGAAAGTTAATATATCTTCTATAGATATTGATTTCAAATGGTGCACAGGCATTGAGTGAAATTAAAATTCTCTGTCCTCTGCAGAGGACTCCTCCAGCTAGAAATATTAATAGTGAATCTAAGAAAAATATAATATTTTAAATGAAACTGCCATTACATAGTTTCAGACAAATGTACTTACAGCTTTGCTTACCTCAGGATGATATTTATATACAGACTGTCTGAAAAAAACCAAAAAGCTTTCTCCTGTCAGGGTGGTATCAGAACAATTTTGTTCATTTTCCTGTAAATGCACTGAAGTAATCTATTAATGGACTTATACATTGGAATATATATGGAATATATGGACTTATAAATGGAATTATATAAGGTGCTGTTCGTTTGTGTTTAGTGTAAGAACATGGTATTTTGATCATCCAGAAGCAGTTCAGAGTCCACGTGATACTGTAACAACATGATGAAGCAGAACTCAGTTTATTTTTCATGCTAAAGTAAAACTGTATAACATAAATGTATCTTGGACATCTTGTCAATATTTATCACAGTTTCTATTGAGAAATGAATTACAAGTTTTTGCTAAATGGTTAAGCATGACACATGTAACTTGGCTGGGTCTAGTTCTGTTGCTTGCTGTGGGGGCATAGTCTGTGGTTTCTGAGTTGGCTACGATAAATCAGAATTACCTCTAATGTGTTTCTTCAATATGTGTGATCATACGTGTTTGAAAATGAAATGTGTTTGCCTCTCTTGGACTATCCACATCATCCACATTAAGGATGCTTTTCTTCTTTCTTTGACAATTAGTAGACAAGATTTTGTGTTTAGTTTGAGCTATGGGGTATGGCCAGACAAGCTGAGCTTGCTAATGCATCTGTGCCATGTCCCTGTTTAGACACAGGTTCCTGGAGAAGGCAGCTGCTGGTGGCATTGTTGCCTATCTGCTAAAACGTGATCGTTTTGGGGGTGCCTTTTGAGGGGTGGTTGTGTAACAATAGCTGCTTCAGTGTGCCTCCTCTCATTGCTCTTGGCAGGTGTTCCCAGCAGCAAAGGGCTGTTACTACTTCCCACCTTCCAGAAGTAGGGAGGACACACACACCCCAGCAGGTTGTTCTGAGCTCAGCAGGGATTTCTGTGGCTCTTGGTATCTCAGAGGCATTAGTAAAGAGCTCCATGAACTGACCTTAGGCTTTGATTTGGCATTCACTGAAACATGTTGGAAAACTTGATCAGTGGGCTATTACATGTCTGCTTTGATACAGATTGAAAGGCTTAATGCAATATATAGTGTGTAATTTTTACCAATAAAGTGTTGGTGAGGATTACATAAAGACGTCTTTGACTTTGTTTAACATTCTGTTTAGAGATACTGCCTCATTATTGAAAGTCTGTTGTCCTTGAAGAACAGACTCCATTTACTATTTGAATATTAACTCTAACTTGAGTTTGATCTGGCATGAAACCTTGATGTTGAATGTTCTAATAATTTTCATTTGAGTTGGTTGACTTAAAGGGAGTACACAGCAGCTATAGTTAGCAGAATTTGGCAGCTCATAAAATAATAATTTTTTCTTCTGGTACATCAGTTCCTCTAATAATGGAATAATCTAATCTAATTCTGTGGCTTTTGATTATAAAATTTATTTTTAATAACAGTTTTATAAAGTTTACCATGTTGTGTATCTTGAGTAAGATTAATTATTTTAAGAAGAGCTAACTCAGGTGAGCTTAGCTTACTGCAAATACAGAATCTGATTTGAAGCACAGAATCATGGTAACGCTTCTGACACTTTTGCACTCTTCTGCAAGGTGTTTGATTCAAACACTGACCTAAGCTAACCTGTCTTAGTTGCATGACCTGATGGGATCATAGTTGCAGACTGTATGGCTGCGGACATAATGAACATTGTTATTTCACTAATATTTTGTCCACCAGTTTATAAATTTAGCACTTATCATGTAGAGGCACTTCAAAAGGTTCTGGTGCTCAGCTTTGTCCTACCTCAGGCAAGAATCCTCCTTGTTGCAGTGTAGGTTTAGCAATGGACCATAAATCTGGAGTTATGTTTTATGTCGGCTGAATAGCTGTGTGCTTGAACCATAGATCACACAGTGGGTGCTGACCACTTTCCTTTGTTGGATTTTGCACTAGATATCTTAGATACAAAGTTTTTACTATGTTTTAAAAAAAAAAATTATGGCTTGATCTTTTTTTAGTCGTAATACAATCCTTCACATTGTGGTGTTGGTGTACAGAAGAGTTTCTCTTGAAGAATGTCAATATTCACTCTGCTATTGAAGGTGTTGTTACTATTCTGGACTTTAATGGGGCATAGATCTTTCCCAGAATATGAGTAATGAAAGACTGCATATACCCTTGACTGCCTTCTTTTTTGGAGGTGGACAAGATATCAGATTAGGTAGGTCAGCACGTCAGTGGGTATTGAACTAACCGTAAAGGAGCCTTGGAATAGTGGTTAAAGAAGCATTGATTTTTTTTTAATGCTAGAAATATCTGTGCATGGGATGGATTTCCACATTTGCCCTTTACTATTGCATTGGCAAAAATATAAATATCCTCACCTGTTTGTTTTTCATCAGGTGGAAATGTGTAATACACACAAATATTTGCCACCTTGTTTGACCTTGTCCCAAGATATTTACATCTTGGAAACCATTTAAATTTTCTTATTGTGTTGGACTTTGAAGTATTTGGCAGTGAAGCAGATGTTGACATACCAAATATTACTTTCAGTTTTATCTGCTTATCATACTGTATATGCTGCATGGAAATGAGAAACATTTAAACAAGTTGAGTTCATGTGTTCTTTTCAAGACAGAAGTGTATTTGTTTAAGGGAAGGAATTAGCAGCCAAGGTTCAAAATACTGTGCCTAGTATACCTGAGCAAAATCATAACAAACCCTTTCTTAGGTATATTTGAAAAACATCTGTGTTTGTGCCTTAATGCTCCTTGCTTTAAGAAAAAACAAAAAAGATAAAAACCACCAAAACCAAACCAGAAAACTACATAACCAAACTGCCCTGTATTTCTGTCAAGACATGGCTGTTCTGAAAGATGAGGGCACTTTGGTACAGCCATGAAAAATATCAGAGGAACCGGTGTAGAATTTAATATGGATCTCTTCTCTTATGATAAATGAAAGAAACAGCATCTCCCTTTCCTGTTTTTTACAAGTAACAGGACCACTTCTGCTGCCTCTCAGTCCCACCTAGAAGTTCTCTTTCTTTCTCCTGAGGCGGAAAATAAGCTCGCATTTAAAACACTGTTTAAAAATGAGTCTTATGGTGTTCACCTCCCTCACTGTGGTTGCTTCTTCAAGGGGAGCCAGATGCCTTTCTGGGTCTTAAGAGGCCCTTCTGCCCCATTTTGAATGGGTATGGTAATAAAATAACCCAGTATGAATAAATGTAAATTGAAATTTCAGGGTAAAGGGCATAAAGCATAAAAGAAGCTAATTCAAAGTAAAGGCTACAGATGAAAACTGGGTAAACAGGGGGAGGGGTTAAGTTGGAAGACAGTAATAATTGCAATAATAAATATCCCAGAGGAAGTACAACCCAAATTTGCTATAATCCTTTTGAATTCACAGCTGAGTGATTGGTTATTGCTTACATGAATTACAGCATCTGCTGGGACCCTACACGAGGCTGGGACTCTGCTGTGCTGGGCACGGAGCATGCTATCTTCAACAAGTCATTTTCTGAATGGACCAATCTAAATGGGGTTTAGCATCTATAAAAATGTTATCACAGCAGCTAAGGATTCCTTCCAGTAACTTCAATCTCTGTGATATCAGAGGTGCTTACTGAAGAAGAGGTGAAGGCTCCATTACTGAAGACTCTTCAAAGCAAATTAAAGGGCCTAGAAGACTGCAGGGAGCAATCTTGCATTGGCGAAGGAGCGCACAGTTGATGACCTAATAGGTCTATGTCGTGTCCAGCCTTGGTTGTATATTATATGATTTGATTCATAACAGGCTGGAAAGGAGACATTTATCTGTCATACAAAAAATAACCTTTTAAACAACAAATGAGAAGTTTATTACTCAAAGTCTGAAATGGCTCATTTGAGAGAGAGGACAGAGATGCTTCCTCCTGTGCTGACATCATATTTATAGGCAAAAAGTAGATCCTCCTTCCTCGCTGTATCCTGTCACCTTCTCACGTATATTAATTTCTTATATACAATTGTAGTACAGACCTTAGCCCTGTATATTGAAAAGAATGTGCTAAGTTTAAGTCAGCCGATATCAGACAGGATTTAGGAAAAACTTTACCAACAGCTGGCAGCTACTGAATTTGAAATCTTACATATAGTTTAACACAGTTCTTGTTGTGTGTTGGTCAGTCTCCATTTGTGACCCGTGACCATGTAGTATTTTGGAGATAAATCTGAGCACGGTCCCAGAGAGCTACAGCTTTGCAATCTTCTGCTATAGAAGTTCAAATGGAACATGTAGAGACACTATCTCCCCCTCCTACCCCCTTCTTTTTTTCCCCTGTGGTGTACTACAGAATTTGATCATGAGGGAAAGGACTCTCATCAGTATTTATATGATCATGGCCAAATGAGAAGTAGAAGTCATGCTAGTTGTGGTTTAAATGTCTGGGGAACTGTCTGTATAACAGAGAATGCAGTAGCACCAAGAAGGAAAAATTAGCAGAGAAAAAAAATAGAAGTATGAATTAATTATTTAGATATCTGTGTAGACATTCATTGCCTTCTATTTCAATTTTTAATTATTAGCCTTTGTAGTTAATAAAAAAAGGTAAAAAATTAATCTGCTGAACTGTTGGACCCTATAAATATCATGTAAGTTGGAGGAATGGATAATTATAATGTTTCAATCAAGCAATAAAGTAGCTACAACTTGATGCCCTATACAATAATATTAGAAAAATATTTACTCTCTGTTTGAAAACTAGTATGCAGAGCTTCTGAATACTTTGATTTAGTGTCTTTTCAATCAGAGTTTATAAAAATAATGTTATTCATTATTCATATTTGTTTTCTTCCACAGGAATTAAGAAAGTCAGTTTCTCTTTAGATTGGGTGCAGTAAGAAATATGTTTTTCCTCACCTTCAATGCAAAATAAGTGCAGTGTGACTTGGTATACTTGCATAAGCACATTATTTATACCATCGTGAATTTTCCCAATTTTTACTGTATATGAGTAATGTGCATACTTGTCTTGTGCAGATCTATTTGAACCAATTCAATAAATCCTCTAGCATGTTGTGGAGCAGGAGAACAGATTGTTTTTGACTTGTTTGTCGGCTTCTATTCCTGAACGAGCTGAGTCATAAGCAGAGGGGTGGTCCACACACTGTCCAATACAAAACTTCATTCTGTGGTTAGTCCTCCAAAGCAATAGATGCTGTGCTTAAATTTGGTGTTAATGTTACTTTACATCCTTTCCATTATACTTTTAGTGGGTTCTAGTAAGCACTAAAAGTCGTATGTTTTTCTGACAAAACATTTTTTCATAGCTGTTACTATTAATTTATTCTGTGGGCTTAAGAAAGCTCTTTGCAGGTTATCCTTGACTACACAGCTTGACACTTTTTGCTTTTTGGAATGAGCAGTGCTGATGTAGAGAGGCAGACATTGGCCATGGTTTTAAAACGATTTTAGGGTGATGTCTCCAAACGGTCTTCACTCCCACTGAAACTAATGCACACCTGCTGAAATTTGAATTTCCTGGAATCTTTTCATGACATATAGCTGGTTACATTTATATGTTGAATGTTATGGAGGGAATAAAAGACTTTAGCTGACTTCAAGAGGGCCCAAATGGATCTGGGCCCAAGAGTGACACCTGCTTCAGCTGAGGTCAAACCACAGCCTCTGCGAGGAGAGTCAGTTTTGCCAATGAGGTCCGTCCTTTCATGGGTGCTTTTTACAAACAAAAATGAATTTCTTAAAAAATATCTTACTTAGCAGACAGCAAAGCACCTGTTGCCTAAAAATAAGTAAAGAAGAAAGGGACTTGAAACATTTCCACTGGATGCCTTTAATGATCAACTATATGACCATGTAACTACACAGTGTTACCCAGATACTGGTTTTGTCCTCAACTTGATAGGATACTTAAAATTGTTTTTATATATCATATATATGTATTTAATACTTGTTTACTATTTATTTACTTTTATTTTTCGTGGAATTAAATTTGTTCCCCTTTCCCAACACTGTGTGAATTTCTCTTAAATAACTATTCTGGGTTTGCTTCCTTCAGCATCCACTCTTCCTATTTCGAGTACTAACTCTGAACTTGAACTTGTATGATGAATGAATCAATGCCAAATCCTTCTGATGCCTGTGTGTAGAAGGATGATAATTTGTCTTGGCTCCTGGGCTTTTTGGGGTTGCTACTTTATATGTGTTTATGTATATATGTGTGTGTTCCCTGTGCTTTCAAAGTACAGTTTAAATTAAAAGAGAAACCTGGAGCAGTTTAATGTTCCTGGTACAATATTTTCTTTAAGTAAAAAGGTTCTGGCCATGCCTCTGCTATCCTGGCTTTTGCTGTTTTGATCCATCTTTTGGCCTCTTACCTCAGCGTGTGCTGTGTTAACAGTTGTATAAAATATGTCCCGCAAAATGCTGTAAGAGTCCTCCCGTTACTCAGGAATATGTGATTCAGATTTTTCTGGTATGCGATTGGATACTCAAAATTATACTTATGACTTTTTCATAACCACTGGTATTTTTGGTATATAGCACTTTTTTAAAACAGCAATCATACTGTGATATCAAAATATGAATCTCATGTATATCCAGTAAATAGTGGATAGCAAAGTCTGTGATAAGTAGGAGAGTGAGACATTTAATGAGAAATCAAGCATTTTAGAAGCCTGTGGAAATGTGTCCACCAATCTTACACAGCTTTTTTCTATTTTAAAGGCCCAGCAGTACTGACAGGAATTTGTGCATTTATGTGTTGATGTATATATGTCATCAGTTTAGGACACCAGAGAAATACCTGCGAAATGGAGTATTACTTAATGTGGGCAAAGGTACTAGACTAGATTACAGAGGAAGCTGAACAGTATTATTTATTTCAGTAAGGGTTTGAGTGCTCTATACAGCCTAAATGGCATTGCAACTGTGTGAGTTCCACCAAATCACTTAAAACTAGTATTGAAATGGAGATATCTCCTGAAATTGCATTGTGTGCACCTTTATTAAAAAAAAATAATGTGTGCAACTTTTCTTTTGAATATCTGTATTTAAATTGTTCTGTATCAAGAGAATTGATGCTTATTCTCTGTGTTTGAAAGGTATTCAGGTAGTTTTAGTTGTATTTATTGCTTGAATGATGTACTTCAATGTTTCTTGCTGCTTGCTTTGTAATTTTTTTGCTGCAGGTGGCTGTGACTTTGAATAGCATCAGTCTTTTTTTCTGAAGATAATATTTTTGAACAATCTGAAACAACATTCAGACATTCCAGCTATGCCCTCTGTATTTAAAACAACAGATTCCTGATCCGCTTTGTCTGTTCTTCAGGGTAAGCCTCATCATATGTATTTATAAAGTTTCTCTTACAGTTGCTCTGATACTTTGTATAATGTCTACATGCAGCTGATCCATGCAATTCTAGCTATGGTTTCAAGTTTATAACACATCTGTGTTAAGAAAGCCAGAATCTCAACCGGTGCAAGTTAGTATAGCTCTCCTGAAATCAATAGTGCTTTGCCAGTTTCTACTCTTTGATGATCTGGCCATAATAATGTAATATTACTAAAGAGATAACACAGTGAAAAGGAAGCATTATACTGATTCAGCTGGGGCAGCTATTAGATTGGAGTACTGCTGAGCACATATTGTCTAATATTCACCTAATGGCTGATATCCATTTCATGAGACCCAGTTTTTAAATCTCCCCTAAGCGGAGTTAATAAAGTTAGTTTTCCAGTATGGAGAGGGTGATTTTTTTAAAAAAACCCTTCAAATCTTTACCAAAATGCATGGTCTTCCCTTGGAATGAGATTAGCTGATAAGATTAGTGCATAAAAATGAGTTTTGTCCACTAGTCTGCAAGGATCTGGCACCAAGGCTTTAGTAGTGTAATTGGAATTGAAAAGCTAATTGTATGAATGCCCTTTCAAAAATCCTGAGATGCTTCCATTGAAAGTTTCAGTATGAATAGCCATTCTCAGGGTGACTCAGAGTAAAATGCAGCTGGTTTACATTGTGAAGAAAAAAATATGCAGTGCTTCTTGGCAGATTTCTTCAATTACACATACATTTGTTTCCATTTCTAAATGTGAATATGCACTCACATGTAGGGTAAAGTAGAATTGCTTTAAAGAAAAGGTTTTTAGGGATAAAATAGATATGAAAGCAGAATAACAACTTCAGAATGTACAAAGATTCATAATATACTGTTCTAATTGTACTATATCGTATTTTTCTCCTGTTCACTAAAATTAACTAAAGTGGCTCCTCTTTCGGGTAACCTCTCATAGCACTGCAATAGCAAAGGCAGATAATGTTATTGTCTCTTCTTTGGTATGATTTTAAGTAATTTTTAATCTTCATTTATTCTTCAATTCAGTTATTAATAGTAGGCAAGCTTTTTTGTTCAGTTAACTTGTTATTTAATATCAGTCAAAAAAAGATTTCCATACTTTTATCTTCTAGCATGTGCTAATGTTAAAGCTGGTGTTTCTATTTATGATTTATTGTCTTAACATGACTACAATCTACATACAGTGCTATGCATAAGCACTTGGGCAAATTGCTGCCAGCAGGAGAAGACATAATGCCTGGGCTGATTTGCAGGATACAGCATGGAAATCTTTGGAATACACCTGTGATTGCTCAATCTATCTTATTTTTAGAGTTTAGTCCATGTCTTTTCCTAAAGTTATACTTAAATGTAAAGTGTCAAGTCTCTAAGTTTACTGGATGCCAACACACTGTTTTTTTCCCCTTTTAAATCTGAGATAGAAAGAGTAGTTTTTGAATCACTTTGGGAAGTAATATGACATTTCCACTGCCTTTTTCTCACTGTTGAAATTGGCACTGCCTTCTGGCCAAATATGCTTTGCAATGCTTACAGAAATATTTCACAGTATTTCAACTGGCTTTGGAATTGTTAATTTTTTATTTTTCCTTTTTGTAACTAATTAAAAAAATAGTTGCAGGTTTTGATTACAATTTTGTCTTTTATATTGAAAGAGATTTTCTCCCCATTCACTTTCTTTTTTAAGAAAAGCATACATGGCTGAATGAGCACCTTGCAGTGTTCTCATGAAGCAGAATTACAGGTCACCCATGTTTTCCCTTTCTCTGTGGAGAAATAAGCTTGATTAGCCTTCCCTTGTCTCATCTAACTTCTGCTAATTCTTCCTTGCTAAGCTTGCATACAGAGACAGTGGCCACAGATTCACCCTTCTTACTGCTTGCCTGATCAGAACTCTGAATAGCAATACACTTCAGTTTCCCTGGCCAGCAATAAGTAAGGCCAGCTGCAGTAAGTTTTTGGGCAGTATTTCATGCCTAACTTCTTTTGATAGACTTACAGCCTTGTAAAACTGTTGAGACCAAAGGTCAAAAGTTCCTCTGTCTGGTTACTTTACCTGTTAAGGTCATTGTATGCATTAATGTAAGAAAAAGATAGCTGGTAATTTTTGTTCATTATCCTTGATAGTTCTTTCCGTACGTAGCATGCCTTTCCTGATAGTTACTCTAATAATAATGAAACTTGGATGGACATATGGATGAAATCACAGTGGAATAGGTAAGAAAACTCAGCCGAATGCTTTATTGGCCCCTGACAATCACTTTTGCTTCATCTGCATAGTGTACTGATGCATATGACCATGAAATTTCACCTTCTACTGGCTGTTTTGGACTTAGCATTGTCTAGTTGCTGAGCTTTAATCTGTCAGAAGTATTCAGATGTATTTTTTGTGTCTCAGAAGTAGTAAAGCATAAATCAGAGTTATCCACACAAAGACCAAAACCATGCAAAGACATTTGTATTATAAATACTACCTGTTAATATGTATCATTTTGATAAAAAGAGGATGATTTTCTTTTTCAACACCCTAGGTAGGAGAATGGTAACTACAAAAGAGGCTTCGCACTTTATAATACTTCCAAACCATTGTGTATAACAACTGGCGTTATGGCATATCAAACCAAGACAGGGTGATTCCCCTTCCCTTGATTTGATTTACTTTCAGCTTCTTTAGAGGCTCTTGAGATCAGGATCCCTACAGAGTCTTTGAAGCTTATGTTTTTCTTTCACTAGAAAGTGAAGTCTTGGCTTTTAATGGCAGCTCAGCAAATATCTCATCAATATTTAAAGTGTCAAGTGTACTTCTGTTAGAGGTACCAATCACAGATCAAAGATACCAGCACTGAGGTGCAGCATTTCCTTCAAAGGTCTTCATGGTTGAGCTTTCCCTTTTGTTGGAAAAAGCCCTTCTCTTTTCAGCATTTGTTTCTTGCATGAGTCTTAAACACATTGTTTGACAACTGTGGGGAATTAAATGTTTTGTTACCATAGCCAGTGAGGATGGTACAGTAGTTACGAACACGCCTTTGTGCCTGTTTAAGGAAGTAAAATACTTGAAAAAGCCTTTTGCTGGCTGGTTCCACCTTTCTTCAGTTGAACAAAGTCTGTCGCAGTTACTGGTACCAATGTTATATTTTTGAAGGGGTCAAGAAGGATTCAAGATGGATGGAACTTCAGTGACATGTACAAATAAGTTGTAGTAGGATAGTTCTTTTTTGGCCTTTTTCAGTGAGGATTGAGAATTCTTTTTCTCTTTTTTTTTTTTTTTTTTTTTATATCTGTTGCCTTTCTTCCATGCACTATGCAAAGCTTGTGAATGGCTATGAAACCTAATCCCTTTATTACTCTTCCAGCTCTTATTGTGGGTTTGTTCGTTTGTTTGTTTGTTGTTTGTGTGTTTTTAAACATTTTTACCATCTGTTAAAACAATGACAGTAATAGTTACCGAAATAAGGATTCTGAGAATTTTGTACTTGTGGTTTATCTATTCCCACATTGTACTTTTGGTTGGCACATACCCACGTCACAGTCTAAAGGTCAAGGTGCTAAACAGAGTTTGAATGGTGAATGGCTGAAGTGATGGCTCTTAAAAAAAAAAAAAAGAAATTTGCATTAGGTATGCTTCACAATTATGTGAGAAGGAGAAAATTGGAATCAAGAAGCTTATCTGATGACTCTTGTCAAACACAGAATATTTTGATTCCATAAGCTGCTATCTGATTGCCTTCAGAGTGCACTGGAAGCAACAGATCTGAAATGTGTGTAGCTAGAGAATGTTTTTAACCTGAAGGTTGACTTTTGCTGAATTATATCTCCCTGTAAAACAAAAATAAATTAGTGTTCCTCAATCAGTTTATAAATTTTCCAGTTGTGAACCTCAGAATATATTTAAGCATTACATTAGTGAGGTAGATGTGAATGTATACTTCTCAAAGCTGTTTGCAGTGCAAAGAGCCCAATATTGCTGTTGTACAGTGGAAGAGAACAGCTACTGTCCATCCTTGTACAAGCTTGTTCACTTGTTTCTCCTCACTGAAAATTGAATGTCCTGTGATTTGGTATGTTTGGATATTTTGGTGTTTACTACTGAATAGCTTATAAGACATATGGATTCCAGATAGTGAGAGATCTGACCAAGAAACAAATTTGTTTTGAAGTAACCCTGTAAGCATTAAGGCAATAGTGGGTTTTCATGGACGGGTCTGTATCTGCAGCAATCCTCATTCACATCTGTCTGCACTGCCAGTACCCTGGTGGGGCTTGAGTCAGTTTGTGTTCTAGGGGACTGTGCATAAAATGCAGGCACACATTTGTCTCCAAAGACATTTTATCTGAGACCCCTGTTTCAACAAAGAGCAAATATAGAGGGCAGGAATTTGCTCTGAAGTAATGACATTGCAACTGTTTGTAAAGAAACTTTCAGAATTACGGCATCTAGCATTCAGTTCTTCTGCCTTTTCCCTTGTGCCAGGGATGTTCTGTGACTTTGTTTAATGAATGTGGCAAGGCTATAAATAAAACTGGCAGTGGAAAAGCTGGCCCAGTGCTGTGAGCTACACACCATTTATATCCTATCAAGACCATTGAATTGGCTGTATGCCCAGGAATGGAAAGGAGTCTTTCTGCTCATGGCTGCACCTTGCATTTGGAAGAGGAGGGTATGTAAGTTGACAACACAGCATAAATGTTCCCTAAGTTCATTTTCATTGTGAATAAACTCTGTGCCTTAAAGTGTCCAGCTGTGATTTGACTAGTTCTAGCTATGGAGTGTACACCACCACTGGTGGAAGACTGCTACCCTCTTTCCTTTTACCTGGCAGTAGAAATCTGCAATTTATTTTAAATTAGAGTCTACCTCTCAGCTTCCAGCTGTGGACTGTGTTGTACCTCTGCCGGCTCAACAGAAGTGGGCGGGGATATCCTACAATTATTTGTTCCTAGATTTATTACTCTCTACTTGGCCATGTTGAAATTAATGTAATTATTTTGTGCTCCATTCACTACAGTGATCTGATCTGTATCAATAAGCTATTCTCTTCGTTACTAAATTGTGCCAAAATCCTCTTTGCATGTCAGCTTGATAGGTAGATAGTCTGTGTTTTCCTACAGGGATTGATAAAAATGCTAAATAATTCTATTACAACCAAAATTTGGTCTCTGTAGGAGCTCAGAGCATACCAACAATGAAGATTCTCCACTGGCATTTGTATTTTGAGTACTGTCAATTAATAAACCTTGAATCTTCCACCGACCTTTTCTAAATCTTTAAAGTTGCACACAGCAGGTCTAGCGTTACTTATGCCTCATTCAGGTCATACCTCATCTTCTAAAGATACAAGTACTCCATTAGTTTTCATAATTTTCTCTATTAACTTCCCTAAATTTCAGGAGCCATCAGTAACAAATTAAGCTTTTCTCCAGCTCGTGAATCTGAGTTTTCTATTTGGGCTGATCTGAAAAATGTCTTAGTGTGGTAACTGCTCAGTATTACTTTTTTAAATTACTTTTGGATGGTGGTATATTTTCTTGACAGTATTTGACTCATATTGAAATTCTCCCAAATTCGGCATGAAACTAGTTTGTGAGCCTTTCTGTGTTGTCCGCTTCTTAATGGCTATTTTGCTATATTAACCTATTACTGTACTAATACTGCTGTTAGAACACACTTTTTTGCTAATGAACCTTGAAAAATCCTTGTTGTCCTTAAATGTGTTGGCCATTGATTTCTCATTGACATTAGCTTCAAGCATTCTAACAATCTCCTGACTCTTAATTTATATTAATTGCTATCTATGTTCTCTTTTTATTTATTTATACACAGACTTTTACTTTCCCTGTAAGTATTTTTCCACTAAGTTTGATTAATTTTTCATTGATAATGGATTTCGTGTCATTTAATGCAATATTCTTTACTCTTAGCAGTTATCATAGAAATGATTGCATAGATCTTCAGATTTAAAAAGTGTTTTCAACCACAATGTGTGACTTTGCTGCACTTGATCCAACAGGTCCTTCCCGTGCTGAGGATCCCAGAGCTGGAGGCATTTCTCCAGGTGGGATCTCACCAGAGTAGAGTGAGATACCCAATGCTGTCATAAATTTCTTTGGGATACTTTGTTTTCCTGTAGATTTTTTTTTTTATATTAAAAATTTATACACATTTTTAAATTAAAAACTCATTTTTAATTTTAAAATATTTAGTTCAAAATGCAAAGTTCTCAAAGGAAGAATCCGACAACTTTTCATTGTGAAAAAGATGAAATGGGACAGCTTGTCCAAAAATTTTTATAGTAGTAAATTTCTTAGCACTAACTGCATATGCCTTCAGGGTCAATTGATTGATATTCCATGATGGGAAAACTCCCAACATTCCATTAGAAAATTCCAAGCCAACACAGTTGTAAATTTTTTTGAATAACAGGGCTCTACCAAAGACTTATTTACCAGCTATTTATTCATCAAAGTTAATTTCCTGTATGCCATTCTTATATGGTTTTACCTTTCATGAGCTTTTGCAGAATGAAGTCAGAAATGCTACTGCAGTTGTGCTGAGTTGTTTTTTCTGTCTAAGCAATAAAACGTCCTTAGCTCCTGGTTCTTTTTGTTCACCACTCTACATACTAAATATCCATAAGAACATTTTATTAATACCAAGGTCACTGCCTATTTTAATTTATAAAAGGATAAAATAGAACTATTGAGAAGTCTGCACTGATGTCATCCTACTACCAATCTGTAGGAAGACATGTTTATCTCAGAAAATTAAAAAGATGTTTCTGCATCTACCATTTTGTTTTGTAGTTTATTAAAAAAGAACTTTTGTTCCCAATGAAGTACTAGTGATTTTTTTTCTTTTTTTAACCAATTAAGAGGAAGTAAGGAACATACACATCTGAGAACCATTATTAAGGAAGATGCATTGACTGAAGCTCCACGAATGCTATTCATCATGTTAGTTCTGTTATTTCTACACCAGAGTAAAGTTGCATCACCTTAATAACCAGTAACTCAGCAGGAGGTCCTAATAGGTAAAAGCCTCTTGGAGCTGACCTTCAGCTGCAGTGACAGAACAACACTGATGGCCTGTGGATTGTAATTAGAGTAGGGTAAAACTGGAAGGTAAAGTGTGACAGGCTGTATTAGCAGTAAAATGTTATACTTGTAAGTAGTAAGTCTGGATGCTACAGGAGCGTCCCTCATTCAGGAACAAGTAAACTGTTATGTTAAAAACTAAATTTACACATAGAATCCCTCAAGCTGAGGGAGAAGGGAAGGTTAGCATGGTGATAGAAAAACAGGAGCACACAAATCTGCACAGCATTTAAAATATTTTTCTTCTCCCTCCCCTTTCTATTTTTTTTGTCCATTCATCCTTTTCCCAGTATGCCTTTAGAGAAAAATGTAAGTGAATTTAAACACGGGGAACTAATGCAAAAACCCTTTCAAGCAAAGAAACAGTGCATCTGTCTTTATACTGTTTCTATTCATGGCTGGCTAATTTTATATTTTCTGATCAGCAACTGGCACCAGTAAACCAGTTACTTCTAAGCAGCAGTGGTCTGTCTGGAGGTCCTACATTATTGATTTTCTACTTGCACATTCCAGTTGCTCTGTCAATCAGTGGGCTGAAATGCAAGATGGCAGCCAATAAGCAAAAGGAATGAACTCCCACAGATACAACAAAATAATTCAAGAGCCTCAGGTGCATCCAGAAAACACTACAATCCTTAAGAAGCAGGAAATCTAAATCTTTCTATAATAACAACACAAACTTGTGTTCTTCTTAACCCATGTGACCATTATTAAGTCTGCTGGTCACAAGATGCTTATGAAAATCTGCCAAATCCTGTATGGAAAGCAGATGTGAGCGAGCAAAAAAACCTTGAAGTATTAAGAGAAAGTTTTCTGGGAGTGAGATGTTGGGGTACATTGTCAAAGCTAGATACCATACAAAGCAGTTATGTAGCTGAATTTTCCTCCAGCATCTCCCTGCATCACCGGCTTTCATTCCAGTGAATCATTACCCAAGTTAGGCTACTGCAGGGTAGCTTCTTCTGTTGTATCATCTTTTCCTTTCACAGGTAACAAGATACACTGGTAAAGGTATCTGCTGCCTATGGATTACATTAATGCACAGCAAAATTAATTCCTACTGTTACAAAACGAAATTAAGAAATGGTGACTATTATTAATTAGGTTCTTGAGAACCTGTGATGTAAAAGCTTAATATCTCATTACATTGATAACAGTTGAACTGTATTACCTGTTCATCTTGCTACACAGCAGAATTTAGTATACAGATACCCAAGTTAATTTTAAACAAGCCAGGCTGAATACCATAATTGATCTGTCTGTGACAGCACTCAGCTTAGCATAGTCTAATTGAATTTTCTAAGAAATAGAATACATTAGCTTATGTGGAACACTGTCATGTTTAGACTACTTTTGATGCCCAGGCTAATTCCCACAGATATCCATTACTGGATCAGGTGTCCTTCTATTATACTGAAGGGTACTGTGTGTGTAGCCCAGTTGGTTAACCTCATTCCTGCAGGATTTGAATATAGATGATGGTTGCTCAGAAAAAACAGAGGTAAAATAGTAGTGATGTTCAGGATTAGGTAGTTTCTACCCTTATCTCTCAGTCAGTTAGTAATCCTGTGCTTGGTTAAAAGCTGCTTGCAGAGCATATGGAGTTTCTCTTTGTTATTTGTTAATGAGAATCCCACTTGATGCGCTTAAGGGCATTCTTTAACAAATTCCCTATTCATTTTTAAGAATTTGTGAAAACCAGCAGGGAATCTTCACTAGGAGGGTCTTGAGCTGCTTGCTGGTACAGAGAGAAACTGCCATAAGGGTAGAATTGGCAGTTGCTGTCACTTAACTTTATGATCAGTAGTAATATTTACACTTCACATGATAAATGCAGGGGCAGTCAAGTAACTTGCTTTGTTACTTGTGTGCTGTTCAATCCAGTGACTAAGAGAAAATCTTTTCCCCCAGTGTAAACACTGCTTCTTTGGAGTCTCTTTCTCCTTTTAGGCAGTCAGCTGTCTTATTCAGGTTAGTGGGGTCTAGGATACACTGAATAATGGGAGAATCTAGAGAGAAACAGTGCTGGAAAATAAATCCTAAGAGTCTTTGTATAAACCAGGTCTCCTTCTGGCATACCATACAAATTTGGCCCAATACCTACAGAGACATTCAGACATTTCTTTATAAAGGTTTGTTAGCTGACCTTAGCTGAACCTGAGCTGAATCAGGGAATTTGGGTTGGCAATTTCCCCCCTCCCCCAAAAAACTAAACCAAACTGAGCAAAAAAAACTGCAGGCTTCTGGGCAGATCTAGTTGTGTCACAGTGAATTGGGGCTATTTAATTGCAGGTCGGTTCTGGTTGCAGTTCTGGTTCTTCACACTACTGCTGACTTGGTTCAGTGTGGGCAGTCACTGTAATTTCTGAACAAATTTGGTGACAAGAAGACAGCAGTTGGGCTACATTTAAAAATAAGTGTTTTCAGTTTGGCATGGGTATACATATATAGAGTGTCTGTGCTAATCTAAGCAGAAATGCCAAGGTTTTTATTGACAGATTTCCTAAATTTGTGACATGAGAATATCAATTAATTAGCGGGGATTTTCAACAATGGATTGCAATTCCTACATGAAACAGAGAAACTAATAGAATCAGAATTCTAATATCCACATTTCCTTGCATTTTTATGTGCAACTATTTTTCACTACTTATTTAAAAATTGTCTAGAGAATTGGAGAACCTGAACTTTAGGAGGCCAAGGGTGTTTCAGTTCAGTCCACTACTGAAAAGAGAATGTAAAGGACAGGTTACTTGTTCAAACTGATAAAACCTTGGACTTTTTTTCTTCAATTCAATTCTCTTCTACTGACAGTTGAGATTTTCATTAGACTATTGAAGCAGAAGTCAGTGTTGAGGTTTGAATAGCTTGCCAAGAGCATGATAAATATTTTTTGGGGGTTAGAATAGTTTTAATGTTAAAAACATAGAAATATGGAAACTGAATCTCTTTCCTTTCAATCCCTTCATTTTGAGGCTCCAGATGAGTAAGATGAACATATCTGGAGCTGGAGAATCACAGTAAATCTAGTGTGTGATAAATCTTGTTTTCCAGCAACTTCTGTGTGGTCACAGAAGGTGCAACATAGTTTGTGGACTTCTACCGTTACATGCACAACTGCTTCTAAATCTCTTACAGTAAAGCTTAGCATCTGTTTTGTGATTTGATGAATGGCTTTGATCTGTTATTTTAATTGCTTCCTAGTAAGATACTAATGACCTTTTTTGTTCCAATAAATACTGTTTTGCTTAGTTGTAAATTAAATTTAACTAAACACTTGGAGCTTTATTACTTGTTTCTATTTGATGAGTCTTCAGGCAATGTGTTAACTCCACATGCAAGACTTCTGGAGTCATTGTATCTTTGGCTGCATTAAGGGAAAAAAATTATTCTGATAATATACTAAATACCTAGTTAAAAATATGGATAATCTTCACTTTCAAGTAATTAGCAGTTAGATAACTATGATCTAGTTTCTGAATAAAGCAGACATATGTACTCTATAATTTATTCATTCCTTTAAAAATAGACAAGGTGAACATTTCTTATAAGCTTGACGAGGATTTTAAGGAAGAACTAGTTCAAAGAATTTCACAGTTTTTGTCTGACTAGATCTCAAGTAGCAAATAGACTGAATATTTTTACTGTATTGACTGTGTTTCATGGTAATATAAGAAAAAAAGTTTTATGAAGTTAAAAGAAGATGGTATGTCCAAATGAATAAAGATATGTATAGAACAGATTCTGAATAGCTGAACTTTTGGGTACCATTTGCTGTGTTTTGTAGTGTGAGTGTGCACTGTGGGGAGAGGTTCCCTCAGGGCTGTCACAGAAAAGAGATTCTTAAAACATTTTGCATACTGACCTAAGAAGCATACAATGAAAGCCAGTTCTGCACTGTCAGCTCATAATACTACTGTTTTGCTCAAAGCTTCTATGAAATCATTAAGGATCCTTTGGGGATGAAGATACACAGATTTTAGTGTTTATAATATGTTTTGTTCCATCTCATATTAATAATCCACCCAGATGTCCAGTTTAGGGTGCTGTTTGATGGGAAGTTCAAGCAGATCCAAGTCTGGGCTGCATGTGCTGACCTTATTGCCAGCTGTACAGTTTTGCCTCTTCTCTAGTGCCATTCTCTTTGTTGTCATACCATGGCTTGGATTGGGAAATGATCTGACTAAAAACTATCTCAGGAAACAAGAAATGCTCAGCTATACTAACTCATTGCATAGCCTGATAGGCACAGATATAGGATTGTTTGTCTGGCTGTGGTCCACATTTAGATCAATTTAAATTGATCCCCAAACTACACCTTAAAGCCTGGAAGGCCAAAAGCAATGTGAGCTACTCAGGGAGAAGGTCTGCTATTTGAGATTTCAAGCTATAATAGGTCTCTTGAAAGAGTGCATTAACAGAGTTTGCTGCCCTTGAGGTACAAGTGCTGACTGCAGTTTTGCTCAAAGAAGATTAATCAGAAGTTCAAAAGGCAGCAGGTATGAAATGCAGTTCATCCAGGAACAGTTTCAAAGCTTTGTCTTTGGCCTACTGGCTTCTTGTGGCATGAAGCAGGATCCCCACCAAAGCATCAGGGAGCATTACAGACTGTTCTGCTTACAGAGAAATATGGGCTGAGCTGCAAGACTACAAACAGTGCTATGTGAACACGCATAAGAATATCTTGTGTTTTCCTCAGTGACGTTGGAGAAAAAGTGATCTTGAGCAGTAACTTTAGCATTCAACTGCTTTTCATTATAAATACTGTGTGAAACTGCCCAGTTTTGCTATTTGCATTAGTCTTGGGAGAGGAGATTTATTCAGTAGATTAACTGCTGTTGCAATATTTCTCCAACAAGACTGGCTGTACTGTAGCTTGTTTACTTTAAAATTTTCTTCTTTGTTATAACCCCTGGTACCAGTTTGTTGATGCTCTTGATTTTTTGAGTATTCATATACCCACTTTCTTCCACCAAACGGTAGGAACTCATTTAATTGAAGAAATAATGGTTAACATTTCTCCTTGCAAAATGAGTCATATTTATCCTTCTGTTCGTCTTTTGATTCATAATGTGTACCACAATGTCCTAATGTTTCTCTGTGATAGCTTTGAAAATACTCATAGAGGGCTATGAAAATTGTCAGTCTCAACTCAGCTGAATTCTCATTGCTTATTCTTCAGCTGTGTGAACCAAACAAGCTAAACTACATATCTCTGTAGTAACTAAAAAAAAAACAAAACACCAAAACCCAACAAAACTTTTCCTCTGGGCTGCTTATTTTGGGATTTCTTGAGAGTTTTCCCGTGGACTGAAAAGTGAATGGTCTGGATTTCTCTGGGACTTGCAGGTCCATGATTTCAGTGACTTCTCCAACATACCTAATTAGGAACCTCAGGAAGTCATTCAGAGAGTAAATTTCTGAATCAGCCTACCACAGAGAGCTCAGTGTTTCTTTTGCCAAGGAGGAAAAATAGGTTAATGCTGCAGTGTTGCAGAAGGCAACAATGTGATCAGTTGCCTGAGAAGGAGGTGTTGAGAATTCAAGAGCGGGCTGATTAGGAAATGGAAACAATGCTAATGTTGCTTCAGGGAGGAAATAAGAGCGAAGAACAAATCTGTAAAAGCTGAAAGTGAGAAAACATTCAGGTCTGCTCAGCAGCAAGGAGAATACATGCATGTAATAGACATTCTGACTACTTTACAATTTAGGGGAAGGAGGGTTTTTTTTTAAGCGAAGAAAGGAGAGTTAAAGAAACACATGGCTAAATTTTTCAGCTATAATGGTCTGTTTCAAGATCTCTCCCAGCTTGTAATGATGAGCAGTAAGAGTAAAGGCTTGAAGCACAGTAGAGATCTATTGATATTCTTGCAGTTTATTATTGCTCGGCTGGTAAAGTTTAAAGAGCAAGTTACTTTGTGACACTGTGAATCCATTTTAATTAAAAAGAAATTTTATCTTCCCTCTTTTTGCTGTTTTTCAGATTTACCATCCCTTTGCCTATTGTTACCTTTATTGCCACTTAATTATAGTTGACATGATGCCTTTTTTTTTTTTTAATATTCTGGCTGTAACTAGTCTGTATATTTTATGTTGATGGCAGATGTGAAATATTTCTGCAGCATTTTGTCTTCCACCTTACTGCTAATTTTGATTCATTTTTGTGGGGGGTTTTTGGCCCTCCACCTCCCCCCCCGCCCTGTTTTTAATTTATTCATTTATTTGCAGTTCCTATTCCAGCCACAGATTGTACTCAGACTTACCATCTGATCTCTCTTGCTTCAGTCTCGCTCAACCTTCTTGCTTTATTTTGAATTATTCCCTGTCATAAAATAGGCACAACCTGCTCTCTTGTATTCATTAGTTAAAACTCCTTGTATCTCCTAACTGTATGCTGTTTCTCTCTTATGCTACACATGCAAACTCACTGAGCATGATGGTGACAACTGTTCTCACAAGCCCCTCTCTGGTAATCCAACCTTGATCCATTTTGGATCACCTTCATCTCGGTGGCTGGCTCTTTTCTTTGGCTGAAATTGTTTCTGGTAAAATCTCAGTTGAGTTTTCTTCTGGTGTCTTAGGTTGTGTGTTTGGTGTTTTTTTTTTTTTTTTCAATCATCTCATTCTGACAGCTGTTTATGATATTTAGAGTAATTCAACTTAAAGTCTTGTATTGGGTTTGCTTTCAGGTACTCTTCTCCCTGGTAACTTCTTCAGTGTAACTGTAGGTGGATTGTCTCTTTCCCCTGAATCTGTAGGATTTTCATCAGCTGGAAGTCTTCGACAGTTGAAGTTTTGCAGTGAATGTGGAATCGGAATGGGAACAGTCTCAGGATCTGCTGTGATGTGCATATGGAGTTACTCTCTAAATAGTGCCTTGATGCACCTCTCTTCTATTTTTTTCCAGGTTGTATGGATCTGGTCTGTCACTTGGACATCAGTGACTTACAGATTTAATACCCTGTTGGTGGTGCATGCTCTGCTGTGCCCCGCCAGCCTGCCATTTCCACTGACAATCCTACAGTCTCATGTGTGGTGCTGGTTTTCTGAAACTTTTTGTGTGAAAGTCAAAATAGAATGTGCATTGTTGGTGTGGGAGAAGTAGATCTGGAGCCTAGTTAAGGGCACATGAAGACTCCTGTGAAATAATTACCAGAAAAAAAGGAGCCAAGTATACCCAGATGTGGCTGACTCACAACCAGCTTACGTGCCTCATTATTTCAAGCACCTTTTGTCTCACATCTGCACTCCTGTTCAGAGGGAGGAGGCAGCACACTTGGCAGCTGGTCATGCAGAAGTTGAGGTAAATCCCATTCGTCGCCGCATGGAGGAGCTTTCTCAAGCAGGTACACAGACAGGCAGAACTCCCTGGGGCTGCTGATGCTCCTCCACGGACAGTATTTCCTCAGCTTGTCCTAATTTTTTCTTTTCTGGTCTAAAAACACAAGTAAAAGCCACTCTTCCTCTCTTGTTTGCATAGAGTGAAGGAGTCACGATCATCCTAATTGATACTGAGTCTGCCTGTGCCAAGCACTGCTGGTGCTGGTGCTGGGGTGGGGCACAGGTTGTGGGCAGAAGCCAGGCTGCTCCTCTCATAGCCCCAGTGCTGGGTGTCACTGAGCTGCCTGAGGGATCTGGGCCCAGGAGTAGTGAGGGCTCTCCAGAGCTGGCAGCCAGGATCAGTCCCACCACTCCAGCCAGGGAGCAGGGCAGGCCAGGGCCAGCCCAGAGCCCATCAGCAAGTTTGTGGTGATGTGGCAAGTCTGGAAGCCATTCTGCAGGCGAGGGCCAGGACTGGATCTCGGTCAGGCACCAGGGTCAGGCACAGACCCATGATTGTGGGGCAGGTCCATGGGGATGGGACAGGTCTGAGGTCCAGGTTGGATTCCAGCCCACGGGTGAGGACCCACAGGCTCCATGGACAGGCAGGGGCACCCCTGCAGCTGAAGACCCCAGGGTGAACCAAAATGGGCCCCCAGGTCTGTGGGAAGTGGTGGTGAGGGGGTGACCCAGTGCATTTGGTCAGGGCCATTGAAGGCAAAAGTGCTTGAAGGCAAAGTGCAGCTAGACAGAGAAGCCCGGTGGCTGTTGATGCAGGAAGAGGGGCTCTCCTCATCCTGCGGGAAGCGGGATGGTTTTGGGGGCATTGTTCAGGTGGGCTGGAGAAAGAATAGCACCAAAGTAGAGCAAAGAGATTAATTTGTTCCTCTCTGCTTATTCTTAAGTAGATGGGAAGCATGCTGGCCAATAAAATTAATGAATGTGATGAGAAGTTGGCACATATGGATGCATAGAGAGGAATGGTTTAGGGAATTTTTTCCAGTCTTTGAAAAAAATTAATCATGTCTTTGTTTAGAAAATCAGGCTCTGTGCCCCTCATTCCCACCTCTAATACTTTAGCCTTAATTATTTGCTGTAACAAGTACTACTTTCTGTCCTGCTATGAATTGCATGAATTTCTTTTCTAAGCCCACATATTTACTTAATGGGTGAGGATTGGGAAAATGAAATGCCTTTGATCACATATTGCTCAAATGACAAAAGGATTAAAGAAACCTCTCCAGCTCAAAACTTTTTAATGAACATTTATTTTTTAAAGTTTTACTTGTGATTTGTCAGCCTTTGCTATAAATATATTTAACTATTTTGTAAATAAAGGAAGGTAGAGCTTTTCTTATGTACTGGGCTACAAGCGGTTTTATTGTCTCTTTTTTTCTCTTGCCTCCATGTTACTACAGAGGATTGCAAAATACATCACCTTGTTCTCTCCTACCTTTTTTTCTCAAATTCTCAGCAGTGAGCAGAGAACCCAAGTCATGGTGTTTTGACTTCTGAGAAGCTTTATTATGTTATTGGCTTTTAAATGCCAATAATGTGGTTTCCTCTATTTAGCAATTAAATGACTTTTGTTCATCTTTTGTGAGGGAGGGAAATTTCCTTTCTTGTCACTCTCTCTGCTTTTATTTCTAACATGATGTTACATTCTATAAAAGTGAAGTTAATTCTTTGCTAAATTGCTGCAGTACAGGAGGACATTAAAGAAGTATTTTAAAAAAGAGTGGTAGAAATTTGTAGCTGTTGAAAAGTTTCCACTGAAAACCATGTCAGTGCTTAATGGGGCTTTTCTGATCATTTGACCATTGGAAGAGGTTGTGGAACTTATTTTCAAATTGCAATTCAACAGCTGAATGTTAATATGCTTCTCAGATGCTTTCATGTTGTTCTTCATATTCACAAAGAAGGTCTCTAAATAGATGGGTGTGTAGGCAGATATACTCCACAGGCTATTTTCTATACATTGGATAAATTATAGTAAAACACATCAAAAGGAACACTGCAGGAAATACAGGAAAGTTCTCTGTATTTTTCTTGTCCTATTTTTGTCCTGAGTACAAGGTAATATTTACCTGAAGTACTTAAATTCATTTAGTGAATTTCTCTTTCAGGATAAGGGGAAGTGTCTCAAGAACAGAGCTGAGTCAAGTTACTTTCAGTATTGTACAATATAAGAAGAATCCTAGCATTGTCCTTCTGGACCACTGCATATTATATATCACTTTTTTTCTTGACTTATCCTCAGGTTAATTGGTTAATTGTGTAGTCAGCTCTACTGTAATGGCCCAGTGTTAAGGAATCTTGTAATTTTTAAGGAAAAATTTACTGACTTTTCATGCCTATTAGCATCTGCTAAGATGATCTCTGCTATCTCTGATGATCATAGCACTAGCAAAAACAACAAGGTCACGAGCATCCTAAAAGGGCCAAGAAAACTGAAAGTCTAAGTTCTAGGAATATAGATTTTTTTGGTTATTGTTATTAAATGTAAGAGATGAAAGACAGGGATCTGGATTACAGAGTTACAGAGGAATAATGTTAACTATGTTTAAAGACAGTGTTGATCAGTTGTCAAATGAAGCCCTCATTTCTTGGTATGGATTTTATTACGTGATTGTTATTACATTGACATGGTACTGATTCCTCAAGAAGAACAAAAGAACTACAGAAACCACCAAAAATCTGGTTTTGTTTGTCTTCCTTAGCCAGCCCCTCTGACTCTCCAAAAAGACAGCTGAACCGATTTTTCTCTAATTAAAATATAAATCCCTTTTGGAACGAACTTGCTTGCTACATTTTTGCCAAAAAGGCATTATTATAATGGAGTTTTAATTGTAAATCTCTGAAAACAGGGCTTTATAATAAGGTTGCTGTCAGTACACTTGCAACAGAATAGCCAGTGTGGTACTGTGATAGGTGCTGTATGATCCAGTCTGCTCTCCCTTCTCCCTGTTTCCCTCCAAGTCTGGCAGGCCAAAATAGAAACAGCCCTTCATTGCATTTTGCTTTAGGGCTGACTATATTAAGAAAACAGCCTTATGCAAAGCCTTGAGACTTTGCAGACCTATTGGACTATAGCATGGAATATTGTTGGAAAAAAAGGGGGTTTACTGTGTCTGGATACTAAGCTAATCAATCCAGTATGGCTGTTTCATATGCTTAAGCCCATTACAACTTGGTTTGACCTCTTTCATCTTTGTTGAGGATATAGGGTATCATTAATGTTACCAGCTGCATTGTTTTTTCCTAATATCAACAACAGAGGGGAAAAAACCCGAAGAGGTTCTCTTGTTTTCCACTTAGATAGATCTAGTATTGCCAAAAAAATGCAAAACAGCCTTTTACAATAATAATATTTTCCCAAATACCCTGTTAATTTTCAGTAAATCAAAATAAAATGTGTTATTGTTTATTAAGACATTGTGACCCATATGGATTCCAGATGATAAAAGTTTCAATAAAATGCTGCAATTAGATGCAACTTTTCTATGTTTATATGTATTTCAGGACAGGAATAATCATTTTAGTTGTGTCAACAATTGGATTTTACTTACAATGATGATAGTTCTTTAGACTTGTATCCCACTTTTCACTTGCAACTACCCAAGCAGTCTTGAGCCATTTGGGAGTAAGTTTAATGCAAGAATGTTGTAGGTACATTGATGTAATTGTATGTTGCAACCTTCACATTCTGGCTTTGAATGAGGATTTACAGGCTTTATAGGCTGTAGCTTCTGGGGAAATTGCATGTGAAAGGCGACCCCTAATGCCCCTTTTGTATTGGTCATGCCACAATATATTGATGATTTTGACATCAATAACTATATTATTCTGGTAAAACATGTATAAAAAATCAACATAACTTTCTCTAAAAACCAGGTAAATAAATATCTCCTTTTACTATATTTCCTATGTTACATCACACTGTTGTTTTGAGGTTTTTTCCCAAGAATTCTAATTTACAGGAATGGTGGAAGGGATTCAGGTGTTTATGTCTAGGAGGAGGGTGTCTTGGATCTATAACTGAGCTTTGAATATGTGATTTTGCCCAACAGTAATAAGAACATAATCTGTATTCTGTGATTTGTATTAACTGTCTGAAAAAATCAAACATTTTTAATATTGTGAAAAGTTGCAACTTAGGGACAAAACAGGAGCTGAAGAAATATCTTCTTTTTCACTGACAGTATTGTTACTAATACTTGTGAATATCTGTAAGATTTTTTTTCAATTCACGTGTATTACAGAAAGGTTATTCCTGGATATTTACATGCCTGCACAGTAATTGCAAAAAAATAATTAACTTTCACTGTCATGAATGAATATGCATTTGAACTGAACTATGTGCTCTTTGTAACGCAACTCTGGGAGAACATACATCATCTGATGATCTTTCAGTGTAACTAATGAATAATAATGCTCTTCTGGACAGTATACATCTGAAGATGTTATCCTAAGAAAAATTATTTCTGTTTTTCCAGTGGCAGTTTGGGCAAATTTAACACCAGATTTTGTTACATACCATACAAACTTGCAAATATCAGCTAATGCCATTAAAGACACTAGCTGCCTGCTGAAATTATTACAGCACCACATTTCATTAAATGTTGTGCTTTGTACAAACCTTTCCTAACATTTTTGTCAGATCTTTGCTTTCCCCTTTCTTTCTTTTTTTTTTTTTTTTTTTTTTTTTTTTTTAGTGCAGTGATAATTTGAATAATTTTGGAATTAATCACTCAGTTGTAAGATGCCACACTGCACTCACTCTTAGCTATTTTCCTTTTTCATGTCACCAAGGCCAGAGACATGAAGACATTCTGATATTTAATATTTTGTTCTTTGCAGTCTTATCTGCATAGCCAAGGAAGAATTGTATGGTCAAGACTCATTCTGCAACAAGGGTAGGCTGCTTGCAAAAAGAATTAATAAAATTAGCCATGTCAACTTGAGCAGGACAAGGTTTATGCATATTGACAATGTGGTAGGACTATGCTTGACATGTTTTAGTTGCATCAGAAACAGTTCCATGCTGGATTTCCAAGTCATGGATTTTACAGCAAGATCTGCTTCCTTTCTTTGCACCAGTTTATTCACCTTTTGCTAAGGTAATTGTAATTTCCCGCATTAGCCTTAAAAATAAAAGTAAATGAAGTTTTGCTCAAGGAAGTTGGAGTCTCTCAGGTTCAGAATACACCATGTTAGAATTTCTCTATTTTACTTATGCAGTTTTTGACTTCCTCACAGACCTGCAGAGATCCTATGTTTGCCCAACACACATTATCTTATTCTCTGCTTTCATTCCCTAATTTGTTTGTTTATCCATTTCAGATACTTTTTGGCAAGTTACTGTATAGAGGGAAGTAGAGTCTAGAGAAGCTTGATTTCAAAGCGTGATCTCTATGTAGTTCTTACATATTTTATAGTTTTCTTTCAAAATTTCAGTATCTTTTGTGACAACCAGGTTTTTTAAATCAGTGAGGGATAGTTTTACTGCAGAAAGGCCACATGCCACCTTTGGACTGATGAACACGTTGTAACTGGTATTTAGGCAAGATGTGTTCTTTGAACACTTGCTTAAGTATCGTGTTTCGTTTGGTTGGTTTTTCTCACTTCTTGTTTGAAGAAATGAGTTAGATTGTGATATGAGCTATTCTGATGGAGGAGGCTGAACACCAGTTACTAATTTGTGATACAGATTAGTGAGGGAGTCTTTGTTTTAGTCCTAATGATAAAGATGCTATCCACGTCGTAGATACACAAGAGATTGTTCGGGGCAATTGTCTAGATTTTTTTTTTTTCCCCTTTGAGACTCATGGATAGAATGGAGTTTTTATGCTTATACTTGTTTGCACGGTTTAGAAGAAACAAGCAGATGAAAGAGATGTTTTGGGTGAAGATAAAGGTTTCAATAATGCATTGCAGCTAGAAGTCAGTATTGACTTTGTCTTGCAGGCACTTAAGGCTGACTGTCATGTTGGATGACACTGCAGAATAGTGACCATGGAGACATGGACAGTGTTGTTCGAAGGTGGATTATGCTGTTCAGTTCGTAAAGTGAGTACATCTTTCTTCATATCTTACTTACACAGCGTATCACTTGGAGGAAATTCTTCATGGTGGAATGTATTTGGTTTTAAAGCCTCTTTCATTTGAAGTCTACAAGGGGTTTAAAGAAAATTAATCTTTCTTCTTGAATTTTCACTTGTATTTTCATTATGCTGGAGATAGCTTTGCTGTATTCTTTAAAAAACAGATAATTTTATACTTCTTTATAAGTGCAATGTCACAGTAAACTTTAAACCACACTGCCAAGGGGTGATCACTCATTTTCCAAGCTAGATGCTCCTGCTGCTCCCCTGCACTTGCTGCATTGGTCATGTTGCTGCTGAGTGGGCTACATGACAACCCACTGATCCATCAGAGAAATTACCGTGCCAAAGAGAAGGGAAAATTATTGTCAGATGATTCCACTGATGGCCATATGCAGTGGAGCTTATAAAAGGCAGGGGACAAGAAAATGGAGCCCATATATAGATTGATTTACACATCTTGTGGAATTGCAGGGTTGGGGGTTGGCTTGCACTATTTCTAGCCATTGAACAATATATTTTGTACTAATTTATGTGTTAACAAACATGTATTTTGCATAAATATAAATGGGGTAAATTTCTGTATTTCTTTATTTGCTCTTTATTTAAATGAGATGAGTTTTAAAATGATCGTTGCCTTGACATTCACCATTTTTTCTTTTAGTTTAACTACTTCAAAAAGGAATTTCACAATTAAGTTATTGTTATGGGTTATTTAAATTCATATTGTATTTCAAATATTTTGTTTAAATACGCAAATAATCTGCATACAATAGAAGCTAAGGGAATGAACAGAAATGTTGCTTTTTTCTTATATGTGCCTAAAGAAATTTACTGAGGAAAATTTCTCTTTCAGTCAAGGAAAACTGCTTTTTCTGCTGTATTTACAAAAGCAGAACTTAGAAAAGGAAGTGATTACTATGTGCTCAGAAGCAAATGTGAAACAAATAGACTGTCAAAATGAGCAATGTATACAAGATACTGAAGGATAGACCTAGTGGACTCCCAAATTAAACAGTTTTATTAATGTGACTATGCCGAAGAACCACAAAAAAGGTGTTTGTGTTCCTCACCTGGTAATTAAGAGTTAAAAATGAGAGTTCACAGTTATCACTACTTTATTTCCAATCTTAATGTCGTATGACTAAGGTTTAACTAGTGAGTGCATCTGAGTATGCATTTAGACAGGTTTTCATTTATACTGTTTGGGTGGTCTGACAGTGGTGAAACAAATGCGCTGTGGAACAAATCACAAGCCATGTCTGTATCTCAGTGCTATAGAACTGCTGAAAAACATGATGGCAGAAAGAGTGACAAATTGGGAAATAAGCAGGATGAGGACAATCACTTGGAATCTTTTGTATAATTTGCTAGTGTAATCCTCTAAACCAAAATGTGCTGTTTATAGCTAGGAAGAAGGTGAGAGAATAGAGAATGGTGGTCTGAAAACTGGGGCTTTGTGTGGAAGTGATGGTTACTGTGGGTGAGCATCTGATTGTGAGTATCTAGATCAGAGCTGTGTTAAGGAGGCTTACGTCATCCATAAAAATACAAGCTGGAAATGGAGAAACTTTTTTAATCTGTGTAAAATGACATTGGCTGACTATACTGTTTTGATATGACTTATTTAAAAGATATATTAAGGCAAGAGATGGTACAGGACTATCAAGATTATATTAGTAGAGAAGAAAATGCTTATAATGAGAGCTGTAGAAAGTCTAATGTGTATAATTTATTTTTTAAAAAAAGAAATTTAGATGGGACTGATTGTGCAGAAGGAAGCAGAAAGGTTTAGCTAGAATGATGGACTGCAAGCTGAAGTGAGACAAATGTTAAATGGCACTTACTGTACCATGAAACAAGTTACTAAGTGGAGTGGTTTCTCTGTACACTTCATGTGTTTAAATCATGAGCAGATGCTTTCTTGGGGAAACGTTGTTTAGCAAAACATAATATATTCTGTTCAATATAGAAGTTACTGGACAAAATTGAAATGCCTATTATAATAATACAACTCAAAGTGGTGTAAATAGAAAATAGGTAATCCTTCTGGATGTTTACTCTGTGACTTTCAGATCCTGGATCACAAACTCTCTTGCCTTGCATCACACAGAGCTATTTTCACCACTGCAAAGTGGAATTAATTCACTGTTCTTATTTCTTTAAGTAATCTGTAGAGCTTTCCTGCTAGTGGCCAGCTGATGCATTAACTGAGGGGCAGAGTTGACATCTTGCTGATGGATCTCAGTCTCAAAGATACATGAAGATTAAATTTAGTTAAATTTCACCAGTTGTCCTGTAATGTAGAGTGAGAATGTTTAGAAATAGTAACCTGTCATGGAAAGGAAGAGGGTTATCTCCACAGAGACCATGAGCAGTGATTTCACAAGACGTTCTGACCTCATTTTTCTGTCTGACAAGGGTAGATGGATAGTATTTCCAGAGGAGGGCACAAAACTAAAGATTTCCTTTGCATCTGTGTTATTTGGTCAGTTGTATATGGATCTGTTTCTTGGGCTGGGATGAATTTTTGTTTGCATGTCATTTCTATTTGTTATGGTTCATTTTGTATTTCTATAGCCCATAGATTCCCAAAGAGTATGTACATCTTGCAAATAGGTGTTTATAACAATATTAATAATTAAGAATTTACTGATTATATGTCATGTATATCATCTATACACATGGTACATGGAGAGAAAGAATATTAAAGAGAAAATAGTTCATTTTGTAATATAAGCAAATCAACATTCAAAGGTTTGGTAGCATCTCTGGTGGAAGTCCCTTGAGTATTCCCAGGGATTCTATCAGTCGTTGAAAGAGTCACTTGGAGATTTAATAAAAGGAAGGTTTTTCAAACAGTGTATAAAATTAGTAGATTGATTTCATTTGAATTCACATTTTGACATCTTTAGTGCTTGTGAGTTTTCAGAATTAAATAAAAATAAAGTTCTTTCATCCTGCATACTTCCAGTAGTTGAGGGTTTTATTTTTAACGGTTTGTAGATTGTAAGCTCTTAAATTTGTGACTAGTATTGTTATTTAACCAAATTCTGTGTGAAGAAGAGAATCCACCAACTTGAGATGGATATTTGTTTGCTTAATAAGACAGTCTTTCTGCTGTTACAGGAGTGTAACTTGGCTTTATTTTTTAAATATAAGACTCTGCTTATTTAAATAGAAAGTTGATAATGTTGCTGAATTTTTGATACACAGATCTTTTGAAATTCAGTGGATGTGTTTACAGTTCACAAGTTATTGTTCTATTTATTAAAAAAAACTTTAGCTATGTTTTGACAAAACAGGTGGGGGCTGAAAAGCCAATTATATGCTTTAAGATGAATAGGACATAGAGTTGGCTGGTCAAGTGGCATGGTTAAAAGTGAAGGAGCTATTATATTTTCTTGTATTATTGATTTTAGAGCCTAAGATCTTGTGTAGGAGAGAGTCATACTGGACTAATTCTTTGTGAAAGTCTCTTAACTACTGCTTTAGTTTGATTTCCTAACTGTGGGCCTGACTGTGCCCATTCTAGTGTTTGGAACAGCTTTGGGAAAGATATGTGTGGCACAAAACCTCTTGGAAGCTTTTCCCATATTTTGGTTGGTTTCAGATTTCAGCTGCCTGCAAAAGGACCGGCACACTCAAATGGTTTCAACTTCTACTTTTCTTTTTTCCTAATTATTATTTTTTTTATTCTTGTTTTTCAGAGAATAGTAAAAATACAGTCATCATCTTAGCACAGCTGACTTTTGTGCGTCAGGCATGACCACATCCAGGAAAAATGAATGAACCTCACTGTGGCAAAATTACTCTTTGGATCAGAGTATCTCCGTGTTGCATGCAGCTTAGGAGGTAACTTGTTGTCTGGAAACTTCAACTATACTTTATAGTTCTGTCTACCCTTCTTTGATCATAACTGGCTACCACATGACATCCCTCACCCCCTTTCTTTTTTTTGTAGTGTTGTGTCCTGCTTGATAGTCATTCATGATGTGCAGCCCATATTCTGCTGTCCCTGAAGTTACTGTTTTGTTAAAACCTTGATATGTTAAGCTTTTTCGCAAATTTATCATAAAAGAAAACATTTTCCAAGCTTAAAACTATTCCCCAGTTATGGAAATAGCATGTGTTTGCACTACACATACCAGTTGAATTGCTTGTTTTAGTTGTACTATTCAATGTCAAAGGTTTGATGGTTTGCTGTTTAAAGGACTTCAAGAAGTTTTTGTTGTTATTCAGTATCATCAAGTTAGTATAAAATATTAGACAAACTGGCAACAGCAAGATACTTAGGATATTTGATGCACTTGCTATCCGTTTCCCTTCCCAAACTGTGCTACTAATTGCTGCCAACAGCAACTGATGATATATTTCAGCTTTATATTAGATTTAAATGTAGGGATTAAGGGCTTTGTTAAGGAAGCATTTTGTTGTATTTTATATAATGTTTTTCATTCTATATTGAGTGAAAATATCTTTTTAAGTGTGCCACCTTTGAACAGTAGAATTTTTAGAATTTGATACGACAATTGATTTGTCACTGAAGATTGCTTCTCATACAAACTGGCACCAAAAAAAATGCAGGTAGCAAAGGACACCTTTTGTTTGTATAACACTTATGTATTTTTTATTTTGCCAGATACAAATAATGCCTTAAAAAAATCAAGAGGGGGTAGTATTATTTTATAATAAAACTGGGGGTTACAAATTAAAAATAGTTTACAGATTCTGTTTCTGTTTGTTCATAGATTCGGCCTAAATAGTCACTCTCTCTATCTTAAAATGCATGGGGATGTGAAAGTGATTCCATAACATTGAGTTTCAGAATCATTGTATTAGTTGAAAGATGACAGAAAACATAATTTTAAAAAAATATTCTTTTTCCTTTTCATTATTTTTATCATTACGATGTCAGAGTTCATGCAAATAACCCCAAATAATCTCACAAACTCTCATAATACTGAAAATATAGAGAGGGAAGAAATTGGAAAATGTCTAAATATTCCTTTTTCATTCAGATTTACTCAGAACTTTAAAAGTAGTGTTAACTTTTGCCTTCCTTACTCACCTTAAAGGAAATATTCTTCAAGTAAATATGAATTTTACTGGTATAATTTATAAAGACTAGAGGCAGCAAAATTAATGTATGTTGTTATTCTTTTACCTGCCTCCAAAACTAACTTGGTGATGTTTCACATGATGTTTCTGAAAGAAATTAAATAATTTTTAGAAACGCAGGAGATAATGTTGCCTTATCCCATACCTTCTGATGCACTTATTAGAGCTTTGTTGCTTGGTTCCATGCTTAGATGAATGTGAAATATATTAAAACATAGTACTTTTCTCTACAGCCTTTGACAAAATCTCCTTATTATTGCTTAAATACATTGTTAGCATAAAGCTGTGCATTTCATAGAATTCTCTTTCAAATTTCTGTAAGTTTTTTAACCAAAAATGGGTTATCTTCTTTTATGAAGTGTTCTGTCCTCTGAATTTTTTTGTAGGCTTCAGTGCGAGATGTTCTGATCTGCTTTGCAGATTCAGATGTAGCTTAATTATCTAAACATAAATACATATGCTGAGATTTAGGAAGGATTCCCTTCAGAACTCAGTATTATCATTATGTGCCAATTTAAAAGTATCAATGATCAACTGGAGATCTTTGTTGCCGTTCAGTTAAAACATGCAAGATGCGTGGGATACAGTAAACCAGATGTAACGATTAGGAGAACAGTTTAACTGCTCATAGTGTGTGCTATTTGTCTCTGCATGGCCATTGAAAAAGTAGTCAACTAAGGTTACATAATCTCAAAAAAATTGTAGTTGAATTGAAAATACAGTACCATTCACATTAATGTTAAACACTTCAATGAGAAGATTACGTAGGAATGGGTTAACTGCATCAACAATTAAGCACAGGAAACAGAGTCAAACAATTTAATAGAGGAAATGGAATAGGGTCATAGAAGAGATTTTTCACCTAATGACAAAGGGTGAAAATGCACCCTCCACTCTGGTTTTGTTTGGAATCTCTAATTAATAGGAGTTACAGGAAGGATGAGAAGAAAAAGCTTTTTAATTAATATAATCTATTATGGCAAGAAAAAAAATCTTTGAATTATAAATATTTGATGTATAGGCCGGTTTAACAGTAATGTACAATCAGTTAAAATATTTTATCATATTCTCGGATACCGCATCATGGACTTTCAGCTGCTTAGGAAAGCAGTTGCAAGAATTTTCCCTCAAAAGATGAAGGTGGGTCTTTCTGAACACTGAGCTAAATTCTAATGATATTATAAAATTCTGTAGGTATATCCTGCCTGCATGCAGGACATGCAGAGTGTCTGCAGTTCAATTCAGTGTTACTGTTGTGAAGATAGAAAATCTATGGGTGATGCCTGCTGCTCTCTAAGATTTCTATAGTCTGTTTTGGCTACAGCACATAGGAGCTTGTGGTTGATTCTGCTTCTGAAGTTTAGCCAAACTCATACAGAACATTCAGACTTACTCTCCTTCTGGATTAAGAAGAAAGCCACAGCTGCAAAGGGCCTTTTGCCCCTGAGCCCACAAGGTACCGGGGAATACGTTTATTTCCTGCCCTGTATGACATCTAGAGGGTTGTTGGGCAGTGGAAGTTCCTCTGAACTGTTGTTGGAGAGTGGTCACATTTATTCTTGACTGCATTAGAGTCTGTCATGTCTTCAGAAGAGTATGTTGTCTGACTGTAATGCACTTTTCCATATTTTCAGACTAAAAATGTACATGTGTGCCTAAAAGAACAGGTGGCTAGGAGAACAGTGGGGTACTATGAAAGGGTAATAGTAATAGTTTTTATTAAATAATCAGAGTTACTTTATTTTTAAAAGAAGGCTTGTCAGCTTAAAAGCTTGCTTTACTCCTGTGGTACCTTTGTACTCTGCAGTGCTTACATTCAGGATATGTGCTTAGCAACAGCAGACACACCCATGAAATTATTGTACTTGCCACCATTTTTTGTTCTTTCTATAGTTACCTATCTGCTTGGTATTTTGAATTTCTAGATTTCTTTCCTGTGACGTAACTGTATAACATGAGTGACACTTGGACAGATTTGAAATTCAGTCCTCTGTTTTTCACTCACATTGTGTATTGCTGTCTGTGTAAGTACCTTTAGCTGAAATCATGTACTTGAGCAATGAAATCAGGAGTGACTTGTGTGCTTAGAACTTCACAATTAACCATTTAGAAAAGTTATTTGAAAGCATTAATGGAATATAGAGTTAAGACCACACAAGTGGTCTCTATTCTTAGACAACTTTTGCATCAGTTTTGAGAATAAAGTCACAGGTTCCCTGGGAAATAATTATCTGATCACATCTGTACTGGAACGGAATTCTGTAACAATTACTGAAGGTGTTAGCAACATTTACACTGCAGTTCATGAAATGTTTGTTGGTGGTCTCTCAGAAGCTTAATACTGATGGGATGTTGCTGTAAGCTAAGTGCTAATTCAAAACAAAAGAAAATAATTTGTGTTTTTGATATTGCTTTTCTTCATATGCATTTCATTTAAGATATCATGAAAGAAAAGGCAGAAATAGGGGAACACAAAAAAGTCTTGTAAGTGGTAGATAGATTTGAGAATGCTTTTGGTCTTAAGGGTTGGTACAGTTGGTAATTTAATGATCTGCTAATACTGGATGAGATTTCTGTAGTCAGCTTCCAAGTAGGCAGTGTCTGAGTTTTTCTTCTCTAGTTTATCTGATTCTTCCAGGGATCTTTATGAAGTATTCATACAAAACAGGTGGCCTCTATTCCCTTACTGGATCCATTAAGAGATCCCCAAAAATAAGCTTTCTGGACTTTTGAAAAATGATTATGGAAAAAAAAAGAGGAAGTATTAGTGACTGTTAGAGTTTTCATAGATTCTGGATAGGGGAATTTTGGCCTGGTTCAATATGTTATTAATTGTTGTCTCTGTTAATGATGCAGATAATTTATTTTCATTCAATTTTTGTTCCAGTAAAACTCATTATAAAAAAATAACATATCAATGGTTAATCAAAGCCATCTGTTCTAGCAGAGCAAATTGTGTGTCCCCATGCACATGCATGTGCTCGCATACTCATGCCTTGTGTAAGCAGAAGGCATGTGGTGCAGAGAGATTCTGTCTTCAAGCAGTGGATTCTACCTGTGGATGTAGGCAAATATCTGGAAAACAAACTTTGTGTAGAAGTACTACTTGTAGTGGGTCTCCTGTCCTTTTGTTGTTTCTTTTCATCCTGCTCTAAAGCTGCAGATATATTGTTTCCTGACTTTCTGCCAGAGCCCGGCATAAAGTCTCTGGCTACAAAGTGTGAGAGATTAAAAAGAGAATGACTTTTGAATGAGGAGGCTGCTTTAAATTATTCAGAGATCCTCCCTCTTCCTCTGCTTCTTTTCTTGATGTTTTGGATCAGCAGCACATTTCTAGCTGTAAATGTCTGTAGAAAATATGTTTTAAAGGAACAACTTCAGTGTGTAGGCTCTTTGAAACTAAAGCATAGAGGAGTAATTTTGCATGGAATGTAATAGACAAATGTCTCATTTGGAAATAGGAAGAATCACTAAAACACAAGTTCTGCATAATCTCTTAAAATCCTTGTAAAGAAAAAAATCCTTTTTGATGAACAAACATGGGAATGAGACTTGCCACAGTAACTGGTTTAACTTCTAGCTTTGGCATCAGAGTTCATTTGCTGATCCCTTTGTCAGTGAAAAAATATGATTTTCTAAGAGCTCTTTAGGAAGAGAATACTCCCTGAGGGTGCTCAGGCATTTTGAAGAAAATAAAAACTGAGTTAAATCTTCACCCAAAACTTGAACTGGACCCAAACTTAACATTTCTTGAAGCTTGACAAGTTTGGAATGTTTCCTTCCTCTCCACCCTCATTACTTTTTATTTTCACGCTCCTCTGCGTTGCCAGGATCTGTCCAAGATGTGAGCTATGTGTTGCCGGAGTTCCGTACCAAAAAGGAGCAATATTTCTGTGGGATACTTTGGCCTGCTTATAAGAAAAATATTCCCACAGAACTTAAGGGGGAACTTGTCCTTGTCAGAATGATGCACAACTCTGCAAAAATCAAAATGTTTGTGTAATACTTTAGTAATAATAGCAATTGTTTATAATTTAAGAAAATGATTAACAACAATTACCCCTCCTTTCCTGCGCCAGCTCTAATGATGTTAATGTAATTAGCTAATGGTAAGATTATTGTGTATATTAGAATTTATGTCTATAACTGCAGAGAACTATTACAAGGAATGAAGATTTAAGACAAAACAGGATGAGAAAAAAAATGTACTGAAAAAAGTTGCTTTCTCAAACATTTTACATTTGGTCATTCCTAATACTAGCCTGAGTGGAAAGTTAAGGAGTCTGCATACTTGACTGAGATGTCTAAGTGCTATTCTTGTAACCTTAAATGAACTGAGAATCTGCCAACACACTTGCCTCTTGCACATTTTTCTCAGTATGTACTCTGCCAGTTTCTCAATGCAATAAAATCTTCAACATGTCAGACTCTGAGTGTAAACCTAAATAGCTCTGGCTTGCAGATATAAACCCAGTGAACTAAGCTCCTGAGAAATTCATCCTGTAAAACTTGCCTTGATACCTGGAGGTTTTTTCTTCTGAAATTCTGTAATATGAATTACTACTACTAAGGACTTGCAGTTATGTTGAGATGATGCATTGCTGTTCTAATGAAAGATAAAAAATAATAATAAAAAAGGATTTCTTTCTCAAATATAAATACTTTTGGAATCATGTCTTCCTTAGGGACTAGCAATCTTCACAGCCAGAAGGTACGTTTACTCTATGACAGCCTGTCTGACTCTTCTTGACAGCAGCTACCCTGAAATTGCTGTGGGCCTTTGGAAGAATTAACTGGTTTTCGTTTATTTGTTTTTAAATATTATTTCAAATAGCTACCTCATTTTTTTCTATTCTGATTAGAGATGGTTGCCAACATTTTTGCCACTTATCTATAATATACCTCTTGAAATTGTTTTTCCTTAGGTATGGAAATATACTTTTCAAAGGCATGAATTTAACATGAGAAAAAAAAAAGGAAATTAGAGATGGGAAATAACCTTCTTGAGTACTTAGGTTGATTCAATGCCATTGCATTGTTGTGGGGAGCAGATGAGAATTTGTGAGAGGAGAGAAAGTGCATTGTGTTAGCCAGTAATACCTGACCAATAGATTTTACTTATAGGCATTTTTTATCTACTCTGATGAAGTTTGATTGGGCAGAAACTTTTTATCTTTGCATTTTAATGTACCATATTTACACCAGGTCTGCAAAAATAAAGGTATGGATGTATTACCATTTTACTTATTTACTGGTTCTGATGCTTTGCCGTGGGGGTTGACAGAGCCTATAAACATGTTTCTTTTGCAGCTTTATTTGCTTAGGCAAAGATGTAGAATAGCAGCCCATGAAGGCCATCAGCCAAACACCCCTTTTGTGACTGAACATGCATTTTGAACATATCTAGAAAAGTGACATGGAAGGACAGCCCCAAAAAAACTGCCCTGTCCTCAGTGCCAGAAATGTTGAACTCATTTATCTTAAAGTTGAACAATTTAAAGTTGACCTTAAATGGATCTGCCATCTCTACAAGGCTCTTCCTCTTCCAGATAGCTATCTTCCCAGATTAACTGCTAATGATAGTTTTCCCTAGCTGTGTATAGAGACAGATTCTTAGCTTTCACAAGTCTGCAGAGCTCTCTGAAATAATAAGTGCTATGTTGGTTTAGATGAGCTGACAATTTTGCCCAAAGCTTCAAATTTGCTTTCCCCAAGCCACTGGCATTAACCATTTCTCTTGCCTTTCACCAGATTTCTAAAAAAAAATAGGCCTCTGCTTTTTAAATTAAAATCCATACATTTTTGTATATAGAGGGAAGAGTCACACAACCTTGTGTGAACCATCTAATTAAGCTGGTTAACCTGTGCCACAGTTTCCTTTGATCATCAGCTGAGAGCCATGGACAGACTACAAGGGGAAGGCCACAGGCTCTGTACTGACTGTAAAAAACCAAGGAGTGTTTTTTGCTAAAGAAGGTACCTAATGATTAATGATGTGGAGTAAAATTTATTGTTATAAGTCCGGATTATAATATGATGTTTCTGTCACTTGCGTTTAAAATATGTCACTTGATTTGAGGGTTTGTACTGAATCATCTCAGAGCCCTTACATGAAGCCTCAAAGTTATTTGGAATTCTGTCAGTTTGACTAGAGAATCTTTGAAGAGAAGTCATGGTGCACATTTTTTAATAAAAACCAACTTGGACTTCCTGGTTTATGAATAGGTGACCAGACAGGTTTTTCCTTTGTTATTTTTGCAGTGTATTTTTGACTGTGGTATGTTGCTTTGGTACCCTTTGGCTACTTGGATCTTTAGACCCCACCAAGGCTCATTATTCTTGGGCCAGGTCCTGTGATAGGTGATGAACTCAGAAAAGGGGAAGTTGCACAAAGCAGAACTGGTGCAGAATTCTTGTGCATATTATGCATGGAAGACACAATGTTTGACTGAAATATTGAACTACTGAGATATTTCAGAACTGGAAACTAAAATTATTATTTTTCCTGCTTTAAAATTTAGTAAGGAGTTAAGATTTTATAATACACTTTATTTTTAACAAATCACAAATGCAGTTGCTATGAGTGACTCCAGCGAGGGTTAAACCTCTGCAATTTGGCAAACCAGAACACACAGAATGGCCTCTAGCTCTATATATGAACAAAGCTGGATATATGTTCTATATAATTTAATAAATGATAAAAAGTATTTATAAATAGAATAATAATAAAAAAATTATGCCATATGTTCAAAATAATGATCAAGCATTTACCCTCACTCATGAGGAAATGTGGATCCAAGCTTGTCATGCCATATGGGCATGGATGAGAAAATAAAACAATTATGGGTGTTTCACTGGAGTGTAGAATTTTCACTTCATTATGGACAGGGAAAAAGAAAAAAATAATCAAATAAACAAGCTTTAAAAAAATATTTCTCAAAAAGAAAAGTCTCATTTGATTTATTACAATGCAAATTTTTCACCTTTGATGTCGATACCTTGCCAGTAATAATGTGTCTCAGATGCAGTTACTGGTAAATAGATATAATTTAGCACATTCTTTTAAAATTATTTGGTTAGAAGACTTTTTTGAGGTTTCATTATTTAGGGAGAAAGAATTTAAAATTTATTTCTTTCTAATTTCGTAATGTAAGTTTACGGTCCAAACTGTCAGCCAGTGTGGAAATTGGCAGAACTCCACTGGAGTCAGAGGAGCTCTGCCAGTTCACCCCATCTGAGATGTCACCATTTATTTTACTTTTTGCTAATGATGCTGTATAAAAACATCACGATTGAATGCAGATAAATTATTTGTAATATAATCCCAAAGTTTTGTGCAGAAAATGTTTCTTTTATGTCACACAAAGTCTGTCTTATATTGCTAAAGTTAAGCTGAAAATGAAAAAAACATGAAATGGAAAACCCTAGAAACAGAATTATTCTGTTTTATTATCTGAGTGCTTAGCACTTTGCCTGAATGATAATGTTTTTCTTAATATATAAGGCATAGTTTCTGCATGATTTCAGTTGTCTTTTTCTTCTTAAAAGAGAAATGAATATTTGGATAAGGTAGTGAAGCGATAAGGGGAACAAAAGAGGTATTTTTTTTCCTCTTCAGAGATAATGAGGGAAAGCAAGTGCCCAGAACCAAGTGTCTCTGTCAAGCAGTCACTCTTCTAGGGTCTGGGAAATAATAAAGTGGAAAAACAAACAAAACAACTCAATGAAAAAAAACCAACCCCCAAACCTTACCTGCTGAAAATAATAAAATAATCTTAAATCCCAGGCAGTATTATAGTGCTCCCAACTTTCCAATCTGAACAAGATGTCAAGTTTTATATTGCCATAGTGATTCAAATATATGATTTTTGGAAAACCTACAGAAGTAGCATGGTCCTATTAGGAAATTCTGTTTGATACTATGCCACAAAATTAGTTTTCCAAAGATGAATTAATGGAATTTTTTTTTAATTTCTCTATGCCTGTTTGTTGTCTCACTGATAAAGATTCATTTCAAGTTCTATGCAAGACATGTAAATCAGTCTACTAGGAAACCAGAAGGTACTTAAGGCATTGGCGTTGGTTCCACAGAACAGAATCATGAGGCAATCAGTTCTCCTTTACAATAAATAACTTGGTAGGGTTGGCAGGGGTATCTTTAAAGATTAATTTGAAGTTTAAATTTAACCAAACCTTACAGCAACTGGGGATTTCCTTATTAATTTAACAGATGCTATAATAGCCACTCCTTTAACTGCAAATTACTTAGTACTGTGAATACATATATTCTTTTATACATGCAGGCATGTATTTTTCACACTTCACCATGTGTTGACACATCATAGATATTTACTCTGCACTAAAGAGTGCAGGTACCATTCATTTCTCTTCACACTTGAGTGTAAATTCCTTTTTTTTCCATGTGTATTTTTATTCTGCAAGGAAAAAGAATAATCTCACCTTTACACATGAAGGTTTTGCCTTTACTCGGTAGTGTGATATGTTCTTGGTTTAGCTACCCTGTGTTAATTAGCACTAGAGAAAATCCAGTCCAGAAATAGCAGTTAGCTGGTCAAATCAGTGTTAGAACAGTTAACTACTTGATGCTTTTGCAGCAGACTCAATTGCATCTGGGGAGATGGTAGTTAACTGCATGGTCAGCTGGTGGTATCAGAGCTATATTGCTTAGCAGTTCCTGAGCTGGGTAGTTTAAGCCTAGTACAAATACACTTTAGACCATGCTGCAGAGTCACGACATATTCACAGTCATGACTTGTGTTTTTAAACATAACTCAAAAAATGGCATGCCTGTTGCAAAGAAATTTCCCAGTGAATTTCTGTGTCTATGGGGCCAGAGTTTCAAGCACAGCTGGAAAGCCAAGGCTTCCAGTATTGGTACATGAAATCTGAAAGTTCTGACAGCAATGAATTCAGCTGAGGCTTTTGGGGCCACACTTTCCAGTGCTTCGGGTGCATGAAGAGCTGTGTTGGTGGTGCAGCTGGTGTATCCTACTGTCCAGGCTCGACTCCACAATATTGAGTCTGGAGTCTCTGATAGGTTCAGCTTAGCTCCAGTTCAGGATTTTGACACTTTGCTGTAGGACTGTGAGGACATTCAGTCCCCTGATTCTTGGAAAACTCCACTCAGTATGGCTGGCCAGAGCTGCAAGAACCTGGGTCCCAGTGAGGAACCAGCCAGGCCCTGGTGGGTACTCTGCCAGTGCACTGACAAATGTTTGTTGAATCAATGACATTTCTGAAAACACTTTAAGTTTTGACAAATTTTTGTTTTCAGCTTAGTGAGAAAATTCTTCAGTTCTATTTATGAACATCTTGTGAGTATATTTGTTTATTTTGGTACCTAATTCAAATTAAGTTGTTTGAATAATTTTCCATATTGAAAGATGAGCAATGCTTTTGACTTTTGCCTCATTACCACAGTCCTGGGTTTGCACATCTACTGAAGGAATGCCTAACATTAAATTTTGAGCTCTCCTTATTAACACCAAGTTGTATCAATTGCCATATGAAGATGAATGTTTACTTAATACATTGGAAGAAATCAAATTGCTGATTCTTTCTGGTTGAAATAACCTTATTTGATTTTTTCCTTTAATCCTTGGTTTAGAGACTCACTAGAAGAAAGAATATATACAAGGGAAACAGCAGGAATGCTAGGGATGTTTTTAACTCAAGAGATATCAAGACTGTAACTTTTGATTACTCAGAAATACACAGAAAGAAATCCAGATAAGATTAAAGAAAACCCAGAGGAAGTGAGAGAATATTGTCTGCACTAATATGCTGGCTGAGTAATGAATAACTTAGCTTTGAATAACAATAAACATATTTTTAAACTTAGATCTAAACGCTTAGTTTCTACACTCTCTCTTCTACTGTGTGCTCTGCAAACACATTCATGAGAGTAGCTCACTGTGAATGTGTGTGATCTGTAAATCACTCTCAAGTACCCTCTGTGCAAGTTTGTTCTCTTTTATCTTGGTTTCTAAATGGAAGCACTTTACATTATTTGAACATTCATATCTCAGTACAGATTTTAAAATTTCAATTGCTTTTAAATTCTTTAGTCTGATGTCTGTATCATACTTCAAGGTGATTAGATTTAATTGTATCTACATTTTACTGTTATCAGCAATTTCTCAGTTTTCTCATTAGTACTTCCTTGGGTATTTTAAGTTGCCCAGATTCTGCTCAGTGGTCACTGTTTTAGCTTTCAAATGTGGTTTATGCTTAAGAGATCTCTTCAGGATATAGTAAAATTTTGGGATATATTTTTGCAGACAAAGTTTCCAAAATTCCAATATGTCTTGTAGGTTCAAATGAACTGCTGGTGTGGATGGTTTTTTTGCCTGATAGCAGCCAGTGGCCCATGTCCATCTCTGTTTTATCAGGTGAATCTCTCACTGTAGTTTTATAATGGCTTTCTATTCTCTTCATATACTGTTATCATAAACATTCGGGTTATGCAGTCACTGGGGATCCAAAAGCATGATGATCTCCAGGTTACCTTGCCATGTGTATATGTTGCCTTCCTCTTGTCCATAACTGTTGTGTTTATGTCTGTTTCTGGAAAGAAGGCATAATACAGATCAAGGTCTTTACTGAAAGATACATTGGACAAGAAAAAGGTACCCGCATCTGGCCTTCCCGTGGCTGAAGGGAGCTCTATTATTTCAGAGAAATACGTTGTGCAAGTTACTGCTGCCTTTTCCCCTTGTACATTACTGTGACAAAATTAATTTTCATATGGTTTTATCCCATTGATATTTCTTTTGTTAGGTTTGAATTCGCTCTCACATCTTAATCTTTCTGGGCTGTATTTGTGCATTTCATATTCTGTATTCTTGTATAGAGAGTTTTTTCTGCACAAAGAGTCCTTAGTATTTTGTGACCTACTACCTCAGAATATTGTAATTTATAGAAGAGCCTGATGCTAGTTACTCTTACACCACTCAATTATAATTATTGTAAAATGTAGATTAGTGCAATTTAATAATTTCCCTGCTATTTTTCTGGCTCTAAATCTTCAGCGAACTCTCCCAAAACAGAGAAAAGATTCAGAATTCTGTTTCATTTAAAGAATCTCTGAATAGATAAGATTTTCGTTTTTTGAAAGAAACTCAGTGTCTGTATAGTTCTGGCATGAGCTTTGCTTTTCAAGACTAACAGAGAGTATGCCTTGCAAACACAGGCAGAAATATGCATAGGAAATGGGAAAGCATTTGTGCTAGATACTTTGCCACAAAGGTTTGTTCCAGGTTCTTTGAGGTGAATATCACATGCTTATTTCCGTGGAAGTACTGAAAGAGTTCACGTATTTTATTAAATTTTTCTTTGTATGTTCAGTTGAAAAAGAATGCTCACAGATTTTCTTTTTGCCCACAGTTGTGCTTCCTTCAATATCAGGACTTTATGTTACATTCTGAAGGTGTATGCCCTCCTGCGTAGACTGTTACAGAAGTCATCAAAGAACTTAGGACTTCCCTAAAGCAACACAAGTTACCCCATCTTCATCTGCTTCTCCACTGGTAACTGTGTGATCAGTTTATCCTGGCCTGAAGAACTGCACTGTTTCAAGTCTTTCCTGGTCTTTACAGGTAAAATTTTTTGTTTCACTAAGCTGCTGTTTCTTCTGTCTTTTCTGTCACCCTTTCCAATCACATATGGTCTAATGGAATGGTGGTAGATATCAAGGATGTAGATTTTCCTCTATCCACATTTACTTGTTTAGAAAACCAGCATGGTGACCACCCACACCTATGTAGGTCCTTCGAAATAGCATTTAAGAGGCATAATTTGAAGTTATTCTTTACTGGTTAAGAAATTGTCATAGATCAGCAAATTATCTGCTGAAATTGGAAAGAATTCATGGTATGGTAGATTGTGCATAGCTTAGAGTTTTTAAAAGTCTTAATTTTGAAGAGGCTTGTATATTAATTGATTTGAAATAGACTAATCTCTTGTTAAGCAGTTTTAAGGACTACATCATAATAGCTTAAATACCCATGACCTGCTGGTTTTCTTCTTGTTAGTGGAGTCCTCAGACACTCGAGCTTTTGCATTGTGAAGAAACGTAGGAAAAGTTCCTACTTCTTCCTGTTGTATGTTCTAGTTTGTGAACACTAGGAAGCATAAGACCAAAGGCATGGTCTTAAAGAGGAGTCATACTGAAAATAAGCTGGCTTTATGTGTGTCTGGAAGTATATCTGGATTTACAGTACAAGTCACAGTGATGGCTCTAAGAATTCACACTTCATAGAATTAATTGCCTGTTGGTGGGTTTTTTTGTGGTTTAATTTTGTTTGGTTGATTTTTATTTTTTTTTAAAATAATGACTTATCTTAAAAACACATTATGTACTGACAGTAAAATCTGTCTTAAAAAAGGGTTATTACCTTCTGAAGAAATTATTTCTACTTTAAAAACAAACCTGTGGTAAAATGTTATTAATCTTGTGGCTATCCTGTTTGAAAATAAGTACATACATTTCCATGCTGATGAATGATTCTAGTGATTCTGCTTGCCTGAGAGAGACTTTTGTTTGTGTGTATGTAATGAGCTATTGGAGCCAAGTTCTGAGACTTGCTGGGAGTGACAGATGTACTGTAAATATAACACAGGTTTTAGGATTTTGTTTGAAGTCTCAAAATATGCCTAAGACCATGATAACAACAGAATTGTTATGAAAATGCATGTATGGAAAGATATGTAAAGAAATGTGCTATATATTTGCAAAGAAAGCCAAGTCTTCATACTATAGTAACTACTATAATGAAAGCTGTGCTGAAACCATGAATTAGTATTTGTACACAGAATTAAACCATTTCCTGATTTAGACATCTCCAAACTTCTGGGTTCAGGTCTTGTGAAGGGACATACAGGCAATGTTATGTTTGTGTTTAGTTTCCTGGAAGCTGAATTGTAGACTTGTGGCCAAGACTTGTCAAATTACAGAACAAACTTTATTATATTTCCTTAGTATTGAGTACTTAACTCTTAGTTTGCCTTAGCATGTTTTCGCATGGAATCAGTCATAACTAGAGATATTGCCATTTTACTTTTAAGTAAATCCTATTTCCTCTATGTTTGTCTGTGTGGATGTCAAAAAGTGCATTCTGTGGGAGTTGATAGTTGCAAAAAGATTATTACTGTGATTCTGAAAGTCCTTCTTTATGCTAGATACATTATCCTGGCAACTGGAGCTGTCAGATATGATAGCAGATGCAGAAAGGGTCACTTCTAGCACAGAAACAATTTGGATGGTTTTGCAGAGATTTTGTCCACTTTTTAAAATTGTGATTCCTTTGTATCCTTCTTGACATATATTTACAGCATGCATTTCAGCATGTTTATCTTCTGATATAGATTGCTTGTCACCATTATTTTTTTGTTATGACAGCAGAGATTATACATCTTCTGACCAAGCTCTCTGTCTGGTTTTCAGTTCTTATAGAAACATCTCTTTTTGTCTTTCTGTATATATTTTTACTACAAATTCTGTGAGCTTTATGCTCCTTTTGTCTTAGAAAAAGTAATCAAACAATGAGATTAAGTGTAGTATTTCTTAATGTCTACCATTGCATTTTTGGTCTGTCATTTTTATTTTCTATTTGGTAGTACCATGCATTCCATGATAGTGCCACATATACAGTGTATCGAAATAGAAAGGAATTTGTAATACTGAAATTCTTTCAAATTTTTCATATTTTCTATACAACATTTAAACATCCTTCTCCATAATCCTTATTTTACTGTATTATAAACATCAGTTCCATAGGTGTGCTTTCTGATCTCTTAAACACATCAACACCATTGAGGTCAAAATAAAGGTGTGTTGTATTTCCTTGCCAGTATATGAAATTTAGATTTCAGTTTCCATTTTCATTATAGTTAACAAGCACCTAGGAGGCAGGCCAGTCTGCTGGGCCAGAGTTGGTGTGTGCCATGTGTTCTGCTTGGTGCAGAGGCGTGTGCTATTTACAGTCCCAGCCTGCAGAGCTGCATCTTCTTAGTCAAGCTTTAGAGTTGGCTGCCTTTAGTGCCCTGTAAGACTCTGTCTAGGTCCTAGATGTGTTTCCAAAGTCATAATGTCTACTCACTTCCTGATTTGCCAGCTCATGAGACCTTTATGGCCATGGAAATCACAGCACATAGAGCTCAGAGACTTGGTTGTTAAAACAGTCGTTTTCGTATTAGCACATTAGCACAATGTCATCAGCATGGACGCTCTGTTTGTAACAGATTTCTTAAAACTGCTGCTGCCAAAACCTGCTGTGTTATCTAAGTGACTACAGATCCATTCTCTTGCGAACTATCAGCAATTCCAGAAGCCAGAAGACTGAAGATGCCATTTTACGTATGTCATTGTCAAAGCTGAAAGAGAAAGTACTTTTCTGACATTTGTGGGTTGTTAACATATTTAAGAAAAACAGTTACATTTTATTGAAAATTTGAAAACTTTTATTAATTAACAGACAAAGGCTAATCAACATGGAAATGTTGAATATTTTTCATGTTGTAGGTGATCCTCCTTGTAATGTACATTAGAAAAGACGTCTATCAGTCTGTTAAAATGTGTTACTATCCACATGGATAAATCATTAAATAAATCTTCCCATAAAACATAAACAACGTAGCTTAATTTTGACTTTCCTGAAAGTCCATGTGAAGGTGAAGAATGTTAATTTATAGTATTTTTGGTTGGCTTCTACATATAGGCTGAAGATTTTAAACAAGGTTACTTTCTGTTTGCAAGATCATGGATTCTCACTAAACACTGTTGTTTTGCCATTGTCCGAGTTTCTAAATTTAGAAACTCTGAACCCAAAGGGGTGAGACCCACCTGTCAAGTAAGAGCAGCTCTTCCAGTTGGGATGTGGTGCTCAGTGTGGTGATGATCTGGAGAGACTGGGTAGCTGTGTGAACCTGGCAGTAGAGAAGGTGACAGTCTACTTCCCAACAAATGTTATGTAATAACTTGGTGGAGAGATTGTGGAAATATCCAGTGTAAGAGATGATCTGTTCTCTGCCAAGCCATTTCTAGTTCCTTGAAAAATGCTTTCAGCTTCTCTGTGTAGGCTAATTGCACACAGGAAAAAAAAAATGAGAAGAAAATACTTGTCATTTTTGAAAGATTGTTCCACTTATAAAAATGAGCATAAAAGGAGTATTCTAAATGTACTCTCCTTTGTAGAGCAGAAAATATACTAATGTTCAGCAAAGAATGAAATGCTGGGGTGGCATTGTTATGGTTGTGTTAGGGACAGGAAGAAACATAGCTACAGCTGCTAAATATAACAGCCACCTTCTATTCAAGCTGAGTAAGGGAACAGTTAAATGCGTCTGTGTTTAGAGATAGTTGAAAATATTGAAACAACCCCTAAACATTCTGTTAATGCATAATGCTATTCATTTTTTTCTGCTGGAGCAGTTTCTTAGCAAGCTGCAAGATACTGAGATAAATGCAAAGTTTGGGGAAGGACTTTGGCTGCAGCTGGGTATCAGTATATGTGAGGAGAAAGGCAAACATACTCCAGGAGCACACAGGAAAGGAACAAAAAAGATCCAGGTTCGACCAAAGAAGCAGTTATACTGCAAGCAGAGAGTTTTATGTAAACTACTCACTAAATAGTGAAACTCTGAGCAAGGAAGTTATCTCCTGCTGCTCAATTCCCATTGTGTTCAAGAAAATTTGGCTTTAACATACGATTTACCGTAGATTGCACAGAAGAAACTTCATCATCATTTCCTCCTCTTGAGAGAAACAGGGACTTAGAGCCTGAATTTTGCATAGATGCTTAGGTCAAAAGGCTGACAGCATCTTGTTTTAATACTGGTGTTTGTTTATTGGATATTGAGAAAGGAATAGGCAGGCCACAAACTTTGATTAAGCCCTCTGTCAAGAGACGGGCCCTGTTCCAAAACACTGTTTTACGTGGGTAAGACAAGCAGAAGGTGTAAGGAGGTGTATGTTGTATGAGAAGAGTGAGCACTGAAGTTTTTATTGAGCATTTCTGACTCCCCTGTGTCTCTGTCACTATGCTTCTTCCTTGCAATCTCTCCTCTGTCCACCGTTTTGGTTTTTTTTTCTCTAAGACCATTTGTTGACTGAGGTGTCACTAGCTGGCTCCTGATTTCCAGAAAGAAATCATCAACTGTGCTTCTTGTGTTTCCAGTTTGAATTTATGAAAATAATTGAACTGCTAGCAGTATTATTGTGCTGTATCTTCCCACTGGTACTGTACTTTTACTTATTTAATATAACCCAAGCTGATTTATTACCTATTCTCAATATAATTAAAAATGAACAGACCCCCTTTTTAATAGAAATATGATTTAGATACTGTGAAGCTTGTAAACCACAAGGTGGAAGTGGCTCAGCCCTTCCTTATAAGTAATTTAAAATGCACAAAAATGTGCAGCTTACTTGTTGCCAATGTAGGAAGTGAGCATAATTATGACTCTGCAGCTGTTTCTCCTAAAGAAAGCAAACAAACAATAAGAGTCACACTTTTTATTGCAACTAAAAAAGAATATGCTCAAAGGAAATGTATTTATGCCAGAAAGAAGAAGCCATAAGCAAGGTATTACTGTCCTATCAAATGTGCCAAACACATTTCACAACTGTGGTATGAAACTGCAAGCAAAAAAGGCCACTTTCTCAGCATCCATTGCTAATATTGATTAAGCTGGGAAAAAAAAATCCAACAGAGGAAAGAGTTTCGGCTATTACAAATCTGTGTAGGTATTTACATATCTGGATACATAGAATAGTGACCTTTGTACTATACTAGGCCAGAGGTAGAATGCTTACCTCAAAAAAACCCCAACCCAAAACATCCAACCCCCAAATTCCCAAACACATCTTTCCACTCATTAAAAAGAGTCCTTTGTTTTGTTTAGTTTTGGTTTGGTTTTTTTTTATTGTTGTCGTTTTGTTTTTCTAAATACTCAGCAGTTTATCATTTGTCTATCTTCTTTTGTCCTCTACCATAATTTGTTTTTATTGTGTAACCTCTGGATCATTAAGAACGCATGTTTATCTTATTCTCAAAGAAAATTCCTCTGAGTGGAGATTAATACCTTGCCGATACAAAACTATCATTATGTCACTTTTTTATGTGCCTATGTGATGTACAGTATTAAAATATTATCACAAGTCAACATAGTTGTGACAAATGCTAAGCCACAATGTAGTTTGTGCTGAGTTCCATGCAGAAGTTTCATCTGGTGAATAAAGGCTTGCCAGATTGTTTTCAAATTACCTGCATTAATCTTTAGAATAACTCACTACTTTAAATTGAAGAATGCAAGGAACATGAAGTCCTTATTCCTCCTTTTTTATATGCTGCTTGTTTAGCATAAATGTAGTCAAAATATCTGGTCAGTCTCTATATAATTACATGTCCAGAGGTACAAAGAACTCAGAAAAAAAAAAGAAGAATATTAATTTGCGTGACTCATTCATAAAATACGTATTTTGTTATGCTTTTAATGGAGCACTTACCAGAGGAGTAGGAGGAACAAATATTTATGTCTGCCAATGAAGATCTTTTTTCCCCTTATTAGAGTCACCTGCAGTTCATACACTGTTATCATTAAGCACCCAGAAACAAAACATGTACAGTACAACAACAATACATTCTTTATTTGTAAAATGAGTCACATTGCTTCTATCCTGCTTCCCACAGATCAGAGCTTTAATAGGGATATAAATAAGAAACTTAACATATGTGACCTTCTGACCGCAGAGTGTTAAATTCCAGGGACTATATTGCTCCACCACTTATTTCTTTTATTCAAACGTGTATTCATCATAGTTCTGTCGGAAATTGCGTGATTTACAATTTATATTAGGTTCTGATATGAATTACATTCAGATACAGGGAGAGGAAAATTGTGAAGGAGCAATTCTTGCTAGAGGATGTTGAAAACAGTTTCCACTTAACCTTCAAATGTGATGGAAATGACACAATTGTATTTTGGTAAAGTTTTATCTTTGGGAAACATCTGCTTCTCTAGAAAAACTTTATTTTTCTTCTGTCTAATATAATAGCTTGTGTTAACATTTGGATCCTGAAATGTGCAATTCCACAACTGCATTGTCACTGTGACTTGACTAATGAACTCTGCCAATACAAGTATTATTTGGTCTGTGCAAAAAGTCTTGAAATAGACCCGCAGAAGTGCTACTGTGATGCAGATCCAAGTAAGGTTTTCCAGCTTGGAAATGTTCTGATATTTATTATAAAATTTTATTATTATCTCAATAATATACACATTTTTAATACAGGCAAGCACTGTCATGAGTATAGTTTGTTCTCCTTCATTGTGTTAAAAAAATAGTGATTTTATCTCATTTTAATGAAAACATTTCAAAGAAACTCTACCACAAGTATAGATTTCTGTTTCAAACCTACAGTCAAGATATACTAAGAATCCTTTAGGAGAAAGAGTCATCTGAGGCCTCCAGTTCAATTCCACCGTGCTATGAGTCCCAGCTGCTCAAAGAGAAGTTTATTGTGCTTTTTGAACTACTTCTTCAGCCTATAGATTTTTGGTATTTCATCCAGTTTCTCCACACACAAAAAACCCTTTTGAATTTCACAAGCTTTTTCTATTTTGATGCAACTATTCTGATCATCACAAAACATGGTGGCTATAAGACCTTTCAGAATATAGTTCAACATCCCTATTCAGTAATTACTAATAAAAAAGCCTAAGACCAGCAGAAAAATTGATTTAATATAGGAGATATCTTTCTACTCTTAGATAGTCATGAAATCGTATTTGGGATGTACTTGTTTACAGTGTCTTAAATACTGCTTCAAAAAAACCTTAAAAGATGAACAACATCCATGAACTTTATGAGTGTTCTCTGAGTGGGAAAGAAGACCTAAGGAAAGTTTACAGAATTATGTAAATTGACTGAAAAGGGACCATAAGGTACTGCTGTCAGCTAGGAGAGATTTCAAGTGCAGAGGATGAAGGATTTGCCATTATGGCTGCTTGCAAAAGGAAAGCTTACTTTAGGGCCTGTGGTTTGAAATCAAAATCATGAGGCTCAAAGTCTGCTTACTAGATGACTTTTAATTCTTCTAATAATTGTGCCTAAGGTATATAAAATGTATTCAGGAAGACAAAACTCCAAGAACAATTAGCATTAAGTAAATTAGCTTATCAACAGATGTTTTAAGTGTTTTTAGAACTTTTGGGAAAGGAGGTATTGAGTTTTTTTACTTTCTGAAAAACCTTTTGGGCAAACTATATGATAGTGTTCTCTGAAAAAAAAAAACAACATAGCAAGAGACTGCAGCAATTTTGTAACATTTATTGTAGTGTTGGGAAGAAAGCCCCACTGGAAGTAAGTCAGCTTAGAGAGGTTGGGAAAATACAGTGAAAATACAGCATATTATGCCTGGAGAAATCTATTACCTTTATTAAATGTGGTATTTAAAAGAGGGCTGAAACACACTGAGGATTTTCCTTTGTGCCAAAATTTACTTTTGGGTGAAACTAAACTTAGTGTTCTGTTGCTGCACAGTAAGGTGCTTCAGGAGCACCCCTGGTTTCTGGTGTGTTGTGGGAGCAGTAGAACTGAAAAGTGAAATCAAGTTGTACTGGTCTCCTATAAAGGAGAATGATGGGGAAAATCCTTGTTATATACCATGGTGATTAGAAAGTGGTTTCTGTGGGGAGAGGGAAAAATATCCATTTATTAGGGCACTCTGCGTTTCAACTTTTGAAGTCAAGGGACTGGCTCAGTCTTACTCAGGTTCCCATCTTAACACATCCATAATATTCCTGTCCTGTAAGGATCCCAAACTTTTATTGGGTATTCTGTGGTTCAATCCATAATCTTAAAACTGCCTTTCGCTCCTCGCCTATCCTGACATCATTTGGAAGGCTAAGAACCCCAATGACACTGCTTAAAGCAATATAGTAACACTTTCATTTAAACAAAGAAGGGTCTTTGACAGTATTTAGGAGTACCTGTCTTTGGGACATTGCGTAGGCATATCTTTCTGTGCAGAAGCAACATTTTTTTAATGCCCATTGTAGATTGCAGATTAATAGCTCAAATGGGTCTGACTTTGTTTTCCCAAAGACCAAGAACTTGTCCTTCAGTGTTGCCACTGATATTTGCATATGTGCTTTCTGTTTATTAGAGGTCGCTTGCGTGTTCCTTTTGCATGCGTGAACTTTGCTCATTTGGCATTCCAGTTTTTTTTTGGATGCCATCTGTCCAGTTAAGGTAAGCAGTTCAGAGTCAATTCCTCCTCTACCTACAGCAAACCTGGCTCTCTTCACGTGGACCACACAATTCATGTTGTTGCAGTATTTCCTTCAGTCTTTTTTAGGATATCTGACTAGCCTATCACCATCAAATGATACCCTAATATATGCCCTTCTGTAGGTATTGGCATAGCATTGAAGCTTAAATTGTGACTTGCCAGCATTTGGATCTTGACCTTTCCTAATTCCGGTGAATTTCCTAAATGTTACACCCATTAGTTCTTCTGAGTCTGTCCTGTCCTGTAAAAGGTCTGAAGGCATAGTAGTTGCTTTCCCTAACTCTAACTGATTATTTTTTGGGAGGGGGAGAAAATGGGAGAAGTGACTAAAGTTCACACTAAAGTTTACCTTAATTAAAATGAAAAAGAATTTGGAGAAAAAGGTGGTCTTGAAAAATTGGTCCAATGTTGAATTTTTGAAAAGAATCTTTCACATTGCTAAATTCAACAGATGTAAAACTAATTTTTTTTTTTATTTCATTACTTTGAACAATCATTTTCTTGAACTTCCCTTGCTTATCTCCAGTATATGTATGCAGTTAAAGCTGCACACAACACCTTTTTCGAGGAAGGTGACTCTTGTCTGCTGAAGGTTTTGTCACTGATCATTCTCTTGGCTGTCTATACCCCTTTTCTATCTGTGTCTGCCTCCAGTTATTCCCATTTCCTTAAGTTCTTTATCAGTTTTCCTTATCTCTTGAACAGCTGTTACATAAATAATTTATGAAAGCATTCAGATTTTTGAGGGTACATTCAATTATACATGTATAAATTAAGTGTTACTATATTCGATTAATGATTAGTAGTTTTATATAGTTATATATTTGCATAGATATGTCAGTATTTTCTGGATGTTATAACTTTTAAATCAGATTTGGACAGACCTTGAAAACAGAAAATTATTTTTACAGTAATCTTTTATAAATACATGATAGAAAACTTTCTGATACTGTTTTACATATGCTTTGGCAATTATTGGTTATGACATCTTCATAAGCAGTTGACAGAAAAAAATGGATAGAAGTACACTTCAGCAGATTTTAATCCTCCCCTTTTGAGAGATTATAAGAGATCATTAAAAGTGATTGCTTGTTTTCTCCCATCTCTTTTCTGTCCTACAGAAATTATCGGTGCAACTTGGCACTAATGCACTACATCTATACTCAATGATCTATATTGGTCTTTTGTATTCGAGTAATTAACAGGTGATAATTTTGGCACAGAAACTTGAATTGATTTTTGATCAACCTTTATTTTTTTTTTCTATCACCAAAAGGCTCAGAGAGCTTTCTATCATAGATATGTAGGATCTAGTGACAAAGATGAATTCAGCAGGAGGTGTTGACTTGAAAAGACATAGTTTATCAAAACCCTAAGGCAGTGTATTTCCAGACTTGCTGTGGAGCTCAACATGGTAGATAGAAAGAGGCTGAAGATTCAGAAATGACTGCGGCTTTGACAGACTAGAGTGAGGGACAATCATAATTAGCCACTAAATATTGTAATTCAAAAACTGCAATGAACAACTGAGAACAGGCAGAACTGTAAAAACATCAATAATTTAAATGATAGTGGATCATTACCCTTACAAGTTTAAAGACAGCAGGCTGGTTTTGAAAAAGAGACATGATAAATTTAAATGGCACCTAGCTCAGATCTGAGGAGAAGCAAAGGCATGCTTCGAAGGTAATTGAAGGTACCCTTTGAAATGGGCCAAGAGGAGATGACTCTTGACCTTGGATCGTTTGGAACTCACAGCAATGCACAGGGACTCCACCATCATGACAAATTATTTGAGTTTTCACTAAGTGAGTGTCTGAGCATCGTTTATGCTGACTCCCTGATATTTCACTGCCAAGAGGTCAACTGCTGTATTTGAACACAGATGAGAGTCACTTGAAGATGAATCCAGGTCTGGACACCTTGCAGAGAGCAGCACTTAAGGACTGTGTTAGTAGCAGAACTGTTTTTTTTTTTTGGTTTTTTTTTTGCTGGGTATTAGATGGATAGCTGTGATTGAAACTGCCGCGGAATTGGACATCATTGACGTCTGAGTAGAACTACTCCTGCCTGAAAATCAGAGCATGAATCAGTGATTTCTTGGCTCTTAACAAAGGATGTGATAATGACGAGACTGGATAGCAACCATCAGCTTCTTATTTGTTAGGATTCCAATCCACAAATGTTACCCAGGGGCTGATGACTGGATAAAATAGATACTTTTGAGTTTGAGAGAGGCTGAAATTCAGCAGTGCCTAGTGTTGCAAAGGCACAGCATCCTGAAAACCCAGAAACTATTCGGTTAGCAGAGAACAAAATCATGAACTTTTGTAGTGCTCAGAGTATTCTAATTGGCTATTAAGAATTTAGATGTCTAGTTCTGGGGATTACTGCAACAAATTAATGGACAGTGAAAGACAGTGTGTGAGGAGAACAAAGGAAACTTGGCCGTTTTTGTCAGCTGCTGCTTAACCCAGCAACACAGAATTCTGAAAAGTGTAGCAATGCCAAGTGTTTCCAGAATCTGTGCACATCTTGTTTCAACCAGTTGCCACTGAATTGTTCATTGAAATTAGAGGTTAAACCAAACCCCTGTGTTTCATTGCAAAATTAGATCCTTTCCCCAGGAGTTGGATGTTTTGGCCATGAATACAAGCCTATGACAAATTTCAGTGTGAGAATAAATTTGAGATAAATCCATACACATGGATTTAGGGTTTGGCTCTGTTTCTGTGCATTTGCATTGTTACTGAGATCCCCCAAACTTTCTGCTTCAGTTTCTCAACTAAAAATGGACATGATAGTGAGTCTTTCTTTTCCCAACCTTTTGTTCTTTGATTGTTTGTTTGTCTGATTGGTTTTGGTTGCTTGCTCTTTTTTGTTTTGATTTTTTTTTTTGGAGGGGTGGGGAGGTATATTTACTTTACACAAAACACATCTAAGTAACTTAAGGCAGTAAATAGTAAAGTACTTGCTGTCAAAACCTGAAAATCTTGCATGAACTGTGAACAGAAACTGTTAAAATTTTCTTCTGACTTCTTTTTGTTTCTACCACAAAGAAGTTCTTAGGGAGGTATGTTTCCTGCACATGATAATTAAGATTCATATGACTAACTTGACTTAAAATTCAGTAGAATGCTCATATAACCCTCTGGCGTCCCCCAAATTCTGAGTTATTAGTCTGAAATTGGCAAGTAGAAAATAGAAGAGAGAAAACTGGGACAGTTATGTTTAATATTAATGCAAAAAGATACAGAAGAACTATAGTGAAAAATAAAAATAAACTTTTTTTTTCCTATGCAGTGGAAGTACCTCAGGCAAAAAAAGTTATCATAATACACATTGAACTTAACTGAAATACAGATATAAACCTTTAAACATATTCCACTGTTTTTAATGGTATAAGTTATTCACTGTAGTCAGTAAATTAGCCAATGATTGAAGAAATAGAGGGTTGTGAAATTTATTTTATAGTATTTCTATATAACTGCAGAAAAAGTGTTCTCTGTCCTTTTCTTTCTTCAATTAGGTTAAAATATTTAATAAAGGTCCACCAGGAAAAATTTATATTTAAAATTGAATGATAAGACAGATGCTTTCAACAAATTAGCTTTTAATAAAAGTAATGCTAATATTTTAATTATCTTGCTTTTTTTTGGTGTGACTTCTGAACAGAAAAATATAAATCAGTGCCTGCAGTCCAAAATCAGCTGCAACTGAGCATTATAGTTATCTTAATTCCTTCCTTACAGATATTATACAGCAAAGCTAATAACAAAATAAAAGAAAAATACTAAAAATAATAAATGTATCTATCTGGATTTTAGTTACACATAAAGGCAGTTGTTTTTGTCTTTCTTCTTTTACTCCCAACTTTCAGACTTTTGTGAGCATTTTTGTTGTTACTGATCATTCCATTCATTTATGGAAAGTCAGTTCTTCAATCTTTGAGAAAATAAATACCTTTGTCAGAAAAAGAATTTCAGTGCTTTTACCACTGAACTGGAGATTCTCTTTGTTTGGTTGGTTTTCCCTTAGATGTCCCATGTTTTTGAAAATTTTTCCAGCTAGCATATGGTCCTTGTAAGAAACAGAGCCTTTAGCATTTTTAAAATTTGTGTTACATAATTATCATAAAATCATGCAAAATAGGAAAATATTTCTGGGGAAGAAGTGGAAATGTTTGCTGAAACCCATCTAGTATTTTCATGCTTAGTTGAAATTATTCTCTGAATTCACTTTAGGATTTTCAAGTTCATGAATCAGGATATGAGCTAGTTTGAGGACTTCTGAATAAAGTAATCTCTACTTTTAATGCTGAGACAGGAATCAGCATGCCTGGATATTACCCACAGGATTTCTCCTCATTCTATTTCTACATCCTGCCTTGGTAATATTCTGTGTTTTGTGTTTTCTCCCCTCATTCACCCTTTGAATTGTATACAGATCAAAGGTAGTTGGAAAATTCTGTTAAGCATTTCATGTGTATTTTGATGAGCAGGACTCTGAACCTTTTGGTAAAAGCTGGGGACAGGGTGTTCGGTGCTGAATAGATGCATATGGCAAGTGCTTTGAATCAAGTCAGAACTAAGAGGAAATGATCTGCAGCCCTCTGCTTGAGCACATGTTTAGGTGAGATTAAAAAAAAAAAAAGAAAGAAAGGAAAAGCAAATTGAAAGACTTTATTAGACCTGAAAGTGGGAAGCAGATGTAAAGTTTAAGGTACTAAGGCTGAAATACTCATGTAGCTCCTCAGAAACAGACCTATAGTAAGACAAACAATCATCTTTGAAATTAAAATTATGATTTCAGTATTGCCACAGTATCAGTATCATAGCCTAATTCATCAAAGCCACAGTAAAGAAAATGAAATAACTAAAATCTCTTCTTGAGGTCAACTTGTCAAAGAAACTTATGCTACAATGCAATTTTAAGTTGTTCAGTGGCTTACTGAACAAGACGGGGTTTTTATCTTTTGAAGCCTCCAATAGGTCCCAAGAGAAATGAGACACTGAAAGCACGAAGCCCCTGTCACCAAAGAAAAGTAAAATGAACTCTTAACAATGGATTAAATTTTTTCTTGACTGAATTCTCTCTTCCTCATTTAAGAAGATGAAACTATGGTAACCTCCTAAACTCTGTTCTGTCCCTTTATAAAGAAGTAAAAAGTTTGATTTCCAGTATGTAAATGTCTTGTCTCCTTTTAGAAGAGAAGCATTTTGAAAAGGAGCCCGCTTCTTTGTCATCTCCTACACATCATAGAGAGAGAAAGAATGTTCTTTATGAAAGATAGAGCTATGAGCTTACATGGTGGTATGGCTACAAAAGATGGTCTTTCATGCCATTAGAAGTATTAAGATTTTATTTAGAAGGATGGTGGTCACCCTGGGTCAATGCCCATGTGTTGGATTGTAGAAAAACCTTAACGATCTCTTTAGTACAGGGCTTTAAATAGTCTCCTCAGTAAAAATAATTTTATAGCAGTTAATTCAGGAGAAATCTGAATTGTAATTTTAGGACTAATTTAGCTATCAAGGATTGATTGCACTTAATTATTTAGTGGCTTAACATAGGCTCCCAGAGATTTAGAAAGTAGCTATTACAGTATTGCTATTGTGTATCTTTCTAAAAGCGTGGAATTTGATTACTAAATTCTCTTTTTGATTGAACTACAGAAATAGTTTGAGTAAAAACTCTGAAACAATCAAACAAAAAAATTCATTATCTCCTGATTTTTCACTCTGAGCACATCAGAAGTGGTCCTTCACAGTACGTCTACACTGTGCAGTGCAACATTACAATTGCAGCTATTGTCTCTTTTCCAGGTGACTAAATTAGCTTCAGTGTAATATCACACTAATGCAGCTGCACTACTGTTAAATAGCTACTTTGAGCATATTTACATGGCACTGCATTGTACTTACAGTTGCCTATTTTCAGGATTTCAATTTGTCAAACACTTTCAGACATGTAATGCTCTTTTACTTCTCGGCATTTCTGTGCTGGATATGGAGCTTGATAATGAATACTGATAAATAAATCTTTAGTAATCTTGCAAGAATGCCAGCAGAAATTGCCTAGAAGTGCAATAGTGATAGCCCTGACTATGGTTGATTAAAAGGTGTAGGACCTTTTCCTGTTCCACATTCCTAAATAAAAACAAAGTTTGTAGCCCTTTATTGGCCTCACCTAAAGCCTGCTAATGGCTGTAAAGTCCTTCTGTTACTTCAGTGGTAGGTGAGTTACTGGTTTGTGTTTCATGTGTAGTTTTGACTGAAGAAAAGAAGTTGCAAAATTTAGCAGGAATTGGAAAAATGAAATCTGATCAGAAGCCAGACCTTTCTAGCTAGTAGTACCAGATATAAAAAGGAAAAGTTAGCTTTGGGATAATCACAAAGATAGCTTTCCCAAATCAAGACAGGGAACCTTGTGATTTGTGGCACTCACTGCATTAGAACAATAAGTGGATGAATAGAAAAGAAATCTACTTCAAAACAAGAATAGAGATTTCCATGTGCTATCAGTTCTTGGAAACACCCATTTTCTGAGTAAATGTAAGGCAAGAAGGAGGAGTATTATTTATTTGTGTTTGTGCGTGTGTCTCAGGGTGTAGAAGCAGTTGTGCTGTTGGCTGGCATACATGATTAAGTCTGACAAAGATACACATGCTCCATTGTCGTCTTATGAAGCAGATGAATGGCAGAGGGTACAGGCACCACAATGTTACAGAAGCTGTTTCACATAATCCCTGACAAAAATGAAAAACATACCGAGTCCCTCTCTAAGGTCTATGAAGGAACAGAAAGAGCTTTAAAAATGCAACAATAATGGAGAGGTGATTTGACAAGTCACAGTTAGAACCACGAAGATCATTCCTCTAGCTTTTGAGAAAATGAAACCTACTTGGTACTCTTTCATCACCATGCAGGCACCCTCAATTAAAGCAGTGCCCCTGATAGCAGGCAGTATAATCTGCATTTTATTTCACTCATGAGCAAAATAACAAGTTACTCAGGCCTGCGGCACTCATGAGTGATATGGGCCGTGTAATATCCTCTCCATTGAGTTTCCTATTATTAAGTTTGAAATAAAGAGTTCAAAATTAACTGTGACAATGATTTTATCTAGTCTTGGCATCACCATTAGCTTCTGCAGTTTACTGCTAATAAAACTTTAAAATTGCTATTACTTGTAATAACCTTTTTGCCACCTTAGCTGTAGAAATTAGACAAGGAACCCAGCCAAAACATGGCTAATGACATTTTCTAGTTGAATGGAAGAACTGACTAGAGGTAGTGGCAGCTATTTATATGGTGTTAATACAATAAAATACAATATTTTGGATTTTAGCTGATTAATTTGAAGCACATGCTTTTTTCACAGTCATCAGTGTTTCATGGTTCACACATTTAGCAATTTAACATACAGTATGTCAAATAGTTAAGCATTCTCTCTGCAGCTGTCAAGCAGTTTTGAAAAGCAGACACACAAGTGACTACAGGTAATTTCCTATTTACGATGTATTGCTAAGATCTTCTGTTTAGAATGGATGTTAATCAGGTAAAATCCTGAAATACGTTCAGATCCTAAAAGTATCACCCTGAAAGAATTTTATAAGGTGGTATCTTGATCTTTCCTATGCTGTTATAAATCAAGAACAACTGTACTTAAGTCACTGTACTTGTATCATAGTGTTAAGTTGTGGAACTGAAATCTGCAGCTCATTTTTTTCCTTACAATCTTTGTTTATCCTTTTGGCATGTTTTCCCAGCTAATGATTTTCAACCTTCCTAGGTGCAGTTTGCAATTATTTCGTTGAGGTAAGGATTTCAGCGTTTATAATCTCACATAGCAACAGAAATAGAGATTGTTAAATACCAATAAAGCTACAAAAGAATTAAGGAACTCATCATACCAATGAAAAGACAAAAAAACCCCACTCAAACTGAAATACCATAAAGTATTTATTTCCCTTTAGCTAGAGTCTTCTAAGAAAGTACACAAATTCTGTATTATTGTGGAGTCAGACATGCCCTGAATGACAGGATGCAGAGGGAACAAGGACTCATTGAAAGTAACCAGTAAGAGAATTGATTAATGGTGAATATTTATCAAACACCTATTTGCACAGAGTTTTCACAGTTTGGAACATTGGCTTTAAGATACATGCCTGTACTTTTAAGATGCATTTTCCTTTTCAGAAGTTGATAGTCACTTATTCCCTTTTCAATAACATATGATTGGTTAATGCATATATGCAGGGTGTGAATCTGAGTTCCCATTCAAGTCTTTTTACATACCTGTAACTTGACTTTTAGACTGCACACTGTTCTAGACGCAGGTATCTTGTAAAGATGTTACAGTAACTTTACCCCCTCCCAAACAATGCAAAATCCAACAAACTGACAAAAAAAGAGGTTAAAAGACTCACTGAACGAAAGGGAACCTAGGAGATCATATCTCTGTAACCTAGAGTTCTTACTGTTTCTTTCTCCTACATTTTAAATTAGTTTTTTATTTTAAATAATTTAACTAACTCGCTTGAAAACATGGCTATGTGGAGACACAGGCTGATCACTTTGATGCATCATTGGAGAGAAATCTGAGCAATGAGGATGATGATGGAGTAACATAATTTCTTACAAAAGGTCATTCTGATGTTGCTCTTCTCAATGTTGCTGTCAAGAAATCAATGCCTACAGCAATAATGTGAAAGCGTGTTGGATGTAGGTGTTGATAGATAGGACTGGATGCTTCTTGAGAATTTTAGAGCAGTAAAGAAATATTATTAAGCAGAGAGGCACCGACTCTAGCCTTGAAGCTCATAGTAATTCTCATAGTAATAGTATGTTGAATATGTTGTGAATAATTTCTAACTGGTGTTAGGCAATGCACTTCCCAAACTTCCAAGTTCAAAGGACTGTTCAGAATTTCCATTTGAAAATGTTCTAGGTATTGCTTGCATGTGATGTCTGAGAAAGTACTGAACAGAGGATAAAATGCCCTGTCCTTAAGTAGCTTTAACGTGCAAAATGTTTCATTCTGTGGTCTCTACTTTCTTCCTAGAGGAGAAGGATATTGGGAGGTATTTTATCAGCAAAATGATGGATTTCGAGTAGCTTCCTTCTGTGCATATCTTGCTACTTTAGTACTCTATTTTTTGTAAGTGTATCAAAATTAAACAAGCTATTAGTCCTTCTTCTTGAAAGATTGTTCTTAGCTCACTTAATGTGCTGAACTCACAAGTCAGTGGTACCTCTGTCATGAATAAAATGCTAAAAATTAAATGTTTGTGTAATTATTCACAGAAGTAAGAACAGACAACACCAAGAATTTCTGCAACAGTTGCTCTGCAACCACAGTGACATCAGTATATATATGTCAGTCAAGTATTTTCTGGGTGAGATGTTTTTTTTGGACCTAGTAGGAAAAGCAATGAAAATTATATCTATGCCACCTTTGATCTTTCAGGGTTTATTAGATGTTTTCCAGCAATTTTTTGCAAAATACATCTTGACCTTTGAAAGCTTTATTTGAATGTTACAGATCAGGTAGTGGTCCTGCCTATGTGATTAGATACAGATGTTGTTAATATATTATGATCTGATATGCTTTGGCCATGATTTCATCACCTTTAGGGCTATGCCTTCAGAAGTGGTACTTTCAGCCAATCACCTTTGAATTAGAAAAGTAATTTAAATTCTCTTATTTCTTTGCACAACTGAAATTCCTATCCTAAAGTTACACTCCCTCCCTCTGCCCCCTTCTGCCCTCTTTTTAAAATGTTTTGTGTGTGTTTCAACCATGTCAGTATGTGTTACCTTAAAAACTGTGTATGATCCTCTCATGACAACTGTTAAAAAAAGGATTCTGGGTTTTAACTTGAAAGGTCATGGCCAGCTTAGCTTCATGGCAAATGTATCGGAGAGTTAATGCCATAATCCAGACTTTTTTTTATTGAGGTACACCGTAGAGAGAGCACTGGATCTTGAAATTCAAATTGAGTGGATATGTAAAAGAAACTTTAGTTGAAATCTATGAAAGTCTGTCTTTTAAAGAGTATAAAAGTAAGTGTCAAAGTCTGTCAAACACCTTCTCAGTGGGCCCTTGTGTCATTTATTTTGGAGTCAGCATGGTGGGGGAAGAAGCAGAGGAGGGCAGAGTGGGTTGTGGATGTCCTCAGCATTCCAAGTGGCCGCTGTGCAGTGGGAGGGCTGCAGTGCTGCCGTGGCCACTGCTTCGGCTGATTTGAACTTTGTTTCCCTTCCCTGGCTTAGGGTGCTCTCCATAGCTGGTCTGACCAGCTGTCTGGTTTTTACATATCTTCCCCGGGCCAAATGAGGCTATTGTGAACTGTCTCTTCTCATGTAGCTCTTATCCTGAACAACTGAATTTTCTTGTATAAGTGGAAAGAGAAGGAATTATAGAGGAGGAGGAAAAATATGAAAAATCTCATTTCAGTACAGCATTTCTTTTGGCTAAGTTCAAGTAGCAGAAGAAATATGGTTGTAGAAGCAGTAAACTCCCAGCTAAAGGCAGAAAGAATTGTTTTCCAGTGTAACTTAATTATGTTAATTGATTTGACAACTTGAGAGAAAAGGGGTTTTGTATGGATGAGTGTTAGCTGAAGAGAATTCCTGTGGAGTGGAGACAAAAACTGCGATTTAGCACCAGTGCATGGAGAGAGATCTGTAGGATGTACAGTAAGAGGACTGTAATGGGCCATAAAACTAATGTCTTTATTGAGTCCATAATTTTTAGTATCCATTAGTTATTGAGCTCCTGGATTAGCTCTGGAAGGTATTCTGTAAATCTTGCATGGGACTAAAGGCTGAAGGATCATTGGGGAGGGGCCATTTTGTGAAAATGTTTTTGCTGCTAATAGCTGTATTTCTTTTTATTGATAATATGATTTTAATTTGGTACAAAATATGTGAATTGTTTTTTTAAATGGTTGCTATGAAGACAATGTCCTTGTTAGTATAGGCTTGACTAGATGGTAAAATAGCATATCATACCATCATATCTTGCCATAAAAGTCTCTGAACCCCAAAACTTCTTCAAGAGGCTTTTGGCATGGGCTTAGTCTGCTTAGTCTTCCTCATCTTTCTCTCAGATGCTGAATTTTCTCTAATAGCAAAATCTCCAGAAATCCAAAAATTGCATGCTACTAGGAAAGGAAAAGGGTTTTGATACTCCAGAGAAATAAAAGTTCTAAGGAAAAGTTAATAGGTTTTATTTGAACTTTTTATCAAGTCTGGAAAAGAAGAAATAAAGTCCCCAGTGAAGTATCATTAGACACAACTGTTGGCAGAGGCAGTGTAACAGTTCGGTCACTGACAAGGTCCCACTCTCCTCTGCTGGCTTGTGGCCTCGCCTCTTTTCCCAGCTCCTCTGAATCCCTTAGTGAACTGATGCCGAAGGGTTTCTTTGATTTTTGATTTTTCATTTTTATAGATGTTAGAAGTTATTGTAGATCTAATGTACTAGTAATATAACTTCAGTAGCTGAATGTTTATACATACTAACCTCATCCTATATGAACCCCTTAGAATTCCAGTAGTTGTTTAGTCTCTATTTCAAGGTAGAATTGCAGAGAAGTGCCATGAAGCCTGTACC
>JAWWMP010000005.1:13541576-13580425 GCA_035047865.1 Dendrocincla tyrannina | reverse complement strand
TCCTGGAGCTTCATAGCTCATTAAAGCTCTTGCTCACTTATCTTATCTCCTACTAAAAAGTTGTCTGCAGTTTTTTTCCTCGCTCCTTAAGGCAACAGAACTGAGGCAGCTTAGTGTAATATCAGAAAACTATTTAGATAGTTTACTGAATTAGTTTTCTTCTGTCTTATTGAGCTGCTTGGCTCCCTGTATGGTTGGGTGAACACTACAGGCAGTGAGAGGAAGAGAAAGGATGACAGGAGGGGACAGTGAGGCAGGACCAGGGTACCAGCAGAGCGGGGCAACTTCTGCAGTGGTCAGAGGTTGGGTCAGCTCAGGCATTTCTTCAGGATCTGGGTCTATGTGGGTTAGTCCATGGCACCAGTACCTTGATATGTGGGTTAGCTGGACAGATTGAGAGAGAAGGGGAAGGGGAGAGGAGGAGCAGGGGAGTAAGAGGCTGTCAGCAGGAGAAGGTGTGTGAGAAGAAGAGCGTGATGGGCCATAACCAGTGTCTCACCTGGATTGTGATTATTTTTTCCAGTTTGATAAGGTTGTGAGTTTCAATTTTTTGAACACCATCTGAAGATATTGTGTAGATCTTTGTGGTGAGCAGAAGTGAGAGTAATGGGTTTGACTGTTTCTGACTACAAGGAGCTTAACATACAGTCCTCTGCCATTGCAAGCAGGAACTGAGGGAAAGTTCCACAATTTTTTACCTTAAACCACAATTTTTCATTAACTCTGCTCCTTAGCATCTTCAAGAGAAATTGCATTTTCACTCTTCTGGAGCTTTTAGTTTGTTCTTTAAGGTCCACATGGCAAAAACTGCTGGCAGACCAACACAGTGAACAGTCCTTTGAGCACTGCTAGGAGAAATTGCTCTCAAATGTTTAATATTTTGAAAAGTCATCTTTCTGCTCAGAGATGACAGCCAATTAGCTATAAAATATAACTGGCTCCATTATTGCAACAAATCAGGCGTCTGGTTGTAGGCACAGGAAACAAAAGCTTGTATATATAGTTTCAGCTCCTGGAGTAATTCTTGTTCTTGTAAGCATTTAGGGGAGACTGGATCGCTGTCATGACAAGAAATGTTGTTCTTCTGACTAGTGACATCCACAGATTGTCTTATCTTTTTATTTAAGAAAAAAAAACCCAAACCCCATAAGTACAATTAAGTACAAATAAAGTAAGTGTCATGAGAATGAAGGAATGTTTGTAACTATAAGGCAACTGTAGCAAATTATGTTGTATTTGCCTGACTCTTGAGATACCCTGAAATAATAATCCTGAATAACAGTGTGTTTACCAGGCAGCTCAGATTTAATTCCCAAGTCCCATTACTTGATTGCCTCTGTCCAACACAGAGCTTCTGTGACTTCCCAGCGGAGAGGCAGAGGCAGACAGGACCTTTTGACACATGTAGGCATTTCACAGTGAGTAACTGCTGTGCCCCTTCTGTTTTAATTTCCATTTTTAAACAGAGCAGGAAAACTATGTGTTCAAACTAGATGGATGGTCCTGGAAGCATAATGCTGCAGGAGAAGTGTATTAGCATTTATATCACTTAGGCAAGCTGCTTGACCATAACCATGAAGAATCTTAAAATCAAGGTTTTATTATACAGAGCAAAACTATTTTAGGCAGGCTCAGGAGCTTGTTGATTACTAGGAACACAGACCACAAGAAGCCAGTGTTACCATGTTGTAATAAGAGGATCTTCACAATGTATTTTCCTCTTCATATTGCTCCTAGATTTATAGTATTATAAGCTACCAGAACAACCAGTGTGTCTGTGTTTAAAATACAAACTTTGCCATGTAATGACTTACCACTAAATCCTAATGCATTTTTGTTTTGTTTCATTTCATTTTGTGGCTCATTTCTTGCCCTGCACTCCCAAAGATCTTCAACTCTGTGCTTTCTTTCTGAGTCACGAATGAATTTTTAAAATAAACACTTGTACTGTGAACCATAAAGCAAAATACAGAGATGGAATCAAAAGAAGAACGTAAATTACTTTTAGTATTCTGCAAAGAAACTTTCACTTTGATTTTCCTGTTGTTCTGAAACTATGAAAATCAATACAGAAACATATATTCTGAAGGCAGGTCATCTGTGTAGCGGGTGTTTGCAGCACTGAGCTTTGGAGGGGGTACTTACACCCCGCCTGACATGAATCTACAGTTCTTTGCACTAAGTGTCCCAATGAAACTGCATTTTAGCTGCAGCTATCCATCTCAATGGCTGTTACTTTTTACTGTTTCAGACTGCTATCTTTTATTATGGATTCACTGATAGGTCAATATGACACAAGCAAGATAAAGGTCAGTTAGCTGTACATGTCTATTACAAGCTTGAGATGTCAGAAAGCATTTCTGGGGGGATACAAGGGATGTGCCATCCGCCAGAAGCCTCATAAATGCTACTTTCCTGTTAGGTAAACCAGTTTCCTTTTAGTTTCTCTCCAACCAGTCCATGCCTGAACATCTTTATTTTAAGATCCTCTTGGCCATTGAATTGAGGAAAATAAATTAGAAAAGTGAGAGCAGAAGCTGCTGTGAAGAGGAGGCAGTAGATGGAAGTGCTGACATGTCCATACCCTAACAAGAGAAAATTGCACTATGCATGCTGTATGATAAACTTTATTATAAGCCAGGGTGAAACTTGACAGTTTTAAACTGACAACATGAAAATAAAGAAGAGAAGTACGGGTTCTGTGAGACTTCAAAACTGCTGAGAACAGGTGGAAATTGCCATAATAAAATCTCTGCTATGAAGCTGTCCAGCAGAATAAAGAAATACCCTGGGACCACTTTCTTATCTGGATAGAAGAGGAAGCTACTGGGTCTGTGAGACCTGGTGCTGACAGGAAGATTGCTGGGTGCCCCACAGACAACACAGCCCATGAAGCCCGCTCTCCTACAGCTTTTTGGTGGTCTTCAGGGTCAGAAAAGTGTAGGACCAATTTTGAAGCTTTTCCTGAAGTAAGGGTGTATATGAAGGTTTCCTTTAATATTGGTTCTTTCACAGGACTGCTTTTCCTTGCTTAGCAACATGGCTCCATGAAATATTTAGAAAATCTCTTGGAAATTCTCTGTCAATTTCTTGAAATTGGCAACGTTTAGAAAACTGATTGACAGGGAACACAGATACACACCTATGATGATAAAATTCTGTTGCTAGTATGCATAGTATTGGCCCTTATTGAACCAAGTTTCCATTTTTTCACAAGTTTGTCACCGTTTTTTAACTTGGACTTCGCCCCCCCCCCCCCAGGTTTTACCTCTCAATATGAGATTAACCACATCAAACTGTGGACTCAAAGCCTAAGAAAGGCTGAGGAACTGGATGTTTATGTATTTTCACTTATAGCTGTGCTTTCCTGGAATTGTAACCTTCTTCAGTGAGTCACAGTACCAGTACAAGGGTTAGCATCACTCTGAGTGGAGCTATCATCTTTTTATATTCAGTCCCTCATATTAATGGTAATTGCTGCTGTATTTTTTTGTTTTTAAAGAAAAACAGAATATCTTTATCTGAATATTTTTAACATGGCACAAGAAAAGTGGCATTGTTTGAAAATCTCAGTGGTGTCATAATGAGACTTCACATAAACATTAGATCAAGCAACCACAAGCAGCCTGTGAATTATTCTGGGAAGTTTTTAAACGTGGGATATATGACATTATTTAAGTATTTATAAATGTCATCTTGTCTGCTATAAGGAAAGCTAATAGACTGTTTTGCAGACATTTCAGCTCCAAAAAGCAATTGCTTTTGTAATCTATTTCTATAAAATTGGCAAAAGTAGAAGCAGGCGTACAATGGGTCAATACCAGTGAAAGGCCTCTCTGCAGACAAAAGATTCACAGTCCATTAAGTTTCAGGTCTGCCCTGATATGGATTCCTCTGATGTATTACTATTATATCCTATTTTTGTTGACTCAGTTGCTATGTCAGCAAAACCAAACATTTTGGCTTGTGTCCCAGCATCAAGCTGTCTATGGAGGATATGTGTTCGCCTCCACCACGACAGTAATGAGAAACTGGCATTAGTTTGATTTGCATAATTGTATGCTTCTAACTTAGACTCTGTGTCAGTAGGAGACAACTTATTGTGATGATACTTACTGCACATTATTCGTTTTGTGCAATCAGCATTTATTTATGCAAATTTCATCATTACAAGAGGTCATTTTCCAACCTTCTACCATGAAATCACTTTCTCTCCCATTGAACAGTAAGAAAACACCATAGGAGAGCAGCCAGGTATATTTGTCATTCACACTCATTGGCCAAGACACTGCAAAGGTTTTATTGTGTGTGTGCATATGTGTTTAAAATTATGTTTTATGAAAGACTGACAGCTCTAATGACAAAACTAAAATTTGATAGACCACATGTGATTATTTTAGACAAATGCTGTCAAAAAAGGCACACACAAAACCCCAAACAAAACCAACTGTCTTACTAGTTATGAGAGTTTCTATAAGAATAATTTATAGACTGAAAAAAACATTTTGTGTTCCTCTGATGATCAGTGGAATGTTTTCTGTGATAAGAAGCAGAACCCTGTAATTTATTAATGTGTGAGATAAAAAGACAGAATAACAAACTAGGATGTCCCACTTGTAACAGAAACCTGAAATAGCAATAAATGTTGAAAAAGCTTATCTGAATCATTTGGATCTTAAGGATTCGTGAACTAACCATCAAGAGTCTCTTGAGAAAAATGTTTCCAAGGTCACATTGTTTATCTTATCACTAGAGGTAGAGGAGCCTCTTAAAGTTTAGTTTGTAAGAAGCTGAAATGACACCAGAAATTGCTCTCTTCCCTAGACAATCACTTCTAAGTTTAAAAAGATTTAGAATATGTCAATGCATATAAGGTAGGAGAAAATTACACAGAACAGGTAATTTGGATGCTGGTTGACTGAGGAAGTGATGAGTACTGAAGAGATTGTATCTTTACAAGAGGCACGAGAGTTCACTGGACTTGCTAGCGTACAAACTGTTGCTGAAAGGAAAAGAATGAGAGCCCAAATATGGCTTTATCTTTTATCTTTCCCCAAATAATCAATAGACTCTGGAATTCTGAGCAGAAAAGATTAGATGTACTGTATCAGCAGTTACACTAAAATCATAAGTACTATAACCGTATACAAAACAAAACCCACAGGTGGGCCACATTTACAAAGAATGATTGAGTTTCTAATGGTCCTTTGTATGCTAAAAAAAGTCTGTAAGTCAGATTTTGTAACACACAGGAAAAAAAAGTAAGAAAGAATGAGTGTAGTTTAAATCTGTTTATATGCTCACTTAAAAAGCAGCATTTCAACAGACAAGCACATACATCTGGGAGAGAACTCGCTATCCACAGGTATGCATGAGATGATTAGTTCCTAAATATTTTTACAGTCCTTGCTTCATGTGGGAATATAATCCTCTGTCCTCACATGTGCTGTTTCATACTCCTTGAGTGAAAAGGTTCTTAAAGAAAACTCAGTTGGGCAGCCAATGCTGTATGAGCCCCATGTGGTAAATGAAGCTCTGTGAGCTCAGAGTTTAATCAGATGATATTGCTCTTTGTATCATTTACCCACAGTCAGTCAACATGCTGGATTGAGATTAGAAATTTTATAGTTAGAACTTCCTGATATTTTTTTATTATTTTTGGTTTTTAGTTCTGAGCTAATTGAAAAAGAAGCAAAGAGAGCTAAATTGAAAAAAACTGTAATAAGACTAAATTCAAGAACAAAATGAGAAAAAAAAATTCCTAAAAGAAAAAAATAATCTATAGAAGAAGAGGGAATAAAAAGGATAGAAAAAAGTGTTACAAAATACAAAATCTCAGACAGGAGAAAATAGTTTCACAATAGGAGCCAGTATCCTTAGAAGGACAGAACAAAATCACAAATTACACAGAGCAAAAGGGGTTCAAATCAGATGAACCTATTAAACACAGACAAGAGGCAGAAATGATCAAAGTGGGAGTAAAGAAGATACTTATCTTTGTGCAGGCCAAAACACAGGAGATGTAGCCATGAACTACCAACAAGGTGAACTCCAAATAAATATGTATGGTTAAGAAGGGGTAACAAAGATGTACGATAATGGAAAAACAACTATCTGGGGACTGAAAATCATACAGTGTATTGGAGATTCCTGAGAAAGTATTAGGAGAACCTAACACATGGAATGCAATACTCTCAGGGGCATATTTGCAGCAAGTAAGAGACCCCAACTGGGTAGCTGAAAAGCAGAGGCAGGAAAAACTAACAATAGCAGCCCGAAGAGCAAATGGTTGCATCTGGAAGAAATGAAGGGCAGATTTTTCTCTGAAACTTGACTTTGAAAATAACTTTCAAACAGACCAATCTCCCTAGCAACAATATTCTTTGTAATTTCATTTTTATGTTTCAGGACTGGTTTAAGTAACAAACAAGAAATTTCTCCCTTTGTTAATTAGATGAATATATCATATGCAAAAACATTCTGTACAGACACTTTTATTTCGTGAGGTCTTCACTTATAAGCTGCCTGAGGCATGGCTCTGATACCTAATGAATGCTTTTTCTACGTTCTTCTGATTAGTTATTTTGTCTGTTCACTCCTCCCAGACAGGGGGAATCATGTTGGAACGAACTCGTGAAATTCAGGTGGGTCCTTTACTAGTAGGTAACAAAGCAAATCCTTGCTATTTTCTCTGAAACAAATAGATACTCCTTTACTCTCAGATTTTAGCCTCATGTTATGCTACAGTTGAGGCAGGTAGAAGGTGAATTATATAACCTGCCTTCTGATTGTCACATCCCTAGCCCAATTATAATAGTCTGAGGTTTCAGCATGGTTCTCATCTGTCAGGCATGGTACCAGACCTTCTTGTCAGAATTCAAGAAAAACATTTCTATAGAAGATGTGATATATCTGAGTTAAAAATTCCAAAAGTTAGTCTGTTTTATTCCAACTAAATCTTTGTGGTTGTACCTGGGTTTTTTAAGTTTTACTGACTCATAGACCAAGCTCTCATATAAATCTTCTAATACTGCCTGGCAGTGGTTAATCCAAAATAAAGTAAAAATAGTTTGTCTAGAAATTAGAGAATGAGAAATGGGTAAATCACAGAGAAGAGATTTGTTTGGATGTGCTGCTCACTGATATACCTGAGAATATGTATCAAATCCTAAAACTGTATTGATGTCATAAGTTCTTGCAGCCACTGCTTACATTTCTGATAACTGAGTATGGATTGTCAGGACAAATATATGGAGAACTGGGGACGGCTGTGGGGTCTTGGAAGTTGGGGTTTGATGTCTGAAGTTGTGTGGATTCTGACTATAGTCTAGTGTTTCAGGCCCAGTCTGTCTCTAATTTTATACCTGCTCTGTGTGTACGTACTATGGAGTGCTCTTTCTATTAAAGGACATCACGTGAGGTACACATTGCTTAGCAGTCATCCACACTGTACCAGTGGGTTTCTTTTATCTAAATCAAGAGCATGTGTGGATGCTTGTTGCAGATTTCAAGTACACTATGCCAATGATTCACACAAGGCAAAGGCCTGTTTGTTGAAAAGAAATCTATGGCCATGGCAATTATGATGTATCTGAACTTTTCTAATAGTGAAATGTTTTTGATTCTACATAATAAAAACCATGCAGCCTTGGAAATATTTATTAATATGTTTTAAAATGTATTATAACTATTGATTTGTGGATGGGCAGAATGAAAAAAGCAGAAACATTATACAAGTTTCAGGAGAATACCAACTGCTTTGAAGTTGCATTTCAACTTCTGCTGTTACCTTCCAAATTCCACTTCCATCCTCGCTGGATTTGATTTAGGCACTCAGGGTTAGGTTCACCCTACCTGTCTTACCCATCAAAAGGCAGCACTTAATCAAAGTTTGTCACCAAGGCACCTTTTGTGGTCAATGGAGAGAGGAAGACGCACTCAGAGGGTCCTTCTGCTGATCTTTTGTTATCACCTAACTGCTCCTGCAAAGGCATTGGCTTTTTCCATTTTTTTACAGAGGAGACATAACTGACTTGCTCAGAGTAGATGTTTCACTTTCACCGAGGCTGATGTTAGCCTCTGGGAATCTGTGCCAAAGCAGGCTCCACACCTCCACAGCGTGTGTCATACTTCTTGCTTCAGCAGAAAAGGTTTAAGAATATGCTGTTAGGTTCCAAAATCTGAAGACTGCACCTCCAGTTCACTCTGAGGGATGAGCTAATATAAAAGTCATGTATTATGTGCTTTAATTATTTGTAGCACTTCTGGAAAAAAAAAAGAAAACCCAAACAACTGTTATGAGCAGTTTTTTGACCTTTGCATGGGAGAATGAGCTGAGGTTAAAATCTGGAAAAACCCTAACATAGGCTGGAATTAGAACCTGAAAATTAAATTATGATCTTTTGTCTTCTCTCAGTTTGGTTGGCTTTGATAGAACACAATGAGATTGAAAATAGGACCTGAAAAAACTCCTGCACTAAACGACACAACCATATAGGAATTAAAAGCTTGTTTAAATCAGTAACAAAACCTCCCAATTTAAATAGCACAAATGTTTATTTTTTAATTGCATAGCTAAATTAAGAACTTCAATATAAGTTTGCTTGTGGTCACCTTAATTTTTTGTCTATACAGAAACACGAGATTCTCATTTTCATTCAAATGAATCATTGTATTTTCTTTTCCCTTTGATTTCTTCTGCCTTTTTATGTATATATACTCAGATGAAATTCAAATTAAGTAGATGTTTAAAATCTTCATTTTGGAAAAAAATGTTTTATCTTAAAAATAGCAAAAATAAAAATATTTTATTTCTTGAATTATTTTTTCCTTTAATCAAAAGAAATTTGCTGATTTCAGCATTGTCCACAAGCAATTTCAATCTCAGATTTCATTTTGGGGGAAGATACTTTTCCTTCTTAGAAAATACACTTTAGATCTATTGAAACATTTCAATGAGTGGGGAAAATTATCCCTTAAAATAAAAATAGAAGTTAAAAAAAAGTTCAAACGACTTTATGAAGAATTAGCAGGAGTATCGTAGTGAAGGATAATCCTGATTTTGCAATGATTATATCCTTTCCCAAATTAATTTAATGAGAAATTTTAGCAAGAAACATAATAATATATGTTCATATTTTGCCTCAGGAATGTCTGGAAAAAATTTTTTTCAGTGTTTCTAGTTTACTGCTCCCCAAAATTAAAAAATGTGTATTTTAAAATGGATCTCAATTGTTCTGTATGGAAAATAGACTCTTCAGTAATCACAATTTTAGTGGCCATGGCATAAAAGATCTGTCTGTAATGCTTATTTGGTTTTATAGTAAACTTAATTATTCAAAATAATTGTATAATAATTCTTAGTACATTTTTATAGTGTTATTTGAAAGGAATATGCTATGCTGGTTAATCCTAGCAGGATCCCTTAGTCTATAGCAACTATACAGTATTTGGAGTTTGGACTGGAGGATCTCCAGAGATCCAGCACTAACTGTTCTGTGATTCTGTGATTTACAGTTTAATTGCACAGAACATAAGAGTTTATAGATTCTTAAAATCAAATTAATTTAATATCACTAAATATTTCTTACATTCCCCCCAACTCAGATTTCCTTTTATAGTTGGTACATGTCCTTTTTGGCATCTTGTAGTGGCTTGTAGAACAGAACTAAGCATTATACCAAATATAATTTGAATGGAAAGTATTTTTCTGCCCCTTATTTCAGTCTGTATATTAGTGCTTATAAATTCAAATACTCTGGGTTATTTATCTTTCAAAAGGGTTCATGATAAAAAAACGGCTCTACACATTTCAGAGCAGAATGTTTGGTGTTCAGAGCACAGTTTAAAGTATAACAATAGCAAAAACAGTATCGGTGAATCCACTGTAACCTAACATAATTTTTCATTTTCATGATACGGTAAGATTGTGCTATAGAATAGGTGTGTTTTATGTTTATTCTGGCATTTAATTTATTTTTTAACTGAAATGAGTGGACTTGACAAAATTTAAGTTAACTGACTAGTAAGGAATGAGAATCAAGGAGGCTTTAATCCATCCCTCGTGTGGTCCCATTTAAATGGGATCTTCATCTGAACTGATGCTTTTGACAAGTTTCCTTCCCCTCTTCATTAGGACCTGAGAGGCAGGAGCATGATACAATTAAAAAAGTCTCTGGAAGATTACTGCAGGCAGAGTTTTCTTTATTTCAAGGGAATTGTCTAATGCCCTCATACCACCGAATTTATGCATGAAAAATATCTGATTTGTCAGTTGTAAACCTGCATATAATGTTACAAAAATAAACCCAGAAATTATTATTTTAAAGAATTTGTATTGGTTACAGTGATAAAATAATTTGCCTAATCTGAACATATGAAATGATGGAGCTATAATTTTAAAAGAAATTAAATAGGCTTCATGGTGAAGGAGGAAAATAAATTTGAGAACAACCCTCTGTTTTTTTTCAGAATAATTCCTGTAGTGGTCACATATATCTACATAATGAAGGAATTAATTCATATTACCATTTAATTTCTGTCACTGAGTACTTATGGGCAGCTAAACATGGTGATCCTCACTCTCAAATGCATCACCACAAGCTCTGACAGATTAAGTGCCCACATTATAACTGGTATCTTCACTGGATCATGACAGATCACTGTGCTTTGGAAGCACTTGTTTAATGACATGATTTACAGCTCACTGAGGGGAAGAGGCAAAGGGCTGTTACGGCGCGTGCTGCTGTAAGTGACTAATGCCGTGTAGACGTGGGGCTGGTATGAGACGGCATCGTCATGGGCATTTGTAGGGCTGTCAATATCCATCAGTTAACAACCCCATGTTTCTGGTTCACTGAGCACTGGTAAATGAGACACCTTACGAGTGAATTTTGTATCTTCATAGAAAGATATGTTTGTGTTGTTCTGTGTCACTGGGCAGAGTATCCTGTATATTTGCTAACCTTTTAAATAATTTATATATATAAAAAAGTCATGATAATGCAGAAAAAAGGGGTTTAATACAAAGCAAATGCAGGATAAGAACTCAAGCTTTATTTTTGTGTGGTGGCATGTTTTACTTACTACAAACATCTGCATGATATGGAATTTACAAGAATGAAACTTGTGACTATTTGCAAAAATGGAAGTTTACACTGGAAACATAGTAAATCTTTCCGTTCTTCATTCACAGGGAATTAAAAGTCATTACTTAGAAAACATTCCTCAATGCTATTACTATGACTGTAAATTTAGTTTTAGGAAGTCCTTTCAAAAACCTTACGCTGCTGTAAAAGAGGTTCAGTGTAGCTGTTTACATGGATAGCCTGTAATTATTTCATTCATGAATTGTCAGAGGTAGGATAGGTTTCTGCCTTTTGATCCTTTGGAATCCTGCAGATGTTAAGCAATATGCCTGGCTTATGTAGGGAAAGCTACTATACCAGTTATAAAGGACATTCCTTATGATCTTCAACTCTTCTTTTGCCTTCAACCTGAAATCCAAAAGGCAAAGCCCCTATTTAAAGAGGAGGTAGCTCGTAGGGTTCAAGGAAGAAGGGAGAGACTGTGCAACACTTCACACTAAGTTGCAGTATGTCCTATTTCCCTATGTTTTTACTGCCTTCAAGGCACAGAAGCATTGGCAGAAGTTTTCTTTATTCACTGGCCTTTGGTTCTGTTACATGCTGATATCAGTTCCTCCAATTTCCAGGTTGCCGAGAAAGACCAGACAAGACATTGCCAATGTTATCAGTAGAGCTTCTACCTGAACAAAACCGTTTCAATAGCAGGGCTTAATGTTCTTGATTTACCTTCTAAGACCATGACTGCTACTGGATATTCTAAGATAAGGTGATCATCTTGCATCCAAAGGCAGCTTTCCTTCATCTCCTATTCCAGATGAGTATCAAAAGAGATCGTATTCTTCAAATGTTCAGACATTAGTGCTGATAAAAGCCTGCATTGCTAGGTGGAAAAGATTGTAACTTCATAAGAGCAACATCAATTCCATCCAGTTACTGCATAGGTTATTGGTTTTGTTGGTCTGTTCACTCTTTTAAGTAATTGGTGCTTTCGTTAGATGTCTAACAGTGCTATACATTCCTGTCAAAGGCTAAATGATACCTCTACCACTCTTGCATTCAAAAGGTCTTACAAGGATTTTTTCTGCCACTGTTGCTGCTGCCTTCCCATTCCCATTTTCTTCTTGCCATAACTGAACCATCTGAACCTCTACTATTGCATTCATTGTCATATACTCTTATAGAGCCTTGTTAGGTAGCAGTTCTAAAACCTACTGGAATTGAGGAGGTGCTTATCAGAGAATCTCTAAAGTAATTTGACGCAAATGTCTTAGGCCATAATTCAAGCCCTTAAACCTGTATAATTTCGTGTTCTACTTAAAGTAAGTAGACCATTTCTGGAATTTTTTTAAGCTACTTTCTAACCACAATTTTCTGGAAATGGGTTTTATTGTTTCCTTGAAGGCTTAAAAGTCATCAGTGTGAAGTCTATGCAGTCAGATAGCACGTTGTGTTAAAGTTTGTAATAATGTTGTAATTTGGGATTCCCATGTATTACATTCATTGTAATTAAAGTTGAGTCTTCTCCAGCACATCCTGCTGTTTCAATTTTCTTTGTACTTATGTTAGTGCATGCAAGGAATTTACCTGGCATGATCAGGTCATACTTTATTGTTATGCTCTTTAAACACTGATGTCTAAGGTTTCATTCAGCAGAGATGCAAAACATGTTTTCCTGGATCAGACTGCCACCCACTGCAATGACCAGTATATCACCTGGGAACTATAGATTATCCTTAGTTAGTTTTTTTTTACCTGCTCCAATTCCTGGCATTGTGGAATTCTAATACATGGGATGTTGTGGAGCAAAGAAAATAAGTAACAGGTATCCTCTGCCTTTTTGCCCATAGAATAAGACCAGAGTGAAAGTGAAGCTACATCTCCAAAACACAGAGATAACCTATTTGAAGCCTGTCTGAGGTATTTACTTGCCTCTTTTTTCAGGTGTATGGAATTTTCCCCCAAAGGTAAACCTTTTCTTTAGGCATTAACTTATCTTTGCTAGAGAGCATGTATTCTTAATTTCCTCATTTTCATTAACAGTAGATTCTGCCACCTGTTCTTAGTGCCTACTTCTTAGGTCAAATTAAGATTTAGTTATTCTAAGGTAGAAGGATAAAAACAATACTTGCTTCCACCCCCATGTAAAAGAAAGTAAATTCCATAATCTAAGAGTCTGCTTAGAGGTCAGCAGGGCTTAGAGTTTTTTTAAGTTTTTGTTTTTTGATTTTTGGGTTTGGGGTTTTTTTTACACAAATTTAGTGACTTTACGTTAAATAAAATTATTTAAAGGATTCTTGTCAAGCTGAAATCTTGTGATTTTTATTACTTTTCCCCATAATGTTTCCATACTCCCTTGAGCCATTGATGGTAATGTACCATAGTCCAAGAAACTGCTATGTTGGATTCCATGACTTATGAGAACTAGCGTCCAGAATTTCTCTCATTCATTGATGACTAAAATTATACCTTATTAACAGGGCAATCTATGAATAAAAGAGGTGTGCCCTGTCCTCCAGAAAAGTAGCCTTTCTCTGTGATGATACGTAAACACAAATAACAGAGAATGTCTTCCCTCAAAACATTATGAAGATATCCAGCATTTTGCAGGAGGCTCCCAGCACCTTACAGAATTTTACCATAAGGAACTCTTTAAAAGGCCATGACTAACATTGCATAGGAATTCCATACAGTACTTTCTGGAATATCAGTATGCAATTGTAAATGACCAGTTCTTATTTAGATGCAGAAGTCAAACAAGTTCTGCTCTTGGTTGGGGAATCTATGCTCTTGAACCAGTGGTAGGGAAAGTGATGGACAGATATGCAGTAAAAATGGACAGAAAAAATGGAAATTCAAGCCCCAGAGTCTGCAGGATGTTTAGGATAACTGAAATGGAAGGTCTGAAGGCATGCACTTAAACTAAAATCGCAGAGCAACCCCCCCAAAAGGACTGTTGTATCTACAGGGACATTAAATAATGCTAATATCATAGCTGGTCAAATAGTCATTATAATAGTTATAATAATAATAATAGTTATTTGTACCCTATCTTTATCTATTAAGGCCCACCTTTGGCCATAACATAAGAATGATTCTCTCTGAAATGCAGAGGGTTAGTATTTAATGCTTGCATCCTATTAACACCTGTAATGAAGCTGAAGATCAAATGAAGTAGCATTATGACTTCACCAGGAAATGGTTGTTGTACACCTGCACACTGAGCATCCGGGGGAAATATTCCTCTCCCTGAATATGCTTCAGGCTCAGTGTTCCAGTGCCCTCCCAATGCCTGTGAAGTGTTTAGAACACATTTTGTTCAAATTAATTGAATACACAAAATCAAAAAGAGATGAAAAATGTTAAAAGATTTATGAATACTGGTGAAGGATCAGAGCACACAAAACCTTAGACGCCTTCCATCTTATCTTACATATGAGCCTTCTTTGATCTTCTTCCTCTCAGTCTTTTACAAGATTTTCTTGTGCTGTTGTAATTGTTCTGCTAACATTGTAGCAGAATAAAAGAATCAGTCAAAGTCCAGCCAAGAGGTGGCAACTTGTAAAAATTTGAACACCAATTTAATTTTATATAAAACTGTATTTTTTAAGGCTGTGTATCAATTCACTTAAGTTAAACAGTTGATACAGTTTAAGAGAATTGAACTTTACACAGTGTTTTAACAAATAACAGTTTGCATCACTATCTCTATAGGTATTTATTTTTATGACTAAATGAAAACTTAAATTTTAAAATATATCCATTTTAAGGAGGAGATTACTATCCAGTAAAGGATACTTTACAATAGTAAACTTAGATAGATACTTTACTAGCTTGTAAATTTAATATAATTTATAATTTATTTAAGTAAAAGAATAGTCTGAAAGTTACTACTTAGTAAAATATTGTAGATGAATGTGGTAATTTTGTGACTGCTGCATAAAAAAATGTAGGACTGAGCATAATGTGTATAGAGCAAAACAGTGCATACACAAATTAAAAGAACTAGTATTGCTTGCCCCATACTTTCTTCCATTTCAACTTAAGACAAAGTTATTTCATCTTCTTTTAGGATTTTTGAAGAAATGATGGATTATGGGTATTAATTTTAGAAGAAAAAAAATGAAGAAAAACCAGAGGAATGATCATGGGCTTATATAAGAAGTCTGTGTCTGATCCTAGTAATCCATTTAGCATGCTCAGGAAGTATGGCTTGTTAGCATCAGGCCTAATTCCTAAAGGAACACTTAGATTGATGCAAAGAGAATGTGAGATGATAGCTTTCAAAGTCAATACTGTTTCCACTTCCACCAAAAACATTAGAAACTGCTCAGAATAAGGTTGTATGACAGTTACCATTCTATATCCCTCTTCATTTGTGTAGAAAATGTTAAAATTTTCTCCTTTAAATTTTGATGAATTCACAAACACAATACCTGTACATTAGATCACAATCAATACTGAGAGGAAAAAAAAAAAAGAACCCAAAACTTAAAAAAAGTATTCCTAGAGCAGAATTTGAACTCTTCGATTTGGAATAAACTGTATTCTTTACTGATTGGGAAGCAATGTCTGCCTTTAGCCTACAGTAAATCTAAGTTGGTCTTTGTTTCTCCTATGAATATTTTACTACTGGTAAAATGTGATTGTGAAAAAACACATGAAGTGCTATATAGGCATGGGATCTCAAACTGGCTCCAGACAATTTAACTTTTGAGTGAGTGCACCTATATTAGCATTGCAGCTTGGATAAGAGGCATAGTTGTGGTCAGAATTTCTGAATTATCCCCACTTATTGTGCCTCAGTTCCCATCAGAGAGTAAATTTTGGTCACCAGAGGACTGTGGAGAGCTCTAGCTGACTTCACAATGATATATACTATTTGATCATACTACTCCAATGGTCAGCCACAGAGATGGTATGTTGTAGTAGTTTTCTGAATGCCTAGGATATATGTCACTGATCTTGGGAAAGGTTGGTAGGGAACATATGCACAGGTTGCTGAAGTGGGATCTACTTGGCACCTAAAAGGTCTTCATGGGAAGACAGAAAAGTTCACTGAGGGTTTGAGGGTCCAGCAGACAGGCTGGGGAAAGTCTTCTGGTATATTTTGGAAACTCAGCAGCTAAGAAACATGCTGAAGATGTTTTATTTCGAGGAATTAATTTTAATTAATTGCACAATTACAGTATTGTCATGAACAGCTGAAGAGTCCTCTTGAGCCTTGCCAGGTTTCCAAAGAACGAGTCTCAGAAGTGGTTTCTATTAAATATCATAGGAAATGCTGCAATCGTAGAAAGTTTAGCTTTCACATTAAAATACAAAGATGTCCTGATTTGCAAGTTTAGCTCTGCATACTTTTATGCATGCACTGCAAAATGCATTGACTTTAGCTCTGTGGTCCTTTGCTATTTTAATGTGTGGGGAGGGGGCATGCACCCGCCTACATGTAAAGGCACCACCCATTTTTTCCCACAACCTTGGTTGCACAGTTAGGATCTTGTAAGGGGCCAAAATAATGTGATTATGCAGTCACCCAAATTGCTATACAATTATAGTTCATTTTGAATGTGCCATATAATAGTGCTTCAGAATCTGAGCTTTCATTGTGGAAGTAATTAAGCTTCTTCTCCTTATGGTTACAAAGATAACCTTCAAAATGTCAAATGAACCTAAGCAGTTGCCTTGATTTCTGTCTGCATCTGCAGACAGCTTGAAACAGTAGCTTCAAGAAAACGATACTATGTGCTGCCTCCCTCATCCTCGGTGCTTCCACCGAGGGAGCCTAAGGAAAGGATTAACTATTTCACGGCTGATGGATTTAGCAGAGGCAGCCAAGCAAAGAGCTTCACTGATCTTTTCGGGGATAATTAAAAGAAAATGAAATATAGGTTCCGTTGGTATCATTTATTTTGTTAAGCTTATCTATGGGAGGGAAGAATTGAAGAATTAATTTGTTTGTTATTAATTTGATATAATTCTCCTTGTACTCAAAATGTTGAAGAAAGGTGCTGATACAACCTTTCCCGCCCCCTTGACAAAAATATCAAGTAGGGAATAACCACCTCTGCTGTTTTCCATCCATTTGCAGAAACTCCTTGCTTCTCATCAACATCTCCTGTCACACAGCTGATGTAATGATTCCAGTTTCTTTGGAACAAGTGCTCTTCTCTCTCCCTTTGCCATCCAATTGAGTTATACTTCCAGTAACAAAACACATAAAATAGGTGAATTTAGTGAAAAAAAAAAGTCTTAAAAATCTATATGTGAAAGAAGAGGGCATATATCTAGGAAGAGAGTGTAAATCCAAAAAAAGCTGTTCTGGGAATTACTCCAATCTAAAGCAAGCTTACTGTAATACAAGATGTCTGGATACTGGCTGTAACCGAATTTGTATTTTTTAAGTGTACTATACCTTTAAATGAAAAATACTATATTGTTTCTGGTCACAATGCATGGAAAAAAGGTTGAAGTTATGATTCTGCTTACTGCCTGTGTGGTAGTTTTTTACAGGGTGCTGGCTGGTAACAGTAAAGTAGGATGTGCTGGGGTGTGTTTTCTGGGAAATTGAGCAGAAGTACTGAAGATTCGAAAGCTTCTGCTTGACACTGCTGCTTTGGAAGCCTAGTGAGGACTCATGAGAACTATTCATCTGTTTCATGACAATACTTTAATCTTGCAATTAATTAAAATCTTTTCCCAGTATACAAGCTTTCCTTCATCAGCCTGACATGCCATGCATGGAAAAGAACAAGAATTGGCAAAGAGTCATACAGATTTGTGACAGAACTCCAAACAATGCCACATTGATTATTTAGATCAGCATAGGGCTAAGCTTTCAGGTAATGCAATGCTTAAATAACAAGGGGATTCACCCTTGAGAAACCCCAGGTTAGAATTCTAAGTCTGCATTTTTATCCTGATGGGTTTAGGACAGACTATTATGTTGCATGAGACTTTGTGGGAGGGATACAAAGACCACTGTAGTAATAGAAATATTCCCCCTGATTTTTCCATGCTATTGTATGCATTTCGATCTATGCACCAGATCCTATTTAGTGCAGTATGTACAGCTCAGTTGTGCTAAACCAGAAATTTTTCTTCAATCAATAGGAAAAGCTGATATGATAGCTTAGAATCAGACTGGTATAGGCTACTTCAAACTGTCTCTTTCTCACCTTAATTCAAGGAAAAGTAACTTCCTAATCCTTTGCTATGTTTACTTTGAGATGCTTTGAGTGAAAATAAGGCTGCTCAAACATTCAAAAGCTCACTTCTCCTGCCTGTCAGGAATGCAGTTCTCCTTGATTTCACTTTTAGCATCACTGCTACTAGTACTTCTAATGTCAGGAAGAGATACTTTCCCTAGCACCGTCTGTTTCCTGTGAATGAACTTCACTATGGAAAAAAAACTACTTAGAGATGTAATAGAGATAAAATTATAATATGATATATTATATTATAATTTCAGGAGTTTCTTCTATTGCTGGTAAAACTTGATTTTCATATAGATATATATAATGAAGAGAAGGAATGCCTTCTTTTAATATATTACATTTCCATGACATGATATCATTGCACTCAATTGAAATCTTAAGTGAGCAAATAATTTTTAGTCAGTGTATGATGGGGAATAGTTATTTTTCCCATAGGTACTCTATGAACATGGAAACACTTTGACAAATAGCATAAGTATTAGTCAGACAGTAAGAGTGTTTAATGCTGTTTGGAGTATTTTCCTTTTCAATGCCTAAGACAAGGCTGGAAGCAGTTGAGCCGAGGTGGATGCTGTGTGACAGCACAGTTGCTAATATCGTGTCGTGGGAGGTAGGCATGACACCTCCTTGCCTCAGTAAGGGGAATGTTGCAAAGCAGGATGATATCTCCATAATAATATTTGATTTTTCCTCAAGTGGACTCCCCCTTTTTCTGTCTACAATGTTGAAATGAACGTATAAGTGATTAAGAGGAGTCCTGTGGGTGACACTCTTTTAGGTCACACAATGCTGTCACCCTGTTGATAGCAAAACTGGCTTGCTGTGTGGCTTTTACCTGACCAGTTAACCTCTGCCTGCTTCATTTCTCCCCTCTGCATGATCAGAGCACTAAAAATACTTGCTTTCTTTTGTAAAGTGCTCTGACATCCATGGCCTTAAAGCACTTCATATTTTTTTCTCTAAAGACACATCTCATTTTTGTAAGAAATGTGTATTTGGGTGGCATGTAGGGTATGCTGAGAGGGCGAAGTAGAGAGATGAAAAAAGTGCAGAGAAAACAAGGTGTGAGACAGGTAGAATTGGTAAGATGCTGTGGTGTTCATCAATGACTGAATTATTCTATCTCTAAACCAGCCACACTGCTGAAATACAATTTCATTAGATTATCTTTGATCCACAAGAAACATCCAGCATTTTCCAGTTTTCTTGATCAGACTTTACTGTTTAATGTGTTTTTCAGATTCTTTGATAGGTTTTGCTTCATTGAATTGGCTCCAGCAGTTTTCACTTCTTCCCTCTCATCACCCTGAAGTATAATAAATATTGCTTTCTAGCAATAAATTAATGTAAATGTTTGGGGGATAAAAAATATGTAAAATAAATTCTGCCATGCCAGATAAATATAATTTCATTAGTCACTTATGCTGTATTTTAGAATATATTATACTGTTACAGCACTTTGCAAACTCTGAAATGAAAGAAGAGGTTAAAACCAGTACTTTACAGACTGGAAGACTGGATGGAGTTTAGTGATTTGCTGAAGATCCCTGCTCTTAACACAGTTTTTCTGAATATCAGACAGTTTGTATCTTTCTCTTTTCTTCAGTAGTTGATCTGAATGTTCTTTTATAGTCCACATCACCAAAGCATCAAATTATTTCTCTATTTCAGTGAATAAATGCTGAGATCTGTTAGAGATTATATAGAAAAATGTAAAATTTACATAATTGTAGAAATTATTGGGTTTTTTTAATTGGCTAATTAGAAATATTTAACATGTAGCATAGAGTTAAAAACATTTCACAAAGACCATCAGCCTGTGGATTAGCAGTGTGTTTTACAGTTTCAGTTCAAATATGAAATAAATCTTGGTCTGTTTTTTAACATCAACCTAGTTTCTTGAGCAAATATTTTCCCCTTTGGAGACATTTAGCTCAAAAGTAATATTATTCTCAGTCATTTCAACAATGGATCATAGGCAGAGTAAACCCTCTGATTTTAGCAACGCATTTACCACTAAATTCATGTGTACTGTATTGTAAACATATGTGCTTTTCTTCAAGGATATAAGACAACTAAGCTTTGTAATTTAGAAGTATGTTAATGAGGGTATATATTCTGGGTATTATCCATTTTTCCAACAAAAACCTTCTATTTTCTGTTGTTCATTGTCGTTTATTTGTGAACCTGATTCTTTCACATAAGTCTTATTTTCATGTAAATAGCCCAAAAAGCTTGTATGATGTGGGTTTTTTTCAGTAACTGATGCCTTAGAGTTATCCTTGAACATTTCTTGCCATGCTAATGGACATTGCCATGATTTGTATTTGATAGGAAATAGAAAGCACTATCATAAAACAACTGTTTACTGTATTCATCCAAGGAAGGCTTAGAAAACATAGAAAAAAATCCCAGTTAACAAGATACTTCTGTTCTACAGATTCATTCTCTATTACTTGCATGGCAGCTCACTAGAATTCTTACTGATTTCCCAGCAACATTTCAGATCAGTATGAAGGAAAAAAACCCCATTATACTAAATTTTCACTGAAGGCAAAAGTAAAAGCTTAACACGACTGATGTGCATCTCTTTCCTTCCTGAAACAAGGTAAGTATATTATGAACTCTACATCCCGCCTGAAGTCTCCATATGCCAAAGAGAATTTTTAGAGGAACCCACCTAAGATGGAGCAGAGCAGCTTTGTTCTTGTAAACAGGCAGAGCTGTGGGGTGGAGTTGGAGGACAGAGGTAGCTCTGGAAGCCATGTGTAAGTTTGGGCTAAAGCTGCAAGGAGCAGCAGTCCAAATTGCAAACTCCTCTTCTCACTGCCAAATCTGTAGTGAATTTTTTATGTTTACCCCTACATTAGTACAAGATTTTAATTTTGTGGATTGATGAGTTTGAACCATTACAGGTTACTCAGACAAAAAATCCCAAGACCACATTTTAACCGTGTCTTCTGTGTTCTCACTTTGGTAGGTAACCTCGTGTTCAACGCACCCTCCCATGCCGTGGGCCTCAAGCAGTGTTCCTCGTGTGCAGGTTGCAGGCCCTGGGGGCGCAGTGCGCAGGTGTCCTGGAGACTTGGGATTTTATCTCACATGGCCTGGGTTTTAGAGCTTGCAACTGGCAGTGAGCAGGTAGACCTAAAAGTTCAGTTGTAGGGTCAAGGCTAACTCAATACAAGTGTAATGAATGAGTGTAACAAAAAGTAAGAGGGAATTAGGAAAGTGAGAATGTGGTTGTAATTTATGGGGACATGGGCCTGAATTGGAAAACTTCAATTTGAGGGTTATGAGAGGAAGTTATCAAAACTTGTTCCAACTACTTATGAGTAAAAAAGAACCACTTATTTTTTGTTCATGATTTTCCTCCTAATTTCTACCCCCATCTAGTGACTTTCTCCATCTCGCTTGCCTTTATTTTGACATTATTATTTATCTCTTGATGGTGGTGCATGTGAGGGATTATGACATTATTACAGTATTTACCTTTGCTTGTTGTCATCATCATATTGCTTTGAGTGACTTGGATCTGGGGCACTTCATAGAATCATAGAATGGTTTGGGTTGAAATGGCCTGAAGGATTATCTAATTCCACCTCCCCTGACATGGACAGGGACACCTCCCACTGGAAGTGCCTTCAAAAAAACCCAAGCCAATTCTCAGCTGCCTGACTATAATTAAATTCTTGATCCAGAAAGCTACATTTAATTATTCTCTGTATTAAAAGCATACCAGCTTCTTTCATTTATCAGAAGATCCTTAAAATAAGGGATTGTAGCTCTTCTGTCAGAAAGCTTCCTCCATTTTCATGAGCTTTCACAGCAAATGTGTATTATAGTAATCCATAAACTGTAAGTATCCACTTGTGGGCCATTATATTGTTTGCTCTTCTTCACAAATGTCATAAATGGGTGTATACTTTGATAGGTTTAAGTGACAAAAAATATTTTTGTAAGGTACAGTACAGCAACATCATTGTAATTAAACTTGTCTAAGATTAGGCCAAAGGCATCAGAGGATTTATGTCTTGTGTTTTGCATCTCTTTCCAAGTTATTTTATTAACATAGGGTGTCTTTAATTATGCAGAACTGCAAACTGCATTATTGATATTCTATAAACATTAACTACTACTGTCTCTAATGAAGCAGGAAGAAAACATGCTTTCTTGATATTTGTCAGGACTTGCAAAGCACTGAGTATTTCAAATGCTATCTTTACATTGCATAAAGTAGAAGGGATCTGAGTTATAGGACCTCCCAGCTCAGTATTTATACTTGGCAATATACATACACACACATGGACACATGTATATACATACATCTCTCCCTTCACACACACATATACACATACATACACACATATATATGTATATACATATACACATACACATATGGTGATTTCTAAAGCGGATTTCATTCCCATCAGTGGTTGCTACATGTTTTAACCTTCAAAATCTTTAACTGTGCTTATTTTTTTTCATTTATAATGCCATAATAGATGGAGAGCTTCTGGATAAGAACCCAGATTATAGTGGGTGCTGTGAAATAATTGCTAATATGTATAGAAATGCATGTCAAAGAGAAAACAGTGATTTAATCAAATGAATTCATAATTCCAAGTGATTTTCCATGTGATGAATTCAAGTATATTCAGACTGGCTGCATTTGGATACTCAGACCTAACTTGTGTAGAGTGTAGTCCTAGCCTGTATAGGGAAGACTTGGAGAAGCCATATATGAGACTCTTATATCTTCCCAAATAAACAAAAGCAGGTGGTGTATCCTAGCTGAATGAATTTTAATTGGATGGTTTGCTTAGTTAAATTGACATTGTAAGGAGACACATTGAGCCCCAAACTTCTGGCAGAAGGTGTATTACCAAGATTGTAAATAGTTTAAGTACTGTTTTCGACTTGTAATTTCTCTCCCTGCTTATTAATGTAATATCTGTTGAGCAGCTTAGAACTTAGCTAAGAAGTAAGAAAATACTTCTAAATAATTTCTGGAGATAACTTAGAGTTGCACTTCCAACCTCACTCATTACTCAAATGTGTTCAGAGTTGTCCAAGGGCACAATGTTGGGAATCAGTTTTGATATGCTGACCTTCTCTGAAAATGAAAATAATCAAAAGGAAAAAAAAGAGATGTCTGCAGTAATAATGAACTCTGGCAGAATACTGTGGCCCGTGTCTGTCTTGAACATTTAGGTTTGCATCTTAAGATCTGAAATTGTCGTTTAACTTCCAAAAAAATTAGAAAAAAAATCTCTATTGCAATACACACAAAATGAACATGGGCAGACACTTTCAGCTAACTAATAATGCATTTTGAAAGTTGCCTACTGTTTTTTGTCTTTGAAGCAAATACACTTTGGGCTTTTTTGGGATTAACACAGAACACAGGAGGTGGAAATTTATAAGGAATTTGACTAATAAGAAGCAAATTATCTTGTGTAAGTTCATCTTTGTTCATTTACCACTGATGGTAAAGAGCAAGGACAATAAATATTTCTCATTAATATGGCTGGAATCTACCTCTGTGAGTCAGTTCAGGCACTGTGCATGAAGCAACTTTTTGGATCTGCTGTGTCTTTTTGACTTCTCTATGAAAATTCTTAGTTTAATTGATGAGTGACTAATTGCTGAGACTTACTGAAAGCATAACAGTGCACTGGCAAAGTTAGTGGCACAGTTAGTAAGCTGAATGTTGATCATCAACCAGCAGTAGAGGTGAAGATAAGGAATATACTCACATGGAAAGACCTATAAAACTACAGACAGAAAAGTGACTTTTTAAGGTGAAGTATGATATGGGCAGAAGAACAAAAATACATAAACAAATCAGAAGCAAGTGGACAATAAGAGGTTTTTAACAATCAGATGTGTAACAAATGGTCTGAAGTACAGCAGTGGGGGTAAGAAATTTAACTGCTTTCAAGAAGGAGGAAGGGAGGAATTTTATGGAAGGGATTAGATGATGTCACTGCAGGGAGAAAGACCTAGAAGGTTGCTTTGTCATACTTCATATGTTACAGCAACTTTTTAAATTGTTTTTACAAGTGTTGTTGAAACTCAAGGATTGTGAAAATGGAACTTGAAGTTAAGAGGGAGAGCAAGCAGAACATGTTAGTGGAAGGATGCTAAAGATGACAGTGAAACAGGACAAATATCCCAGTTCTATAAAACTGTTAAGAAATGAGATTCAATAGGCCTTTGATTTGCTGAGAATGGCAGTCATGTAATAGCCAAGTGTCATCTTGCAGATGAATGAAATCTTTTCATTGGAATAGACAGAGATTGTAAGGCTTTTTTCTGAACATTTCTTCACGGTGATGAATTTCATTAATTATGGTGTTTGATCACATGTACTTTTTCATTATTTATAAAATTAACCTTTTTTCAGGATGCTGTTTGATTACTAGTGCGAAATGCTGCAGGCTTCAAATTAATATGATAGATAATGATAACTATTACAATTTTTTAAAAAGGGAAGGACAATATCAAAAAAGAAGCTAAAAATAGCTTGACTGACTATATTGCATTTAGAAGAACAGAGAATTAACAATTTTTGAAATTTAAGATCTATTTTGGCAACACTATTTTTTAAAAATAGGTGGCCATAGTAACAGATACCAACCAATAGCCTGTTGTGTAAGAGTAAATGCCAACATTAGTGTGATAACATTGCTTAGCCAAAGTAACACATGTTAAGGCCATATAGCAGTGGCTTAATTGCAGCATTTAGATTCTTAGATTCTTAGATTCTGATTAAAGCTCGGGAACAGTAGGAAAGCTGATAATGCCTTTGAAGAGGAATCTCCCTAGGACATGCTACTAATCAGTAGAGGAAATTGAGGATCCTACACTCATTTAATGACCTCAAAATCTAAGCAAAAACTGGAGAAGTTTGATCTCTTAGTTCTTGCATATTATGGCAGAAAGATCTTTGGGAGGTGTACAACTCATTTTTCCATGGAATGATCTTAAAAATAAGCTAGATGTGTTGCTATCAGCTGTATTACCCAGAAGAAAAAGAAACATAGGGAAGGTGTCAGTCCTTAATTGCGTTGAACAACCTCTGAGACATTACCTTTTGGCAACTTGTGTCTTAATATTTTAATATACTTGCATTTGGGGCATGGATAAAATAGTTTTACCTGTGCCTGGTCCATGCAACATTTTGACTTTGTTCCCTGACTACGTTAAAATTAATTTTGAAATCTAAATATGTTGCTTTTGTTTCATATACCTCAAATGGGACAGGACAACCTGTGTGATCACAGTTCATTAAGGGTGGTACCTCATAGACAGAGATCAGTGTGGATGTTGAGATGGTACCCCCTGGCTTCAAATAAGGCATCTGAAAATTAATTGCCAATAAACTGACTGCAACTTCAAAAGTATTTAAAATAGCCTACACAGGCATATTGGAGGGTTGACTTCTGTGGATACCATTTAAAGTCAGAATGAGAGTAAGCTTTAAATAGAATTGAAAATCCTTAGCTAACGTAGCTTCTTATATTACTGCTTTAATTAGGATGTGGAAGTTCACCCTCAACATTTCATGTCTGACTTTGTGTATTGAGAATAGATGTAACAAAATAGTGGCATAACTGAATAATACGACTATTGTGTGGCACTGACTGATGGGCTGGCTCTTCCTGCCCTGTGTCTTCCACAAAACAGGGTCCAAGAGTTGGTTAAAGTGAAGGGCTTGTTCACATGAAAATAAATGCTGTCAGTATCCACAGTGCTTTGGCTCTGGAATTTTAGACAGAAACTCAGAAAGAAGCACAAAAACTGGATCAAGAGCCTGCAGTCTGTCAATGAACTGCTGAGGGACGCAACAAGACAACATAATCAAATCTCATGTGTCTTTGCAATGCCATACCAAGCCTGCAGAATTCAAAGTGGCTTAGCTTGCTGAAAACCATGGCCAAAACATGTTTTCTCTTAGCTGTAAATATTTGGAAGATTTTAAAACTATTTTTAAAAAAAATTCTCTGCTATCTGAAAAAAAAGAAAAAAAAAAAGACTTCTGTCACCCAAATATTTTCAGTGGTACAGAGCTTGAATTGGAGAAATTCAACCAAGATGTCATCTTTTGTCTCCTACCAGTGCCTGAATTTGTGGAAAAGATATGAAACCTATGCTACATGAATTAAAATCCAAATTCCCTGTTTCTGATTTTATAAGAAACTTCCAAGAAGTCCATTAAAAGAATTTGCAATATTGCATACTTCCAGCGTAGTGTCACATACTGAATGTGTTAGAGAAAAGACAGTCTGGCTAGCAAATTAGAGGTAATAACAGCAAATCTGAAATACACTAGTCATTATGTTTATTATATAGTCAGATTACACATATTAGTTCCTGGTTTTCTTCTTTGGTCTGTTCAGCATGCTGTCTCAAGGAAACAGTGTTTGATTACATACTTCTGTTGTATATTTTACTCTCTGTAGGTGTACATATTAAAATGTTTTTCTCATACTTTCTGGTGCTGCATTTTTAGTTGGTTTTATCCCTCTTGCATGCCTTGCATGCCAGAAGTACCTCTATAATTGCATATGCATTTATGTAGACTGACTAATTGGTAAATGATGCTTTTTCTGCTACTGTTTGTTCTCTGTAGTGTCATTTATGCCATTCAGTATTTGGTTGTATATGGTATTAACAGTGCTTTTTGGATGTTTAAAGTAATGACTTGCTGATTGTCCTTCAGAAAACAGGTTCCAAAGCAATATTTATTTCTTCCACAAGCCTGTGTTACTATACTAATTAATAATTATTTTTTTATATCAAAAGTATACATATACATTGGGATTTCATAAATATTTTGTTACTTTAATTTAGTATAGAGTAAAAAATACACCTGAAGGTCAATAATAGCACTTTTTTTTTCAGTGAAGAAAGATTTCTGTCTGTGCATAATCTTATGCAGATGTGCCCATGGTAAATACCCATTGCTGACATTCTTTGAAAATGGCCAGAACCATATATTTAGATGCACACCAGACAGATTTAAATTACAGAATGGTATTTTTTCATAACTTCTTCTACTTGCATCTTCTTCCTTTGAATATAGTAAGTAAAGTTTTCATTTCAGAGACAGAAATCTCTGATTTCTGCTAATCCCACAACTTTACCATATTCCAAGCCTGCAGCAGAACCACAAACAGGGATTCATTTGCTCATAGCTTGAAGGGGAGGCCCCAAGTGAATTTATTTTCTTTCTCAGTTTTTCCTTTGCATTCCCAGGGAAATGTCATACAAGCTGTCTGGAATTGGTTACTGAGGGAGATAGTCTTTTAAACAATTTCTCATCAGCCATTCTGTTCTATAGGGAAATAAAATGGAATTTTGCTAAACAGTGAGTCAGAATTCAAGGCAGATATTGATATGATTCTTAATAACAAACAAATATCAAATGATCATGAAAGTCATTACTGGCTCTGTGTGCTTGCAACATTAATAAGAATGATTTTTTCCTTCAAGTTTTTATATGTAAAATATAAATAGATTTGTAGGTGTTTACAGGATCAAAACTGAATCTGATTGTGCTGTTTTAACATTGGTATTTCTACACAGTGGGATACTAGAGGGGTGTTTGGATGGATGATTTTAGGTAACTGTGCATGTGTCTGTTTTTTTCTGTCATTTATCAGCAAGGTGGTTGGTTGGTTTTTTTGGTTTTTTGTTTGTGGTTTTTTAATGTCAATACAGTGTTTGTGTTTATTGAGATGTCATTGATATTAAAAAATTAACATATTTAGGCCATGATTACATACAGCAGTTGTATTGCTAAAACAGTCCAGCTGTTTATGTGAGTAAACATAACACTTCAATGAAGAGGTTCATGCAGTTGTAGTTCCTTTTCATTTAGAAAAGGTAAAAAGGCACACCAGTAGGATGGACAGGTGCAAGCACTTAACTGAAAGGGGGAAGAAAAGTGTCCTCAGGCCCTGTGTTGAAAGGGAGCAGCACGGGCCAGGGGCTGTGTGTCCAGGGAACTGAGAAAGCAGTGTCTGAGTGACAGGTAGGTGGTAATGGCAATGAAGCTTCTCCCAAAGTGTTGAGAGGCTGTTCTTTGTGCTGGGCAACTCTGTTACAGGTTGAGGAAGAGATGAGACCTTGGATTTTACACTGGGAGTGATAGTAAATAATAAAGGCGTGTGCAGTGGTTTAGGATGTAAAGCCGCACAGATGAAAAAGTAAATAGTGGGTGGTGCACAGAGGACAATCAGCTGGGGATAGGCAAGGGTAGAGGGTGACATTGATTTAGACCCACACCCAGAAATAGTTAACTGTGCCTCAAGTGATGAGCATGTGCCTTTTCTGTGATGTTGAAAATGGAGACATGAATACCCAAGATAGTGATTCCTTGATATATCCAAGCTGGTTTTGTGCGTACCTTCTTGGGCTGGTTCCCTACATCCTGCTGTGCTGGGCCCTCATCTACCTGTGACCCTGAAGAGCACAGTTCAGAGACCCTGGAGCTGATCCACCCACGTGATCAGCCTTGCAAAGTCAAGCGTGTCCTGATTTTGTATCAGCTCAGCTACCAAACTGCTCTCTGGAGGCAAGGGGAATAGTGCCTATGCCTGTAACCTCAGGTAACCCAGAACTTCATCAGTATCAAGATCAGCAGCCTATAACCTTACATTTAAACTTTTCTTTAAGAGATTCTATGATTTAAAAAAAAAAACAAAACAAAGAAAATAGAAATTATATAAGGTTTGAAACACTGCATCTGCATTTACCTGAGCAATGAGGCCTCATTGCTCAGGTAAATGCAGATGAAATCTCCTATTTCACTTATTTGTTTTGTTCAGTCCCTTGTGAAAAGAGCCTTAATATTTGACCAAACATCCTGCAGTATGTTTATGTCCTTCAGCGCTCTCTCCATGTAGTAGTCAGTCATTTTGACTTGGCCAGTCAGTGCCTGTGGAAGGCAGCTGAGTTCTCTGTCTTAACATGAATGCAAATGTCCTTTCTTAGAGCTCCCTCTGGGAATGTGCACAGTAATATCACAACACCAACTTGCCTGAAGTCACAGACATTTACAGTCACTGCCTGTGGGGATAGAGGAGGCAGTGAAGGTATCCTGACAAATACTGTACTGGCCTTCTGCCGTTATACTTTCACAGGACAAGCATGGCACAAAGGATTACAGAGTCAGTGGCTAGTTCCATTGTAAATATCAAATGTATTTAGAGTGAGTCCCATGATGATGGGAATCAATCACCTGCTAATGCTTTAACTGGCTCAGCTAGCACATAGAAATATGTACTGTCATATAAAACATGTACTATAAAAATATGTACTGTCATATAACATATGTACTGTCATATAAAAACTGTAATGTTTAAAATAAAATAAAAATTACATGTTAAGGTAGTGTTACATAGATATGAGAGGCAATGTAGACACATAGTGAAAAATTTTATTAGTTACAGAACAAAGTGTAGGCTTATTTTTTTAATAGTCGATGGGTTTAAAAAGTGAAATAATGTCCCTTTTTAGGGACCATGCATTTTCTGTTTTAAATTGGAAGGCATTATTCATAGCAAGTTAGTGTAACATTTTTGTGATTTGCAAGTATGACAGCTCAGGTTCGTAAAGCTACTGCAGGCTGTTGTCTTCACATCAAGTGATTTACCAGAGAGAAGCTGGCAGCTGATGCTATTTCACTTTTATGGATTTGATCAGATACTCATGCAGTCATTAGGTTTTCTTGTGATTATGTTTACATTATATTCTTAGTCCCATTCAGTATGCTTTTTGCTCATACAAACAGCAATGCCACAAAGAAAGTGTTCATTAGTACAGTCTGGGACCTCTTTTTTTATTCAGCAAATGTTTGTAAATAACGGTTTTCTTTGACACAACAATCTACTCACTGATGTTTTGCAAAGTCAGACCATGCTACCTGTTTACAGTAAATAGTACTTATAAATACCTAGGGTGTTTTTTTTCCAGAAGCTAGTTCAAGTATTCCCTAAATTTCGCAGGAACTAGTATACAGGCGTAAACCTTAAACAACTGTGTTTCGAGAAAAGCATCTCAATTTATAAAAAGTAGTGGCTTACAAATTTACTATGCAAGAAATGATATATGGTAAATTTTATTTTTCCTCGGGCATATTTTGAAGTTTACAGAGTTTGGAAGCTTAAGAAAATACTTGACATATGTTTCAAAATGGGCTGTTTTTTTGCCTGTATATAGTTCTGTTTATTTGTCTCATGGCAAGAAAAATCTTTTACCCAACAGTGTTAGAATTAGGCCATATTGTATTTTAGAATCACTATGTCTCTTTTTCAAGAGTCAGTTCTTAAATCTCTATTTTGCACTTTCCTGTGCTCCAGTCACTGCAGCTGTAATGAGTAAATGCTGTAGCTTTCAGTTCTTACCTCTGGGACAAATAATAAGAAAACTCTCGAACAGATGGAATGGCTTTCTCATACATGTTATCCATTAATGTCAAACAACAAGCTATAGAAAATGTTTCTATTACACAGGTGAAAAGAAGATAATAATATCACCTGTTTTCAATAGTGCCTACATTCACACAGTTTAAATTTCACTTTGTCCCTGTGCCTTAGGTTACCTGTTGGCTCTTATCTAGGCCATAAAAGGTTCTGAGCCCCTGGGAAATTTTAGGCACAATGACTTAAAAGGAATTTAGACCATGTGACTGTAAGCCTATCTATATTATCTGCTTACTGAAGACCTAATATTCTCCTTCCATACAATTCTGAGGAGGTAGTATTTCTTGTTTTGTGAGATGAAATTACCATTTGACAGCATTAAGGACTTGATCCTACATAGCCACTGGTATAACTGCAGTGATGTCACATAGCTTAGGACAGTCAAAGGTTTCCAGTTTAACTTGGCTGTTGTTGAACAGAGCAATAGTATGCCCGGTTATTCAGTGCCACTTCTTGCCCTTTTGACACCTGTGCATGTAGTTTATAGCCGACTCAATTTTAGTGTTCAATTTTATTTTAACATTCATGAGTGTGGATTCAAAATTTCAGTACCTCTGTAGAAATTAATAATAGACACTTTTCTTAAGCAGTTCATCCTGCATCTCTGAGCATTTTCATTTTGTTTGTTTTACACATACAGATTTGGAAAGATGAAAATACTTTAACAGTCCTGTAGTTAAATGATTGTCAAATATACTGTCCTTTGACAAGTTTTCTGACTTAGATGAAGCATTACCCAGGTTCATTACCACAAAGCTCCTTAATGTTAACAAATGTGTTGAGATTCAGTAATTCTGGAGGTGATTAGATAAAGCAGGAATCACAATTAAAGTGTATACTTAGAAGCACTTGAGAACAAATCCACTTGTACTTCTCATTTTGAAGCACTTTGTAATATGAAGGAACATCTTAATCTAAAGGAATTGTGATCCAGTCTTCAACATATCATCATTTTGATGGATAGACTCTAAGTGCACTGTGCATTACTGCCCTGGGTAAATTTGCAAGAGCCAGGGTTAATGAAACTGCATGGGTTTCAAATCTGTCAAAATGGGCTGCCTGAGAGGCTGGCTTATGCCTTTGTTCTTAATGAATGCCACAACAAAAAGCATTCCTGTGGGATTTTTTTTTTTCTTTGACTAAGCATGCTTAACAGTTAGTTAACATGAAAAGACCTTCCTGCTTTCTTGTGGTATTTACTGGTAGGGGTCTTTTTCATAGTGTGTACTTATTCATGAAACTATGCACTGAAAACACTGAGAAAAAGATACCAGGGGTAAAAAGCGCACCATTTTCCTAGTGGTTGCTACATAGCTACAGATGTAAATAATATATGCCTTTCTTTTGGAAATTCCATAGGACAGAACTTGTGTTACAAAATGGAATGTGAGACTTAGAGACAGAATACTTTGGAGCAGGAAGATAAAGAAACTGAGAAGCTCAGAGCATGAGAACCAAAATAACCACTCTTCCTGAAGTTCAGTGTAGTCTCTCTGTATGTGATTAACATACATTTTAAATGTTTATAGACTGGCAAAAGAACATAGGGGAAATATGTTGAAAAAAGTGGGGTATTTTTCCTTTTCCTTTTTATTATTAATCTGTTCCTTCCTTGTACTGATATTATAGTTAATGATCAGGTGTATTTTCAGTCATAACCAGGTAATTCTTTCTTCTAAATCCAAAACCTCATTGTTTTTTTTATATTATTTTTTTTTTTTACCTTTAGATAACTTTTGATCATAATTATATTGTTGGGAGACTTCTGCACAACCTATCACAATACCTTCTGAAGAATTCTGTTCTTCTAGGGTAGGATGCTGAGGATTCATTTCTGAGGAAGTGATTTCTGAACCTGCAAAACTCAAATTACAGAGCTGTTCTTTCCCATAGAAGATAAACTGAATTCACTGGAGGACTGTTGCCAACATTTCTACTTTTTGACTGGCATTGGTTTCCAATAATGGGCTTTTTTTGGTTGGTTGTTTTTTTTTTTTCTTTTTAAGATGCAACAGAAAGATAAAACTTTAGAAAAGTGCAAGTGAAGCCTTTTCACTGGGAAAATTTTTACTGTCTGAGTTAATTTTATCATTGATAAGTTCCAGAACATTTCAGTAAAGAAAGTAGCTGGGAAAAGTTGTTAGAATAATTAAATACTGTCCTTGTAGTCAAAATACTGACTAAAAGTTGATCCAAGTTGTTGGAGTGATTGCAAAGGTGTTGCAGTTCTTTTAACTGCTGTTTCTTCTTTGTAATACCATCTTGAATTAAGAAAAATCCTTCAGGGGAAGTTAAGGGAGGATATATTGGACTTCACAAAAGCATATGTTAATCCAGTTTTAGTCTAAGAATAATATTGAAAAAAGCCTTGAAAGACAAAATCTACCCCTACACTTCACAGATTTAAATGAAATATTTCACAGTTTTCATAAATGAACTTCTGAAAATGAGAAATAAAAGACATGGTCAGGAATTCACATGGACATGAAAGGACCCATGTTTCAGGGTCATGCTAGTGTCAATCAAGAATGCTTTCTGTCATTTCTGCTACATGGCATGTCCCTCGTTTTTTTCACAACAGAAAGAGCAAATCAATAAATTAAAACCAGACACAGCAGGTATCAGCAAAAGTACAATGAAATATCCAGGTTTTGTTAGTAGTTGACAGTTTGTGTAAGACCATGGTGCACATGCCATGGGGAAGCTGGAGGAACTTTTGAAAATAAATAAGTGGAAGAGTTCCTCCAAGTAGCAGTTCTTAGTGTGAAACTTGGTATGGGACTTTAATACAGTCAATATTCAAGGACAGACAACATAAAAAAGAAGTCAAAGCATTTTTGTCTCCTGCCCAACTTTTCATTGAAGATGACTCATTTGATTTATTTCTACACCAGGAATTAGTCACTTAGCTGACCTCAAAGCAAAATTCTATCAGAAATAGCAAGGTCTAGAAACTGTTCAGAAGCACTGAAGGAAAGCTGTGGCTGAACATCACATCTTTAACGCAGAGCAGGAGAACGGAACAATGGGAAGTTTCCTTTTATTTGGTTAGGCCCCGATTATTTCATTCATTTCAGCATCAAAAGTTTTTCTCCATTTTTTTCTCCCATGAATTTACTGGTTTTGATTCAGAGCTCTACCCATGTGTTACTTCCATGACCTGAATTAATTTCCTAAAATGAGAAGCAAAAAAACCCAGCTGGTTTTCCTCTGCACTTAAGATTGTGCTTTCATTAACTTCATGACAAAACTTTGCTTTTTACACCAGTTACTTCAGCTGTCATCCAGGGTCTGTCTGCATGTTCAGTATCTCAGCAAGTGCAGGAAGTACTTGCTATGTGCTGCTGGCAACACCAGGAGCTGAAGTCCCCCAGTCTCTTTGATGCAGCAGCAACATGCGGAATGTCAATTACTTTAAAATTTCGGGTTTCAATTTAATTCCTTGGTAAGGAAAAGCTGGCCCTGCTGCCCTGACATGCAAGTAGGTACTCTGAATAACTGAGATAGGGGATCAGAATTTTCCCTTTAAAAAAATCTGAAGCCTTTTCCCCAGTCTTGCTTGTGTTTTATACTAAACTTACCAAGACCTTCCTGATTTATTGCTGGAATTCTTCAAGCATAAAAGCTGAATTTCTTCTCTCAGCTTTAGAAAATCCACAACACTTTTATTATCCTTCTGATTCTAAGTAATCCATGTAATAAATTAGCATAAGAGAATACATTTTAAGGCTCTTTTCTGCCTGCATAGTTCCTGTCACAGCATTGCTACAGCCAATGTGGAGTGCTCATAGGACCCAGCTGAAGCAACTGCTGACACCAAATCACTGAAAGCTCTCCCATAAAATCTGGTTTTAGAAACTAGTGTGTTTTAATTTCTCTGACTATTGTGAGTGCTACTGTGTGTGTGTGTATAGCCTTTTCACACTATACGTGCTACTTCTAAATGTCTAAAAGAGGAGCGTTCCAGTGGGTTCACATTTCTTCTTTTAATTTATGCTTATGTACATTACTTTTCTCCTGCAGTTCTATGGCCCATTACTGCATGAGTAAACTGTGTGCAGATTTTGCAAATCTCTGCCAGAAGATGTTTATTAGTCTCATCATTCTTATGAAAATCATATTCCAGCAGATTCAGGCAATGTGTAAAACATGGTATGTGTGAATCGGCCATTTCACACTACACTTACAATATTAGCAGCAATAATAATACCAGGGAAGTGGCCTTAGGGAAGGGGATAGACCTTAAGTCAATTTGGTCATGAAGTTCTGGTAGGTGATCTCTGTGTAATGAACAGTTAGCTTATTTTCAAAAGTTGCTATCAATTGCTCACAAAGGTGACAAGCCAAAATATTGATGCAGAAAACAGCTTGCCAGTTTTTACGCATTTTTCCCATTTGGGGAATATGGTTGTAGTGTGTCTTGAGGGTTGTCTTGTTGAGGAAGAGACAGTGCTTTAAGGAAATGTTTGTTGTTGCATAAACAGAGAAGCAAAATATACTCCTGACTGTTTTAAATTTCTCTTGTAAAACAGTACATCTTCCTGGTAATTGCACCACGGTCATAAGGCTGGTGTGAAAGTTTCAGGCCTGCTGATCAAATAGTTCTTATTGTAAAAGATACAAGATATATCTTTCCCTCTTTGCTGCATAAATGTTAACATCACTGAAGCACCCCTGCTGTTTATCTCCTTCATTCAGCTCCCCGTTCTGCTGCTTGATTTGGTTTACTCTTCATTTGCTTTTGCAGTTACTATACAGCCCTTGTCTTCCCTTGCTCTTTCTGTGCAGCGAGTACCTTTTCTGTGTCCTTGGCTTGAGACTGCCATGAAGAAAACTTCATAGCTCAGGATTTCTTATGTTTTGGCACAAGTTTCTAGGATTTTTTAAAAATCTTTTAAGAAGTTTAAGTTTTTATTATTGATGAAAATTAATTGATTATAAAGCTGAAGAGACAAAAGTAATCAATTTTCATAAACGGTCTAGTATATGATCACAGACTATAGTACCATTGTCCAATATATGATTGAACAGACACCTAAGGCAATCTGAAAAAAAAAATCAGACTGCAAAATGGTCTAAAAAAATTTCAGTCCAACTGTAATATTTCTAGCATTGCTTTTACCAGGGTATTTGTCTCACCACTAATATTCAGGGCTTAGAATAAACCTGGAAACTTATTCTCTGATGTTCATTGAGTTTTTAACTAGCAGTACTTCTTGTACCTCCTATCTCTTTCCGCCTACTTGCAAGAGGTATCATCCCTGTACCTCCAAAAAGAGAAAGTTGATTTTCATAGCTGGAGGAGATCTCTCCTTGCCAGCACCAAAATTCAGTATTATAAAATCTTAGGATGAAGATAGTTATCTAAATTTTACTAATGTGAGCATGCCAAGAGGGAGGTCTTTTTACTCGCTTTAGAATAATATTCCTAATTTGAAGACTTTGCACGAGATAAGAAAACCACAAACATAATAACCAGTAGGTTTCGGTTCCATCTAGTTATCACATTGAAAACTGTTCCTCTGTTTATAGTTTCCTGTCTTCAAGTCAGTATTTAAACTATGACATTGTTTGACTTCAAGATCTAGTTTCTTTCTGTCAAAAGCTTTAGAAGCCCATATAAATATTTGCTGTTTCTTCCACATTCAGTTTTGTTTACAATCCCCAAAGTGCTAAATAGATGACAGTGACACATCTTCCTTTGTAGGAGCTGTGCTGGCTTGTCCCTACATGTGTAATTTATTCTTGTTGCAGTTGTTTCAGCGCTCTTTTTTTTTAAACCTTACTAGTGCCTGGCTTCCATAATCACCCCAATATACCTTTTTGAAGGATAGACACAAATTAACAATGCCTCCAAGTCTCCTGCAGTAGCAGACAATTTTAGGTTGATAACTTTTTCTGCATGCTGCTCAGCCATTTCATTCTGAAGTTCCCTTAGGATATGTGCATGAAGATTAGTCTGTTTCCATGTGTTATTGCATTTAATATGTATTTCCTCTTGTAACCAACCCAAACATGTGGATATGGCTACTTCTGAGAGAAGGTAGAACCTTAGTTGGCTGTGTCCAGGTGTACAGCTGGAGTAGACATGCACCATTTCAAGTGCTGTAGGTAGGAAGCCTGTGAGGAACATGAGGACCAGAACTGTGGGACTTGATAGAGAATGCATTTGTCCTGCACTTCAGAAAAACATTTTATTAATTTCATGTATACCAGTAGAGAAAGCTAGTGAAATCATGAAACAAACAGAATGTATCATAAATCTCATGATATTTAACATGAATCAATCAATAACCTGTATATAATGAACAGATCAGACTGAGGATAAGCATCTAGTTGTCAAGTGTTTAGAAGGAATAACTCTTTTGCACCCAAAATGATCAGGAAGAAGCCACTAACTGGTTTTTGAGAGCCCGTATATCTTTTGAGTCACAACAGAGTGGAGATGATGCTCAAGACAGACAGTCAACAGAGCCAGCAAGAACTTTTATATTTGAATCTCAGATTAGAATTCAAAGAGACGATACTCTTGGGTCAGGTAAGGTAAAATTGCAGATCACTGGCAGTGACATTCAGGAGACAGGTTATGTTTAACCTGTTCAGCCTTTGCCTCCAGCGTGTCAAATACATCTTGAAATCCCATGTAACAAGAGTAAGCAATTAGAGAAATATTTCATCAGTAAATAGAAAAATTTAATTGAAGCAAGATTAGTCTAAAATTGGGTTTTACTTGTGACCTTTTGTATCCAGCACTATAACTAACAGTCTGATTTTGAGAGAGGTAATGTGTCTTTGTTTTACAACAAATACTTTTTCTTTTTTTTTTTTTTTTTTAATAATTTTAATCAAAATGTAAGTCTAAATTGCAGACTTGGAGTGTTCTTGTCTCCAGGCAGGGAGCAAATCTGGAAAGGTTCATGGAACCAATGGGGATCTTTCCTGTCGAAGTGCAAAGGAGCACCACAAAGACTGTGTTGCAAAATGCCTGCTCTTGCAGGAGAAAAAATGGGGAGAGGGTTCATAGCCATAGACACACCTCTTACATTCCCACATTAGGTGCACTCTGCGTCAGCTACTCTATGGAGAGGTAGTCGGGCCAGTTATTGCCTCAATGCAGAGCCTCCTGCCAAAAGGAGTTCAGTTATTTAGGACTTACCTGCTGTCCCTTTCTGATGCATTTTTTCTATTATTCTAATGTATCAGTCTCTCTGTCTCATATTTTTATTTGACTTCCATAAGTAAATATTTTTATTTCACTTGATTTTATTTTGCATATTTTACTTTCCATTTTGATTTTAGTTTTTCTTGGGTCTGTTTTTCTTTACCAGCCATATCGACCATTTACTTTTTGCTCTTTTACCTGGCCCTGAATAAAGGTAATAATGTCCTCACAGAAGTCAGTTCAAAAATCCCTCCTAAATTTTCCTACTCTCTCAGGATATCAGTTGGATTTGTCCAAAATTGTTAACCAGAGAGGCTGCATCCTGGTTCTGGTTTTTAGATCTCTCCAGTAAGCTATGCTGAAGTCACAGTGGGAGCTCCCAGCTGGCCCTCCCTGCGGCAGGAAGGCAGCAAGTGATGGCTCAGGCGTTAAGCACCTGGTCACACACAAACACAGAAAGCTGTGCACAGATGGAGCTCTGCTCCTCTTCTGGCTGTAACAGTATTAAGTAATCTAATTTATGTACAGAGGGCTGAAGTTGCCTTTTACTGCTGTTTTATTAGACTTTGTTTTCTCAGTGGGGTCCTGCCCCATGACTGGGGATTGTGGATGTTAAAACAATGCTCTGAGTAAATAATGTGGAGGGAAAATATTCAGACTAGTAATGCACAGCATTCCAAACCATGCTGTCATTGTACTAGTGCTGTTTAAACATATGAGGAAAGAGACCTTGGGTAAAATACCTTGTGCAGTCAGTCTGTTCCCTGATCAAGAGATGATTAACACAATGATGTTTCTAACATTGTTTTCTGTCATTTGAACCTATATCTGTACAAGTATAATTGATTTAAGTAGATTTTACAGTGTAGTCTTCTCTCTCTGCTATATTCTA
>JAWWMP010000005.1:13495416-13541476 GCA_035047865.1 Dendrocincla tyrannina | reverse complement strand
TTTGAACCTATATCTGTACAAGTATAATTGATTTAAGTAGATTTTACAGTGTAGTCTTCTCTCTCTGCTATATTCTATATGTATAAAATAGTGACCTCCACTTATATGTGCTGCATGTGGAAAGATAGCCCGTTTTGATGTAGGACTGCTTTGCTGTTTCTGTAGAGACATCTGTACCTCCCTGATCCTTCAGTTCATCAACTCTGGCCTCAAGGTGCTATACTAGTGTTCTGAGGGTCATTAACTGCTTGCACCACATTTGGATCAGACACATATATCTAACCTTATCTTTGAAAGGTCTGGAGAAAATAACATTGGAACGGAGATCTTCTGTTCAAGTTCATGCCCTCTTGACTAGTTTGAATTAACACCCACTTAGAGAGGGTAAGAAGTCAAAATGTGCCTGGAAGGTTAAACATTAAGTATGCAAAGCTAGACTTCCAAACTTTCATAATGCATGAAAATGTGTATGTAAAAAAAATGTCTGAACAAACCCAAACTTTAACTGTTAATATATTTTAGAGTATGTGAATTTTAAAGCCTTTTTGAGGTTCCCTTTTGCTGGTTGCCTTCAGGGGAGGTGAGACAAGTTTCTAACCTTTGCAGCCTTCTCAATGGAAGAGAGGGAAGGAAGAACACATAGGCAGAAAGAAATCTCAAATTTCATCTTGTTGTGTGATCTTTGAAGGGGCTTCAAGAATAAAAATTTTAAAGAGAACCCCATAGGTGCTACTTGATCTGCATTTTGTCACTCAGGCTTACAATCATCACAGGAGACAGATGTCACAGATTTACTGCCAACGAAGTCACCCCTTTTCTCAGCTGTCTTGCCTTTCTCTTCCCCTTCGCAGCACTTGGGTTTGTAATTGACAGCTCTTTCAAACAGTTGTTTGTGGTATTTTTTGGGATCCACCGTGAATGCTTCTAATGACCCCTTAGAATGATCTAGCCTTACCCCTAGTTAATCTTGTATAGGGTCTCACATTTCATCTTGTCCTTTCCTCTGTTTAGGGAGAGCTTGTCTGGCTTACTAAAAATACTCCTTTCTCTTTTCTTTTTCTTTAGACAGAGTTTGTTAAAGTCAGGCCAGATTCCTGATTCAGTCCACAGCATGGCTGCATTTCACTTGCCTCAGTAAAACAGGGGAAACTCTGAGCTGAGGGATGACAACAAATGGGGTTTTGGGGTTAGTAGGAACTCCATAATCTGCAGAAGTCTGCATATTGTTAAATCATAGTCTCAGTCCCAAAGGTAAGTAGAAATATCTCTGGTGTGCCAACAGTCCTGTGAAGGAATGCAAATTGTTTTTTATTTGGTTTGAAATGCAGATGAATTTCTATGTCTCTATATCATAGGATATGGATAGTCTTTGCCTCAGACTTTAGTCAAAGATGTTCAAAGGACCCTCCTAATGACAGTGAACCCTGTAATAATCATAGCACTGGTTCACTATATTTTTAATAGTCTAGAAATACTTCCAGAGTGGGGAAACCATTTGTTGTTTAATGATTTTTCAGCCGTCTAGCTGTTCTTGATGCCACTGAATGAGTTTCTGAAGTTCAGAGCACTGGTGAGACAGAGGCAGTTGAACGTCAGTCATTTGAGTAAACAAACAAAAACAAAAGCCCAAAACTGAACGTGGCTTAGGATCTTCATAAATTTTCTTCTAGATTTATCATACCAGCTATCACTTAGTCATTTGGTCCTGAATAAGATTGAAAAATGATATATGCAGCATGCTACCCAGTGTCAGCACTGGCAAGCTTGTGTGACTGCATTTGAGCTGAATATTTCAGCAAATAGCATAGCCCAGCAGCAATTGCTGAGCCCTGTCTATATCCTCTCTTTGCAGTGAGCAGGGATTTTTCATTTCATACATCATTTACAGCTTGCCACAGTGATTGCAGTCAGCCAGGATGTATTTTCAACACAAAGAGAAGAAAGAGAAATATATATCATTTGTTGCAGAAGCTGGGCATATTGGGTTCAAATTTAATTACACTATAACATCAAAAGCTACACTAATAGACAAAGAGTCAACTATCCTTAACTCAGAGAAAAATAAAATCAGTTTTCTTGTTGCTCAAGAGTTCTGCCTGGGCTTACTGGTCAGCAATTTTGCTGCTTTGTTACATTACATCCATAATAGTCAGTGCACATACTTAAACGGGTACAGTGCATATATCATCCATTTAAGTATTTCACAAAATAACAGATGCCTTCAACCCTCTTGGCAGAATTGCCTTGTTAATGGCACTTATTATTGCTGAAAAGTGCAGCTCCCATTCCTTTAGCTTCTGGAGAGTCTGTAGGTTCCTGCTGGGCAAGACAATTAGGAAGGGGGGTCTCAGCAGGGATCCACTGACCGCAGAATCCGTGTGACCTTAGAGGAAGGCTTACTTCCATTTTTCTCTTTTTTTTCCCCCACCCACTGTCCTACCAATGTGTCTGGATCCTGATCTGCAGTAGCTTAGACAGACAGAATAGGTTTATTGGTCAGCTGAGATGGTGTAAAAATAAATAGAAAAAGAGGCAGCCTTTTCCTGGAAAATACTGTAAACCTTCACAGTTTCTGTAAAACTTGGAAGATCCTGAGCTCTGCCTCTTGAGATCAGATCCACAGACAAGTGATTTGTAGAAACACATTCAAGAAACACAGGCTTTATGTTTTGATACCTTCTTTTCTAGGCAAAATCTCTTAATTTTTGAGACATTTATAGAGCTTCATTTATTGAACTGTGATGACTGCTGAAGCCCAAATAACAAATAAGAATTTATCATCAGTTGAAATGCATTAAAAGTTGAATTTGTAAAAAGTAGTATTTCTGAAAGGTATACAAAATCTGAAAAAAACATTGGTATTACATGATACTGTGAACCAGGATGCATGATAGTAATTAACACTGTGTTTGGGGTAGTAGAGTGCTAATGCATCACTGTCTTGAGGACCTGGGTATTCTGGGGTGTCCAATGACAATTTTGTGATTGAAGAGTTAACTTCAAATGGGAGAAGTCTTTGATATTTTCTCCTCACTGAATTCCCTGTGCTTTCCTTCATAATGTGGTCCTTAGCTTTGCAGGGATAGATCAATTTGCCATTATGTCCTCATCATTACTGAAATAGGTTTGAAGCACCTCCTCTGTCTTACAGAGGCAGGAGAGTGATTCCTGCAAGTAAAGCTCATTATTTAAGAAAAAAAAATCCAGTGTAAGAAGATGGTGGTATTAGAGTATGGAAGTACTTCACTTGCTTTGAAGACACTGTGGAAGGAGAGCTCAGGGGCAGATGCACAGGGAGCAATGCACTTTCCATTAGCAAATAGTCCATGGAGTCCTGACAGGGCAATCGGTGGCATAACAGAACTTTATTTCCATTCTTCAAATGACAATAATAAGAAAAATAAACTGGCAAAGTCTTTTTCTGGAATCATCTGTCGTTGTCAGACTTTGTCAATGTGCTTTTGACACCTTCTTTTAAAGTTAAAAAAGCAGGGAAAGCTATATGCTTGTAGCCTTGACCCTGTTTCCTTCTTGGGGAAACTGAACTGATGAGCTGTGTTTGTTCTTTCAAGTTTCATTTGTCAAAATATATAAGGTCATCGCAGTTGTATGTATTCAACTTTAGGAGATGAACTGCTATTATTAGTAGCAATACACTAATTTTATTACTTGCTTTGATAGAAGCTGAGGGTGTTTTTAAAAAAATCTTAATTTCAGAGTGAATTATATTAGTTTTTTGTTGCTGCCTGCTTGTGTTAAACTCTTTTTTTTGGGTGTAATTAGCAATCAGTAAATTACTTTCTCTTTTATTTAATTGAGTTAATGGTGTCTGCAAAGAAACATGATACCAAGGGGTTTCTTTTTTGCTGCTCTCAAGGGGCTCTCAAGAGTTTCAGATTTTGCCAGACTAAGGAGTGCATCAAGAGCTGTCCTGATATCTTTTGAAGAACGTTTCACTTCATTGCTGCATAAAGGTGAACCTATGTAGTACAGAAGACAGCTCAAACAGGAGCAGATAGACTCGAGCTAGCAGGGGGAGTGTGCCTCGCAGGCTGACCTCTCTGTGTAAGTGAGTGTGTGTTTTTTCCTTGCTGAGAGGGCAAGACTGGTACATTAAAGAGCCATCTGCCTTGCCGGGCCACAGTTTTAAGAACAAGATGCCCTCCTGTATTTTCATGCTCTGCCCTCTAGAAAACGTAGCTCTATTGTTACTTATGACACGAGACTCTGCCATATCAAAGGATACAGAAATCAGTGATGAAGAGAAAATTAGGGAAATGAGCGGAGTTACAGGACAGAGAGCTTCATTAGAAGGGTAAAAAAAAAAAATCAGGGACAAGGAAGATTTAATAAAGCTCTTGTTTATTACTCTTGCTAATTTAGAAAGTCTTGCTGCCGGCTGTGGCAGTGGAAGGTTAAATTGTACAGATACTTTCAAAATTAATATTGCAGTGAGTCAGAATACAGGACTTCCATATTCACTTGCAAGTCTATTAACAGACGTGGATTTTTAATGTAAATTCCCTAAGTTCCTTGTGAGTAGATCCACTGATTTTAGGAATTATTAGCTGTGATTTTTATTTCTTGGATTTTATTTCTAGAGGTAACCAAGATTTAGGCCTTTTGGCTGTCCAGTGTTTATAGTTACTATATTCAGTGTCTGTTTGTCAACTGAATTTTGTGTTGCACCACCTCTAAATTAGATTCTGTTTGACTGTCACTAGGGTCATTTATATGGAATTTATTTGAGTTTTCATAATAATATTATGCCAATGACACCAGACCAGTCAAATCCTATTCATTTTATCTGAGATACTGTGTGACCAGGGGCACAGTTGCCTTCATGTGATCTTTTGACCAGTGGTGCATACCAAATTGGATTTCAGTTTGGGAGACACACTGACCTGTCACGCAGCAGCTGGCAGATGTGTCCTCATCTGCAGCCTCGTGCCAAAGACATTCTTCATTACTGGGGGACCCAGACCTCAGGTGAGCCTGTCCTCCCTGACATGGTCCAAGTGGAGATGGAGTCCTTTCCAGACTGGCAGGGTCATGAAAAGTTGAAGGGTTGATTAAATGGTACTCCCCAGTGGAGATGGATGTGCTGCACTGGCTGTATTAATAGAGTTCAAGTGAAGCAATTTCAGCTATTAGACGCTAACTGAAAGCTAAAGTTTCCTTTTTCAATACAGACTGTCCTTGCTCCTATTTGCTGTTACTGATACAGTAGATAGTGTTTCGTGATAACAATATCATTGGGGGAAACATGCCATGTCAAGAAAGATTTTTTTAATATGATCTATCACAAGAGCAATAAGAAAAGAACCAAATATGGAAGCAGCTGTGTCATTTCAACACAAATAACTTTTGCAGAGTTACAGCTCCGGAAGAAAAGCTGCCCTTTGAAATTCTTAAGTCCATTGAAAGCTCTTTCCCCAGCTTCCTAGCTAAGTAGCTGGGAGTCTGACATCATGCTTCTCTGCAGACATTATTAACTCAATTAAACTAAAGACATATAAAGCAAATTACTGCATCCTAATTATACAAAAAATGAATAAACAAGCAACAAAAAACAATTATATAATTCACTCTGAAATTAAGATGTTCAAACCACTAACAATTTAAATCAAAGAAACAGTAATAAAATCAGTAATGTTACTAATTATATAATTTCATCTTCTGAAGTCAAATACATAAATTTTTGTTGACTTGGTGTATTTTGGCATTTATAAGTCTAGAAATGGAACATGAATGGGTTTGTCTTACACAACAATGCTGAGAAGTATATCTGCAGAGTGAGAAACTGCAGTGATGGGAAGATTAGGCTTATAAGGAAACTTTACCAGGCTGGTATGCTGTGCTCAGGTAGGGAACTGACACTTGGCATCTTTTGTCTGCAACCTGTTTGTCCCTCTTAAATTCTTTTACAAGGGATTGATTGAAACTCCCAGCTGATATATACAGATTGTGTGTGATAATTGCTAGTGTTTGCTACATCAACGGGAATTACAATAGCAGAATGGAAGCTCAGTAGTGTTAAAAATTGTCTGTGGCAACTTTGATTTCAAATATCATATTCTTGTAGGCACATAGAGAAAAAGGTGGGCTTACTTTCTTCACCCTCTTTTCTTCAAAAAAACTAAGACTGTGCAATCAATGGAGGTTCTGGGCATTACTTGGATTAGTGAGAGCCATATGTCCCTCGAACAAATGAGAACAATTGTGATGCTGATGACAAAAGGGACCTGGCTTCTGCAAAAATTAACCCTGGCCTGGCCTGAACCAGTCCACCTAGGCAGGTGGATGTTTCCTTTTCATGTACTGTTTTAGAGTAGTATGATTCAAAGTTATGTACAAATTATAATTGTATGTACAACTGTCACAATTTTATATACATAACAATTAGAATTGCTGAGTACAAATGATAATGTACTGATTATGATGTCCTACATGAAAGAACCTCTATATGAACCTTAGAAAGAAAATTACTTGTGTTTTTTCTAGAGTAAGAAGCGAGCTTGCAGTGATGGAAAAAATGCAAGGGTGTGTAATAATCAGTGCCCACAATGACCCCAGGTTTTCTAACAAAATCAGCTGTCAAAAGATCTGACCCATCCAAATACAAGCTGTGGAAATGCAGCCTTCTACACCATTGCCTTGTACCAATCAATAACAATTCAATCCTGGCAGAATTCAGGCAGAGCCTATTATAAGCCATCTAAAACTGAATTGCTGTCAAAGAATTAGACAAGAAGGGAATTGCCGCACTAGTACCTGATGCGGAAAAAATAGTTTAGTACAGTGGGACAGTTTCAGGTATCGTTCAGTAACAACTGCTTAAAAAAATCCAAAATTATACTGGAAATATTTTAAACATCCAAACATAAACGAAGATTGACAGTCTTGGCTTTGATCCTAGCAGGAACTAAGGCAAGAGAAAATATGGTTGTAGTTACTGTTTTCCATTGGTCAGAAATCTGCTTGACCCGTGTCTTGATTCTGAATAGAAGATAGATTTCACTCCCAAGCATTTAATTGGTATAAAGCTTCAGTTACTCCTGGATGAAAAAGAACTGCATTTTCTTTTTGCAGGAACAGAAAAGAGGAAGGTGTTGTAGTATCAGAAGAATGTTTTTTTTTTTTTTTGTCGTTGTTGTTTTTCGTTTTTTGGGTTTTTTTTGCCATTGCAGAACTCAGAATGTTCTTACTCTTGGACACTTGTATTAAAATGTTTTCTACCAACTTGTTATTTTATAATTTTGCTCTAATCTGAGGGCAAGCATAGGGATTATCAAGTGTTTTGTTATTGATTATGGCCTTTCATAATGCTGTTATTCTGAGTAGAAATTTTATTATTAGCTGTTTGCCAACACAAAAAAGATTGAAATACTTTCTATTGCCTGAACAATAAAGAAAAGAAAAATCTCATTTTATATAGTATACAAGAGGCACCCTAACAATGAGAGTAATCCTTTGCTACTTAGAAATTTGGTTAGATGGAGGTACCTTGAGACTATTGCTCCTTGAGCTTACTGATGCTTTTAGGACAGAATTGGAAGGACGGTACAGATGGGCTCATTAGTCAGTACCCCTGCTGCCTGGTTAAGTGCACTGTTACAGATTGCTTGCATGGATGTGCTGTGAAGCAGCTCTTACTACCCAGGGAGATGAAACAGGGCCCATTAGGGAAACACGGAAATGTGAGGTAATGACTGGTTAATACTCTTGGGCATGAGGGTATAAGGTATTTGCTCTTGAACCATGCCTGTCAGTGAGTGAAGAGGTAATTTCCATGTTCTCTTGGACTGGTGTCCAAGGAAACCATTTTGGATTGATAGGGGTAATCAAATGTTACTTTAATTTGTGGGCTGTGTGCACATTTGTAAGTCATCGGCCAACTTACCCACGTTGCGTTACTCCCAAGGCACTCCCGTCCACAGAGTGGCTTGCTAGTTTCTCCTCCTGCCTGCATTTTTCTTTACCTCCTGCGGTTGACATCTTTCCTGCCAGCTGTGTCTTTTCCGCAAGGTAATTCTTTTCACTGCTGACTGCGGTCCTGGGGGATTCTAGGGCTGTCAGCCACACTTCTACCTTCTGCAGTTCTGTCTCCTTTCCTTGCACGTTTTCCTTCCTTTGCTTCTCTCTTGCCACCATTGCCTTCTGGTTTTTTTCCTAATCTGGACATCACTGCACCCTGTAAAAAGGGGAAAGGCTCAGCCCAAGTTAAGAGTCATAGAAAGGAATTGTAACAGTTAAAAATCACTCTATGAAGAATATCTTTTGAACCACAAAGCCAGAGATTAAGGTTTTAACTACTCAAAGAGGACAAAATTGCCTTTGTGGTTATAAATAGCCTTCAAAAGGAAATATTAAATGGCTTTTGATGGAGAATAAAATATTTTGCTCTGTATGTAATATACTGAACATCTATATATTTCTCAGTTCTTGAGCTTGTAGCTTTTGCTTACTGGTGACAGTACCTAGCAGTCTGCAGCTGCCTTTGACAGAGACTGTGCTATGAACCAGTATTAACCCCATATATTATCTCTGCTTAACATATAGAAATAAGAACCACAAAATAAACAGCACAAATAATTAGACATTGGTACAGACTTGCTGAGACATAAGAGCCTCTTCTGTACTGTTAGTTCTCTTGAGGTTCCCTTCTTGTTGCTATTTTGGCATATAACTCAGTTACATATCCTGATTGTGTCCTGCATTCCCATTTATTGTAGCTTTTCATATGATAAAATCTGCAAAGAAAGATACTTAAATACCCTGTTGAGAGCACATGGGACACTGTGTCTATATTGTTACCCAAGAGCCCAGTGAATTAAGAAACTTTCTAGTTTTTCTTTAATTACATACATGCAGTTTGTAAATATCAATTCAAGGGCATAAGAAAGTCCCCTGAAGATAACAGCTGTGCCATACATAGTAGTAATTCACTGTACACTGCTATGATCAGCACATCAAACAACTTCATTCCGAACACATCGGGTATGTCATGGATGCAGAATGGCTTTTACATTTTGCTTTTAATTTACTCTTTTACTAACTGTATTATCTTCCCAATAGAGCTGTTTATCAGGGTGGCGATTAAGTGGATCTACTTTACATTATGTCTTTTGAAAAATATCTAAATTAGGATGATCTAAAACTCCAACAAATTATGGATACTTCAGTTGCTTCAGTTTGTGCTCCATGGGCAGCAATTTACCCAGTATTTTTCTAATTCAAGTAAATGGGAGACAGCTGAGGGTTAGCAAGACTCATCTTACCAAATCATAGATATTTTAAACAGCTGGCAATAAACTGTAATTTATATCTATAAAGTAAAATATTTATCCAGAAATACCTTTAGAATATACTTGAAAGCTGCATCTGAGCTGACATGAAGGGGAGCTTTGCATCTTATTGCCATGGGCTAGGGCTTCAATTTATAATTAATTTATGTGCTGTTCCTCTGAAATGCTGTAACTTTTATTATTAATCAATTTAAACTGAAAGAAGTAGTAGTTCTAAGAATTAAAACCAGACTTCCTTCAGTAATTGAATTCATCAGACTAGTTTCATAAGCAGTAAATGCTACTGAACTCTACAATGAGAGCATCAGTGAAGCTAAATTCATGTACATCATGAGTTTCACGAAGTCTGTATTTCACTCACACTCTTTCCTAAACTGTTATCGGTGATGCTCTGAAGTGGGCTGAGCAAATGAGTTTTCCAGTGCACTGACAGTTATGGTAGTTCTTAAAAATTTTACTTAGTTCTTTCTGCACTAGTTTCTGATTGTTAAAAGTTTTAAATGTGTTGCCTTTAAAATCTCTTTCCACTCTTTCCTGGAGATATACTCTCTCTTAAAACACGCTCAGTATTAGGACACTTGCCAACCACTCCTTCTACTCTTCTCTAATTCTAGTAACATGTTGTTACATTTCCATTAAACTCATTGGGGCAACATAGTTTTATCCCCTAATTTGATGATTTGGCAGCAGGGTCCATGAGATATGCATAATGCAAGTTAAGTGATCAGAACATGTAAGGGACCATGACAGTTTAATGATGTTGAATAAAACCAAGATGATTTTGGTTTTTTTTTTGAAATAAAAGCAGTGCATGAAAGGAGATGAATGGGGTACACTGAAGAGCTGGGACATTTGAGTAGCCTGCAGGTAAAAAGAGATTAATGTATAGTTGCTCAGAGTAACCAAAAGCAGCCACTCAAGAGGTAATGCCATCAAGTGGTCTCAAGAGGTAATGCCATTATTTATCTTTACATATATAGGTAAAAGCATATTTTTCTAATGTTCCGAGCAGTGTTACAGCTAACTTTGTAATATTGCAATATTTGTTCTGATGTGATAATATTTGTTCAGGTGAGATGGAGTACTGTTGCTGGAGTTTGCCACTTTGAGTAAAGCCTGAAGAAATAAAGCAATAGAAGCAGACTTTAAGTGGAATTTACATTCCTTCCTTCATTGCTCTCTGATGAGAAGATAAGTAACTGCTATTACCTGTTAATCTCAAACTACTGCTCTGTAAAGTTCAGTTGTTGTAATACCAGTGTCACACTTGCCAAAGAACTGAGCTGCTTTGCTAGCTCAAGTACATGGCAGTTAATTTCTAAAGTCTGATCTGTCTGTGATTACTTCAATGGTGACTTAATATCTGCACTACGGCAATACTGTGTCAGAGACTAGAAATTAGTAAACAAATGCACTTGGTGTGTTGTTTTGGGTACTTGACATTCAGTCTAATGTTCCAGAGCTCCTAATACAGTCTCAGCCATCTGCTAACCAGTAGTAAAGACACTACTGGAGAGTAGTGCTTTTGAACTAGTCCAGTCATCAAATTAACTAAATTGCTCTTTTTCACTCCAGTGTTACTTTGAGTAATGATTTTGCCCTGTGACTTATTTCTCCATTAAATTTCACTTAAAATGTTAGCTTTCTCTTTTGTGCTGTAATTTCTACTGTAAAATTAGAATATGGTGTTAGGTGCTACACTAAGCACATATGCTGCTGAAGCTGGATTGCAAGTTCTCATGACTATTTTTGTTCTCCTGCAATCCTTTTAGGCCAGGAAACCTTCTAGTCACTATCTACATACACAAGCACTATCTGTATACACATTGCTTCCAGAGTGTACAGTAAAATATATACCTTTCTAAAATGCTAATTTTTTTTTTAATTTCTCTGATTTAAATTTGTAGACATGGAAATACAGTGAACTCTGACTGATGTTCAGCAATTACACAGATGTGAGTTAGCAGGAATGTCAAGTTTAGCCTACATGAATAAGGCAATCTGCTGAAAATTCAGCACAACACCCTAATACCATTCTGATATATTTATTTTTCTTAATTGTATCAAAGGCAATTATACAATCATTAATAACAATTGATCAAAACCATAAATTATAATATTAACATATCCTTGTTTATCTGAATTTTCCAGTGGGAGATTTTGTCTGGTCCAAAAATAACAAAGATGAAACAGGGGATTAGCTGCCTAACTGGATCCAGTAAAATGTTGAGTGATCCAATTTGATGAGATATTTGGCTGTCTTTGGTTATATTTCTCTGTCTCTGGTCTTTGTTTTTTTGTGATCTATTTTCCCCCAAATTTTGTTTGTTCTGTTTTAATAGAAGCAGAGATCTTGGGGTTTGGCAAGCTCTAGTTACATTGTCTCCCTAGTACATATTTGACTTTGAAGTCTGGTAACACTTCATTGAAACTGCGTAAGTTCTACACTGTACAGTACTAAATGAGAAACAAAGTTATGATAACAAAAATATTGAATTTATTAGAAGGTGATACATGACTCATTGATGTTTTGGAGCTTCTGTGTTAATCTGGCTGTGTATCTAAGGGTCTATTTGCTGTCCGTTAGCTAAAGCATCACTGAATTCTGTTGGTTGTTTTCCTTTCACCCCAAAGCTCCTCTCTCCTCTGTACTCCTGCTTTTCAAGACCTAGTATGTCACCCTATAAAACAGGACCTAGTCTTTTGGTTTCTTTCTCCATATGTTATTTAGCATTGACACATTGCACATTGACAGAATAAAATAAAACTCAGCCCTGTCGGTTATGATTGAAAATTATATTTAATATTTTTAAGTTAAGCTCTGCTGTGAAGGGACTATGGTGGTTTTAGCACTGAAACAGCAATGACAACTGTAGTCCAAATTTTACAAATGTGATTTCTTTGCAAACAAATTTACTAGTCGGTTTTATTTGAAGAATTTTCTAGGTGTAAATACATATGTGAATACATCATCTTATAGTCTCCAAACATTTGCATTGTGATCTGCTTTTGGCAAGGTGTAAGCTGAAGACAGCAGGTATACATACTCAAATGGATTCACTGGTAAACGTTGTGCAGTAGAATTCTTATAAAACTGATGTCTATTCCCGGTGCATTCTAGTGCCTGCATCCCTGTCACCATGACCTCTTGGTTTTAAACTTTCTCTGATAACTCTAACAGTGAGATTTTTGGTTTTATTCTATGCATACAGGGCTCAAGTGTAATATGCCTTGTAATCAATAATGAAGTTGAATTCATGACTCTGGTAGTATAAAATATTTACTTGAAGATGCAGAGATGCACCAGCTTTTTCACAGGAAGCTATGAATAAGCTAATGAAAGAAGGGAGTACACTATAGCTGCTGTTTATGTGGTAACAACTACAGACTTGAAAAGCAAATGTTAAGCAAAGCATCTTCTGCATTAGTTATGCTAGAAAACAGTACTTTGAAATGCACCTTTAAAGTTTAATTTACCAATATGCGAATTTTTGCAAGTTTCTGCTCTTTGCTTTATTTATAAATCTCAAGAAAATCAGCAACCATGGCATTGTGAATTGTGGATAATTAAGAAAAGGCCAAATGTGATATAATCATTGTGTCCATGGTAGAAACACATAAAAGTAGAACTATGAAAAGGGTCCTCAAGCTATTTCTTTTTCCCATAGATGGCTTCTGTAAAAGCAGAAGTCTCCTCAGCATATTTATCCAAATTTTTCTATTTTTTTGAATCACTTTTTGCCCATTTTCCTTTGCAGTTCTATACATAAATGTTGCTGCCTCTTTGGGTGGTTTAAATCCATGAAGAAATGGAGTTGAGAGACTCTGTCTACATTGTAATGCCAGGAAAAAAAGGGAAAAGTGACAAAAATCAAGTGAAAAAAAAGAAAGAGAAGGGATGTCTGAATGTCGTTGAATGGACTAAAGTATGCTTAAATTTTAAGTACACCTTCCCATCATCCAGGAAGAAAATGAGTGAAGTTTATTCAGTATTTTTTCATTTTTCCTGCATTGGCACTTTTAGAACTTAAATATAAAGGAAACTCCTCTAGACATGGTTAAAAAAGCTAGTCATAGGCTTCTTCCACAAAAAATTTAGGAGTGAGTTCCTTTCATAGAACAGTGCTGGCACAGACACTGCAACTGTCAGCTGCCTCTCAGCTATTTGACCATTTTGTCTCCAAACTGCAATATTTTGGTATGTTCTTAACTTATTCCATAAAAAGAGAAATAAAACCATAGTTGGTTTTTTTTTCCTATTTTTTCCTTTAGGTATAAATCTTTTCTCATTTCCCAATCTGTAAATGCTACTCCCCAAGCATACCCAAGAGGCAATATTTCTAGAACTATAGGTTTAATCCAAGTACTGGAATATCTGCTACAAAGTGCTGCTGATCAGACATGAAGTGCTGGGGCACAGAGGGCTGCTCTCTTTTCCTGCTTCTGATTACTGGGGCTTATCACTGGGAATACCATAGAGCCCTGATGGCTGAGCACAGAGGTTTTATATTAAAAAAAAAAAAGGAAGGTTTTCTCATTCTTTTTGGAAGATTGAAGGATTTTTTCCACTCCATTGATTTTTCAAAATAATAACTAGAACCCCCTGCTGGTCAAAGCATTTTGTAAAGGTTTTCCAAAGTAAAGTATTTTGTTTCTGATTTTCTTATTTTAACAACATGATATTAAGTTTCTGAATTCTGCCATGGCAACTTTTGAAGTCCTTTGATTCACACAAAGCAGAAACAGCACTTATTAAATGCATTTCCTATTAATGATGTTTGCCTGGTATTATGAAATACATTACCCTTTCTTTCTTGTTATCTGATGTTCATTCCTTCTAGCTAATACTAAAGTATGGGAGTGGAGATTTTAAAGAAAAACTGAGCTGTTTCTAAACAATTCCCTTCAACTGTAGTTTCTAGAAAAAGGTAGCTTAGATCTCATCAGCTTCTCTGTCTCTATTGTCAGGCAAATTATGAAAAGAAACCTGTCTTCTCCTGAAAAAAAATATATGACTTTAGGAAGGAAGGGGTTAACTGGGCATTTTAATTTAAATTTGTAACACTTCTTTTATTTAAATCTCTTAGTTTTCATTGGAAAGAATGTCTTGGTTATTAGTTGCCTCTTCTCTGGTTTCAGGATTCATTACTTAGGATTGTCTGAGGGTATCTGTTCTCAAGTCTTTTCATGGTGTTACTATGTCCTGTGTTGCTGTATGCTTTAATAAGAAAATCTGATTTGGTTTATCGAAGCTCCTGTGTTTATGGCTTTTTCTTTCAGATTTTCTCTCTGAAAATGAATGAGTGGATATTATACACTTAATTTATGAAGTCATAGCAATCTTTTTCTTACTAGCTGGAAGCAAATGAAACATCAATTATAATATTTATGGTGTATGGGTGTGAAAAACTTCCCCGGTTTTGGGTGCTTATAGATAAAAACTTTTAATTTTTTCACTTGAAATGGTCTCTAAACTTGGTTTGAAGTAATATCAGCTCAAATGTTATTGCTATGATTGTGGTTTTGGTTGTTCTGAATTTTTTCACAGGGCTGCCTTCATAAACACTGCCATCCTTTCCAGCCACTCACAGCAGATTGCCATGTATGCCCTGCAAATGCTCGCCATACAGATTGCAAACAAGTGATAGCCCAATATGGCACCCCAGGAAAAGATATTCAAAGCATGGAACAAGTATCAAACTGCTGTTCATGAAAAGCTGTTCTCATATGAACTGCAAGAATTCATTCTGTGTCAAAACAAACAGCAAAACAATTCAGCTGGCTGACAGATTTGGACATCAGTTTTTAGTGTTGCTTCTTGAATTGTCATGACAAAAAAAAATGAAGACATTTCTGAATCTTTCTACCTGCAGTTGTTTTCCAGTAGCCCTTTGCTTTCTTTGTTCATTGCTGCCCTTTCAATGTGGACAGAGTACAATGGGTGACAGGAGCTGAAGAGTCACGAGTGATGTTATGGAGGGAGGGGGGAGGCGGGGGACCGTGCTCCAGCTCCCTTCTGCCTAAGTTGGTGACAAGACAACACTAAAAGGGAGGTGTTTGGTCCCTCATAGCTTGTCTCTATGAGCAAGATGTCTCTGTCTGAGCTGAAATAGATGTTATAAGTTATTTGATTCTTCCAGTCCTTTCCCAGGGATGTAATAAGGAGGAAAAAAATCTTGTGCCTGTTCCCCCACTTGTGTCAGGCCAGGCCTCAGCTGTGTGCGAGTGGCACTGTGTGAACAAGGGTATTTGTTCTTGGCTTTGAAGGCCCTTTCTCACGCACACTGAAGGGAGAATTGTGCGTTTCTGTGTAGACAAGTTTTTAAATTTTTTGTTGGCTTACTGTAAACAGATGTCAGAGATCCCTGATGTTAACAAGAAATTTCTACACCCACGTACAGCTTTACAACTGGCTGTGGAGCCCGGAGGCCTAATGTGTCTTAAGCTGCAGAAGTTCTGTAACAATCATTATTCTGTGTCAGGACAAAATTACCTTGTAGGAGCATTGCATAATGTCTGGTATATTAATCATTAGAGATATTTTTGCAGCACTCAATTATATTACGAAGGCTGGGTTATGTTCTGATCTTTCTAATGGTCACATGTAAAGTACTGAAGCCTCCATTATTTTATAAGTAATGCATATCCGACAGAATAATGCATTATGCACATCCTCTCCTATATGACTCTAAAGGTCAGATAGTAACTTGAATATTTTTGTCCCCCAGAACATTTCACTTTAAGGGTTCATTAGAAAGAATGTCTTTCTCTTTTCAATATGTTCCAACAGCAGGCTATCACTTACAGTACCAAGTTTGACTATTTTATTTTATACAAAGTAAAATTACATGAGCATGCCCATGGCACATATTCAATTACAATTATGAATTTTAAAGCATTTCAAGATCAAACTAAGCCAGTTTTCACTGGAAGTTATGACAAAGGAAGCAGCCCAAATGCTGCAATTTACTTTGTGTAAATGTTTCAAATTCAAATGTAATAACAGACACCAACAGGCATTACCCTAATTTATAGATTTTGCCATTGCCAACAGGTGCTTCGTTCTTAATCTGATTGGTGTTCCTTCCAAAAATATGTACAAGTAGACTTTTGTTTTTAAAGTGTGGAACCCTGCAATATGCCTTAGTGATTGCCAAAAACTGTATTTCATTTAAAACACATCAAACTTCTATGTGTATGGTATATGCATTCTTTCCAAAGCTATTTACCTGAAGTTTAAATATATTATCCTGCTTGAATTCCCAGGAACGTTTGCTCATTTTCACAAATAGTTTAATTTCCGTGTTTTTTAATTACTATCCTGTTGAGAAAAAAAAAAATGCAGAAATGAGGAAAAGCGGCATGCTTTGCCTCTGCAAGTGATGGCAAGTTAGTCACAGATGCATTTGTGAGCCACAGAAGGCTTGCCCCAAACAGCTGATGGCAACCACTAAAGAATCAGCTTAACTTTGAACATACAGGTGCCACCTGTATACTCAGGAAGATAACCTCACTGTTACAATTTTGCTCTAGAAGGGTGTTACTGGAAAATTGAAGAGGAAAAATAAAGCCTCTACCTTAAGAGGCCAGCCTAGTAAGATGAATAAAAATGTAGGATAGGACCCAATGTAGTTTCCTCTTTGTAGGAGGTGTGCATCTGACCTTTGCCTTCTCAAATGTTTAGTGTTTAGATCTGAGGTGGCTATTTGAAATGCTATACACTTTCTCAGTTGTTGCAGGGAAGCTTCTATTTGATAGAGCTGAATTATTGTGATGGGTTAGTCTGGCAGAAAGCTGGCTGGAGAATTCTGTGATAGCTTTGGGGCCAGACCCTAATCAACAGGCCATATGTTTAGATCCTTCTCCATAACAGATGACTGTGCGTACACGCTCCCAGGTGCCATGTCATTGGGATTGTATTTGCAAACATAAACTAGTGACATTCAATTATGCTCATAGGCAATGTTGTAAAAGCCACAGAGGAAGGAATTTACAACACTAGCACAGTATGCAATTCTTTGCTTATAATCAATTTTTCATTATATAGGAATATTGTATACTATGTTCATATTTGTTTTCCTAACTTGTTGAAAGAGCTGATAATGTGTAAAGATTGTCCCTTTCACCAACCAACATTTTTGAAAGTAGTGGACCAAAAAAAAGAATTGCTAATAAGGTGATATCAATATGTTTTTATTAAGTTTTAATTAGAAACAAAAGTTTGAACGACCAGTGTTTGGGCCAGTTCCTGAAACACATCTTACTCCTTTTTTCTATTGGAGCATATGTAGTGCTGCCAAAATGAAGTGGAGCTGAATCCACCAGACAGCCCATTGCAGGTGTGCTCTGTTCTGAGTGGCAGTGGCTGGGTAAAACCTTTAATGATCAGATCCTGAATTAAAGCATTCGTTGCCAATTTCTTCATACCACTTCTTGAAACATCAAGAGTTGATTCTTACTATGAATATAAAAGAGCTAAATTTGTATTTCATGGGGATAACTTTTTTTTTAAGTAAGAACTTGTTTGTCTTGAAAATGTCCATGTATATCATACCCAATGTATGCTTTATATATTGACAGTGAAGTTACTGTCAGTGAATTGATAATACCACAGTCCACGTGCTTAGAAAGTTAAAAGTGCACTTTACTGGCTAGAATTTGCTGTTTGTTTCTCTCTGGTCAATGTCTCTCGCAAGAGAAAAAGCTAGGTACTAGTGCCAATTTTTGGTGATGATAATTCTGTGCAGACTAGCAAATAATTTTTTTGTGGGCTTAGCAAACAATCACCAAGTTGGATTATTTCTGTAAGTATTCAGGTTAGAACCAGTTCCTGGAGACTAATGGATCAGTGCGCTGTCAAGTCTTGTTTTAGCTTGCCCTGGTACCAAAGTGTATTCTTTCCTTTAAAGTTGCGGGGAACTCTTAGGTATTGACCTTTTGTCATGGGGAGTATCTGATGATAGAATTAATAAGTTTTTCAAATCAAAAATATTTTCAGCAATATATTCAGCCATTGTTCAGTTCTTACAGCAGAAATTAATTATATTACTAATAAAAATATGTGTTTAGTAGGTAGTAAATTTATTCTGCTACTCTGACTTTATTTAACAATTCACTTTTCTCTCTCTGCTCTTTTAACTTGAATGGCTCATGAGGCCCCTTAAAGATAATGTTGATCAAGCATGCATTATATGTCTTTGAAGAACTAGTTGCTAGGGGAGTCCATTTATCAGCACTGAGGTTGCATTAGGGACCATACTCTGAAAATTACTTCAGCTGTAAGTTTGGAAGTGATATTATATGAGACATGAGATGTTCTAAAAAAGAGAGCATTGCATGTTGCATTGCAGCTTGAGGGGAACAAAGGGCTAGCATGAGCTTGAAAACGGCCGTGGAAAGCTGATCTGCTGATCTTAAAAAGATGAAGTGCTTGTTCAGACAGTATCTCCATCTATTCAGACATACTCTCACTTTTCTACATGGTGACTATTAAGCCCAAGTAAATCTAATTGAAATGAAGAAAAGTTGATAAAGTAATTACTCACAACTAATAAGACTTTTCATAATCTGTTGACAAAATTGTATTAAATGTTCTCTCTCTTCTTTGCACTTCTACATTTTCCAGAAGAGTTGTATGTTAGAGCAGGTGCATTTTAACTAGGTATTATATTTAGTCATATTAGATAAATTATCTTGTTTCTTTTCTCTATATTTTATCTTTTCCTGTCTGATGGAACAGTCCTTACCCTACTTTTCAGTAGCACCAAAATATATTGTTATCTTTTTGTCTTTTTTTTTGTGATGGAGGAGCAGAACTGAGAATTTGAAAAATAAATAGAGTGCTCAGGCCTACATAAATATATTATGAAAATTTTGAAAGTGTAGTATAAGGTAATGCTATATTGTAAAAAAAAAGAGAATAATATGTTAATATAAAATACTATGAAATTATATTTGACCCTCCATTGATGGACTCTGCATGTTGTTAGTTATTTAGATTATGGCTTTTGTTCTCTACATTTTATTTATCATTTAGATTATTTCAGAGTGAATTTTCATTTGCAATGAAGAGCATGTGATTTATGCAATTCCTAGGTCCAACAACAAAACATCTTGAGAGGATAATGATTTCTATATATTCATGTCGGAAAGCTCTGTTGACCTTTGTTTCCATTGGAATAATCTCTCATATCAAATTATAAGTACAATTTAGGAAAAAAAGGTAATTTCACATTTTGGGAAATCACATACTTCTTGTGTGATTTAAGACTCCAATGGAAAACAATGGATGTAAGTGAAATTTTGCCTTCAGAAGACCAAACTTAATGTATCAGCATGGAATCTATTGTGGCGTGTTAATCCTGTGAGGTATGTTCATACTGATGGTTGAAATTACTTCCAGTTGGTACTCAAACATGTCATGCCAAACCAGGCAATAGTAACTGAAATAAATATTAAACATGAACTGCAAGATATCAAAGCTTTATTTCTGTTATGTTTATTCATCACCACAAACACAGTAGTTCTCAACTCAAAAAAAGTAGTTAAAAACAAAACAGCAGACATATTCTCTGGGATTCGCACAAAGATATGGGAACTGCACTGTATTTTTAATTTAGAATAAATTCTCTGTCATTTTTAAAACAATGGCCATAAAGCTCAGAGTTACCAGAATAAGGCATCGTGTCTTGGTAAAACATTTTTCTACTCTGCAGAGAAAAAACATTTTTCTACTCTGTCATTTGTTCTCTGGGAACAAATGACAACTATATTTAGTGGAGCTGAGTCTTTATTTCCCAGTTTTAGTCAAGAAATTGGACAAGACCAGGGAAACACAGGTTGAAAGCTGAGAGTAATTCAGCCCTTACCTTTGCTTCTGAAATCTTGCTAGTATTTGATTGCCATCTTTTAGCATTTGAACTCCTCATGTAGGAAATTAGCTGTAGTAGAGCAAATTGAAGGCAGGTGCAGCTACTTATCATGTACACACATAGGCACCTCTTTGCTGAAAACATGCAAATCAAATTTTGAAGTAATAGTACTGGTTCTGCAAACCATGGAATCAGTTAGATCTTTGACAAGGAAGAATGTATGTTCATGACATGACTTGACCCATGGTCCAAGGGCAGCATTGAAACCATAATTCTACTTGGTGGAGCCATATATCAATGAGAAGATGGTCTCATAAAGAAATTGTGTCAGGCAAGGTCATCTTTCTGTTGTCTAACTTCCTGGCCATATAAAATGCAACTCATAAAATGTTCGCTGCACATGCTCTTTAAATGTCTCTTCAAGCAAAAGAGGCTGATGACTGAAAAATTAATCACAGCAGTTTACTCAATGAATAAATGCTGAATAAATCTTTCTGCTTATAGGTCAACCATGAACAAATAGCAAAGTATTTAAAGTTAGTCTTTATTTGATATTTTCTGAATAATTTTAAGAATAGCAAATCTGTTCCTTTCCCAGTGCTTCCTATTCTATACTCACGCAGTACTGAAGATTACTTGCAAGTGAAACGTCTCTCATTGATTCCCCTTCAGACAAACATTTCAAATCAGGTGGGATTAGTGTACCTTAGTGTTGTGATAGATCTGCTGCTATGGTGGCTAAAACCAGCTGCTCAGGAGTGCTCCACTGGCAGAGAGAGCACAGCACTCTGTGTGTCAGGGCACACCACTGCTGCTTGCGCCAGGCTCTGTGTGTGGCATCTGCTGGGGCAGCTTGTGAGACCTGCCGGTCAGACCCGGCCTGTGGCAGCAAAACAGCTGGGAAAGAGCAAAGTTTGTTTTAGTTGGGTGTTTTGGCCCGGGTACCTTGGAAACACTGTCATAGAAAATGTGTTTAGGCCATGCCTTTGTAAGGCCAAGCAGAAAAGTTTAAACTTTGTCTTTTGCTGCACCCTCAAGAATGTGTGACTGTCCCATTTGCTTTTCATTGTTGGGCCGGACGGTTTGGAAATTCTGTTGTGTTGTATTGTCCCTTCTAACATACAGTGTTATTTTGTTGGAGAGCTACATATGCAGGTTTAAAATCAATTTTAATTCCACATATTTTGATTTTTTTTAACACCTAGAGTTGTCTACCTGATGCAGTATGGTTGGTAGCCTTCTGTTTCAGTCTGCAAGAGCAGTGGCCAGGCAGGGCAGAGAGCAGTACCATACCTGGGCATTCAGGAAGGACAATTTTTTCTTTCCTCTCTGTTCTTTAGTCTTCAGTTCAGAAGTACCTAACTCGGTCAGGTGTGACTGAAAATAAATAAATCTAATTGAATAAAAAATATGATAATGCCGTCAAATATTTTCTTTGCTAAAATAATCCTCCATATACTTTCTATCAAGGTATCATAAAATTAGAAGGGCTTCTTCAGAACCCATCTTTGCATTTCTGTTATAGGGCAGGTTTCAGGGTCTCCAGTAGGTGAATAATACATGATAAAATCTACTGAAGTTATGGAACCCTTGACTAGTACTTTTCTTTAAATATTAAACATTATTTTTGAAGTTGTTTGAACTATGTACAGTTTCACACAACAATTTTCCTGTAAGAAGGGAAATATGCCATCCTCAGCCAGTTTTTTGTTTGATGTCCACGAATACTAATACTAAGTAGAATCTCTCAGTAACAGTAGTAGTTCAGAATAAACTATATGCAAGTTCTGTAATTATTAAATTCCGAATGAAGGAAAAACTTTTGAGCTAGAGTAGCAAACTTTATGCTTGTTACTTGCTAATGCAGCTCTCAAAATCATCTGCTTTTTTTCTTTTTCTTTTTTTGTTTTTTCTTCATTGCAAGGAAACTTATGCACCCACAAAACTGTTTTAAAAATAAAGACAAATATGCACTTTTAAATTAAATTTTGAAAAAATTCCCAACTACAAAGCTTGATTTGATATTGCTAAAGGGACATTGAGGCTTTCTGTTTCCCTACCTGGCAGTCTGTCTCAGCCTCTGAAATTTGAGGATAAATTCTTCTGGAAAACAGAGTTAGGGCAAAGAAAAATAAGTGCTATAAAGAAAGTTTCTGTAAGATATGTGGCTTAATAAAAGCTTCATTTCAGCAGAGTACTACGGCAAACACATGCTGGGCCTCCAACCATCCCCTGTCTCTGAATGCTTCAGTGACACAGTTGTTTAACTCAGGGGTTTTATGTGCATCCAGCAGAGGCTGTCTATTATATTGATTTTAGAAATTTCCTATTACAATATTAAATTTCTGTGTCAGATCTAAATGGTTGGTTCTTCAACCATTTGTCAGATAAAATTCTTATTCTTTGGAAACTGGAAAAACTCCAGAGCATAGTTTATTCATAGTTTGGAGCTAGATTCATTATTAGTTATATTTATAATGAACTTACATTATTTATGCAATGAGATTTATGTAAAACGGATTAATGAATGAAAGGAGGCGAGAGAGGGTTGCCATCCCAAACACAGCCCAAAGCATTGGTTGGATGCAGGATATAGTGAAAAATAAGTTATTTTGTCAGATTTTCATAAAATTAGACTGAGTGCCATCTATGGGGAATATGGAATACTTTGTTTTAGAAAAAGGAAAGAGGGATTGATTTAACTGATAGGAAGAAAGATAGCTATTTAATGTAACTGTAGATCCACCATAATGAGATATTTGTATGCATAGTGATAGATTTAGCAACTATTAATGTGTTCTCTGTGGCATGGGCGTTACAGTTATGCTTCGGAATGCATCTATTTTTCTATGCTGATTGCTGGCCTCACATTTTGCAAAAAAGTCATTCCATATGCCAGTTGTGGTGCTCAGATACACCACCACTTGTGAATTGTAAATACAGACAGTGTGTAGGAGAAGCAAATGGAATCAATGTCAGGGGGTCCAGTACTAATGAAATTTGATTTGATATGCTAAAATCTCAAAGAGAAATACTGTGTAAGTCCCAGATTGCTCTAGCGTGTGTATTGCTATATATCCTGTATACTACCAATACAGCTTTCATGACTCCTTTTAGGATAGGCAAAAGAAAAATCATCATACATGGGCTGTCATTGTAAAGAAGCACAGACTCTGTCTCTCACATAGTTTGGTAGGTAAAGTTGACAGAAAAATGCTTATCATATTGGTGACTTAGGCTGTTGAAAGAGTCCTTGCTGCTAAGCAGAGTGTATGCAGTAGATGTTGGATTTTTACTCACTGGTAACGGAAATAAAAACTAGAAAAGAACAGGGTTTCTTTTTATTATAGAAAATTATCATGATTCATGTGTTCTTGCCTTTAAAGCCAGCCACAGAGTATAGCAATTAGGTGATGCAAAGGGAAAAGCAAACTGTTGTGCAGAAGAAAATGCTCATCTGGGATGGAGTAGGAGCGTTGAGCGACAAAGGCTGCTGCTCTGCAACAGAGTTACTGTTGGCTCAGCCCGGTAGCTTGGCAGAATTACATGCACACCACTTACCTTTACATGCCTCTATGAAATTAATCCAAGAAAGGAAAGGATATTTTGTTTTCCAACACAATAATTAATAACAAGGTTAAGGGAGCACGGATACACCTAATACACTGGAGTTTTTTTGTTTTAATAAATGGTAATGTCAATTTCCAAGCGGTTGGAACAACTTCCAGAAATGCTATGTCAGTAAAACCAGCTAGTGAGGAGGCCTGTATCATTTGAATTATGAACAGGACATGAAATATGTGTGACTGAACTGTCATTATCTACCTCTGATGTGTATGTTGCTGTACTTTTTCTTTATTTAGACTAACTTTTTAAAATTAGTTTTTCAACAGACACAGTGTGAACAAAAAGGTTTGTATTATTCGACTTCCTTCACTGGTCCCTTCCCTGACTAATCACAGAAAATCAGAGAGTTACATGGGAGCAATGGGAAGTAAAACTTTTTTGACAAGAAGGAATGAGCACAGGAAAAGAGTCCTAATACGAATCTCTGCCTTAAGATAAATTGATTGAGAAGACACTGACAAACCTTATAAGACAGCATTTGATCTCAAATAAAAGTATGATTAATTTATGTTATTTTAAGAATAAATTAACTGAAGTATTTGTGTAACTTTATTATAGACATTTGAAATGAATCTTTTGGTAAAGCACTTTTAATTCTCCTTTGTTCTCATTATTTTGGATGCTGTCCCCCTCTGTGCCTCCTTGACCTAGAAATGGCTTGAAGAGTCTATTCCTTTTGCTGCTGCTGTTCTGTTGAGTGGTACATTTGCTGCCTTGCTTGTACAGTCTCTTCACAGCTCTTTTCATAACCAGTTCATTTATAGCATGCCCAGATTTTTTTTAACTTGAGTAGATTTCTAATTTTGGAACTTTCAGTCCCCAGTCAGTAACGTAATGAAGACTCCTTGGTCTTGTAACTGATATTCAAAGTAAAAGAGTTAGCTACTTATTTTATGTATTCACTGTGGGCAAAAACTCATCCCACGCCAAAAGGCCTGCAAAAGGCCCCATCATTCCTAAAGCCCTTAGGGCCTAATTCATCACTTCATTTTATGTCAGTGTAAATCACACTGGAGAAATACAGTGGATCAGTGAATTTAATTCAAATACTAAATCTTTACCGAGAGGACTTTATGTGGGTCAAGCACAGGAAGAAATTGGGAAACAAACTCTATCCTGTGAACCTAGGTCCAAAGAGTGGTATTTCTGCATTGCTTGCTAGCCTGGACTATCAGGGACTGATACACTCACATAGAAATTTGGGTCACTAGCTGTTTAATGGGGAATCTCTGACCTATTTCTAGCCTTTAACACTGAACTATGTCGGTTCTTGAAGACCTGAGAATGAGAAACATCCTCTGTAGGGCATGAAGGTGGAGAAACCCCTTTCACACCCTGTCATTAGCCCTCCATTTAATTCAACATATATCAAGGTGAATAGTAAACTTAAAGTATATGCTATGTGTAGCCTTAATTGACACCAGCATGCAAACCAGCTCTTAGAGTGAGGGGTGACTATTTTAGGTGCACTCGTGGACCACTTTAGCTTTTGCTATTAATATTTTTAAATTCTTTTGCACTGACTGCAGTAGAAGAGTTTAGTCATATGAAAAGTTGCAGTATTGCTATAGCAACACTGTTTACTGAACGTTCTGATTAAGGGAAATGAATAGCAGAAAAATGTAACAGAGCTGTGGATGAGCCCTTTAAATAAATCTAAATAAAATGATAAGAAGCAACAGAAAACTGACACAGATAATGAATGTTTTTAGTACCTCTAAAGTAATTCGGAGTGGACTGGCTTTGCAAAGATCAAAATCCCTTCATTTAAGATTGTGACATGTGAGCAGGAATGTATGATCAGAATTTGTTGTTATCAAGGTGTTACAAGAAGTCTCTTGCATTTCTGAGTAGACCTGGAAATGTTTTATAAGTTGGATGGAACAATGTTACTTTTCTCTTACCTAAATAGTTTTTATAGATGTTGAACAATATCTTGACAATTTGAATTAAATCATCTGCTGCAGTGAGGAGTGAGTTTTCTAATATAGTTTCAGTTTATGCAACTGTTTCTGATCAGGAAAAAGATCAGGACTGAACAATTGTCAGAATGCAGATCTCCATGAGTAACCAGAGAGAGTGTCTTCACAGGGTGCTTTTTACAGCAGACTAGGGCTTTAAGTCAATGTAATTTTTCAGGCAGATACCTGAAATGCTCCAAAGGGGAATATGGGAAGAAATAGTAAACTTCATTTAAAACACAACTGAAATAGAAATCTAGAAGTAAGAAAAGCCATATCTGTATAATCAAACAAGTATATGAGGGGATTTAAATCTTCCAACATAATGGGCAATGGAGATCACTAACAATTCTATTTAATGAGTTGGTGATGAGGTGAGGACTGTCACAGAAACCATTGAAAAGGTGTGGAAACAACAGAGTATCTATACATTGAGTGAACTAGAATTTAGCAGCCATACAGGATCTTGACATCCTGTTGTCTGTATGGGAGACCTGAAGGAAGGCATTGTCTGCTGTAAAGAAAAAGAAGGAAACTCAGAAAACAAGAGCTGCCAAAATAACATCAGGATTTTTGCATTTCCCAAGAGTCAGGAAGACTAAAGGCTCTACGGGGTATTTTGGAAACTGTGTCCCAAGTGAGCCTTCAAATTATACTCTCTCCCCTAATTAAGAAAGCTAACACAACAATAGATAAATTTAGGGCAGATGTTAAAAAGCTAGGGGAGTAAAACTACCATTACTTTGGCATGGAAATAAATGACCATCTGTATACTAGCAAGAACTTATGTCACTCATTTCAAGACCAGCAAAGAAAGCAGCGTGTAGAACTTAGTTGCCACTTTCTTGAAAATGTGTCATGTGTACTTATATTTAATATGAAAATTAGGGACTATTTTGCCAATTAACACCCTCCTACTTAATCTAAGACAAACATCTGAATATTCTTTATCTAAAGCTGTTCTGCCTAACACTGTGCTGAGAACGTATCAGATACTTAAAAGACTTATTGCAAAATCCTCTTTGGGTGAGACCTAACAATTAAAATCAACAAATTATGCAAAATGTGTGTACACAATCTACAATATCCACTAATTTTTGATAATTTTTCTTTGTATTTGATTCCATGAAATATTAATTCCCATAAGGGCAGGTACCAATAACTTTCATATCTAACAGTTCTTTTAATGGTTGAAGTGATGCCACTTGTTCAGAGTTAGAGTCAAACAAACATTTTTATTAACTGAGAAAAACTATTGGAATGAAGAACCTGTGACAGACACAGATGCATCTGGATGTGGTTCAGTTCTGAGAGGTATAGAAAAGCAGGAACTTTTTGCTACTGATTTTTCTCAGAAAGTGTTTGCTTAAGCTCATGCAACATCCCAGAGATCAGTACTGATCCTCTGAACTTCGAATAGATAAGGATCTCTTGTGCTAGAGAGGCTGGGGCCGGTCACAGTGGCCAGAGGCAAGAGGACTTCAAAGAGCACAGCGCTGTAGTGCCAGGTCCCAAACCCAGACACCTGGAGGGTGTTTAGTCGGACAGAGGCTCTGCAAGCCCAAGCATGATAATTCTCCCTGCACCTGGGAAGGCCTTGCTTTCATGGGCTCATTAAGCAGTAGTATCAGAGAAATCTTGCATTATTTTTGTAAATACATAGTTCTGGAGCCATGTAGGTAATAGTTCACCTCTGAAAGCAACAACTAAATGGACTCTTTCTGTTACATGAGTACCTTTATTAACAAGGTGGTATTCCAATCGTACTATTCTCTCTCTCACTGCATCTTCATTGTCAGAGAAGATGAATTCAACCCTTTTTTAAAGTAGGGTCCTGAACAGCCTTATGTTCACATGATCTCACATAGTGGGAGATAAAATGATTGAAATATGTTTAGAACACCATTTGTCCAGTAAATTGATTCTTACTCAGGAAGGTGGAGGTGTGACATAAAGCTGGTTTTGCCTCACTTAAGGGTTTTTGGTAACGGGGGGTAGGGGGTAGAAGCAAAATGCTCAAAGAGGGGTTAACAGTACAGAACAACCAGGACATGGCCATGGCCAGTCTCCAGTGTGGCTCTGGTGGGGGAGGATTATGTGTAGGAGTCAGCTCCATAATGTAAGTATGACTTTGTTAGCACTGCAGAGGGTTCCTTTTCTTTGTGTCTTTTAACATCATAACCACTATGTTTGCTGGGATAATAAAAGACTTCTTACCTTCTCCCTTGTCTTTCTTGGTTAACCTATTTCAGGAAAGCCTTCATATTTATCAGAAAGAGAGCAATTTCCAATGTGGTAGGAATTATCCTAAATTCCAGATTTTAGCAGTTATCTGGTTTTGGCTTTATAGCATGTTTTTCTGTGTCCTCATAAATGATGAAGTGGAACTGCTATTTAGAACCAAGAAGAAAAATCTTATTTTTTAAAACAGTTAAAGGCTTAGTGTCAATAAATCAAAAAAAGTAGAAATCTTATTTTTCGTTCTATGCTCTTACTTGCTTTTTCTGCTGCTCCTCATTATCCAGATTGCTGAACTCTTACTTGATGATAGAAGGATTCGTGCCCTCACCAAAACAACTTTTGTTAACTCAAATCATTATCTTGTGACACAAAGACATCTGCCATTGCTCATATTCTGGGTCACCCTGCAAACATCTGATTATGATTTGATAAATAAAACCATGCCTCCAGTAAATTTTTGACGAAGAGGTTATGAAGAAAGCTGGCCAAAACTGTGGAATTTAGCTGCTTTGTAACCACCTTTTTCTGGTAGATTGTGGTATGTAAGAAAAGCCAATCACTTAAAAAACAAATACGAAACAAACCATTTAAAGAATGAGTCTATTTTATTAGTAAAAGTAATCTGTTAGGATGTATGTAAAGATATTTTGTGATTAGTTTTTCCTTTGGCAAAGCAGCAATTTAATATACCAACTGCTTTCTTCCTGTGGGCAAATGAGATGATGAGGGTATTTTTTGATCCTCTTTAAAATAAAGGCGGTTTCTTTAATTCAAGTATAATTCCAATCAGATTTAATAAAAAAAAAAAATCAGTATAACCTGCATATATATTTCTAGAAATTTACCGTATTCTGAAGTAGAATTTTCTTCCATGTACTTTTAGTATGAGCCAGTTTCCTCATACATCCTTTTCCCTTTAGTGTATTTTGTTTCTTATGCTTCTCTACTTGCCTCCAAAATATACATCCTCTTGATGATTTTGTCTCTTTACTTACCTATTTCCTTAGTTTATTTTTGTGTTAGGAGAGCTTGTGTCTCGTATTTCTTGTACATGCCTCTCATTTTGAGCAGAGCATCTAAAACATGTTTTCCATGGAATGAATTTGTATGTTGTGAACTAGAAGTAAGAATTTATGAGTTATGTGTTCTTTATTCTGAAAGCTTGCAATCTCTTTGCTGTGGCTCTCAGTATTTTTGCACAAGAAATCCCCAGTCAGGTGTGTTGTCTCTAATTTTCCAAGTGTGGCAAAAATATAGTGCACATGAAAAATGCATACAAAATTATCTATTCATTAAGAAGAGTTATATGTATAATCGCTATGAATTAGTTGTTAGACCAGTGTTTTGTGGCTTGGGTGCCTATGTCCCTCTGCATGTTAATGAGTGTAATAGACGCAGCCCAATGGATGAAAGTGTAGCAGAATTATCTGTGCTTTAGTGTGGGAACTGCAGAAGTGTTTGTTTGTTTGTGCAGTTCTCATTCTTTTCTGTTATTTCAGGGAGGTATCAGCAAGCACTTAGTACTTGCAAAATGCCTCCAATGGCAGGTTTTCCATGTGACACACTACCTCTTGCAGGTCTGTTGAATACTTTACAGCAGCCAGCACTCTGATGCTCTAGCTGAGTGTAAGCATTTTTACAGGTTTTCTGCATACTTTTATTACAGCTGTGACACTAGATTGATGGACTGTTTCTGTCTTGTTCTCCGTCAATTGTACACTGAAAAGAGAACTGACAATATGATGGATGCATGATAGTGTCACAGTAGAGAGAGAGCTACTGCAATAACAGTGGTTTAAACCATAAAGGTCCTTTAACCTCATGCATTTGCCTTTAATTTATTTTAATCTAAACCCTAACAAAATCTAACACCACAGAATAGAGAGATGGGGAGGATAGTGGGTTTTTAAAGCAATGTGAAAAAAGACGACAGTCATTCTTGGAGGTCCAATTAGGGCAATTCTGTGCTTTAAAGGAAGAAGTCCTCCAGGAAGCTTTCAAAAGAAAGAATATTGTTACTCTCTAGACAAAGTCAAAGGTTACCCTGGCTAGAAAGAAGATGTACTTTCCACTGAGGGAGAAGGGGAAGAAGGGCTTGCTCTCTCACAGCAGGGAATACCTGGGTCTTGCCTGAGGAACAGGATGAACTTGCCAGGGAGCAGGCTTTTGGAGGCTGTGTCAAAAGGAATACTCTCTGAGACAAGCCAGCATTTCCTTTGAACACATAAAGGTTTAAGGTTTATTTACTGTTTCAAAGAACTAGTGGTGTCTTCTCTAGAGAGATGAGAGAAAGTAAGAGGGAATACTTGCAGTGCTGTTTTAACCTTTGAAATGCCATCAATGATTTTGTTAAATTGATGGCTTATTTCTCAGCACAAAGGGAGAGAGCAGGGTCCAGGACAGCTGCCAAGACGGTGGATGTCCTTCATCTGTGTTGTGGTCTGGGCAGCAATGAAGGCTACCCTGAGAGTGAGCAGGGAGGGGCTGCCTGCAAAAGGGCTCCTGTGTGGATATTCAGCTTTCCACCTCACAACTGCTGTTATCCCAGTATTGAGATGAGATAAACCAGGATCAGGCTGATGGAGAACGAAACCTGCTAAATTAACCACAGCCTGCTAGGAAGATTCTAGAGGCTTCTTCCTATCTAAACAGCTGCATTATTTAATCTCTCTGTTATCATTTCAGAGTACATTGTTCTCGGGTGTCAGAGTCAGTTGTTAGAACAAAGAAAATGCTACAAGACAGAGCTACTTGAATTTTCAGACTGATTTTGTTCTTTTTATTGCTATTTTGACATACTTGCTGATTTTATTTTGGGGCAAAATTTGCCCTTTGCTGAAAGACAGTGTAACAATGACCTCTAACAGGAAGAGCCAGTTGGAAGTGAATGCTGAGGACGATGTTACAATGGAGAGTGCGAGCATATGCTGAAAATTTCACTCTGCTGGTCTCTAATCAAACAACTAAAATCTAGCCTGAGTGCTGTATTTAGTCAAAAACCTCTTGATTGATTTTTGTTTTGTTATAAAACAAATTTCATAAGCATACAGTCAACATCCATAAGGACTGATTAATACAATTTGGTTGATATTTTTGATTTATTTGTGACCAGCTAATAAATAGAGAAGACCATGAAATAATTGGATTTGCCAGTCATTAGAGATTATTAACTTAAATTCTTAAGGTGTTTCAGGATCATATCCTATAATTATTCATAGAACAGTGTTTTCTAATAAAAATACTCTTGACGACATATCATTTAGAGATAACAATAGAATATATGTGGATTTTACCCATATGGGTGGACTTTTATTTGGGTGCCAATTGACCATGTTCAGTTCTAGTTTCAGTAGATTCAGTTCAGCTGATGTTAGTAGAACTGTATCTGCTTTTATCAAACCTGTACTTACCATGGCATGACTAAGTACATAGATGCCTTAAATAAAAGATGAGAGGCACATCCAGAGTCTTTGAATAATATTGACAAAAATGGAATCGATCTTGAACCAAGTTGATGTTGAAGTGAGATCTTGAAGTCATGCAGGGATCATAAGCCTTTGATAACACAGTTAATAAAGAATAGAGGGTAATGAATCTTAGTCTCTCAGAGCTGATGACATGGAAAACAAGCTAAAAGCACAGCTACTAAAGTAGTGTGAATCTTCAAATCCTCAAAGTATTTTTTTCTTTCTGGATCTTACTTCTATGATATAAATTGTACAAGGGGCTTTTTTTAACCCAGAGGACTAGTAGAAATCATTTCAGTTGTGGATTACTAGAAGAAGCCTTGTCACAACATCTAGGATTTTATTTGATAATGAAGATTTTCATATATGTACAATTTCAGGATTAGAATAAAGCTATTCAGCTATTCCCCTGAGCAAGTATTTTCATTCGTCTGGATGGTTTCCCTTATTTCTACTTCTTTAATTTAAGTGTAATGCCTTTGATATTGTAACAGGATACAATAGGATGCTGTGATCCATTTTAAATGAGATTCCATGAAGGACTCATAGTCTTTTACTTTCCCAGAAGTTACTTCTTCTGTTTTTTTCTATATGTTATGGTATTTATTGAACAATTATAAGCATATTCTGTATCAACATTCAAAACAATAAAATGTTAACGGGCAGGGATTGAAAGAGTTGCTGAGTCATTGGCTGGAGAGAAAAATAGGTAATAAAAATTACCTCAATTATCAGATGAAAAGGGAATATAAGGAAGCCTCTAGACTAATAATGTATTAAACCCAACAGAGTTTCAATACTTATTTAGCCAACCTAAGACAAAGTGAGCTGGTAAAGTACCACAGAAGTCAGTAGCAATATTACTTTGTACACTGAGAAAAAAATAAACCCATGTTCATAAAATAAGAAAGGATTTAATTTAATCCTAGTTCACCATAATCTGAGTTTCGTGTCTATGAGTTTTAATGGATAGGATAAGAGCAACCCTACTGGAAATAGTGTCTCACTGAGAAACTACATATTCTTTCCAGCCACTCTTCTTATCCCCCTGAGGACTGCTGTGCAGCCTGTAACTGCACCAGCAATAATGAATGTAACTCACCTGTTGATTAATTCTTCTCACTCCTTTTGGATTTATCTTCTGGAAAATGCTTTGCATTCTAAGATTGGTCTTTAGCATTTTAATTTCAAGTACATAACAATGATAAACAATGCTCAGATGATAGGAATACTGATACCGGTTAGGCTGAAATCTGCATTTTTTTGGCCTGCAAGATTTTGTTTTCTCTAGATTCAACTGTTTATAAGCATTTTTGTCTTTAAATTGCTGATAAACTACCTTGACTTATCTCAGCAGTTCTTTTTATTTTGTAGGGCAGGATATATGTACACCTGACTACATCTGCCTTCTTGCTTGTATAGAATTCTCGATACCCTTGTCTATCTGGCATTCAGGAGAAGGAGCATAAATCCCTCCATACTTATGCAGGAAAAAAATTACAAGTCATCCAGTTAACCTTGATCTGATGTACCTGAGAAGTCTAGTAGCCTCTAGACACCAAAATTTAAAAAGCAGCCAAGGGAGGGGTACTGTATACTGAGTTAACTGTTTACAAGGGAGAGTCAAAAAATTACCTTCACCTTGCAGTGGGGATTTGACCAAAGTTAGCAGGACACTACAGGTGTTGAGGGAGAAAAAATAGTCACCTAACAGTATTTGAGTTTGAATGTGTGTTTGTGACTTCTAGACACAGAACTCTGCTAAGCAATGTCTTATTAATATGAGTTTTGAACAGAATTGGGTTGCTTTTTCTTTTTGTAGGAGTCCAAATAATAATTGAAAATTACACTGAGACTACAGATGAGATTGAGATACTTAAGTTCTTAAAGAAACACAAAGGTTTTGGGGTTTTTTTTTGTACCAAAAAGATGGACTCTAGAGAATAACCTTCTTTAGGAGAGAAAATTGAGAGTCTTCTGTATACTAAGGAGTCTAGTGTGGTCTAGGACAGACTGAGTCATATCTGTTTGCTGAGGAAAGAGATGTTTACTATATATGTAAATGGGGGACTTTAGCTTTGTTCAAATAGTAAGCAGATCATTAATGATAGATAAGGTGTAGTTATCAAGGACAGATCTAGAGTCATTTACAGTGTAAATTCACTTGGCACTATTTTTCTTGTTCCTATGCCAAACAAGGTAGGATGCTGGCTTAGTGATCTCTTGCTCAACCTGCAGTCTTGATTGATCTCCTTTCAGTTTTCAACAATCAAAGTCGTAGGGTGAAAAAATATGAGTCAAAACTTTGTTTCCTTTGTGTAAGCAGAATTTGACTATATCTAAAAAGCTTCTGTCCAAGCATAGTAAAAATGTTTTGTAATAAGTATATTTCACTTTAGCTCTGGGGAACCAGACATAGTTGGAAGAGCGTGGGGCAGCTGAAAGCAAAGGTGAAGAAAAAGTATTCTGTGTCATTGTTAATTGACTTTTGTGTTCAAGATCCCTCTGTCTAATCCATAAATCAATGGCAAAAGAAATTTTGTCTTAATATTGGGGTGTCTTTGTCTAAAAATAGTTCCAAGAAGATCCCTAAAATTAGTAGCCGCATCACTTATTTTCTTCAAAGTTGGGTTTTTTACTCCACAGATTGCAGTGCAAACAATTGCATTTACCTGCTCAAGAATACAGAATTTTTAAAGCATAGAGAAGATACTATTCTTTATGTTGCATCATCAAGAAATAATATTGATAGACTGCTCATTTCTTGAGCAACACTGGCATCTCAATTAATGTAATTGCAACAAAATGCAGAGCAGAGCACTGAAATCCTGTAGAAATTTTAGCAATGGGAGCCTCTTGACTTTTTGGAAGTAGGATCAATTCACAGATCTAACAATCAGAAAGCAAGTAATCTTTTTAACTTTGAACTGGAACATGTTTGATGCCAAAATCACTAAGAAACAACAAACATCAAACAATCCTATCTTTTGAAGTCACTTTTCAGAGTAGTGGCATTTTAAAAGAACACTGTAGAACCTACCAAAATTCAAATATACTTTAGAGTAAGCAAATACACAGGAAATGTCACCCAAATACTAAAGGCATAGAGCATCTCCAGACCATACAGACACTTAGTGTTCACATTATTTATTTTTGAATTGAAAGGATTTTTTGAAAGTGAACTATATTTTTTCCTTGTAAATACAAGTTCCCACAGTCATAACAAACTTGCTTTATAGGTAAGAATTTGAAAGATGAACTTCCTCAATAAATGTTTGTTATATATCCTGCAAGGCTAAAAATCCTGTTTGGTGTTCATAGATGAAATCCTTTTGGAAATGTGAGAAGTCAAATGCCATGATTCTAATTTAAAACCTCGTCACTCGAATATACTTTTACTCAGTTTTAGAGAAAGTTTCTGGCTTAAGCTGCAGTGTGTTAATTTTCTATGTTGATTTTGTTTTGCAGGCAAATGTGAAAATTTGAATTAGCATTAGGAATTATTCAAAAATTAGCAATGAAGAGACACAACTAAAGTGCTGATCATCAACTCCCACTGGTCTTAAGATGAACATATTGAATTTTCTGTCACATGCAAACTGTACAGCAAGTTAATCACTGTATTATAGGCACCTTTTGATCACTGTAGTGATCAAAAATATTTGCATGGTAGTTATGAGTCATGCACTTTTGGCATGAGAGATTGTATCATTTGATTTATGGTATCTAAACCCCCTGCAGTTGTGTTATCATTTTTCTCTAGCAGAAACATAGCATACTGCTACGATATTCCTTAAATTCCATTGATGTTCAGAATAGTCATGGTAAATGGTTTGTTATCACTGACATAAATGGTTTGTTATCACTGACATAAATGTTTATATCTCATGGTGACAAATGTCTGAGGAGTGCAGAGTGAGTGTGTAATTTTAGCTGCTATCCCCAAGCCTGTCAGTAATTTTCTTATCTCTCGAAGGCCCCTAATGAATGACTCCTGCTGGCCGGGGAGAACCCACGGCCGGGGAGAAACCCAGTAAGCTGTTTATTTTGCTCTAACTGGCCATTTCTAAGACATTCCTCACCAAAGTGGTCTGGCCCAAATCCCACATCTCTGGTTCTGGTTTAAGCTTTATTCATTGGATATATATGAAAACATATTGAATTGTCTTCTAATCCACATGTTATTATGGGATACATTTAAGAGAATGGCACTTCCCCTGCATCGAGGCAAGTGTTAACATTTGTTTCCTGCATTGTCTTTGATGCCGTCAGCACAGACTCCATGAATTCCTGCTGGTAATAAGCATCAACTGAATATTTGGGGGAAGGATTTTTAAAGGAAAGGGCAGTTGTTTATTCAGCCAGTCAATTAGCCGTATGCTATTTTTAGTTTTATAACTTCTGCTACTGTAGTTCATGTTCTAGGCAAAACAGGAAGATCTCTGATCAAAATTAAATCATAATCTCACTTCTGAATACTGTCAGCAAATAAAGCATGCTGCTTCAGTTCAAATTTGTAACAGCATGATAAGGATCATTAATTGAAATGGGTCAGTTCTTCAAAGCCATGAATTACAAAACATTGTATTATAAAAATGTGATACTATGAATCTGGTCAACTCTGGGGAGTAGACCAGGTTTGTACATGCACCACAAGACCTATGTTATCTGTGCATTTACCACTTTCCCCCCTACACAGCAAAAGAGTGGGACAATATTTTACAACTCTAGATTTCCTATAAAAAATACAGTTTTGGCTACATCTAAATATTTAATAAAATCATGTTTATTTTCATAAAATGGCTCATTTGAGTGTCATAAAAAAGCTTATATAGTATTTTAATTTAAAATAATTTTACTAAAAATATTTTTCTCACATTTGAATATTATTCAACATTTAATTTTGTTTAATAAAGTATTAGATAACATGTTCTGAACAGTTAAATAAAACATTATTTGCACTGAAACAATTCTTGATTTTTCAGAATTTTCAGTGGTGCCTACATTGTCCTCATTCTAATATGATAATGAGATTGTCATTTCTGGCAGAACTGAGGAACGGATTTTGTCATGGGCATGACTTGATAATGACACTGGGAGAATAGAGTCTGGGACGTCTCATTCTGATAAACTCTTTTGTTCCACTTTTTAATGCATATACTTCAGAAGGGAAATTTTTAAGCAGAACTATAACCCCAAGTAGATTGTACAAACATGCAATTTCTAAAATTTGTATTTGAGTATTCAGTTGCTAGCAGGAAATGTTAATAATTAAATGACTGTGAAATGAAAAGAAATGATTTACTGGTTTTTTCCATGTATCTTCTAACATTATCCTAAACTTACTGATGTCTGTCATGCTCCCACCATACATGGAAAGCCTGTGTGCTGCATTTTCCTTGACAGCAATTTCATTGTGCTTTTATGGGGAAAAAACCTGCCTTGTTTTAGAAGGAATTAATAGCTGTGCTAGTTAAGTGTTTGCAAACAACAGCCCTTCACAGCAGTCTTTTATAAGGCTATTTCATACTTTTTTTTGTCCTAAAAGTATATAAATTCTTTCCCCTTTGACTAAGTTACTTTTGAGAAAAATGGTATATGGTTGAGGATTCAGCCAAAGGGTTAACTGTATTCCCCAGTCCTAAAGCACTTAACCAATTCAAGCAGAATTTCTCAAAAAAAGAAAAAAATCTGTGCCAGAAAAAAATCGTCATTGTAATATCTTCTTTTTTTTTTTTTCTGCCTAAACCACTTCATTATTCATGATAGTGTATGGCCTGTATGTAGAACTTGGTTTAGGCATGCTCCTTCCACACTTGGGTCTCCAGTGAGCTTTTAAAATGGCCTTAACACATTCATGAGGCTTTTCATTACAGTCTAGTCCAGTAACAGAAATGATCAATCTCTATCATGATCAAATGACAAGGCATATAGAGCCTGCCTCTGTTTAACCGGTCGGTGTCATGTGTAGGGTTTTATCTGCTCGCTACATCTTGAATAAGTTTGTGTTGGGGCACACTGTGTTCTTCTTGGACGTTTTTCAGAAGCTTTTTTACAAGGCTATGGAAATAGAAGCAGATTTTTTTTTTCCTCTCTCCCGTATGAAATTACGGTGGATTTTGTCCTATTGGAGCTTTAGCACATGGAGATTAAATGTGTATCCATAGCTGGAGATACTTACAAAGCTATCATTTGCCATAAGCTCTTTGTCTAAGTCAGTCGTGTCTATACCCTGCTTGTTGACATACACTTGACTATTTGTATTGACATTTATGGTCTGCATTATATTAATGGCTTATGATTACCTTCTAAGATTGTTACATGCAAGTGAGTTTGTCCTCTCAGAGGTACTTCTATGTCTGTTGGTTTTGCAGATTCCTGTGCTTGCTGAAAAAGACATGACTAATGATTCAGAATGATATATAACCTGATAAGCTGTCAGTGACAGATATACATTACATGCGCTAGCAGTAGTCCAGATGTCAGTGATATAGGATACTATTCTCCCTTCAGCAATCCTTAATTGAGATTCAGCTTTGTTTTCTAGAATTTATGAAACTCTTAAAAATTACTGGCACAGTTATTGAGACAGGAGGATGGATTTGTTGCATATTCTCTTCTAAATCCATTTTATGTAGGAATTTTAGAAAATATTGTCAGTGACTTCTAATTCTTCATCTTTCAGATAGATGTATTTTATTGAAGGGGGTCCAGCTTCACCAGACTATCATAGTGATGATTTTCTTTTTATTTGTTAAAATATACTCCAGAAAACTATGAGAGAGAGGATTAGTTCAACATTAATTCAAAAATGGCTAATGTATGACTATGGGTAATGTATGACTACTATTTTTAACTCTGTTTTTAGTTTTGCCTCCCTGTTGTTTTCATCTAAAAAATGATAACAAGGGTGCCTAAAGTTAGGAAATGTGTTCTGCTAGTGAAGACACAGGAGCTGGAGTACAAGGACCCCAACTTTCCTACGCTGTTCTTCCACAAGCATTGAGGATATTTGGTGAATATCAGTTCATTTGGTGCCTCTATCTCTGTATCAAAAAAAAACCAGGCAGTCTCTTAAGAATCATATTATACATAAGCAGCCAATAAGCAATAGCTGACTTTCATATCCAGTGATGAAATTTATGATACAAATGGAAAATATTATCTGCTTTTACAAATCGTGGCCAAATACAAAGTCTCATTTGCTAACAAGAGGGCTTTGTCTGAGTTAAAAGAACTCAATAGTAATCTTATAATGTGATTTCTGTGTTCCAGTGCTGAACATGTGTAGCTGGTTCTACCACTTCCTATGAAGTGATTCTCTTTTCTGACAGTAAAAGTAAAAAGAGGCTTTGCAGTCATGAATAAAGTGAATTGGTCCTGATTTATACAAGACTTCATTGCTTTTCACTGTAAAAATCTATCATAATGATGAGATTCCAAGATAATATAACCATATTCCTACTCTTCAGGACAGTAGTTCTTTTCTCTGTCTCAGAAAATATTTATGTAATTTATTTGCATTTATTTACTTTTTCTATATTTTCCTTACTTGCTCCTGGTCATGATTAGTTGTAGTTATCTTTGAAAACTGGGATGCCTTTAGCTGCCTAAAAGGCCTTTTAGTTATAATACAAAAGTTTGAAAATTATTTATCATAATAGTATGTTGTAACTCTAAATGTGGAGAAGCCAGCTTTGAATTGTATAAAGGCATAATTTTTTATGGCAGTAAAACATCAAAGTATACTGTATCTGATATAACATTTGTTAATGTAGGATTTAGGTTGACACCTGCTTTCTGCAGGCAAAGGAATTCACTCAGATTGAGTAGAAAGGTGACTGCTAATCCTCAGTGTACAAAACCAGCCGATTATTTGAGACTTGGTTCCCTTCTGCTTTTTGTAGAAATGGAATTCACAAAGGAGTTCAGAGCCATCCTGGAGGGACCAGAGTCACAGGCATTCCTACAGGCAAACATCAGCTTTTCTTCCTCAGCTAACATTCCTCTGGAAAGACAAAGCTCATTTGATGTTTTAGATCACTAAAGCTAATACAGAAGTGCTTCCAGAAACAGTTTTTCTCATCTGATTATTTTCCTCCCAGGAGACTGTTGGTGGTTTGTTGGGTGGTTTTTATTTGTGGTTTGTTTTGTTGTTTTAGACAGTATAATGCAAACCTGGTTATGCCAAAAATAAGGTGACATAACAAGCTGTGCACCACTAATGAGATATTGTGTCTAAAAAAGTTAAAATCCTGATATTATTCAATTGCAAAATTTAATAAAAAAGATTCAAATCAAGTAACTTCTTGCAGTGTGCCTTGGTGATAACGTTTGAGACACCACCAAGTTTGGAATGGAGCAGCAGAATCTGCAAAGACACTGTGCTCAAACAGGCTGGCAAGAGAAGCTGCATGTTCTGCACATTGATAGGGCCCTTTCATAGTGTTAAGTGAAGGCACTGAAATAAGATTAGCTTAGATTTAGTGATGTTTTACCTCTAATGTGCTTTTCTATCTTATACTAGGAACTTCCTTATACTGCTGGATGTGGGGCAGACATGCCAAGAGATAAAATTCTGTGATTTTTCACTTATTTAAAGTCTGACTGGAATAACTAAATGACTGTATTTTGATTTAATATTTTTTTTAAGTCAAAGCTGATGCCAAAAGAAATTTAAACTCTGTGTTCACTAATTCAGCTTGAAAACTTTCATGAGTTTATCCCTGATGTTCATCCTTGGTGTACCTGATAGAATTTTACTGAAAGAGAGTGAATTCTGACAAGCTGGGGTTGGGCGGGGGGGAGGTTGGGTGTAAAAAAAGAACCCAATTCACCTTTCCTGCGCTCTGCCTATTATCATGATATGTGACTGTCTTTGCAGTGAAAGAAGACACTTAGTCTTTTCCTTGCTACCTTTGCCATGAGGTACATCAAAAAGGAAGCATTTTGAAATGTAATTCTTGTTTCTGAAATGGAGAGCTGATAGTCTTTAATTTGGGTGGAAGACCAGTGCAGAAATGTGGGTAAAATGCAAATATATCTTATTCTCCGTATACCTGGGAAGTTTCGCATTGAACAATAAAGAAGAGCACTGGGACTAGATATAAAAATAAAAAAGAATGCTCAAGGGGATAGACCTCCCTCAGTGTGATTCATTGATATAGGCACAGCTATATATGTCAGGTAACGATGAAATGTTGAGACAGCTGAGATTGTTCACTTAGTGAAGTCAATCCCTTAGTAAGTGTTAGTGGTATTGAAATGAAGTGTTAAAGAATTAGTTAGCTGAGTGTGAAAAAAAATGAATAGGTCTTTCAAATTACCTAATGGAAAGCTAAAGGCATTAGCTTCCAACCAGGGAGTATTAAAGGCCTTGTGCCGCATTCATTGAGACGAGTGGAATGCCTATGAATCAAGGCCTACTACAGAAGATAAACAGCTTTCTGATAAATACGTTTGGAAAGAATCCACTCTCCTGCGTTTCAGGCTTCCCTAAAGCAGAAAGAGTTTGTTTGTGCTTAGACTGCTGAGTGCATTGGTACTTTTATTAATCACTACAGTCTAATAATGAAAGACCATCAGTAGTGTGTGTAGCATTTTAAAAGTAAAATGAGTTGGGTGTTCTTAAAAAGCTTAGAGCTTAATGGAATACTATATTTCTCCAACAAATTGTGGCAATTAGATTTCTGATATGATAATACTTCTGAAGGATTTTTTCACTAGAAAAGGTGGGAGCTCTACTAGAATTCTGAACTTGTGGGTATTTACATTACACAAAAAAACTTTCTTTTTCTCACCGTCTTTCTGTGAAAGAGGTTGTCAGCTGTGGGCTGAAAGGCAAGTGTTGCTCTTTAGTCACAGTACAGGTAGATTAGAATATTTTACTAGTGAATGGTTTCAGCACTTTCAATTGATAAAATTAGGAACTTGGGTCTGCCAGCTGACAACAGTGGGAAAATAAAATACTGTCTGGAGTCATGGAAACTAATAAATCCTCCCCTGACAATATTCAACAGTTTGGTAAAGGGGATAAAATTACCTTTCATAAAAATGCTGTGCAGATGGTAAAGCTATGGGACTTAAGACTGGATCAAAATTCTCTAAAAACATCAAATCATGGAAATTGTAGCGGGGATTGATTAAGCTGGTGTGGAAATTGCTTGTGCCTTATAATTCTCTGAGGACTTGTTCAGATATTTTCGTTAGTTAATAAATCATCTAGTGATTTTCAGCATGTGCTGTGTTTTGATACTTGACTTAAACACACAAATTTTAGGAGTTGGCTCTTTGTAACGTACACAACCTGATTTTGTAGGTATTATGTATGCAATATGTAAAGGGAACTCAACAACTGAGTGATTTCTTGGCTTTTCCCTTTTAAGTAATTAGACACATAGTCTGACCCCTGTGTTGGTATTGGGTCTACTTGAGACAAAGGCCTTGATCTTTAGTAGTAGTCCTTTTTTATGTCACTTAGGAAGTGACATGCAGCATCTTTCTAGTTTCTATGTCAAGAAGGTAAAGGACAGGGAGAAAGGCTTTGGCTTCTCAGAAGATACTTGTGCCACCAAGCAACAAATCCTTGACAAACCTCAATACTAAATTATGCTATTTTCATGCACAGTCAGCTTACCTGTAATTATGTGGGTAGAATCCTTGTTCGAACATAAATAAGATACCCAGATTATTAACACATTTAGGAGCTGCAACACTCCATGTGACAGTGGCACAAAAGAAAATGGTTTAAGGAAATAAGGGGTTTTACATTAGAATTGTATCAGAGGAGACTTTGCTGATACAACGATGGGTGCCTAAAATTTTATCATCTACTTCCTCAGTGACAACTTCACACCTTATATTCACGCAGTTTTCTTTTCTTTCCCAAAAAAATGGGAACAGCTGAGGGAATTTGATGTCTGACTTTACAAGACAAATTAGGTACAACTGTAGACTAAATCCTTGTTCTTTTGATTCTGTACTCTTATTCTTTTCTTTCTTCAATACTTCTCTGAACATGCTTCAAAAAGAATGTTGTGCCTTTTTAAGAGACCAAATGTATATTGACATTTGATTTGGGATAGAGTCAGTTTGTAATATAAACAATTTGTAACTGTTAAGATGCTTGAAGGCTTTTTCATTACATTCCTCTAAAATTTGGGCCACATAAAGGTCAGCAGAGAAAAATAATAGTTGAAAAACAAAAGAGAAAATATTTGTTTCAAGGAAAGTGAATGAAAATGAACAATTTTCTGTTAGATATAGATTTGCAGAGAGATTGATTAAAAAAAAAAGTATTTTTTAAAAAAAGATTGCCTTTTCTACCAAAATATTGTATATTACTGGCATGAAATACTTGTACAAAGTAAAGTTTTCATGATTTATGGTGTTTACTTTTTGCATATCTCAGCTCAACAATGAAAGGAGTCTATGCAGTTGCTCTTGGGCTTAAAGTCAGCTGTTATTTAGTATTGACAGTGTATCAACTAATAAAAGCTACAGTGTTTGATTTACAAACCCACCAGGAGAAAGATTTTATTTGTTAAAAAGGACCTTTTCCAGTGCTGTTAAAAGTATCACAGAAATATTTGCTGTTTGTTTTAGGTTTATACATCTGGCCTCAGTTTCCTATCAAATATTTGCACTTTTGAGCTAAAAATTGCTGGTTTCTCTCAGCAGTGCACATATCAACAAAGGAAAACAAGGACAGTAGTGGGAGTGGAAGACTTTGATCTTTCACATTTTTCTCTCCAACTGCTGATGGTGATTTTTGACCCCCATGTGTTAAAAAGGTCAAAGAATCCACTGCTAAGTTCATTCCAGGTGTCCTCAGATTGACAACAGATTTGTTTTATGGAGCACTGAAAATGGAGAGACAAAAGATGTTTGGTTTGAGCTAGTGCAGGAGGGGGAAAGTGAGGAAAAAATGCTTGTGTGAGGCATGTGCTTAAACCAGCATTAAAGCACTAGAGGAATCCATCAAAGCAGCACTGGTGATAGAGTCCCTGTCAACTAGGAAATCAGTTTTGTGAGTAGATACTACTTAATAACTACTGTTCATAATGCTACTGCAGTTTGTTTATGAGCTAAACAGATGATAAGAAAAGTAGAGAAAAAATAAAGTAATGCATACTGTGGATCAGGAATTACCTGGAGGCTGGAGACATGCCACGCATTCATATTTTGTTAGTCTGGAAAAAATGTCCTTCATGGAAACACTTTTTGCTGCTGCAGGAGCTGAATGATTCCTACAGCTCATTATTTTCCTACATTAGTCTAGTCATATCAATAAAGTGAAGTAAGAGTATTTCACTAACAGGAATTACTTAAGCCTTATATTATAGGATTAGTGGGTTTTCTCTATAAAAAGATAATTTCACACAATGTTGACTGTACACCAAATGTAAATCATTTAGGTTTTGCTCTGCAAGATGTAGTTGTTTGTGCAAAGCACTTTAGAAATGTTGAATTAATGATTTTGGTCACTCTCTAAGATACTTAGTACTTACACCTGTTGGAGCCCTACTCCTGCAGACTTCGAGCTCAGGTCACTTTGATGCAATATGTGAAACCACTGAAACTAAGCTTAAGAGTACTTCTAAAGTATCACAGTTGTCAATTGTAATTCTAGACTACTTTTTATAATATATAAATAACATTGGCAAAAATATTTAAATAATCTCTTCATAAAAATGTGGGATAACTATGAATGGCATTGATAAGCAGGTATTGGTTTTTTATATATCAGCACAGTGTTTTTGAAGATCTGTTGTGGTAGATGCTTTTCCTAGTGCAGCAGGTTGCCTTCAGTGTGTGCAACAGTAGGTACATGGGTAATTCTGTTGAAATGTGTGAACTTTAGCAGGACTGAAGTCAAAGTGACAAAACATGCCCTGATGCAGAATACCCAAAGGCAAGGCAGATGAAAAATAAAGGAAAGGAAATGTTATTATACTAATTTTAGTCATAGCAAGTGGGTACACAGAGGTTAAACCACTTGCCTCAGGCCATAATGAAAGACTGTGAAATAGTAAGGAACATAACCTGATTTCTTTTATCAATCCAGTCTTAAGCATGAGATATCCTTCCTTTTGGAGAAAAATTGTCTTGTGTAATTTTTGACGATGTCAGAGTGGGATATTTCCCTGTTGTAAAGATTTGTGGGTTCCATTCTGTTCTATTGGAAAAATACAGGAACTCACTGCTTCTCAGAAATCATGGAAAAGCTGGTGGTAGTGTGTAACTAAAATAATTAGGCTGGAGTAATTACTGAGAATTAATGACTTGGTTATCAAGAAACTGTAGGTGTGCAGAGGTATGTGTGTATGTCTGCACAGAACAGGGAAGCAGCTTTCCAGTTTTACTTGTATGTCTTTTCATATTTCTTTAGATTTATTTATTTGAAGTGTCAAAATGTAAACCTGGTTTGTGTAATGTGATTGTATAAGAATGCAAATCATGCCGCTCACTGTCTTATTTACATATTTGTGTACATAATCCTTGCTGATAAGATATTCATTTACCTAATACTTAGTAGAAGAAGAAAAGACGAAATAACCCAAACTAAGAAATCTCTTCAAATATAAAATAAATGGGACAAATGGGAAGAGAAAGAGGAATTTTTCTGCTTGTAGTTAAAAATGCTATACCAACTTGTGTCCATTTTGGGGTCTGGAATCAGAGAAATTGCCTTTTCTGATGTGTCACACAGTTAATTATATCTTTCAAATTCTGCCTGTGTACTTAATGGTATGAATGTTTTATTAGTAATGTACAGAGAAAGAAAATGGAAGATAGTGATGCGTCCTGAAAAGTAATGTTAAATTGTCACAAAAGTCTTTAAAAGTTTGAATTCTTTAAATATAATTATCCTTTCTTCTTATTATGGTCCCAAACTGTTTCTCTTTTTTAATCTCTGTGCTCAGCACTGTGTTTTTGACAAAATATACGTATATTCTCTGCCTTCTTAATTTTGAAAACTAGAGATCAAATGAGCTTCATTAAAACATAGTCACCGATCTAGTTATTTAAAACACAGGACATCCTTTGACACTAACTACTCCACTTTAATTACACCTAGAATTCAGATTGTCATTGAAGAATCTGACTTAAAATATAAAGAAAAAGCCTCCATCTGTACTTAACTTGACATTTGGTCAAAAGACACATTCCATGGATTTTCCTTTAAAGAAAACAAATGCAGCATTTTAGAAAAAGCTTCTCCTTCAATATAGGGAAGTGAAAGGCCTTTGAAGTCAGTGACACAGTGTGTAGTTTCTGCTCAGCTATTACAAACTTTTCCTAAGTATTCTCAGTCATGTGAGCAAAGGCCTTTTGCCTCTTGACAAATCTCCAAAATAAATTTTGTTGCATTGCTGGCTCAAGCTCGAATATTTCACTGTGCCTTTTGTCCTGAAATAAACATAACCTAGTTATATTTGTGAGACTTAGCAATTCCCATTGAATGTATTAATGAAGTGGTCTTTGGCAGTCTCCACAGGCTTCTGACACTCTAAGGTTGTTTAGATAAAGGCAATATTGGTGAGAAAAAAAATCAATATGAATTTAATATGGTCTTATGAATT
>JAWWMP010000005.1:13401956-13495316 GCA_035047865.1 Dendrocincla tyrannina | reverse complement strand
TGGTCTTATGAATTAAGCCTGTTAAACTTGCCTGTTACGTTAACTTTTCACTTTTATGTGCTTCTTTTCTCCATTAAAACCAAATAGTCTCTCTTACTAGCTTTATCAGACTGCATTGAAAGCTTGTTTTCTCCTTATAACTTCTTTCCATTGTTTCGTGAATATTGACATTCATAGAGCTTTTAGGGCACAGGAAACCCTAAGATACATCACTGTGTCTCTCAGAAAACAAAGTACTTCAGAAAATACCGAGATCAGTTTCAGCTGTCAGTAAAAACAGAAAAAGGACCTTCTTTATTCCCCCCCCCCTTAATTTCTTGTGCCCAAATGGTGTTTGTTTAGAGTACATTTTCCTGCATTGTACCCCACATTAAATAGGATGGGTTTTTAGTCCTGTGGAGCAAATAAAGCCAAACAACTTTCTTTCCCAGCTGAGGCTTGTATTCAGGTCGTGTTTTAAATAATTTCTAGAAATACCCTTACTTGGCTAAAATTGAAGGTTTGGCTGTAGAAACTGGGGTCTTCTTGTTCCTATTGTATCTTTTCCTTAATCTGGAGTGGAAATACTCCAGCTGACTTTAATGGAAGTGACTTTAATTAGATCAGACCATGCTAAATGTGCAAATGCATTCAGAAAGGAGAATGTTTTCCCGTAATTGCTCTATATTCGGCAGTTATAAATATGTTCATAAAGTAGCTTCGACTGATGGGAGCTGATGAGATTCTGAGCGATGTAATTATAGACTTTTGCCATCTAGTACAAATGAAAAATGTTTATCTGTTTTTTTCCTTGTCTATATTAATAAGCTGTAAGAAGTAAATAAAAATCCCTGCAGCAGTAGAAAGCATAATCATCCTGATCATTTATTCCAAAAATCCCGTTCATTTAAAGGACTGGCAGTCTTGTCTTGAGTAGCAACACTGAGCAGATGCTTTTGTTGTAATAGCCAAAGAATTTGGACTGTAAAAATTGCATTGTTGATAGTAATACAGCAATTTTGGCATAACAAACTTCCATAGTGCTTCCATAGTGCTTTCCATGCATGTGTGTTCTTGGACAACTCATGGTACAATCCTTACAGGTACTATTTTACAATGACCTAGGCAATACCTGGACATAATAGCTCTTCTGAGTCTTATGTGCAACCATATCCCCCTTCTCCAATTTTAGAATCAGTAGTGTGTGCCCTATCAAGCATAATACATACTGATATTAATCATCATTCTTTTGCCTGTCTCCCTCTGGGGTTGCTCCTCTGCATCTCAGCCTGCTAACTCCTTAATTGTATCTGGGGCCCCAGATTTTCCTTGCATTTCTCAGTTTTAGTCTTTGGGTCATTACTGCCCTGCAGATAGACTCAGCCTGCATTACCTTTGTTGTCTTTTTGCCAGACACTTATGATAGTTGTTTAGGTAACGTTCAGGTAAGCCATACTGAACACTGCACTGACTGAGCTTGCTCTAAAAGCAATTTTATGAACTTTCTCAAGACCTCTGGCAAGCTAAATGGAAAAAAAATAAAAATAAAAAGGAAACCATCACCTTTTATAAATAATTATAAATGTCTTTTGAAATTCACTTACAAATGGGGCAACAGATAGAAAAAATCTAAAACCAGAAAAAACTCCCTAAATGAGTCAGGTATACTATGATGTAGCAATCAGACTAAACTTACTACCTAGAAATTTCTAATATAACTCTATCCACAAGACTTACTCACTAAGATGTGTTTGGCAAGATGGGTAGAAAAGGGAAAAGAGCAGCTTCAGGAAACATTTTCCCCCTAAACGTTATGTATGAGCCAAAAGATTTTTCACATTCTGGCTGCTAAGAAGCGTCTTTCCTTTCTTACAGTCCACAGGGGAAAAGAGCTGTTTTCCTTGTGACAGGCTATAAACAGTCTTTGAAAAAAGAGTTTGCCCAGGCAGCCCTGTTGATGTGCCCGCAGGGATAGGGAGCAGTCCCCTGCTTGGTGGAGGGGATGGCTGCAAGCACTCGCTGCTATTTCCTACCATCCCAGGCTACTGCTTTCCCAGCAAATGATGAAAATAGACTTCCCTGCATTCCAGCATCTATGGATCATGTCAGATGATAGAAATGGTTTATGCATGGATTACTTATTGACCAGTTGCCAAATTGTTACTGATGCACTTGATTTCCTCACGTTAACTTAATTTATAGTGAACAGCTGTAACATAAGGAGGCTTTATTAAAGTCAAACTAGTAACCAATCGGTTTGCAAGTATATAAATTGTACCTCAGGTAAACTCCACAGAGGAAGTCACAGGGAGGCCCCTGTGGGAGTGCAAGCAGTTTACAAGGCAGCAAAGGTTTGTAGCAGACAGGGAAAAAAATTCCTTTTATGTAATTCATACCTGCATGCAACCCACCCTCAATGGAGTGTGCTGGGATTTGGCACATGATAATGTTCTTGTGCCAGTTGTTTCTGCTTGAGCTTCGAATTGCCACCTTCCACAATGACTCCTCCATCAGTTCTGATCTGTGTCTTCCAGAATGCTGCTTGCTTGCCACTGCCAGGCAGGGCTTCTCTGTAGATCATTAAGCCTGCAAGGAGCATTGTCTGAAAAGAAAAAAAAAATAGAAATGATTTAAGAAAAAAACCCAACCACTTCCCATTTTCAAAAAGATAAATGGGAAGAATTTTTATTGTAATCTGATCAAACAGAACTTATTCCTTGTCTTTTATCTCCTGAAAGAGCTAATCCCCAAATATTTAAATGTAGCTTCCTGAAGCTCAGTCCTCAATTCACGTGTGACTCAAAGAGAACTGACTTTCAGTTCAATATTGAGCACCTGTAGCTCCCACCAGCTTCACTGGGAGCTGTTTGTACTCATCATTTGGGATAATTGGGCCCTCTGAGATTCTGGCAACAGTACTTACAGGCATGGCCAGGAGGTGTTCCCGCCTCTGGCACAGTGGTGGCAGTCTGTGATTTCAAGGGTTCTTGCTGAGTCCAACAAACCCTAACGATGATCGAGGGAGGAAAATTGTACCCCTAAAGTTTGGGAGGTTTTTTTCTTTCTCTCTCTCTTTTTTTTTTTTTTCCTTTCATTTTCCAGACAGGCATACATTTTTATGTAGCTCTTTCTCAAAGCTTCTTTCCGCCCTGCAGAAACTCATCCTATAGATGAGTTTCCAAGCTTACCCTACTGGAGGAAAGAAGATCTGCAATCCTGCAGATCTTCAGCAGTTTCAGAGTGTGTCATTCTATCACAACCAAATGACATTGCCTCTTACCTAACACAGAATTTTTAGCCATTTTACTAATAGAAACCCTAAGGTATCTGTTCACATTATTACACCACCTCTGTGGTTTGCTTTCAATTTTCAGATACTATTCTTTTTATTTTGTGGATGCTTCTTACTGAATCTGGGAAATTAAACAGTTTTTTAATTGTCTCTTGATTGATTGGCAGTAACCTGGACATACAACTTTGGAAAAAATTATTAAATCAACACTAACTAATAGTTTTATCACACCTGGGACAGATTTTAAGTCTTTTAGAGGGAGTCTTTAGTAGCATGGTGTTGTCTGTTCTCCGTATCAAAGTATTTAACAGAAGATTTACCAGTATGACTTTAAATTATTGTAATTCTAGTGAAACAAGATTACCACACAGGGAGGGAGTAGCAGAGAGGTCTATTTCACATGAAGAAGACTATGAAAAGTCCAGTGCTATATTTAAGAGACAAACAAAAGGCTGCAAGCAGAGAGAAAAGAGGATATTTTATGTCACAGTTAAAAAATAATAGGTATATGGAACCTCTTGTGGGCCAAAAATTCAGAAAATATATACAATTTGAAAATTGCTATAGTGAGCTCTTGGAATTAGGCCTCACTTCATATACCTATTAAATATGTTTCTGTACAGGGCCATCAGGCCTAACTTATTTTGTCAGGAGATGGTTGAGTGAGAATTCTCACAGTCTGTGTATTTTCTTATTTTGTGTTGCCATGACAGAGGATTTTGTGGATTGAGCTGCATTGCTGTTTTGTTTTTCTTTTTCTTTATGTTTTGTATGGAGGTCTCAGACTGCCTTTGAATTTATTTTATGTGATTTTAGGGGAGGACTGAGGCAATTTTTTGTTGGATAAGAGTAGAAGAAAACACTAGGTGTGTTACAGGAACTGATCAATGATATCCCTGAATTGAACAGGATTGCAGCCAGAGACTGTAGCTGCATGAGCTCCTCCAATCCTGTGAACCACTGTAGCTTCATTAGGCTCCACTCAGGTCCATGGAGAGACCAACATCAACCGGCTCTCTAGAAAAAAATCACAAGGGGTTCAATGTGTCTTACCCTTCATCTTTTCTTACAGGGAGTTGGATTTTTATTCCTTTGTGTTTTCAGACAGGCAGGTGTTGTGGTTTCCTGTTGCATAGGATCAATTGATAGAAAAAGTGTGTTGACTTTTTGGAGAATCCAGAGCACTGGATGACACGTAGGGATCAATATCAGATGGTTGGATGACGCATTTTTGACAATTGTTTTTATATCAACACTTTCCCTAAAGCAAGGATGGGAAATTCTTTCTTCCTTGCCAAGGTCTGAACAAGCTACCAGACACTTGTGGCAGATTGCATATCAATCCATGCTTTAACATTATCAGTTGCTGATTCTCTGAGATCAGGGAAGGGCCATCTACATATTTCCATCTCTTCCTCTTCTGCTACAGTGCAAACACCACTCAGCATGTCAGCACAGCATCACTGTTTCTTTTCTACTTCTCAACAAACCCTGTGGGCTTTAAGTAGCAGCATAGAAGTGCTGAGGCAGGGAAGCTGGCACAGGGGGTGCAATATTATAATAGCTGCTTCCCGGAAAGAGCCCCGGGCCAAATTCTGCCTCTCAAGCAAACTACTATAGGAAGGGCAAAAGGAGGCCCAAAGCCACATAAGGCAGCTGCACCTGACTCCTGGTGACACTGAGGACCTTTGGGACAATTCACCCTGCTGGGAGCCCTCTGAAATGGAGTCACAGGGTCACTCTTCCAGTGTTACAGACTATTATATACAGAATGAATATGCAATAATAAATAGTGACTTACAGTCACTACAAGATTTTGTATTCAAGTTCTGTTTGATTAATTAGATTTTCTGTGGGGTTTAGTAGGGAAAAGTCTGACAGATCCATCTAAGCCATAGGAAATGGCAGCAGACCTGCAGGTGACTGAGGGCAGGGTGGGAGCCATTGAAATGGAAGTGATGCTGTGTTGGTGATAGGCCTTACTTGCAGAAAAAAAGCAGAAAGCTAGGAGAATTTAGTGAGGTTCTGCAGAATCCTTCACAGTGCTAAGCTGAGGCAGGAAGCTTAGAGACTGAATAGCAAATAGCTTGAATAAAAATGAGCTACAGCTGCTGAGTAGGGAGATGGTGCCTGCTCCCCAGGAAATTTCCAGCAAGAAGTAAAACTATGAAAATTAACTTTGGAAAATATGAGACACATAGAAATAGCTGGAAAATGTGACTGCTTTAAAATTTCTTTGTCTTGGTAGCCAGAAGGTGAAATAGATGAATGATTTGTAAGCTAATGATGTTATAAATAGTTTGGGGGGATTTCAGTCTAAAATTATGCCTTGCCTATAAATATTTCAACATTTTATTTAGGACTGAGAAGCAAATAAATGAAAGAGAAGAGAAAGTGAAATACTCTGATAGGTGATATTTGAGTTTAGAACTTCAGTTACGTTGGAGAATCATTATATTAAATGAAATAGTTAAATGAAATTAATGTTTTGAAGGGACTGGGGCAAGAAGAGTAATTTCTGGTCACTAGAAGACTGGGTAAAGAATTAAAGAAAAAAACCATCAGCTGTAGAAAAATGTATCTTCACAGGCTTTTTTTGATAAAAGCTTTGAGTTAGAAACAATCTGGGACAGGCAAAGAAAAATTCAGAAATCCCTCAGACCCAAGCAGCTGCAACAACCTGTGGAGGTCAACATACCTTTCATCTAATGCAAGTAAATATTGTGTAGTAACTTCTGTCACAAAAAACTAGCACAGCTGAGAAAAGATTTTCATGCATCAAAAATATATTGAATGAACACCATGACATTGAAACCAGAACTGGACTCTAAAAATTATAGTCGTTCTGTCTAACAGCATGATAGAATCTAAAAAGTGTTTCCATATGATTTTTTTTCCTCTTAAGATAAAAATACCTTAATGGTTGAAAAGAAAATATTTGGAGTAGCTTATTGGTGTTTATTCAGCTATGACTTAGTTGACTAAGTGTTGTATAAATATAGATGTAAAATATAAAGTGTAGAAACTTCTCTATGAATTTTACACATAAATAAAATCTTAATGAAATAAAGATTAGAAATTTGACATGATTTTAAGAAATTTGTGGGACTTCTCTAATGCACAAGATACATTATATGTGTAAACTGTTGTATGATAGAAAGACTTTGCATCTAAATGCTTTCATCTGAGTCAAAACATGTACTGCAAAAGAGATTCTAAGTTTTTAAGAAAAAAAAAATCACTATCTAACTTAATTTAAATTGTGCCATGACTGAAGTAATGATGATGATGGTGATGATGATGGTTAGAAAAAACAAAGCTGACAGATTTTTTCAAGATGCTATGCCCTTTTTAATAAGCATGTAATTTGACAGGGCGAAAAAAGATTTATAATACAGAGGTACTTTCATCTAAAGTTATGAAGAAACTACCTACACCCCACTATTAATGACTGTAAGATAACTTCTGAAAAAAATCCAGCTTCTTGTAAGTAGGTAGGTAATCCATGACCTGCGGTTTACAGATCTGGGAGCATTTTACAGATCTGTGTTCATAGTGTATTTTGTCAGCTTAGCAGCTAAACAAAACACATGGTAAACCCCCCAAACAAAACAGAAATAGATTATTGAGGTGATGAACTTTTCTACTGATATTTCATTAACACCTCAGCATGATATGAGAGGCAGAGACATATTCTTTCTTTTCCATTCCCTGGGAGAAGAGAAGGGAATTGAATTTTCTTTGTTGTAGAGAAAGAGGCTAAGCCTGGGTAATGGATGAGAAGAATGATGCAGAGGTCTGGATTTCCCAGAGAAAATCGGGTCAAAACCATTGTATTCAACAACACTGAAATCCCACTTCCATTTAAATAATTTTATAATTTTTACTTAAATAAGCTGGGGAGGAGGGGGGAGGGCATTTGCCATCTCCACACAACCAGGACCCATGGCTACCTACCCTTCCTTAAAAAAGACAAGGAAAAAGATTAAACCAACCTTGGTTTACAACTTTTCTAGAACTCCAAGCTAGTTCTAGGCATGTGGTAGCCAGCTGTTGTCAAGCTTACCCTGACAGACCAGGATTTGTAATGTTGTGCACAGTGTCAGTTTGTCATATATTATTTTAGAACAAATTTTGGGGGAGTAGAATAGAAAGGAAAAAGAGCAACTATCTTTAAGACCTGCTGTTTCTCATGTTTTTATCAGGCTGAACATTCTCAGAGTTGACATAATTCTGAGCTCTCACAGCATTTGATTTCACATTGTTCATTTTTTGTGCTCTCCAACACAATCATGGAAATACATTGATCACCCTACTGATACACCTGCACCAGTCAGCAAGAGAAAACTTCTGAATCGATACCTCTGCTCTCTCAGTGACATGGCTCATGCAAGCATGTATATTTGCAAGGAGTAGATTGTATCTCAGAGACAATATTCCTTAAAAATATTGTCCTGTCTTCATCAGAGGTGAGACACAAGGATGTATGGTTGAGGAAGCTGGTGTATTGCATTTTTTGTAGAAGATGCATGTTAGGGAGCTATTTCACGTCACTTTTCATATATATACAGAATCAGCAAAGAATGGCCAATGACAGAAGTAAAGGACTGGAACAGAAATGCAGGTGTCATTTATTCAACCTCCTCCTCCTGCTCTAAAGCAAGAATCTCTTGGGAGATTGTTGTCATACTGTTTCTTAAAAACCTGCCAGCTGCAAGAGTTTCAGAGCTTTCATACATAAGCTGTTCTAGTGCTTAACTGTCCAAGGCTTGACCATTGAGAAAGATTTCCTAATATAAAAAGTCCCCACTGCTGTGAGTATTCATAATTCCTCAAGGAGTAATGGAGAAAATCAGTCTTTATACTCCTTGTTGCAATATTTTATGTAATAGGAGAATTTACGGTCTACTGATTTTTGCTCTAAATGGAAGGAATCAACTTTTCGCCCACCTTTCTGCAAAGTTTAACAATTTCCAAATCTCTCAGCATTTTTCTAGTTCTCCTTTGGATCCTCCCTAATTCCTCTAGCTCCTTCCTAATGAAGCACTTCAGCTGTGACATCGTCAGAGGAAAACAGAATTACTGCTTGTGCTTGTAGGTGACCTCCCAGAAAATGTTCCTTTTCTTGCAGCACCTGCATATTGTTAATTTGACTTATTTTATTGCTGTGTTGTTACTTCCAAACCTTCCTTCAATGCTGCTGCCAGCACAGTTATTTCCCAGTTTGTTTGTACATTTGCTGTTTTTCCTTTCTAGGTGAAGTACTTTATTCTTGTTTGGTGCTGTTAATATAGAAAGACCCAGACTTACTAGACTTATGTCTTGCTCATGCAGAGTTCCCTTAAAACATCACAAGATTCTTAGGTTTAAAGAACATTAATGTTTATTTACCAGTACCTTCTTATTTTTTTTATTGTATTTGTCATTATGCTCTGCTTTGTATATGCTTATGCTTGCTCATGCATACTTTATGAATATAGAAATTAGTATCTCATTAGTTTGGTAATTAGACCAATGATAAACAGCTGTTTGTTTACTGTGCAGGGCATGATTTCGATAGAAGTTCCTTACCTTACATACGCAGTTGTTGTTTGGAATCACTGTCGCAATAAAAAAGAGTATGGATCTTAATAACTCCTCTTAATTGTTATTGCCAGCTCAGTGAAATCTCAGTTCTTAAGACAGACAGAAACAAAAGGGAAATGGAGCACCCTTTAGACATCCAAGAAGCCATGTTATGGTGTGTATTAGTAGAACACTAAGATGTTCCTGCCTTAGACTTGGATCCCAGAGTGTGGTGGGCTCTACAAATGTGCAGAAAGAACTTCCAAAAGGCAGCAAGGGGATACAGGCAGAGGCATGCAAAGCGATATTAGGTGTAATTTCTGCAACTTGAGTTAGTTTAAATGTTAATAGCATTTAGAAATCCCTAGCAACTGAAGTTTGCAGAGCTCCTACCTGCCTTTAGATTTCAATTCAGTTTTGGCTTGGCTCTCCTTCTTCCCCAGTTCACAGCTTTCCCGAGCCAGGGAGTTCCCTGCGGATTAGTGATGAGAGAGGAATTATTCAGAAGAATTCATTTGAATCCTTTGCAGGGGACATGGTAGCAGGTATTTTTTAAAGATCAGAATAATGCTTGTACCCCAGTGTTGCAACACCTGTAGAAATGAAGGCAAGATCGTTGTGGATATCCACAGTGCTCTGAAAAGTCTTCCAGCTGGTGGAACTATTCCTATTCATGAGTCAGAGTAGGGCACTGGGACATGTGAAAAAACTAACTTAGCCTTATTCTCATCTTTCTGAAACAGCATGTGTTGCTTGAATTAACCCCCTCTTCTTTCTGTAGTGTTTTCTGATTATCAAATTAGAAGGGAAGCCTTGGGTATGTAGGTGAATTCCTGGGGGGTGGGGGGGGGTGAGGGGGGTGGGGGAAGTAAAAAAAAGTGAGAGTTATAGAGAGATCCTTCCTTTTCCTGCGTTCCAGGAGAGGTCCAGATAGTAGAGCACGGAAATATATGAAATCCTTGCAGAGAGGGCTACATAAAATAAATTACCATCTCATGTAAGGCAATACAGTGGAAAGATCAACCTGTTCCAAGATAAACTCCTCCTTTCAATTTCCTTATCCAGCAACAATCCATTTATCGAGTTGAGTCCTCAGATGGTTAACAGCATAGAACCAAAAGCTCACTTAGGTAGGGAGACCTTTATCAAATGTTCTCTGCTATGCTTTTTCATTATGAAAAATGTCAGTGCTAGAAAGGAGCAAGCATTACCCATTATTATTGGCTAAGAAGTTTATCAGAATCAGGTAATTAGCTGACTGTCTCATTAGTCACATTGCCAAAATGTAATTGGTATTCTGTGGTTTGTGCTGTCTTAGCAGTGATTTTTTTTCCATTGATTTCTCTGTCCTTTCAGTTTATTTTTAGAAATAGAAAATGTGTCATTCTGGCTGCTTTTTTCATTTCTGAGAAAACAGAATGTCCCACAGTGGGAGAGTTTTCAGGTATTCATCAGCTATTCTTGAAAAAACATATGATCACACCATGGCTGCTCTGAATCTCAGTAGATGAAAGTGGGGAAATAAATTGCAGAATGCTTTAGGATGTGAGGAGTTGAGAAGCATACATATACTTGAGTCTATTTTTCATAAATGGTAGTTGTCTTTTCTGAAAAAACTTTATCAATAGTGCAGGAGAAATCTTTGCTGAGTGCTGTAGCATGTTTTTATTCAAAATTAAAATTGTCTGGAAAACTGTATTTTTTCCAAATCTCACAATGCTGTTGAGTATTCTCACATATAAACAGAATAGAAAACATTTTCAGTATTGATATTTTTATTTAAATCTTGGAACAAGTCAAATACTTAATAACGTGGATTGTTATTGCAAGACTTTACATTTCTAAAGTGTTTGTATTCTGTCACAGTTGGCTGCAGTGTATTTGACTTTTCCTTTGAAATTGCTGGAAGTCTTACATATTATATTCCCTTTTGCTCCTTTTTTCCATCTGCAAGTCTAGTGAATACTTCTCTGGGAAGTTTACTCATCTCCCCATACCTCAAACTGAAGTCCAAGCATGGGGAGGGGACAGACACGTGCACATCCTTTGCTGAATGAGGTCTGCTAGGAAATGTAATGCAACATAAGGCTTTAACACTTTTTCAAGTCCTGCCTGAAAGTACTTCTATGGTTTGAGCATGATTTAACAGCAATGTTCAATCCAGTTACAAAATCTGTTGTGTGAATCGCTTGGGAATATGTTGTCAAATAGCAATGATAGTGACCAAGAGCCGTCCTAGAGATAAGAGGCTTCCCTGCGGTTGCCTCCAGCTTCCTGGTGAACTCTAGGATTCCCTGGCAGGACTTCAGAGATTGTGGAAGACCTTTTCAACAGTAAACAATTGAGAAACACTATTTTGCATGTATTTCCTTCTCTTGACAGTTTCATTTTTGTTCATCAAAGTATCGTTGCAACTCATACTACTGAATGCAAACAAAATTTCTCCAAAATGTTCCACAGCATTGTAGTGTATTGTTTTTAGTCATATCATTCTGTTCTCTGTGCTTCTTCTCCAGCTACTCAAAATATGTGTGTGCAGATGTTCACAAAATGCTCATTTTCATCTTGAAAGCTCCTGTTCCCCCAATAAACTTATTTAAAACTTGAATTCTATGAGAGTTGTTTATAACATGGAAAGCAAAATTTAAAGAAACAATTTCTTAGATGGTCTCTCTGACAAACCACAATTAATTAAGTAACAATTCCAACATTAGTTAGCAGGCAAGAAAGTATATATTCTGTGAAATAATGAAAAAAATATACAAATTTAAGAGAGCAGTGACATTTGCAAAACCTGTGGTACTCATCAAATGAATTCTTTGGTAAGAGCTGCTTTTTGAAATCTAATTAATATTGATATTGGCTGGATACATTGTAAGTAGAGTGTTGCTACATATCTAACAGTTGGTTACATGCAGTAGGAGATGGAGGATTCGTTTCCTGAAAGCATGATTGTGTGGTAAGTATCATTGATTTTTCTGTATCGGAATCTCTCATATGTTATTTTCAGACTATCCTCCTGTTTCCAAAGTAATATTGCATTCCAACTCACGGACTTTATAAGTAGCTTGTGAGGAAGTCTAACCCATGTTTATGACTGCACGTAATTTAGGTAAGTTCCTTAACTTTCACTGTTTGTGATATATTTCTCATTGTTGCAAATTATGTGGTTCAGGATATTTAGACTGGACAGGCTCCCGCCTTTTGTGGTACTCATTAGAATATAGTGGGTATGTTGGCTCAGCAGTAGATGAGGCACTGAAAAAGTCTCATCTCAGTGGAATTGCAGTAGTGTTATATGGAAGCAGATGTACATCTTCACTGGAGGAGGGAATTTGGGGGAATTCTAAGTGGAAGCTGGCAAAACTTGCTTCGTCCTGGTAACAGACTGGGAAAAGGACCTCCAAATTTAAGCCAGGACAGAACTAGTGGAGTTGCTGGTGCTTCACCTAATAAACCACTGAGGAGGTATTTAAGGAAAGACTGGATGTGGCACTTTGTGCCATGGTCCAGCTGAAAAGGTGGTGTTAGGTCATAGGTTGGAGTCAATGATGTCAGAGTTCTTTTCCAACCTAGTTGATCCTGTGATTCTGTGAAAATCCAAGAAAGTCGCATTATGTAGTCATCACATTAGGAGATGAATGTTGGGCCAAAGAAGAACACAGCAGGGGAAAGAAAAGAAGGTGCATGAGCTGTTAACGTGATCTATTGGACAGCTTTGATTTGAAGGGAGTATGTAATTTATGTGCAATTATGAGGAAAGCTGTGAAAAGCCACTGCTGGAAAGAAAGGGAAATTGGGACATTTTCATTGCCATACTCCCTTCTACTTTAAGAAGCAGCAGATCACGTTCCAGTGGGAGAATTGTGGTTTCTGCTACAAGATCTATAAACACCCCAAAAAGTTTATGGCAAATGAAAGAACTGTGAAATTATCCTCTGTTCTCTCCTTTCAAATTTATAACCTGAAAAATGATCCTGTACAGTGCTGTGGGAGAGATGAGTATTAAAAGCATTTAGCAAAGCAGAAAGATTTCTCTGGATTGAGATTCCTTCATATAATGAATCTATATCCAAGTACGACTCTAAAAAAAATAATGAAAGATTTATCTTTTTATCCTTACTCTTTTGGCTCATGATTGCATATATTTTATATCCTGCCCTACTCTCTGTTCATGAAATTGAAATTGATGAAATTGTTATGAAATTTGGGACCTTGATAAAGGTCCCAAATTTTGTGGCAGAGATGACAGAATAGAATGTATGTTACTCTTTGTTCATATCATTTTTTTTTTTAGATTGCTCTGCATTTGGCTGGTAATGCAATGCTTTTTGTTGACGTCATGGGCTGTGCATGGTTAAAATGATAGGAAAGGAGAAGTGTCCTTGGATGTAAGTTTGAAAAAGAGCATACGGTGAATTTCTAGTGGTGAAGCCAATTGAATTTCAGAAAGAGTTGGTTGGCTTTAGAGAAAATCCAGGCTGGTGTCTTTGGCAGACTCTGCATCTACAAAGGCACCCTGAAAAATAGGAGAAAGTCTCTAAAAAAATTAATTACCTGATACATATTCCTAGCAGGGATTGTCTCTTTATTTGCTGAGAGGGCATAATGGGAACCTGATTCTTGGCTGAGGTTTGAAGGCAGTACAAGAATATAAATAAAATATTAGTAGTTCTGCATAAAAAGAACATCAGTATTATTGTAGACCTTGTACAAAATAATTTATTCCATAAATTAGCCCTTTTTTTTTTTTTTGACAACGGACTGAATAAGAAGATTGTCTTTTCTATAAAGAAGCATCTTGATTTGCTTTAGTATTACATATAAGTAAACTGCAGCTAGGTATTTATTTATTATTATTCCAATTTTTTTGTGCTTTTCATGTTTTCACCGCATCTGATGGCACACTGGACTGAGGTGGTTCAAATGCCCAGAGGAGCAATCAGTCCTGCCCTGAAAACCTGGCAAGTTAGACCTTACTAGTTACAACATCAGAGCATACATGGGGCTCCAAGGAAGACGTTACACTCCAAACCTCTGGGGGAATCTGCTATTGCAGGTGCCTCTGTGCAGAACAAGTGGAAGGCCCAGGGGTAAAAATGATGTGGTTCACTGTGAAAGTTGTTTCAGCGCTGTGATATTAATGTACGCATGGGAAAAGAAATGAAACTTTTATTTTTCTGTTCACTGTCTTGAGTGGTCACATACTTGCAAAGAATATGGAAAGGTCTTGAAAGAAGATTTAGAGAATGGGATAGGAGCCTTGAAATATGCTCTGTAAAAGGTGTTTGTATAGGGTGTTGTAGAAGGTAAAAGAAAGGTTACAGTGGAAGAAAACACCAGATCCCTTCTTCTGCAGCTAGCTGTGTTCGTTTTCAGATGGCAGTCCTGTTCAGCAGCCAGCAAAGCTACTGTTGTATACTTAATTTTCATAGAGATTTAGAAAGTTTCAAGGTGAAAGGTGTTAAAAATGAAAGATTATTATTGCTATTATTGCTTTCCTATGTTCTTTCTTCAGAATTATCTTCTGGAGTTTTTTCTTCCTGTTCACAGTAATTTTCAGCCCCAAAGAAACTCCTACTTTTTCTGCTTAGACTGAGACGGGACTGAGGGGGGGGTCTGGATTGGAAAATGCTACATGTTCACTATAAGAATTGTTATAGCACTGGAATGTGCTACAATCAGTGGGGAAAGTAAAAAATAAAATTAAGGACTACTTGATTTCCCTTGTGAGCTCTACTGTCATTTATGTGAGATGTAATTAATTCACCGTTGAAAATCTATGCAGTGGAACACTTAAGACTTGTCTTACACTGCACTTTCCATAAGATTAGGGAACCTTAGCATCATGTAGGCTTTTGTTTTGTTTTTTCTTGTAATCAAGAAAATCACTCAATCAATCACTCTTGAAGTTTATTAAGTATTCTTCATAAAGGGAAACGAACCTTCGTGGCAGCAACAGTAATCAATAGTTTATTTTGTGGATGAATATATTTATCACCGTTCTTCCTAGAATATCCAAAGGGACTTGATAAGCAGGAGGGGTACATTTATATCTTGTGTTCCAAGGTAGACCTGCTTGTCACCTGAGACTTGTGGCTATGCTTTGATCTATAGATGGACACATGTATGAGCTATCTGACAGAGGGTTGAAAAGGGGTACTCTGTGCTGACTGGCAGAGTTTGTGACCCTGCTTATCACTTAATTGCCCCGTGGTTGTCTTATTGCTTCAGATACAGGGTAGCCCTGCTGTAAATTGGGAATGGGTAGGGAGGTTACCCTGCCTGATCTTGCCTGCAGAGCCTAACAGAGTTTTCTGCATTCCCAATACTGGGAGTTTCTCTTGCTTGCTGGGAGGCTGAGTTGGTAGCAGCACTAACCTGTATGAGGGAAGGAGAGTTTTCTGTCTGTGTGACAATGAAAGGCAGAAGAATATTTCTAATAGTGGTGGAGGAATGAGTAAAGAGGGTATCTGTGCCCACAGGCACACTAGTGTGTCTGTCTAGCAATTGAGTAGTGAATCCTGGTTATTCAGAAATTGTTCTTCATGTGATCATACCATAGAATTGTGGTTGTGGTTCTTATAAATTTTCTTTTTTTTTTTCAAGCTGTCTCTCTAACCACAAAAAGTAAAAACGTATACACATGAAATACTACTACTACTACTACTACTACTACTACTACTACTACTACTACTACTACTGTCCCTAAGGTTTGGTGTTTGGTTGTTTTGGTTTTTTTGTTTGTTTGTTTGTTTTTCCCTGAGAAGAGAGCAAGCAGTACTCAAGCACCATGAATTTGTGTGGATACTAGCTAACAGAGCAGGTAGTACTTGCATATTAAAACTTGCCTCAATCCCACTGCCTTTTCCACAGTCATGTTTTCAGGTTTAAAGAAGCACCTGGGATTATTGTAGGTTTTTGCAGAAAGGATTAGACAAAGTACAAAACTGTAGGAAATCAGTTTTATTTATAGTAGGTGGAAACTGAGATCATCCTGTGGTCGCTCAATTCCAGATGCTGGGGCTTTAATTAAAATAAATCATCATATTCACAATATAATAGCAAAGAAGCTCAGAAAGAAGAGGCAGAGTAAAACCAGAGACAAAATAGTATAGTCAAAGGAAGAAAATAAATGAGTAAAGAAAAGGAGAAAGAATGTAACACCATAGAAAGAAAAATCTGTTGTATAGAATCCAATTTTTAGAAGTGTAATAGAAACTTTCAAATATAATCAAATAAAAGCTTGTTTCAGTAATATCATAATTACACAGTGTAGGTGGAGCAAAAAAAGGATTTTTTTTGCATCTGTTTCAGTTTATCCTCTACTCTGGATACCATGGAGAAATCCCTTACAAAGGATCGCTTTAGTTCATAGACAACACATATGAACTCTGTTGCTGCATGCTCCAAGACAGTATCAATACCTGTGTACTTCAATAAAAATGTGTCTTAAGAGAATTGCTCAGTCCCCTCCCTCTCCTTCCTCAGAATGCTTTATTTCCTTCTAAATTCTTCTCCTACTTTACTGGGTAGTTTATGGACTGCTAGAAAGATGATGCCTAAGCTGTTTCCTTCTTGTAGTTCGGCCATTCTGATTGAAAGTGCATGCAAAAATGTAGGTGTGCAGAACAGTCATCTGCTCGTATCCTAGTGAATATGCCAAAACAGACTTAATGGTGCACCGGTTAAGTGCAATGGAAGTTTTGACTCTGAATTCACAGGGGAAAAATCTAATCCTTTGCTAGATTTTAGACATCCTGTCAGCACTGATGTTTCCAATAGCACACTGCACCAAATTCAAATCTGGCATATAATTTTCTTCAAGTAATTCCTAAAGTAAAGTTATCAGTTAAACTTCTGTATTCCTGTAACAGTTAGGATTTTCCTGTAGAAGTCTCTATGTTAATTTTCATGGGCCAAATGAGCCTCAACAGTCAAAGCTGAAAAGGTAATACATGGCCCATTAAAATAAGATTCTAGCTCAGAACTCTGTATCTGCTTAGTTCCATCGTAAATAACCATCATTAAATATCTTTCCATCTATTAAAAAAGTACAGAGGAAAAATGAAAAAAGCCCCAAACAAACAAACAAATAAAAACCTGTTTCAGGCACAGGTGCTACACAGCCTAGAATCATGCACTTAATTAAGACAGGTAGGTTTAATTCAGAACATCTGTTCTTAATATTAGTAGTAGCTTGAAGCTTCAAGTGTGAAGAATTTCTTTTATTTCCTTCTCAACTACATCACTGGGATGATGCTATTTCTTTCCAAAAAACTTGTGTTGTTTATATTCTTAGCCTGCCATGGGTAACCACATCACTACTACTTGAAGGGTAAGTAGTAAATAAAACTGAAAGCTTTTTTTTTATTGGGTTTGAGGAAAAAGATAAATTTAATTGAGAAGAGGGAGAGCCTTTTTTTTTTTTTAACTGTCTTTATTAATGTCTAATTCTCTTTCCTTGAAGAATAAACAGCCAAAAGTGTTAACAAAATAGCAGCATGGACAGAAAATAGGAAAAGCATGTTACAGCTTTATGTGTGCTCTTGAAAAAGGGCAGCCATACACAAAGTCTTTTTTTCTGATGGAAATATGACAAACCATGCTAGCATGCAGTTTTAGCTGTCTCTCTGCCCACAGTAATGTTTGTATCAGCAATAATGCAGAGGAGTAATCAGTTTGACACAAAGATCTCTGTCAGTTGAGACTGTCTTATTAATGGAAGGCAATGAAAGCCAGTGATGAGGAAAGGAAGTAGTTAAGAATGGGAAAGAAAGGCTGGATGCAGGTAGCAGTTAACTGTATTAGAACAGTGATTGCATAAAGGAATTCTCCATGATATTTTCTATTTTAATTTTTCCTCCAAACCCTCATGTCTTTTTCTGAAAAATGACTTTTGAGTGGACTTAGGCTGACTTTTCCATCAAAAGGGCTGTTCTTTAGAAAACAGTGGACTTTCTACTAAAAAAATATAGTAGAGCTGGTGAAGAATTCCTCTACCTACAAAAATACAGGTAAAAATATATTTTAAGAGTTTATAATTTTGCCAAAAATTTTTGCAATATCAAAGCTTTTCTGTCTCATGTAACTACCAATACCACAAATGTTCAAATAGATCTGGTTAGGTGGAGGGCTCAGAGTTTCTGATCTGTGTGAGAGGTCACTCTGTAACAGGTCAAATGAAGAGTGCAGCTTTTCTTCTTGGCGGCACTGATATGAGACATAGGAACTTTCTGTTAATGTGACAATAAAGTGGTATAATAAAATTGAATGGAGAAGAATGATGTCAGGGTTGATCTGAGGATTTCAGTGCAGAAAAAAAACAACTTACTGCTTACACTGCTTCTCCTTGGCTCCCTGAGGTCTTGCTGCAGCCCTCAAGTTCTTTTGTATCCCTTTGGCTGAAAAAAACTGAAGTCCAAAGTTTGAGCTGAGGTTCATAAAACATCTTTAAAACTATGCAGACTTTAAAACAAAATATTATAAAAGAGGGGGGAAAGTGTGTTATTTAAAAAAAAAAATAAAAATTGAGAAAGTAATTTTAAGAAAGCAGTATAGGCTTGCAGATCAGTCCAGGCAGTGTGGGGTTCCTGTTGCTGTACTGAGTGGGCAGTGCACGCTCAGCTCCTTGAAAAGTGAGCATAAATGTTGGGTGCTTTGATGGTCTTTTGACAGGATGTGACTCTTTCTAGATGCCGGGACTGTATGTATAGGCATGGTAACACCCTTATTTCTATAAGACACAGGCTTCTCCTCCCACTCATTCTCCCCAGAGCCTTTCTCCTTCGTTTGTGTTGCTGCACTGTGTGAAGCCTGGGATGCTATTAGAAATCGGTGGAGTCTCTCATGATGCCACATAATTACAGGAACACTTAACATTTATGGAAAAATGCAGACTTTCTTGAGAAAATAATCAGTTTTAGAGTACGGAGAACTTTTGTCTGTCAGGCAGTAACACACCTGCGAAAAAAAGTAAATACTGAAAAACAGTGAAATAAAATGGAAAACCCCAGACCTTGACAAATGACAAAGCTTTATTCAATTACAAACAGTAAAAAAGCCTTTTGAAACAAAGTCCCAGAATGGGCCTTTCTGCAATGTCAAATACAGGTTACAACTTCCAAATGAATGTAGCAGTAGATGGCTTGTACATAAATGTCCCTGGCTGTGGAGATGAAAGTAGCATAAGATTTAGGAAAGAAAACAAGCTGCTAAGTAAAAGGGGTTTTTTTGCTTTTTATGTTAAAAAAAGGAAAAGGGATTCTTATTGCAAAATATTTGGTGGCTATGTTGGTGTCTGCATGTGGCTACATAGGCAGTAACTTTCTTCAGAGGGGAGGGTGGACTGGCGGGACACCCTGGCCTTTTTCTCATGTGCTTGTTAAGCACCTCTGTGTACTGTGATCGGGGGAGAAACTCGCAGGTCTACAGTTTTCGCAGCCTTGTGGGCCCTGATAGTTACCTGGAACACGTCTTAAAGGAAAGATACACGTTGTCTTGCTAGATTTAACAGTTGCAATTAATGAATTCCCAGCTTAGCCCAAAGTAAGCCAATCAAGGACTTGCTATCCTCCATCAGTCTGCTCCTTTATACAGGTTGAGCGGGCACCACACATCTGCCAGCCAAGGTTTGGTGCCAGGGGGTCTTGTGAGGTTTCTCCAGCACACTGGCACAGCATTGTGCTTAGGGCATGCAGGGCAGTGCAAGGAGCTGTTGCTTCAGTCCTGCTAATACCATGAGGTGCAATACATTTCTTCCTGATCTGTGGGCCTGTTCCTCTCTGAGGGAGGTCTAGCTTGCCCCCATTCCAGACTGGCCAGCCCCTTGTAGCAGCTCCTCCGGGATTGTTTGTTCTCTGCCAAATAATCTATCTCTTGATGATGTGTGACCCGTTGACAGAAGCAGCAGTTTCATTCCTCACACTGTCACCTATGACCTGTGGCTGCTCTGCTGATTCATCACAATATATTATATGAGACAATAGTTTCCATGTTTAAGCTAGTAATTAGCCTTTTTTGGCCATAAATCTGAGTTTGATTTAATTTTCAACTTCACTATGCAGCCAAGACATTTCTCATGTCCTCTCCTCTTCCTCAAGAGATTTTGTATTTATTTTTTTAAGAGAGGATGGTGAGAGAAATGAATTGGACGAGGTGTTTATGAGACATGCCAGTCTAAAAAATGCAGTGTTTTACATTGTTTGAATATTGTTTGATTTACTATTTTATTTACAGTATAGAAGTTGAAAAACAACCTGACCCATCAACCCTGGGATAGTTTTTCATATAACTGTGAAAAGATGGGTGCCATTTGCTATATCTGGAAAGTCTGTCTGGCTGTTCTCAGAGTTGTTTAGTGTGAAATTCATAAGCAGAAGATCTCTGTGCAGGGAAAGCTGTCTGGTGTCATGGGGACTTGGAAGAAAGCAGAGATTTGCTAAAAGGTGTAAAGAAGTGAGGGAACAAAGGAGGTATTTTCATAGTCCATATTTAAATGTTCCTCAGAAGTCTCAGCTAGGTGGTTATCTCATTAGAGCAGCTGACAATTTTATCCACTTACCACTTTACCAGGACTAAAACTCTTACTAATATTTTATGTATATTTTATCAGCCAAATACAAGGGTTCAAGGTTTGTCATTGTTTTATATATGTAATCATCCCATTTAAAAGGTCTCATACTAACCCGCTAAGCCAGCTCTGATAAGCCTCCAAAGTCTTCGATGACATTTCAGATAATATTGTGTAATTTGTCATTGAGCTGTGGGAATATAATTGGGAAAGAAACCTTCAAACTATCAATTTATCTATGACTAGGAGTATTGCAATTACAGTTTTTCAGGCTGAGATATGTGAATCATCTCAGAAAGGTACAGGGCAGGGCTGGGAGTCTGCCTCTACTTCTAACAACTCATATGCACGAGCAAGGAGAAATTAGGAGCTGGCTCCTGCTCTGTTTTCCTTCAGGCAGTGACAAGAGGTGGCTTGATGGTTTGTGACTGTGTCAGCCTGCAGGTGGTGATAAGAACAGGAAACTGGCTTGTGAACACTTGCCAGCAGGCAATGCTATGGATATCTGAGGCTTTTGGCTACATCTCTGCATGTAAGAGGAAAGACGAACAGACAGAGGTGTGCTTTCTGTGGTGAGGCACAGTGTTGGATGGAGCTGAAATCCGAAAAAAATTATCAGTGCCATGGAAAATGAAAAATGAGTAAACTGGCTTTGGGAATGACTAGACTGGGCTGCATGCTCTAAGAAGATTGGCCTGAGGTAGAATTACTTCTCATTTCTTTTCAGGAACATCTAGAATCAGTGACATCTGGAGATCGGGGGGCAGGTACAGCCAAACTCCATTAGTTGCGGTTTTTTAGCAAAAAGACATGTAAATGTGGCCCTTAAGGACGTGGTTCAGTGGTGGACTTGACAGGGTTAGATTTACAGTTGGACTCAATGATTTTAAAGATTTTCTCCAACCTAAATGATTCTATTACTAAAGAAAAAGAAGACAAACAGGTGACTTTAGTCCATCATGAAGATCATCACTTAAAGGATTTGTCTTGCAAACATTATCTTGACAACTGATTTATGTTGACAGTAATAGAAACTCTATGGGATCTTTGTTCCTCTTTGTTATAGAGGGAGGAAGCAAGAGAGGAAAAACACCATGCTGGAACTTCTGTGAGCAAATGTAGAGTATGAAGCAGAAAACACTTGGCTGCAAAAACTGTTGCAAAGCACACCATGGCACTCCATAGCATATGTGCAAATTTGCTGTTGATGTATATGGAGAGGGTGATGACACTTATCTTTTGAATGGAAACCAGATATTTTTCAGGCTAGTGAAAGAATAAGGAAAATCTGAGAAAAGGCATGAATGCTAGTAGCTGCAAATGCTGTGTTCTAGATTATATTTAAATCTTTCTTTCCATTTGCTGCGTTCACAATGGTCAAGACGCATGAGTTAAACCATCACAGATTGTGCTGTCATTTTTTAATTGTTCGTTGTTTTTGGTTTTTGGGTTTTTTTAAACATGAGTAGTGTTGGTGAGCTAAAATGTAAGGCATATAATGTCTCATATGGAGCTTCTGATTCCAGCTTACCTCTTTACCCCTCAATTACATATCACATGGGTATTTTATTGGGTTTACCTGCTTGTAATTTTTGGCATCCCATCCACTCTTTAGCATCATTCTTTTTATCAAGGCAGGACAAAAAAGTAGCTCTCAAGATTCTTCCCAACTGATCTTTTAAATCAGCTGTTTCCAACTCTTGCTGTTGTTTCAAATTCTGGTCTTAAAACCCAGTATCTCCTTATGACTCTTTGCTGATTGAGTTTTTGTTTTCTTCAAAAAACTCATCAGTTGTCTGCAAAACAATGGATTTTTCAGTGGATAATTCTGCCATGTCAAGCTTATCCCACCTTTCTGCAACTTCTCCCTCCCCCCCCCAAAATGTGGAAGTTCTTGATTGTGAGAGCAATAGCACCAAATTAATCATTAAGTAAACAACTTTAGTTCATACTTTACAGCCTTCCTGCTGCTAATGTAGATATATTTCTGGCATGTGAACTCATGTGTGTTGGATCTGCTGTTATAGTCAGGCTATTTCTGTATGAAAATGGCACATCTTGTCAACCAGCTCGATCCTCTGAAACATATAAGCAGTCATCCCAGGCTGGGAGTGCACAATCTATAGCCAGAAATCCAAGTTAATTTTGGCTCCTCAAGGGCAGGCAGAAGAATAGAATGAGACATTTCTAATCGTAAAATGCTTCTGCATGACCACAATCTGACTTTTGCATTTGCCAAATGTTTCCTTTGCAGCAACATTTCATTTTTGGGTAACATTCCAGTTCAGTTAACTGTGCTGATCAGCATCTCGGGTCTCTTATTTCATGTAATAAAATTTAGCAATGTAACAGCTACTTAGGGTTACAGAGAGAGGAAGGAGAATAACTTCTGCTCACATGAATTGGACAATTATGTCTTTAACAAAAAGAGGAATTTAGTGTTCAGTTTTACAAATATGGTTGCAATTATTTATAATCATGAAACTGATTTGAAATGCTTACTGAGTGGTAGATGGCTTTGTATTCATTGCCTTTATTGTGCTGTCTTGCTCATGAATCAAAGCAGAATTTCAGTGCTGTCTTTTCTGCCTGGTTCATTATCTATAGACTGCGACATATCAAGAGAATGTGCTTACTTTCATGTAAAGTATAAAGAAATCAAACTTCAAGCTGTTTCCATTTTGAGGATTTAAAACCAGGACCCAATTCTTAATTTTTCTCTTTTTATTTCTTCTTGCAAAGCATTTTACAACATTAATAAGGATTTCTGATAAGCAGCAGTGCTACTGATATTGCCAGACACTGCTGATGAAAAGTAACACTAAATTGTTCATTAGATTAGGTTAAGATAATTTCTGTGTGAGAAATTTATGGAAGGACCAACTCCTTCCAAAAGATGGTACTTGTCAGGGACTATTTCAGTGTGTCTGGACGTGATCAGGTATTTTGGCACAGGGATATGGTGGAGGAGTTAATCAAGGGAGGAGTTAATTCTCATCTGAAATGGAGCATATGCTTTCTTTAATATAGAGGAAGGTTTATATTGGTGGTGCCTACTGCATTCATTGACTGCTGTGGCAGAAGTCTCCTCAAAGAATCCCAGCAAGTTAGTGAACCATGAACCCTGATCTCTGTCCTCTCTCTACTCCTACCCTGTCAATCCTTAATCAAGCTGTGCTTCTTCAAGTGTTTTCCCATTTGATAGTCTAGGAGTTTCTTCCCACTTTGTATCAAGCTAACTGGTCTATGGTTTCCTGTTATGTCTCCAGGCACTTTTAAAATAACTTTGTTATGTTAGCCACTTTTCAGTCCCCAGGGGTCTCTTTTAAACTAAATGAACTTGTGAATGAGCCTGCTAATTCTTTAGTTTTTCTCCCCACTTCCTTAGCACATTTGGATATTTATCTGGACATGGTTTTTAGGACTGTCTAACCATTTTAATAGTACTACTAGGCATTACAGACTTAAAAGAAAAATCTTTCTCCTTCAGAAGCAAACTCCTGACCTCTTCATAGAAACGATAGGCGCACTACATACTTCACTTTTATTTGTTTATACCTCAGACTATTAAAAAGAGTTTGCACTCCCTTACCATCAGTCCTTGCCCATGCACAGTAAATCTGTGATGTGTGAGGAAGGACTGGCCATAACAGGGTAGCTTTCACTGTACTTGTGGTGTTTACATTTTGTTTTCCTCATTGTGAATGAGAAATGCTGTGAGGCAGGAGTGATAGTGACATCCTCAGTCACCCCAGCCACCTCTCTGCTGCTAAGCCCCTGTGCCACCCGCTCAGCAGTGCCTGTCACACCAAGGCTTGTCCCTGCCCTGTAGAGGAAACCTGTCCAGGAAGGGCAAGGCAACCTGGGCCCCTTTCAGTGATGAGCTGGGACAAGGCCAAGCCCTTTACTGGAGACTGGGCTGATATTCACACCATGGGGTGATGTGTCTAATCCATTGATCCAGACTATTTTTTTTAAAAAGAATTTAAATTATGAATATTGTTGTGTTTTCTGTTGTCACTTGGATCCTAATTAGGCGTTTCATCTTTTTACGGGCAAATTTTTCCTCTTTGTGTTCTATGAAGAGTATATCTTGACCAATGTAAATGTCAAAATTAAAGTGTAAAAATCAAAGTTAGTTGCTTGTGAGACATGTACTGGCATAAACCACTGTCACAGGTTCTTATGATAAACAGCTGGGCTTTTTTTGGATAAAAATGAGGGGGAAGAAACATGTTGGTGAGAAACAACATAACCGGTGAGAAGGAGTAAATATAATCTGTCTGTAATTCATAAGAAATCTGTTTTTTTTTTACTGAATACCATTTAAATGTAAGAGAAAAATATATGCTCTTTGCTCTATGGTCAAGATATTCTGAAGTATGGCTTGTTTTCTGTAAGCTGTTTCTCATGCCCATTAAAAGCTGTTAATTCTTCAGTGTTTTTCTTATTGGTACTTGTATGATTATACTTTTGCAATATGATGACACTCATTCTTACAAAAACATATCCAATGTCTTTATTCATCTAAGAGATAAGGGAATACATCTACATTTTCTTACTGAATTGATGCTAAAATGGAAAAAAGAAACAAATATCAGAAAGAAAAGGAAGTAATGAAATGGCATCTACAGATATCAAACCATGTCCCATAAATATAAAGATTAGTTTCATCTTGGAAATATGCATGCAATAGGCTTGCAGGAAGTATCTTGGAAAACAGAAACTTTCCTGCAATACTAAAGAAGGAAAAGAAGAAAGGCTTGCAGTTAGAAACAGAAGATCTTGTGGAACTGCTCAGGGAGCACCAAGAACAGAGAAAGCTCTTTGAGTTTTGGTCAGTATATGTAAAAGCATTCCATCACAGAAGGAGCAAGTTTGTCATTCCTGCCGGTGCAACCACACCTGGAAAAGTGATCTAGGCTCTGAAAAATGCAATGTATGAATAAAACTGAAAGATTAGAAATTGTTACACCTGCCTGTGTAAGTGGAGGTTTCTGGGAGCATCTAGGAACTGAACCTGAATCTGCTTGTCATCATTATCTGGGCTCTGAAAAACTTATGAATGTGTTTGTGTTTTGACTTAGATTGTAAAACAGCATGAAAATCTTAGACCTGAGCAGGATTGAGCATATTCTAATTTTTTTTTTTTTTAATGTTAGCTTTTTTCCTTTTTTATCCCTAAAGGAGCAAATAGGCCACAAGTGTCTAATTGCACACTTTTAAATAGGAATCTTGCCCCTCATTCCCCTGTTGCCACTGCAGGGACAAGGTAGTAAGGTAGCGGACAACAACCCCAAAATCATATCTAGTCTGGGATTGCTGACTGACTCCCAAAGCCCTGTGCTCTTGCACTGCTGTGTTCCACACTGGAGGCCCCTGTGGAGGCCAGCTCCTCTCCACATGCTCCCGCAGGCAGGGCTTGGGGTACCTTTTCAGGTACCTAATTTCAGGACACTTCCCCCTCTCCCCCCACCCACCCTTCATGCTGTCATGAGGTGTCCCATGCTGCTATCACATGAGTGTCACTGCAGTCATAACCAGCAAGGCTGAGCCCTCTGCAGGCACGGTGTTCTCTTGTCCTGGCAGTGAGCCCAGCCTGGCCTCCAGCTGGGTTATCTACAATTTCTCTGATTGTCCATGCATTACTCAACTGTCCTTTGCAGCAAGGATATGGCCCCTGAGCTGCCAAGTGAAAAGCCCTGACAGCCCCATTTAAGCACACTTTACAGGATTTCAGGCAAAGGGAGATTGAGTCCTGGTTGCTGTAAATTACAAGATTTCCAGTAACTGCAAATGTATCACCACAACACATGAGAACACAATTTATCACTTCGCTGTACAAAAATACCCTACAAAAACAAGTAGGGTATTGGCCTTGAACTTTGAAAAGAAAATGGCACTTAAAAATTAAAGCAGTTAGATTGTTTCATATCAATACAGAATTGCCTTTTTTTTTTTTTTTTTTTACTACTTACAAATGAATGTTTTTCTTTACCTCTTTGTACCTGGATTCTTTGATTTCCCAGCTTAGAATTAAAAAAATAAACAACCCTGGTGTAAAGTCCTGAAGATGTTGCAGTGCTCTCTCTGTCATAACCAGGTGTCCGTTTGAACTTAAAATGAAACTCAGTGCCTCAGTTAATGGCCCTTGATCAGTTTATGAAGTGAAGAACCTTGCCAGAGATTAAGAAGCATCAGCCAGGGAATTTTTTTTTTTTCCTCACTTCTGCTTGTCTTTTCCCCTTGATGCATTTTTTTGGTCTTTGCCAGCTCACTTAGTAAACAGTCAAACAAAAGGATTGTCTGATGTTGAAGGTTTAGAAGAGAAAAATACATAGTTTATCTAAGCAGGGAATAAGAGACAGAAGTTAGTATCTACCCAATCTGAAGATAAATTTAAAATATGAATATTCAAAATGCTACTGAAGGCAATAGAATATAGAGGGAAAAGGTGTAGCTGAGGCTGATAATTAGGGAAGACATGCCCATTGGAGCCACCAGTCATTTGTAGTAAAAGTACTGAGTGCTTTATTTGTGTAAAAGTGTAGTATAACTCCAGTTACAGAACGTTAGTATGAGTCTGATTTATCCTGGGTGGAAATGGGACGAAGAAAACAAATGTGAGAGGGCAGAAGATTGAATGAAGAATGGACTACAGAGTATGAATGTATGAAAGTCTGAGGAAATAAGGAAGAAAAAGAATGTAATTTGAACCTCATGGAACTGTTGAACTGGAGTTTAGAACTATCTGCAAAGTGTAGACAGTTGTGAATCTTAACTGCAAGTGATGGAATTACTGTTCCTTCCCTGCAAATTAGCACCCCTGAACTTTGGCGCTGCATGGAATGAATGCTCCTAATTCTCTTAACATGAGGTTAGCTAATTCAGTTTACATCGTGGCCTTGAGCTAAGATGCTAATGTATTATTTATAGTATTTTGAAGATTGATGCTCTCAGGAACCTCTTGGAAACATATGAACTGCGTGATGTTACACATTTAAGTCTCTCAAGTACTGCGACCTTAGAGCAACAGTATTTTCCATTCATTTATTTTAGCACTGAAGGATTGGTAGCACAATTTTAGTGTTGTTGAAGAGTTTCACAAGGTTCACAGAGTTTTCAATGCAATGTGTTGTTTCTTATTTAAGCAAAATACCGTTGGGGATGCGTACAAATGAAATCAAAGTACAAATTATGAACTATCTTGTAACTGAAGTGCACACACTTTCACTGATCTTGACAGAAAACTTGACTTATGAATTATGTTAAATTGTTTAATCTTCACAAGTTTTTCCTATATTTTTATCTGTTAAAATTTTACTACTTATGTGCTCTTTGATTTGAGGGACTTTTAGCCATGTATATTTGAAACTTTGTTCACAGCATTAAACTATAGGTATTTGCCCATTTTATTTGGTTTAATTCCTTAAACTAAATCCAGAATATCTTTTCAAACCTGTTGACTCTGTCCCAACTCCAGGAAAATGAATGCTTTCTTTGTAATCTCACTGTTGTGCCGATTGAAAAAGTAATTGAAAACTCTCATGGGCAATAGGCCAGCCATTTTACATACCTCTCTTATCTGTGTAAACATTTCCTGATCTGCTTTCTTCTCCATTCCTTGGGGTCAATAACAGTTTCTTATGATCTCTTTATTTCAAAATGTTCTGGTCCCTTCCTCCCTTCCAAAATTGTAAGTAGAATTAATGAATATTTTCTTTACTGTTCATTTTTCACTCCCTTCCTTTTCCTTATGCTTTACCTTGCTCTCCCACTCATAAGAACACTTGTGGACTTTTTTTTTTTCTGTTGGATTTGGAGGGCCCCTACCTTTAATATGTTTATGCAATTTTTTTTTTTGGCTTTCATAATGAATTTTTCATCACTTTTTTTGTCATTTCTCCTCCCAAAAACTAAATGTTTCAGAGAATTACTGTAAAAAAAAATATTGAAGATATTGGTATTAGCATCAAGTTACTCTGTTCTCAATAGGCATTTGTAATGGATTGAGACCAATGATTTTTCTTCCATGCAAAGGATTGGCAGGTGCCATGTGACTTTGACTGCTGAATACTGAATCTGGACACACAGTTGTTTGTGAGCAAGGTATAAGTGAGAGTAGTCTGACAGTGGCAATGAATAAAATGGTTATCACACCAAGCTCTGTACAAAAATTTGTGAGTTGACAGAGATAAATATTTTGACAAAGATAAATTTGTGAGTTTTTGCTCAGCCTGCAGTTTGTTTAGGATTTGTCATTCTTGATGGTATCATCAATTTAACTTCAGATCATTTTCATGGCTCTGAGCAGAGGACTTCTCTGCTTGTGCTCAGCTCCACACCTCCAGCTCCTGATGGTGAAACAGAATTTTCAATGGGCATCGCTGGTTTGCCACTCCTTCCCATCCTCACTGCTTGTTTTCATACAGTGATGTAATTTGGAATGCTGATGAGGTTTAGGAGAGCATGAAATCTCATGGCCAGCCTCCAGCTTCATCTAGTCCTGGTGACAGCAGGAGCACGCTGGTAGCTCTAGCCCTGTGGAGGAAGCTGCAGGAAGAGCATTGAGGAACAATAGCCCCTGGGAACCTGACAGTCCTTCTGGTTCTGCTGTTGCCAGTGTCATGCTTTAGAGTATCGTTCAGACTATTAAAGCACTAGATTAAAATAGATCAGAGTTTGCCTGTTTTATTGGGCCTTGTAAATCACATTAATGGTTATAATGATAAAATAGCTCTCCTCCTTCAGAATCTTCTGTTGGAAACTAAACTGAGGCCGTTATGTTACTAATACTTTCCTGGACCACAGATGCTTTCACTAAGAATAAAATGGTCAAGTCATTTACATATATTGATCAGGTCACATTTTATATAAAACATCATAACATTTATGATTGTCATTTAGTTAATTATAGATTTTATTAAAACAGTTAGAAAGGCATTAAAGAATATTCCAAACTTCTTATGGACATTGAGTTTTGAGCCAGTAGAGTTGATGGCTTTCGCAGCTATCCAGTCTTAAAGTATCATGTGGAACTGAAAGATGAGCTGGATGAGACAGTGCCTTGAGGTGATTTCTGTTGACATTCAGAGCTGTGCTGTGTGGGTGTAAACACTGCCACACCTGAACACTGGCTTTACGCTTGCCTCATGCAGATGGGAATAGCCACTAAAGCTCTGGAGGGGCTTCAAGGGCTTAAGCCTGCAGACCTTTGTAAGAAGTCTAATGCAGATTGCATTAACCACCTCAGAAGGTTTTTCTTTATATTCTCTGACTTTAACCAACTACCTAATTGCTTGTACTAGTCCAGATGTGTATATATAGATATTTTTTCTTGGATGCAACTTTTAATTGCCAGGTCAGTTAACACCAAGACTGCTGAATCATAAACATCAGGCACTTTATTTTCAACATTTTTATTCAGGTAGGAAATAGTACTGAGTTGCGATGAGCACTAGAAGAGATTCTCTCACCAGCCATGAGCTTTAAATTTGTGTTTATATATCTGTGTGGTGCTGGTGTGGTGTTTTTGTAGGGTATTCTTGTACCTAATTCTTTTAAAAACTATTAGGGCTATTGCTAGTGAGAGCGCCACTGTATTAAGGTTTGTTTCAAAATCATAGTGAGAAGGAAAAGACTTTGTATTTCTGTTAGAGAAAGATTGTGTGTGGGTTATAGAAACCTAAGATAAACCTAGTGGCTCAACCATACAGTGCTGAGACTGACTACGTGCTTCAGGGCAGGAGAGGAACAGAAAAAGGTGAAATGTGCATTCAGACCCCAAATGATACTTAATAGATTTCATGCCAAAAGCTTTAAGATTCATTCTGTTATTTTTTTTTCCCCTAAATTCTGCCCCTATTTCACCATAATAAAGCTGGGAATTGTTTCATCATAAACTGCTTAAGTTACAGTATATCTAGATTTCTTCCATTACTCACGCTAACTTTTTCAAATGATTCCAATATATTAGACAAAATTTACACTTACAGAAAGTTATGCCGGTTTGTGCCTCAGGTACTTTATAATGACATCTGTAATGACTTTCTCAACAATTTTCTTGAGTACTTAAATGAGGATCATGAGTTTATAATTCCCTGGATCATTCTTATTATCTTTTCCATCTCTATAAGAATACTATCTTCAGATTCTTCTTATTATAGCTGTAATGATAAATTCAATCAGATTTATTTTGGGGTTGCTTTTTCCTGGGAAGTAATTTAGTTAATAAGAATAGAATATTGTAGTTGGAAGAGATGTAGCATGATCGCCTAGTCCAACTGCCTGACCAGTTCAAATTTGCAGAGTACATTTTATTGTAAAGTGAGTTATTTCTTCAGCTGCTGTTCAGTTTTGCATCAAACATTGAATAACTAAGAGAAATACTCTGAATATAAAGCTGAAATTCTGATTTATTCAGTCATTAACAAAAAAAGCCCCATGCCATTTCAACGATAATAGAATGAATATATCCAACTGGTGTTTTCTTTCTCAAACTGGTTTTCCGTAGAGATTGCTGGTGTTAGGCAAACACCTATTTAAACCTTTGAAATGTATAATCTTAACTTCATACGGCTCTAGTAGCCCAAATTTGTTCATTTTTCATCCCTACTTGCAACACTATTACAATTTAAGTTTCAGTAATATAAAAAGCATTTGTGGAGCAAACACTAGGAAAATATCTTTCTGGGAGTGATGTTACAGGTATGAATAAGGTTTAGGGTTTTTTATTATTATCATCAAAGCTTTTCTTTGCTGCTGCTTTTTAGCCTGTTAATAAAAGAACTGCATATAAATCTTATGAGATATAGCAGTAGGTGGTCAAAAATCATTCCAATGTGTTTCTTCTACATGCAATTAAGAAGAAAGAAAATCAAACATTCAAGCTGCAGTCATAGACTAGTTAACCTCGAGAAAGAGCTCCGATTATTGAAAGCAAAACCAATCAACATAGTAAACCTAGTGTGATAATGAATGCTGATATACAACGGATGGTTGACCAGCCTGTCAAATAACTACATCTGGCACGAGGTGTTGCTGAATCTACTCTGTGTAGGATGTGGCAAGGGCTAAGAAACCTCTCTAGCTGGCAAATGCATGCAGCCCTCTGACCTGTGACCCAGGGGCATACAACTTGTGAGCCCATCAAAAGCCTAGCTCAGTTTTTTTAAGAAAAATTAGTGACAGAGGACCAGTTGTTTGCGAACACTGAGAAAAATAACAAGGCAGTCAGCATCATGAGTCACAGCTGAAATTTTAAGTGACTATGCATCATATTTAGAATGGAATGAATATAACTATCTGCTAAAAAAAAAAAAATAGAAAAAGGAAAATCCACCCCCCCATCTATGTGTAGACAGGCTTAGGTATGGCTGGGTTTATTTTATTTATTTGGAATTTTTATGACTGCATTTGTACTATGATTTTTTTTTAAACACTTACAGCATAATATTATAGAAGACCCATATTCTGAATAAACCTTGGCCTCAAATAACACTAGAATTTTGATTTATTTCTGTGTGATTCTTTTTCAAGTGCTGTATATCATATTTTGGTGTTCATTTACCTTTGCATTCCTTTTTGAGCCACTGGCACTGAAGCTGACGGATGGGAATCAAATGAAGTGTGCTAAGCGTTGTTGCTGTAGGCTTTCATCTCCCTATGTTTTGTGATATGATTTATCCTGATAATACATCATGTGCCTCATTTTCTTTTATTTATTTTATTTAGTGTTGTCACAAATAATATCATTTGACCATCTACCATGAGCACTAAGCAGTTGTAAGTTAATGAAATAAACTGAATCTGTGTAAGGCAACTATCCCAAATTTGATTAGAAACAACAGCATTGTACCAAGCCACTTACTACAGATGAGACTCATTTATTAAGGACAGACCTTTGCAGGGTCTCAGCTAACTATGGCAAATTGTTGTGCATGGTATTTGCAATTATTTTAATGAAACAGTTAAAAGTGACTTTTTTATATCTCAATCCTGATTGGTGTTTTATGTTTCTAAAACTGGTAGTTTTATTACTCTGTTGTTTTCTTCTGAGTCACTGCTATACATCTGTCTAAGTGCATCTCTTTCTGTCTCCCCAAAATGGGATGTCTTGTGGGTGGGAGGTATTGAAAGATAATCTTAAATTGTCTTAATAACTAGGATTCAGTGATCTCTCTCGTGATGATTTGGAGATCCACTTAGGTGTTTTTAACTACTAACTGTTGTGTATAAGGTATTTCATTCCTTCCCTCCCTGGTAATAACACCTACATTGCAGTGTCACGTGACAATATAATATGGAAGTTCATACTTAAGCCAAACCCCAAGATGCAGTTATTCTGGTATACTGGGTGAAGTTCTTGCTTGTAGAGTTAGTGAGAAGACAGGAAAAACTACTGTTCATGTGGAATGCAGTTTGGAAAACTGGTACACTAGGATAAAGTCAGTGCGATCGTATGGTATTTTAATGGCACATAAAATGTCTGCTATGTACTGAGACTTATGTCCTGTCAGTAAAAGCTGAACAAAGGTTAAAAATTAGTCAGAAATTCTGAAATGCACATGCCAGGAAGTGGCTGAGTTGAATACAAAACACTCAAATGTTCTGGACTAGCAATGATGTTTAAAAAGAGTAGTTGAGATAATATCTTGCTGGAACACACAGGACAAAGAAGGGAAAGGCTGGAGAAACAATGATAATCAAGAGATGGAAAATGACATCAATGATGAGAGAAGATTAGGTAGGTAGGAATAATGTTCCTTGGAAATATGAATTATATGAACACAAGAAAAATTAATGACATCTGAACTAAACTATTTTTGTGGTATGGATTGGCCAAGGATGGAGATGACTATCTAGTATTCCCTATTAATGGTTCGTAAGCCTTCTTCATTATGTCAGACTGCTAGGTTAATGCATGATAGGAGTCATTTTATCAAAGGCAAAATGAAAATACAATACTTAGGCTAAATAAATATTTCATCCATGCCTAAGACAATCTTTTTTTTTTTTTTTTCTTCCCTACACCCCTGAGTCTTTTTACTTCTCTTAAATTCTCAGTTTAAACCATTTTGGGGTAGACTTCTACACTTGCTCGCTGTGGATTGGATATGCTCTCCAAATACCCCACCTTGTTACATATGCAATGTTTCTTATCCTATTTCAATGTGTCTTAAATAAACCAGAGAGAACATTGTTACATGTAAGTTGTAAATAGCGCATGCAAATAAAACTGCATTCAGCACAGTTGCCTGATGGAATTTTAAAGGGAATTCTATGTACAATGTATTTTATGTTTTATCTAAAAAAAGGCATGAAAATTTCTGAATGGCAGAAAGCTGTACTTTTGGCTTTCAAAAGAATTAGTATTCTTTATTCATTTATTTTCCCGAACTACTTTAGTAGAATTATAGAATCATTAAAGTTAGAAATGACCTGTAGGATCAGTCCAGCCTTTAACTAAATAATACTATGCCCACTAAACCATGTTGCAAAGTGTCACATCCATTCATTTTTTTGAACATTTCCAGGGATGGTGACTCCACCACTTCCCTGGGCAGCCTGTTCCAGTGCTTTACCACTCTTCTTCACCACAGTGAAGAAATTTTTCCTAATACCCAACCTGAATGAGCAAAATCAAAAGACTTTTTTTTCTCGTAGCTGGGTAACATCAAAACTTGACAATCTAATTTTAAACTAATTTTCTTGTTTTACATTTCTCCATATAATGTATGGGAACCAAAAGTAACTAAAAATTTTGTGAATGCCACAGTAAGCAGAGTAGAGGTGCTTGGTCTTTGACAGCGTACTAACAACTCTGCTGTATGGATGATGTAAGTGAAGGTTTGGGATTTCATCAGTATATTAACAGCTAAGGACTAAAAGACACAAAGAAACACAAAACTATATTCAGGGAAAGTATCTTGGCTAATTCTAAATCCTCCTGATAACAATTCACAACTAGTCATGACTTTGAATTGCTGTTCAGTGGGATTCTTGCTCATGGGTTTACTTGGCCTGGTGAATATATAGACGTGTTTATGTGTGTGTATGTATGTATGTGTGTCTATGTATCTATATGCACACAGAAAGATCACATGACAGGAGCTTGCATATATATATATATAGACAGATCGAGAAAGCATCTGTATTATGTAGTGTAATGACAGACTGACGGTGAATAACTAGAAGGAAAGGGCTGTCTTTGTTCCTCTGTGTAGGACTGAAAGAAATTAAGACAGACATGACGAGTTCTGTCTCTGAAGAGAAGTTTCAGCTCTCAAAAAGGGTTTCTCTTTCATAAAGAGTAACTCCAGCCCCAAAATGCATTATGTTAAAGTGAGGTCTTTGATTGCTGCATAATGGTCAGGAGCAATAGTAAGACTGTTCTCGAGTAAAACAGAAATGACTTTAGCAGATTTTACTGGGTTTGTGCAGTCTGTATGTTTATAACAGGCAATATATTGCCTGTGATATATTTTTCCCAGCACATCTATATTGAATCACACTGTTTAGACTATTTCTTTTTTTCAAAAAGGGAAGAATTTAGTTTCAGGGTCTAAGATTTAGATTTTCTGTCAGCCACTTTGCATACTTTTGTGTGAAGTACAAGAAAAATTTTAAATTTAACATGTATACCTAGCTAATGAACCCTACATGAAAAATTTAATGCTACCTTATACCAAATATATGGCACCAGAAAACACTGATTGCCATAAAACACCTTGCTGAAAATAGTTAGGGAATTATAACACATAGTCAGCAGGCTAGCACTAAAGCACAATTTTCTTTAATATATAAGCACTGAAATCTTTTGCATAACACCCCCTGTATTAAAGTGCATAACACTCTAATACAGTCTGTGCCACCTATGGTTCCCATCAAGATGGAGGTCAAGGTGTAGAACCATTTAACTTAAATCCCTGCTCCAAGTTATTAACTAGGAAAAGAAAAGAAGGAAACGTGCAAAGGGAGATGTGTTCTACATGACCAGCATAAAATAACATTTTACTTTTAAGTGGTGATAGGTAAAACAGAAAAGGACGGCATGTTACAAGCCATTAGAATATTTTAGTAGAGCTTCAACTCTCTTCCTTATAGCCTCAACGAAATCATATAATTTAAGAAGGAAAAAAAAAGAGAGAAAGTGTAAAGGGGAATGGGTGTGTAAAGACCGTGTTCTACTAACTACAGATAAGAGTCTACTAAGATTTTTACATTAAAATTTTACTTTCATTGGTTTCTTTGTGTGAATATTAAATTCATATCACACTCATCACACATTCTAGTACAATTTAATGATGCAATATCTGTCCCCTAAATTGCTTAAATTTTATAACTACCTCACTTTCTATTTTTGTAATTGTATTATATAACTTTACTACTCTAAGTAGAAAATTAAGAGTAATGTGTATAATAGAGTACAGTGAATGGAAACAGGAGCAATTATCTTTTTCTCATGCACTTATAAATCAAGCAGTTGTAAGATACATATTTCAAACAAAAACTTAAGGAAGTTATTTACAGAGGTGAAGCATCAAAATTTCATTACCTTCCTGGTCTCTACTCTCTCTTCCCACCACCACCCCTCCCCCGCTTATAATCTTCCCCAGAAAGTGATCATGAGCAAAACCAGAACTTTTAAATGGAACTTTATATGTGACCATTGTGATGGTGCTGTCTACTATGAAAGCTGGAATAATATTTCCAATTTAGCTTTACATTTCCCTATACCAGTAATACATTGGCTGTGATAAGTGGCCCAGCTGCAACTTAAGTACTACTGCTAGGCAATTTCCATTTCAAAACTAGCTTATTTTTGAAAAGGTCAGTGTCTCTACAGAATCAATTAAGAAGATCTTGCGTTTATGAGTCTGCTTGTACGCTCAACTGCAGTGAAATAGTTGATTAGTAGTGTAGTCACTTATATGTGCCTGTGATGTTATATTTGAGTTCTTTCAATGTCAGATTCACCTAAGAAAGAGAGCTTCCGGTGTAACACCTGGGCAGTACATGCTGAGAGACATCTGCTGCTCTGGGGACACTCTCAAGTTACCTTAGCAGAAAGTTGTCACAGAATTTCTTCCCATTTCCTCCCCAGTATGTAGTACTGGCATAGAGGAATCTAGGCTGCTGGGCTGTAAAGCTCTTCAAACATATAAAGACAGCTCCTAAAACCTGGGTAGGAAACTCCTTATCCTCACAGAAGAATGGAGCAACTTACCTTCATGGGAAGGTTAGGGCTTGTATTTGGTGCTTACACAGATGTACAGCATGTTTGTAAGGAAAGGCTTAAGGAGAACCTCGGCAGGGAGAATCAACATAATTGGCAGAAAGATCTGATTTTATTCAAAATCTGAACACTTTTTTGAGTTTAAGTGTCATAAACTCACAAGGAACATTGTGTAGTTTCCTACTTCTCATAGCGAACATTTGGATGATGAAGATTCTCCCCCTGTTCTCCATGCCTCGGAGCCTCCCCGGTACTTACCACTACATCACTTGTCTAGAGGAAAAGGTAGAACAAGCAATTTGAGGTGGAAAGCTCATTTAGAATAAAGGAGGAAATCTGACTAGATGGGTTTGCAATAGCCCTTGATGGGTGCAGGAAGCAGCTGATGTCATCATTACTTCAGGCTCCTGAATGTTACTGCTTCTCCTATTGTCACAACTGCAACAGGGTTCTGGCACAGACTAAGTAGAACTATTGCCAGTTTGCTTCCCAGATAACCTCCTATCCTAAAAGTCTGCTGTTTTTCTGAAAAGATGCACTATTAAAAAAAGTGCACAAAGCCTTGCACTATTAGTGGAACATTGTCATTCATCAAATTGTGTTCAGAATTATGAGTACTATATGACTTAAAATTCTGTGTCCCTTTATGCAGCCTACTCCCCTGCTCCTTCTGTCATTCAGTGCAGGTCTGACAGATTGGTTATTCTGTGTCCATCACTTCATACTCTTCCATGGCAGCTCCAGTGTGAGCTCATGGTAACAGCTGATCATATCAAACCTCAGTGCCCAATAAATACAGTGCACTAGGCCTTTCTCTGGCCATCTGTGCCAATGTGAACATTACTCTATTGATCTGTCTTTTGAGTGGTATGAAAACTGTCATTCTGGGCTAGAATTATTGCTGGGCCAAGAACAGTCAGAGGTTCATAGTATTAGTCTCAGCCAGGAGTGATAAAAATTTTTCATTTTTACTGGACTGATAAAATTTGATCAAAATTGGCAAGTGTGCACAGTTAAATGACTGAAATATAATTCCAGCCTGCCCCGAGACCAGCAAGGATTTATGCATATATTTGCGTACACAGGGAGCAGTGTTTTCATGGGGATGAATGGGTTTCCTTACAGTGCAGAAAGCTAAGCACAACTCCAATTCTTTGCAGAACCTGAGCTTTGGTGCCTTTTTACTCCTGAGACGTAATTACAACCTTGCACTGCAGTCACTGTTGAAAGCTCACTTACTGAAATCAAACTAAATGAAGACATGCTGCTAGTGCCTAAAGGAACCCAGTTGTCTGGTTAGAGATGTTTTTGTCTGTCCTCAGGCAGCAACAACATAGGAATGAGCTGTGCACACCACTGACTTCCCTGCCCTATAATTTTGTAAGCAGATGTGCAAAAAGATGGATTATTTGCAGTCTGATGTTGGACACTCCAAAGGTTGCTGCAGTTTACCTGTTGAAGCTACATATATGTTTATGTATATATGAGACATAATCAATAAATTAATGCAAAAATTAACTAAAATCATATTTTATAGCTTAAAATGTTATTTTGCTAGGAATTATTTTTTATACTTGATCATATCATGACTCATGATTGATATTTTGATATGATCTGATTATGTCACTGTTTGACTTACTAAATTTTGACTTCAATCTGTTTTTTGTCTTGCTTAAAAATAATAGTGTAGAGAAACATCAGCAAAGATTTTTATTTTTTCTTTTTCAAATCTTCCTTTTGATTCTGCCTTCAGTCTCTGACAGAACTGTGCCCACATCAGTAGTGTGCGAGGCGGATGCTGTCTCAAAGTATGAGAAAGAATACAGAGGTGTTTTTTTTTAATTGGAGAAAGTGGCTTTCCAAGACATGATAATTTTTGTTGTGAGCCACTCCCACCATGCAGTCAATAGGCAACTGCAAACTTACAAAACAATAGAAGTGTACAGGAGAGGCAAAAATGAATGAGCTGCATCTTGTCTGTTTGTCCCTTTGCTACCTGTGGTAATGGTCACTTATCTGACTACCTGTGGATATGAAAAGGCATTTGAAATGATGAAGAACTCTCTTTTCCATGGTAATGACAACAACCTGTGACATTTCTAACCTTACCAGCAGGTTAGAAACTATTTGTGTTCTCTTCCATTAAGAATTTTACCCCTTCTGACACATCTATTTAATTCTGTTTGAAAGAGAAAATCACATTAGTATGACCTAAAAATCATAAATAAAGACTATCTTCTTCTAGTAATTTGCATATGTTTAAGTATTTATAAGCCACCTGCTGGGGATATGAGTTGGTTATCAATCTAATAACACCCAATGTTCCTTGAACTCTTTGTAAGCACCTAGGCATGTATGCATTAACACTAAGTGAAACCAAGCAGCTGATAGTAAAATATTGAATAGTTGATGTTTGTCTCTTTCTCTATTTTCCCCCTTTTAATTTGAGTTCTCAAAAGTATCTAAACAAAATAAGGAATAAAGAGTCTTTATGGATCTCCAACCTGAAACAAGTGTGTAATATATTTCACTCAGCATGGTTTAACGTTTTGCATCAGAAATGTCATTGTTCCTTTATAAGTAGGGTACAATCTAGCTCTATTTTTAAGGCTTACAGTGGTTTTCATTTAAGCATTTCAATAGACTCCCAAACACCCATATCCTCTGGATTTTCAGAGTTAATTTTGATCATGTTGTTCTTTACTTTTATTTTGTGCTGTTGTTTTCAATTTCAAAGAGTAAGAGGTATTGCTTGATGACAAAGGCAGAAGTTAATATTGTTGTATTTAATATCCCTTCAGTGCTTACAATGTAAAGACTGCAATCTAGATGAAATTACTGTTGATGCTAGTGAATAAGTTATTCATAGTTTTGCTGAAGGAGTTGTGCTTCCTACTTGAATACTTCATGAGTTGTTTATTTTACATCTTTTGGATGTAAATTACCAGCTATTTTAATCTAGGAATATATCAGAATCAGAGCCGTAGAGCACTCTGGTTTACTGCAGCTTTGTCAAATTTACCAGTGTTCAGCTTATTTTCTAAAATTACATGGGTCAAATAGCAAGAAGATTGTTTAGAATACATACAGAAAAAATATATTGGGAGACATAATTTGGTTTCTGACCACTAATGACAAGTGGGGTCTGTAGTTCACAAAATTACTGTTAGTGTTGTCCTTAGCAATCAGCCTTCACTTTGCGTGGGAAAAGTATAATGGATTTTAGCCTTTGTTTCAGAATCTTATCAATTCTCTTATATCCAGAAAGGTACTGACTGTGGTAGCAATAAAACATTTTTCACTGTATCATCAAAGTTGAATTTAATTACTGTGTATCAAATTTCTTGCGCTCCATATTTAGTAATAAACATGGGATTGAAAGAGGAGGAGAAAGGGAAAAATAGACATTTCAAACTATTTTGTTCAGGTTCTTATTGTTAAATTTTGTTCCCCGCACTTTTCATTGCTGCAGCCCTGATGTGAGATCAGTAACTTATTCTGTAAACTATCCATGGACTAGATTCTAATCTTTCTTGCTCCTAACCTTGAATGCAAATAACTGCAGATGACAAATAACTGAGAAATTTATATTGGAGTAGCTGCTTAGTTTTTGCTACTTGAACCATTGTCCTACAGTAGAAAAAAATGTTCTGGAAAAAAAACCCACAAGGAGGATGGCAGATTCTAAAACTTTATGGAGCAGATTTATATGTGCAGTGTTGTATCGCAGCTTTGTAAATCTTGCTAATAGAATAGTGTTATCTAATTTCTGAAAGAAATATTTGTCTTAAAAGCTGCAGAAGCATGTCTTAAATATAATGCAAATTTAGATTTCTTCTATATCTAGCCCAGGCCTGGCAAAAAGATCAAGAATAGTCATAGAAATATAGATAGCTGATAGAAATTTTTCACAATTTAAAACTGGTAGTAACCTGGTAGATCTTTCCATCTGACATAGAAACATACAGAAATTCTCTGAGTTGCTTATTCTAAAGCCTAAAATGTATTTACAGTCCTCATTAAAATATAGAAGTACTAATAAATAAAATTTAGTAGTGTTAATTTTTAGAACTTTTTCTATATCCTTGGAAAAATGTATTAAAATAAAACTAGTTGAACAAGTGAGAGAAAAAATACTAGTTGTTTTGTGAAAATGTTGGTTCCTAAATATCTATATCTTTCAGTATATATTTATATACTTTTATTTACATATATATGAGAAAAAGTAAAAATATTTATCATCCACTGGAGTAGGACACACTCAATATTTATTTTGTTCTTTCAGAGAGCTCCTGTGCTTTTGGATACAAAATGGAAATTGGGGGGTTCAGAATTAATGATATTAGTTATGCTTTAGTTCAGCAAAGCATTTGCACAAGTACTGTACTTCACTGATTGCAGCAAAACCAAATTTAAGTAGATAAGTGCTTTACAGTGTCAAACATCAGGTTCTCTAAGTGCCAACATCCCAGACAAATGTCACAAAAAAATGCTATTATGGAAAGGAAGTTACCAATAACAACAAACAGTGAACAGCAGATAAATCAATAGTTTTCTTTATGAATAATATCATGGAGTATTGCATGGGGAAAGAGAAGAATAACAATTGCTGTCATACAGTAAGAATCCAAAGAAGGTTAAGATGCTATTTAGAATGAGGTATGTTCAAAATTGTAGGTCATATAAAATGTCTTGTACTCTCGCCCTATAAAAAGAGCCATCCTTAATTGTAAATAACCACCCCTGTGTTACAAGCCATTGCCCGCTGTTAATAAGAGGAGAAGCTTTGTGGTGCCTTGAGCTGCTTATGCTTCAGAGTCCAGAATGCAAAGGCATTGCTGGGTTACTCTGTGAGTGATTAGAGCCTGCCAGCTGCTCTGACCTCAGTGCATAAGCTGTGTGCAATTTTGCCCACCTGTGTTTGCAGGGTAACTCACTTCCCTTTCATTAGCAGGTAAGCAAACTCCCATCAAATTTCCTGGGAAGTAATATCAGGTATGTGGGCAAATCAGCTCTGTGAGCTGCTCCTTCAGGCTGTAATTTGCTTCATGTCGACACTTTTGTTTATTCATCATCTGCAGTCGCTCACTGTTTTGTTTTCTTTTATGACAAGTGGCAAGTCATTGATATTTTGTTCTATTTAATTTAAAATCATCATAAATGTATGTATTTAGGTGTTTGGAGATGTTTTTAGACAGTAAAAAGTGTATATAGGTAGTGAAAACTTTTACTACTCTCCTACTACATTGGATAGTAGAGCATGGGGCTGGCTATGAAGGCATAAATAAAATGAATATTTGTAAGTAATAAATATTAATTACACAAGGCTTATGTTCCAGTGTGCTGTTGCTTATAACAGGTACCACCTGCATGGCAGAGTGCACTTGTTAAATGAGAATTGCTATTGGAAAAACACCTAGTGGGATTTCACTAGAAAAAACTCTTTCATCTACAGTAGATGTTTACAGCTTATTGGCTCCAACTTGAACCAAACAGAATTTTTAAGTCTGAGTTTCTTCCTCAAAGACTGGCATGATTTAACTGATGTCTTAAATTCTAGCATGCAAGTGCATGAACAAATTACCTGCTGTTTAGTATTTAAATCACATTAATAAAATAAAGTTAATATGAGAAAAGGTCATCCACAGATACTTCTTCTAAGGTATGCTCCTGTCCTCCCAAGGATGGGAGGTCTTTCCCTTTGCTTCTGTGGCTCTGACAGCAGCTGTTCTGTGGGATAGCTGGGGCTGTGTGTGGTGGTTGGTTAATGGGGAATGGTGAGGGGGGCTAAAAGGGCTGTAGTGTCCCTTTAGCATGTTCCTGTTGTCATGGCTACACCTAGGTTGTGCGTGGGTGTACCCCATTGTATATCTGTTTGTCTCAGAGATTCTGTTACATTGCAAAAAGTAGGTTTGTTGGTTTGGGTTTTTTTGCAATTAAAGAAAAAGCAAAAGAAAAAAGATAACTGTTGAAAGTAATTGCTTGACATTTCCATGGCTTCAGTGTGCTAATGGATTCACAATCTAATATTTGGTTTTGGCTTGCCAGATTATTTGTTAGCTCACAACTCCTCCTGCGTGGGGGACAAGTTGCAAGCTGTTTCTGCACCTACTCTGAGCACAAGAATGCAGGTTTACTGCACTGTCCCGTCTCCAGCCTGCAGTGTCAAGAATGCAGCTCTGCTCCGAGAGACACTAGTGCTGATTTTGTCCTTTGGCCAAGATAAATTGCAGAAGCATGAAGTTATGATGACAAAAAGCCAGCAAGACCACAAGAGGCGTCAAAGAGGTTTAAAAAAACCCAAAATCCAAACCCCAAACCAAAACAAGACATAAAAAAAGCCCCAAACCAATAAGAGATCCAAAGAGAACCATATGTAATTTAAAAGCTTTGGTGAACTCACCAAAATTAAAACAAAAGAAATTAAAATTTAAAAAGTGTGTTTTTATCCAGGAAAAGAATGATGTCAGGCATGTAGGCAAGGCACAGAACAAAGGGCAGAATATTCTGAACATTAATAGGGAATCTAAAAAACTCTTCATCCAACTCTGCTTAGCACATAGCAAGTCTTCTGTCTCTTAATATTTCTTTAATTTCTGAGAGAGATATGAGGCCATACTTAGCAAACTGTTTTCTTCCCAAACCTCTCCCAGCTCTTTATTTTTCAAACCTTTGCACTTTGATTAATACTTGCTTATTTCTGGTAAAGTACTATGGATCATAATTCAATAAAGATGGCATTTACTGCCATCTGTCTTGACAGTCTTTGAATAGAAAATGTGAAAGGTGAAAGGTTTATGGGTAGGGCTTACTGCCTCAAGCATACAGGTAGAATAAGAAACATTAGATATGGTACACAGTAATCCCAGCAAAAAGTGATTGTCTTATATGCTCCATCTTCTCCATCACAGCTTTACTTTCTTTAAGCAATTCTCCTACCAGCTTTTTTTCTAAAGGGCATAATACAGCAACATCAGGCTGTAGTCACTGCTTGTCAAACAACTGCACTAATCAGAACTTGCAGAGTGATCACTGTGATTCCAGACTGTTCAACCACTCTTACACATTAGAAGGCAAACAAGGAAATACTGTATATCGCCTTAATACTTATTCTGAAAGGTGACTGTTCTGGATTGAACACCTCACTACAATGCATAATTGTCTGGCAATTCCCTGTAAGTATTTTTTTTTTAAAAACCCCAACAATATGTTTATGTTTTTATTCAAATTATACTTATCATAGCTTCTTTAATTACTGGTAAAATTCATTGGAACTGAATCAGAATACTTAGTGTAGCTGAGTAGGATCATAGAGCATGATAGATTACCCTAACAATTTTTATTCTGATAGTGTATATGGAAATAGCATTAAAGTTTAAAAGAGACAGGGGAGATTTCTGGTAGTTTCAAACTAAAAAAAATATACAACTGAGGCTTGATTTTTGCCCACTTGATTTTTTCCTAACGCCGCCTGTTTTAAGTATCAGTCCGATATGAGGCAAGTCTGGTTTTAAACTGCCTAGAGTGCAAAAAACATGAAACACTTGTCAAAAGATGCTGTATGAAAGCTTGCATCATTACTTTGCTAAAAACAAAACAAAACAAAAAAAAACCAAATAAATTTTTGTCACTCATAGAAGCAGAAATACAAAACATACTGCAATATTTCCCCCACACTGTAGAAGAAATGATAGCAAGTGTCTTGTTTTTAATTGTTACTTGCCATGGCTGATAGAAGCCACAAAATAACACCATTCCCTTTTTCATGGGCTTCAGTTTCCTACAACACAAAAAATATTGATTTCCCCCCGCCATGTTTTTCATTCAGCTTTGGTGTGATTTACTGCCCATAATCCCTGATGGTGCTGTCAGTGATATTGGCCTGATTCTAGGAACACGGCCCCTGCTTTCCAGAGTACTCTCCAGTAACAGATCAAAGTCAGATCAGAGGTCAGGCAGTGAATCTTGAGTTGAGGTTTCTTTTCTAACTGTCCATGAAACCCCCCAAATATCCCACAATTTATTGTCAATTTTAAGTCGTTTTCTGTCTAAATTACCCATGTGGCCTTTTACTCATTACTCTTCAGAGACTCAGTTCTATAGGAATGTTTAGAAAAACTCATTCTGAAATCTTTTCAGGGCATACTTACCCCTTCAGTCCCACTGACCCTAAGGATGATGCACACTTGCAGTGCTCAGCCTCAGCAAAATGAGCTGTGGAATTAGGATCTCAGATGACGGCATGTTGCATATATTCTGGAATTACCTTTCTCTTCTTTCATCATTTTGAAAGCTGTTTAAATTCTTTCAGGTGATTGCATGACAAGTGCTATTTTTAATATATGCTTCAAGTTGCATCTTAGCTGTACAACCTGCAGCTAGTTAAAAGGGGATAATACAAAGGACAGGGATAAATATGAGCTGAGGAGGCTGTGGTGCAATATTATATGATTGATTCAGTATTTAAAATCCTTTATCAGCTCTCTTCATACTTAACTGCTTTATTGCTTTGTGATCTTTAAAGGTTAAATTGTTTTAAGACCCCAAACCAAGCTGCTTTAGTACAAAGCTTAGGGTGAAGCACAGATCTATGTTTGCTTTGTATTAGTTTTCTTTTCTGAGTAGCTTGTGTATCCTGAGTTTTGGATCAGACCTAGACAATTATTATTAAATTACAAAGGCTTCTCTGGTAAGAATAGACAATGTATAAAGCATAGGCAGCAGTGTTTAGATCCTGTTGAGGCCTGATGTGAGTAAGTGCAGCTCTGCTGATGTCAGTGGAGTTACATCTGCTTGCACTAAGTCTTAATATAGTCTTCAGACTGCAGGAAGCCTTATGGATGTACTGAATGCTGCGTGGTAGCAATAAATAATGGAATTTACTCATACAAAGTGTCTTCCATCTGAGGATTCTCAAACACTTGGCAAGCATGATTTTCTTTTGCGGGAGAGGAAAGAATCTAAATGGCTATCCAGATATGTATTCTTTATCCATTTGAGAACAGGAAAGATTATGTATTGTGGGAGGTGGGTATTTTCCTTTAAAAAGTAATGATATCTTTAGACATTAATGGTATAATTTTATACCATCAAGAGCCGAAAATTTTCTGTCCTTCTCAAATGTATTTTGGAATGATGATCTGTGGTATACATCAGTTTGCAAACAGCATGAATATGTTAGCCTTTGCTGCTTTATCCTCTGCCAAAAATGTAGAGACGATAGCATCTGTTTCCACTACCCACGCTATCCAAATCATTAAAAGCTCACAAGAGTTGGAAAAGAAGTTCTGAAAGCTTTCACATGTCTGTCTTTGCTAGGAAAATCACTCTCTTGTAACCATGTGTTCAGACAGTCTTTTTTGCTTGTGGTCCTGAATTTCAGGTGATAATGAGTGATGCCTGGAAAGGCAGGATTAAAATTTAGGTAATGACAGATTTCAAACACAAATGAATCCTGAGTGCATACTTTCATTAATGACACTTCAGCAAATTTTGAAATAATAACTACATTTTTCTCTTTTTGATGCAATGAGATATGGAAGACACTTCAGACATATGGGTGGCTGAAGATGGGCCACAGAATTCACAATAAGGTCTTGGTGGTATGGATCTTGGATGTCTAAATGAGTGACCAGTTGTCTCCCGTGCTGAAAAAAACCCTAAAGCATGCTGGCTTTAGAACATATGAAGGTTTGGAATGGATTCAGGTTTTTTTTTTTCCAGATAGTTTGCTAGCAGCTATTAAGAGCCTTCTAAAATAACCAAAGTACATTTCCTTTTCCCATCTCTTTCCCACATTCCCTTTATTTCTCCCACACGCCTCTGGTGAGTTATAGGTAGAAAGACCTCTATGTATTAAATGGACCAAAATACAGGAAATAGTGGTCTCTTACTTGTCTTTTCTTCTCATTTTAAAACCATATTTCTTCTACACAATACAGAACAATTTGAAAACATAAAGAAACCAAATCCAAAGTGATATCCAGTTGTTTCACCTTCCAACTCTGCCCCAAATTCTGTGTTCTGCTGTTGCAGGCTCTGGTCCCTTACTGTTAGTATCAATAACAGTGCAGATAATGACTTCTGAGCAAGCAGAACTGGTTTGGGTTTGTTGGATTTTTTTGGTCTGAAGTAAACAGCAAAGAAACCCATAATTGGCGCTTGTGCTATTAGATGTACAATAGCCATTTAAAGTTGTCTCAGTGGTTCAGTAGAATGGGAAGTAGGAGGTGAGAGAAAAAAGCTACAAGGGGACTCAAGTCTGACAATATTTAAGAATTTGAGGAACACAGAATAAAATCAGAAATAATTAAATGAAGAGCTCAAAACAGTCAGCCAAACTTAGGGAGATTAATGAAGTATAAAACTTAAAATTCTACTAATGTAATATCTACATATTTTTAAGTGTTTAAGATTTTGGTTTTATTCTTGACTTCTGTGCCCACAGGAAGGTTTGAACCCCTTTGTAATCTTTAATGCTATTTCATCCTGTTTGTTGTTAAAACTGATAAAATTTGCAGTTACATGTAAATTTTACATGGGTTTCTTCATGTCTGAAACTTGGTAATAGAAATAGGTTATATTGTTATATTAAGCTCTAACTCCATGTTCTCTATCTTTTGATTGAAAAACAGACCATAACAGACTTTCTGATGCAAGTAACAACAGGTTCCTTCCAATCCGGCAAAAAACCCCAACCAACCAACCAACCAAAAAAAATATCAACAGCACTCCATTTCCACCTCCACCCATTTTTGCACAGCAGTGTGGCCTAGAATGTGCAGATGTGCTGACTCCTGCCATTAGAGCCCATGCTTAATATTATAAATAAGTATGTTTTGTCAGGTCCAAAATAATTTCTGCTGTAAGGATTTAAAGCTCACAGTATATGTCTTGGGGCTGAGCTCACTTCTGTACAGTGTGAGAAATTCATTGTTTTTTCAGTTCCAATTTCATGAGTAAGAGGCAAATACTGCAAAGCTGCTCCTGATTCTTAGTGGGAAAGCAGAAACAGCCTGTTGTGCAGTGTGTATACGTGGCCTCAGGGCTTCCATACTTTCTAGTCAATTAAAAAGTTTTAAGTTGAGCAAGTTTAGTCCCTATCAGTGACAATGCAGGTTATCCTTGAATATTCAAAGAAAAATATCTCTCCAGATGAGTCACGTTTTTAATGTATGTTAGGTACACTTTGAATAACTTAGGGAAAAACACTGGTTACTAGTGTTATAGACCACACAATCATTTTTCTTACTAGTGTTATAGACCACACAATCATTTTTCTTGCTGAGCCTGTGTTATGAGGCAGAGCCCTAGGAAGGCTGACCTGGCAGCAGTCCTCCAGTGGTGGGATTTCTCCTCAGCCATCTACATAATCATCTTCTAGTCATTTCCTGGGCTTGCCTGACTTTCACTTACCCTCAAATTAGGAGCCTTTTGGGTCTTTTAACACTGAGACATGGCAAGAAGTTGACCTGAATTTTGTTTTCTTGTGAGAAAGGTTTTTTGCAGTGTAAAATGGTTGTATCTCTACCACCCACATGTTGCAGAACAGGAACCTGAATTCAGGCAGTGGTGGTTCCTACTCTTCCACTCTGTCTCAAGAAAACTTCAAGCAATGACTCACTGTGGTATCTGCTACTATATCTAACAATACTCTAATGATGTAAGTTTAACAGCTTGGTGTTAAGTAGTGAAAGAAAATATGTCTTTTATAACCGTCCTGCTATCAGAGTAGTGAGCATGGGAGATGTCGTTTGTGTACTAAAAATTGAAGAATTGTAATTTTATCATAAACATTGACAACCATATGAATAGGTTATTTGCTACAGTGTTAATTATCTTTTGATTTAAAAAATTAAAAGTTATTACGTGATAATACATTAAAAATTATTAAGCTTGCTTTGTTTAAAGCGAGCAAAATGTCTGGAGGTTACACTCATCAAATCAGAACTAGCAAACTTTACCTGTGTTTTCTTCAGCTGTATTGCTGAATGGATGTTAGTTCACAGAGCTGTTTTATGCAGTGTGAAGATACTCTTGCATAATTTATTTTGAATTTCTACCTGTGGAGACTATGTACAGACATCTAACATTTCCTTCATCTCATGACAAAACATTTTTTATTGTGCCCATTCCCAAAGGAAAAATTTAGTCCACTTTTTGCATAGTTTTAAGTCCTTAAGGTAACTGACAAAAGATACAGCACTGGATAGAAATGTGGGACCAATTGGGGCAACAGCAGTTAATTGTGCAATGGCTTAGGCAAGATGTACAAAATCTTATCTATATAAATGATGGAGTGGAGGATGGAGATGGACCTCTGTGGCACCTCAGTGAGAGTCTTTGCAGGGAACTTCTGTTGCAAACATGCGTAACTCCCTGCAAAGTATCCTAAAAAAGCCGGTGTTACAGAAATGCCAAAAGGGATTAAATAGGCACTTTTAAACTGAGATTAAACAATTAAAAAATACATTCCACAACTTGTAAATAGCTGGTGGATGCTTGGAGATGTAAGTTAATAATTGAAAATAAAGGTTTTTTTCTGTGAGTTGCCATTAGGAGCACATGGTGCTATCTGCCAAAACAACAGAAGAACGAGCAAGAACACAATTTTCCTTTCCGTATTAAGAAATTGACATCAAAAGTGTGTGTGCAAGATAATGGGTTAAAGTGGAGAAAATATGTGCACGTTGTTCTTCAGTAAAATACCAGACATGCCCATGACTTATTGGTGTGAAACACTGTGCGTGTCTTGTATGATGATGTAGTAGTCTCAGAGACAGCATGCAATGTGGCAGTTACTATGGTAACAAGATGTTTTTCATTGAAGGGCCATTAAAATGGTGGCATATAAATAACATATGTACAGTACATTGTCTTTGAAAGAGCTGTTCTTGTCCAGGGATTGTAAACATGTTTTTATTCCTCTTCCCTTTTTTTTTTCTCCCCCCGCCCCGCTCCTTATCTGAATTCTTGTATATTTTTGATGTCATATGATCAGCCAGTCTCATTTTTAGCACTTTACCTCTTTGAAGCTATGAAGCTATAGTGCTTGCAGACCTGATATGCTACAATAAGAGGTGTCTGAATAGGATGCTTGTTGTTAAGGACTCAAGACAAAAGGAAGTAAAATGAGCGAGAGTGTCGTTCCATAACTCTGAAGTATGATACTCCGTTAAGACTTATTCAGTTAAGAGCATGAGCTTCAAAGGGACAGAGTTTGTCTCTGTGCAAGCTTAAATGCTTTCTTGCACTTAACTTCAGGCAACAAAGTAATTCAGTGTACTTTAGCTGGGTAATTATTGAATTAAAGCTAAACAAGGTTTGAAATATTTTCCTGAGCTTGGTGGTTTAGATCAGTGTAGATCTGTAGTTTAGATCAACTCACTAAATATTTGTAGACATAAAACATTGCAGACTCTGTTCCCACGTCCCCACTTGTTTGGAGAAGTCAACAGGGCTAAGACAGCAAAGATGGGTGATTCCACTGCAGTGCAATCAGCAGTGAAGATAAATATTTCTTTCAACTGTTCAGCTGTGCACACAGGAGATGTGGTTTGTGTGCTGAAAATTGAAGAATTGTAATTTATACGACAAAATCGTGGAGCTATTTATCATATTCAATGCAAATTTCTTGAGATTTCTGTGATAGTTGCTAAAGCAACTGTTGCTCACTTGGGTGAGGGTAGCTGGCCCTGTGAAAGAGGGTTTTTAAACCTTTCAATATTACTTATTACCCTGAAAAAGTAATGAAAAATACTGAGGGAGAAGATGCATCTCAGCATTAATACATAATTGCAAAGGAAATTATAAAACCCCCCTTAATTGTTCAAAGTGAACTCTTGAAACAAGAATAGTACCCTAACTTTTCATCAGGTCAGTGTTTGTAAGAGGAAGGATGGTGTATTTGAAGCATATATTTGCTGAAACCGGCATCCCATAGCAGCAGGGGCATCCAACCAGCACAGGATTCTTATTGGCCATACTATGACATACATTCATACATACAGGCAAGCATCTTACACCATGGAAATGTATTCATAGATGTAAATGCAGTGATCCTAGTTGGTAAAACTGTACCAACTCCTCTAATGACCAACTCTTCTCGTGGCTAATTTACCCATTCTTTCCAAAATGAAAATAAGTGAAAGTCTCCTGGGGAAGTTGAGCAGAAATTGAAATTTAATACAAAATAAAGCACAATCCTTGTACAAAGGAGTGAATATAGCCAAATACCAACAAACTGCTTCCTCTGGCTCTCTTACTACCACAAGAATTCTTGTGTTTACTGCTCATTGTTATTTTTTTTCCTTCTCCTGTTTTTTTTTTTTCTTTTCAAACATTCATTTTCAGAGAAAGAGCCTCAGTAGTATTTCTGAAGAATGAATACTTGCACAGGGAGTCGATGTGCAATAGGAACATTCATTTATTGAAAAGATTTTGTCCCAAAGTTCATGTTAGCAGAATTCCACTGCCAATTATTCCAAGTCACGTTGGTGCAGCAGATAACATAAATGAGAGAAACTAAAGAGTTGTAGCAGAATGGGTGAGCTGTGGCACATGGGTAAGATGGCATTTGGGTGATGCTCATCACTCTTTTTATATAAGGCACTAAAGAATAAGTCGTTGCCTTGCAGCTTCAAAGAGGATTGTCACTGCTACTGAGAAGTACACAATTCCCAGAGGATAGCCCTCACTGGAGATGGGAACCTGCTGTTGTGTTTTCCTGTCCTGCATTAGAAATTAAAGCTGAGTTGAATAATAATCAGATACGGAGCTCACTTGAAACAATGATTCAGTTTTGTTGATTCAAGGGCAAAAATGACAGTATTTACTCCAAAGATTCTGGTAGGAAGATAGTTTCTATTGAAAATTATATTTTTAGCAATAATTTTATTTCCAATTCTAAGAACAGAAGACTGAGAAACTTCTGTGACAGTTTGTGATAAATATGGGCAAACACTGAATTTCTATACCAGTTCTATGTATATGCAGTGAAAACAAAACTATACATTGAAAATCTCAAGCATTATCAAGGTTGCAAATTCAATAATTTAAGAGCCGGAATTCAGGTTCTAGAGAGCAATTTCTAACTTGCTACCAGACTTGTATCAGAACCCATGTGATTTGATAGTGTTTTTAATAACCTGATGACTATTTTCCTAAGGTTTCTTCTTTGAAAATATATATATCCATCAATTAAGCCATACCAATATTGCATTCTTGAACATGCAGAAGCTTGGAATGAAGAAGCTAAAGCTGAACTGCCCTTTTCCCATCTTTTCACAGGGATGTGGACAATTTTCCGCCTCAGAAAAATCTGGATGTCCAACATGCGTATAAGGTATGTTTCCATCCCTCTAGATGAACAAGTATGTTAACTTCTATGATAAGGGGAGTGAGTCAGTAGGATTCAAGGGAACTGGGTTAACCTTTGAACTCTTCTCATCACTCTGTGGCAATGGATAATTCAGTTGGCTCATGTCTCTCTCTCAGATGGCTGGTAGTGAATAAGAAATACTGGGAAAACAGTGTCCTGATGCTAAAGGTGGTTCAGGATAATGACAGTAGAAATCATTAAATGGCAATGCTTCACTGTGCCAATGTTTTTCCTTTTCTGTAATGACATAAAATAGAAAACAAAATTAAAACAAAATATTCATTAGACCAATTAGAGGCACATCTTCATAATCTCCTATCAAATATAATAATGATTAAAAAATAATGAAACCTATTTTTTACCGTTGAAAAAAGAATATTTTTCTAATCACAATGCTTCATAAATGTGTCTTTGACTGTAACATCTGTGCAAATCAAATTCCAGTTAACCCAAAGTGTAGCTGAGATCAGCAGCTACAAGATCCCAACCTATTCATTCCTACATAGCACATTTTAAGATTGAAACAAACAAGTAAGAGGAAACAGAAATAGATGCAGAAAATTCAAGTAAACAAACCAACCCAAACAAGTTGGTGGTGTGTTCATCACCTGGCACAGCACATGATGTTGTGCAGCGGCCATCAGCCCCTGTCCTTGTACTCAGCCCATCCTCTCTGCTGGCCTGTGCCACATCCCGTGCTGGTGATCAGAGCTGACGGGCCCAGCTCACATGCCCGAGGTGCACAGGAATGGGTCTTCTGTGGGATCAGCACTGAATTTCAGGTGTCCTGGGAGTGACAGCTGAAGGCATTATGGAGGAGGTAGCAAAGTGCTTTGCCAGGGAAGGTCCTTCCTGTGTGTCGCTCCTTGACTCTGTTAAGGCATATGTTTGTTGCTATGGCACACACCCTTTTTGCTTCTGATGTGTTTCTGTGTTGATGCTTCTTGAACCGGGCATGGTTTTTACATGAGTAGTGGCTACTGGAGCACTGGATGCTCCCTGGAATTGGTTGATGAGTGGTAGTGTCCTGTGTTGCATGATGGGATGTGGCTGAGCTGCGCTAGATTCTCCTTTTGCTCTTTGTGGAACCCTTCCAGTGATGACAATAGCAGTAATGTATGTATATGGGACATTATAACTTGGAGCTTTGACATCAGTCCTTTCTCATTTGTTGCTGTGCATTCCTGCTGCTATTGTAGTGGGAAACTATCCCAGGATTCTGCTGCTAGTTTCATATTTCTGCTCTCAGGCTTTCTCTTTCTAAAGTTGCATTTGTATTGATCCTTCCAACTTATTTATAAGAATACTGTATAAATAATTTCTCTTCCTTCCACAAGCTTTTCCTCTTAACCAACTTCAAGAGAAAAACTAAAAAAAAAAAAGATGAATTGTATTTTCCAGATGAGGAAACCTGTCATTTATTTTTAAGTGCACATGTCATGTCTTCCATACTACTCCAATAACTAGCACTAAAATTTTTGTCTTGGAGGCGACTCTTTAGACTCCCAAGAAAATGCATAGATTTGTAGAAGGTGTTTATCTTTAGAACCAACACAGTATGTGTGCAGAGAGCCTTCATTTGCACAAAATCTAAACATATTATGTCCATTTATAGTTGCACAAAGCAATGAAAAATGAAAACAATGTTTTTCATTTCTAACAGATTTGATTCAATTTTAGCACACAGCTTTTTCTGTATAGTGAATAAATACAAGGCAAGCTAGTTAAACTCTATATACTAGTAGATCTATGTTTTACATGCCCGTAGTGGGTAAAGAAATGGGAAAGCTACCTTGGGGGAAGGATAAATAATTATGTATATACATACTTTAAACATGCATTAAGTGCTCTTTGGTATCCTATGAATAGGAATGCACAAGTGAGATGTTTATATGGAATATAATCCTTGAACCTGATATACACAGAAAAAAGATATTTGTCTATGGCTTGGCTCTGCTTAATGGAGTAATTTGAATTTAACTTTAGCTTCGTATATTCAAGTTATTTCAGAGATAGATGAGAAAAAATTATCTTTTTATATGTTTGCTGCTGCTGGTTATGGAAAAAATTATATGCTGTTTATATAAATAGATAGTATTTAACTTTATTTTCTTCATTCCTTTTACTTCTTTGTTGCCACAAGAAATATATGGTGTACTAGGCTTTTTCTGGTCTAAATTGGACTTTTTTTTCTTTATCTGCATGCTCCTTGTAATGCAAAACAGTAGGCAGTGATCCATGCAGGCTTCCATTTATAATATTAATACAAGCCATGTTCCATGCTAATACATCACATTAATATTAAAGCAAGAAGTGTAAGACTGGTGAGTGCTTAATCATTTGCAATTAGCACCTAACAGCTAATTCAGTAGAGGGCTTTTAGAAAGAAAAAAGTGTGTATATGGAGGGGGAAGAGGGGGGAGCAGTAGTTTGCCAAATGCTGGTTGATTTAAGTTAAAGTATTTAACACTGTGAAAACTTAGTAATTAGAAGAGTTCTTGTCACCAGTCAACTTTTCCTTAATTGATCATTTAAAAATAAAACAAAACATTATTCTCCTTAGAAGAGAAGCAATAGCATCATCAATCATAAAGTTCCTTTACTAATTTAGTTGAAGCTGAATTCTTCAAATCAGATTGTTAAAAAACTGATCAAAAAAATCTAGTGAGAGAAGGGGATTATAGATATTAAGTGAAGTGACTTCCTGGTATTCTTCCTATGACTCTGAGTAGTGTCTTACTGCTGTTCTGGTATCCCAACAGCCTGAGACTGCTCGCATTGGGGCTTATCTCTTTGGGTAACTTAATTTCCCAGGTGGAGAAACACATAGTTAAGATTCAAAGGGCCTATACCTTTACTGTTGAGACATAACTAGAGAAAAAAATGCATTGCCTCTAACTAGGGATTTGAGTGTGTGTTCTTAGGAAGAGTTTATGGGTTTTTTTGGATAAGGTTACTGTATACTTATATATGTTATACTGTCTTTTTATGAATAATAGATAAAAAACTATTGCTACACATTGTTTTCTGTAAAGAGCAAACCACATTGTTGAGGTACAAGTAGCTTTACTGTCAACAGCTTTGAGGAGAATTATATATAATTTCATGTATTATGAGTAATCTGAGGAAATTTACCAGGTAGATAGGAGCTAAAATGTCTTACCTCCCACCTCTCCCATCTTTTGCTCTCCATTCCTTGTCCTTGCCTGGCCTGGTACTCTGCATGATGTTCTCATATTATTGTTTCTATTCTTTTCCTTTTGTTATGGCAGTTTGCATTTCATTCCTTTTCCCAATTGCTTATGCCTCATCTTTATAATAACCTCGGGACTCCCTGCCATTTTTAATTCATGCACTGCTTCCCCCATGCACAACCTGACCTGAGAAGAAACAACCTGTTGCAGCTCATTGATCCTGGCAGTATGAAGCAGAGGCTGTATAGGAACAAACTTTACTGTATGGAATGGAACCCATTCCCCTCTGACTCCACTTAGGCTGGCCATTTCCAAACAGTTCTTGAGTATTGGGTAATGTTCACCCGTAATGTAACAGAGGAAGAAACCTAATGACTCTCAGACATTCTATGTGCTTCTATTCAGGGAACAGAAATGCTTTCAGGAGTGTCTATTTCCTCTTCTCTCACAGATCTTCCAGTGTAGAGATGCTGAGCAGTATTTTTCAAATACAAGCTTTGATGGTTAAAAAGTTAAATAACACTTAAAAAATTGAAAGGATTTCAAAGGGAAAAGGGAAGTTTACAAATAGCACTGTGCAGAATATATTTCCAGATTATTACTATAAATAAACTGAAGAGCTGTAAAATGATAGAGAACAGTGAAAAGCTGTATCTGGCTCATTTGGAGGCTTAAAGAAGGCTTTTATTATGACAGCAACAACCCAATAGATACAGAAACTAGCAAATGGCTCCAGCAAGGATCATGAGAGTCTCGGAAGGTCCTTACCATGGTCCTGATCTTTCTCTGTCTCTTTGCCCTTTACCATCAAAAGCTGTCTATCCTTCCTTGAAGAAAAGCAAGAGAGAGCAGGACTGTCCAAAAGACCACAACGCTGAGAAGGGGCTAGATGAAATTAACAAGGTTCTCTAATTTGTTTATTTTGCTGTGCTTTAGACAAAGATTGGAAAAGCTGTTGGGGGTGGGGGAGAGAAAAAAAAATAGGGAGAAGAAAGTGTTTTTGCAGAAGTTTCAAGACTGGAAAAAAGAAAGTAAGTCAGCAGCACAGAAAAAGAACAACTGCATAGTGGAAAATGAACAATAAAAGATGAAACAAATAATAGGAGAACTGGCAAGAGAAAAGATGAAACAGAAGAAAGGAAAGGAGAATCAAAGTAGGAGAAAGTATAGAAGTAGGATACATGAGGGGAAAAGATTCAGAGATGCTGTTAGGAATATCTCACCAACATGAAGAGAGGTGTGGCATGGGCTTGGGCTTTTACTGGAGAGAAAAAGGGGGAAGAAAGGACTGAGGATGGATGAATATGGTAAATAAGTGACCAGTATTAATATTCGTCCATGTATGTAATCTCTTCACACCTCTGCAAACCTTTGCCTGGGCACTCTCCTGTTCCATCCTCTTGCTGTCAGCAGAGAAGACACTAATGACACCCAGCGCCTGGGCCACACTGATAGGCAAGGTGAAAAAAATCCCTTTGGAAAGGAAAGGACAAACATCTGAAAAAGAAGTCATTCACTTGTCAAATTAGTGGCTTTAATGAAAGTGGATAGAGACTAATGAAAGGTTAAACCTGTAAATTGCAATCTAACAAATGGGTTCACTGAAGATGGATCTCTTTTTATAGTAAGAAAAGAAATAATACTGACAAAATATTATTACCTTGGAGAGACCATGACCAAACTGCAATTCCCTCAGATGGCAGTGTGCTCTCCTGCTGTTCTGCTGAGCTGGGCACTCTTGCTTCTCTTGAAGGATTGACAGACAAACAGCTCTTCATTGATCCCTGTACTTTCAGAGTGCTTTGATCGTTACACTGAGTCTTCAGGAATATATACTATAATGATATCTCTGCCAGAGCCCAGGCAGTTCAAAATAGAATCATTAAGATCAGTCAAAAGTCTTGTGTTTACATTTTGTGAAGGGTTTAGGAATTACATAGGAGGTAAACTTACACAGCAGAGTGCATATGACAAAATTACAACAAAATCATAAATAAGAACAGGATTTGAGTTCTTTCATCTGTTCTATCCTGGTTTTATCTTTCTGGGATTTTTTTTTTTTTAAATGGTTTTGTTGTTAGGGAGCAGCAGGGGAGGGCTACTTAGTCTAAATCTGAGAGGTGTGAGAGCATAAAAAAAGATAGCATTGTAAAGCTAACAGGGCGTGCACCATGTTTTGATCTGGCTGAACTTTGTATCAACCTCCATCACTTTCAGAAACTTCCCTCTTATGTGTTTTGGTTTTCCTTCTTTATTCCAGATTTCTTTTCTACAAATTCTTAGTATCTTGTGTGTTGCCTATTACAAGGACTAGTACCACCAGCACAGCCTTGTCACAAGGAAGATGTAATAAGATTTTTATTTTCAAGTTCTTCGAGGCAGTGAACTTTTGCTCTTAGTTACTCTCCGTGAAGGGCACTCTAAATAATTAGGAAAAACAAAAATTAAGTTGTTCAGGTGGGAAAGACTGGCTTCAAGAGGTTACATTCTGCTATGTAATTATTTAATTTCACTGCACACCACCAACTGCTTGCACGTGATGTGCCTTCCTTAAGGTTTGCTTATGTTGCTGTTCAAAAGTTTCAGGCAAATCAAGAAACTTCCTTTCCAATCTGTAGAAGAGAGATCATGAATATTCTTTTCTTCCAGATAAGACGCAGTTTTAAGTAGGACATGAATATAATAAATATGTTGAGCAAGGGTTATACTTCTAATTTTTCAGCAGTTCGGGTATTTAGTAATTTGGTGTCACATCAGGAAGTTTTAATTTGAGTGTTTTATTGTGCCATACATTTAGTAGCAATCTGATACTGGAGAGAGGAAATTGCTGCAGTCCCTATTTTTCATGGTTTGTTTGAATGAATAATTAACTATCTCACATGATTAATTTAAAGTATTTAATAATAAAGCATTTCAGTACACCTCATGTAACATCCTGTATCCCTTTCACAGTGTGCTGCCTATAAGAAACCTGTCAGTAAAAACTGGATGCAGAAGAGCACAGGTGCTACTAGAGCAGAATATGGCAGCTGAGGCATGAAGGGCAGAGCACTGCCTTTCTTGTACCCAGCTGGATCAAATGGTGGGGTGGACGAGGGAATGCAGTGAGGACAACTTTCAGTAGTTGCACAGAAATCTTTTAAAAGGAAGATATACAGTGATTTTAAGGTGAACCAGAAAGAATGAAGTGGTTAGTCAAATTTTAGAAGGAAGGAAAGATTGATCTGGTTATGTCAGGAATTGTCAGAAGATCCAGTGGATTGTTACTGTCCCATGTTTTCTGCGTGCAGAAGAAATATTGATACCTCTAAGCATTTTGAGATCACAGAAGAAAGCTCTAAGAATTCAGGGTATTGAGTAGCTTTACCACTTTGTACCTGAGAGATTGGAACATGCAGAGTTCTGTGCCTTTTTAAGAAATGCAGTTTGAAGCCGGTGCCAAGCACAGAACGACAATAAGAGACGGAGCATGGTTTTGCAGACATGGATGGTCTGGTGCTCTTCACTTGTGATGGAATACTTACAAAGAGAGCATCACTTCTTAAAATAAAATCCTCTTACATGGTCCCTTGACAACAAAAAGGAGCAAGTAATTGAGAATGAGAAAGAGGAGTGTGAAGGAGTAGAAGAGAGGAACAAAAAACGTGGCTCTGCAGAAACTGCCTGGAATGCTGGTTTATGGCATTTTCTGTGCAGTCCCTGGGAGAAGCCCCAGGAGGAGCTCTTGAGAAGCCATCAGGTTTCCTGCCCTATCTCAAGAGCTCTCAGCTGTGCAGGGACTCCCACCTCCTTTCTCAGATGTACGGTTGCAGCAGCCAGATGTATCATCTCAAAACTTTTCCAAAAAAATGATATTATACCATATCCTTCCACTAATGATGAGTACTTTCTGAAGACTCACTGAAGAGCAAATTCATCACAGGATTTCTGGGCAAGAAAACAGACTTTTTAAACATAATCTACATTAATATCCAAAAATCTGAGTCTGTAACAGTCTGAGTCACTGAAACTCCCACTGGTTTCTGTGTAGAGCTGAGTGTTTCTCAAGAGGTGCACAGCAGCTTGCAGCAGTGAACCAAAGCCCGGCTCTATTTCAGTGTTGTTCCCTGTGTAGAGTATGTCTCCTTGGGGCTTCCTGCAGGCTGGCTGGTGACTTTTAAGCAGGTATGGGAAAAACCATTTGCAGTTTTCTTTTCACATAATAGTTTTGATTTTTGTTTTTACAAGGGGATTCTGTGTTCTAGCCAGTGATTTATCACAAACCTTTTCTTGCTTCTGGCTTGTAGGCAGCAAGTCAGTATGTCCAAAAAAACTAACTCCATTGTTTTGATTTCATTTTTTAATAATTTTTTTCAATATCTTTGATTTTTCTGAAAAGGTCAAGAAAAACATAAACCAAGTTAGTCATAATAGAGGCATTTAACCACTTACATGCAGTCTCTCTTTTCTTTCCCAGTGAAGTCAAATTGGAGTATCCCTTACCACTCAGTGTGGACAGAGAGTCCAGACTGGGACTAGCTTGTAAATGATCTTTGATTTATGAGAATATTGTGCAAAATGTGAACCTAATCCAAAGCTCATGAGGTCCTGGGGAGTCTTTCCATTTACTTCAGTCAACTTTGGGGCAGGCGCTGTATGGAGGAGGGAGAGAGTATCTGAGCTGTTGCTAGTGGGAAGTTCCTCAAGGTCAAGTAGTTCATAAAAAAGTGAATCTTGCTATGAAGCAGGCAGAGTGGGGCGAGAATTGCTAGGAAATCTGCTGAACAAGTTCTTGATGGCTCTGTTAATGGAGTTTCTTTAGATTATGAAAGTTATCCTTGATGTCTTGTAAACACAAACTATCCACTGTTAACTCCCTGGAAAAGTAGTAAGTACAACTGTAATTTTGTCACAGAGAAACCTAGACCTAAATAATTGCAGTAAAATTTTGTGAGTGTCAGATATGATAGTGTTAGATATCATATCTAACATATCTAGTGTTAGATAGTTAGATACAGGGCCAGAAAGAAGACATTTTGTCATTCGTATGAACAAGTGCAAGGATGGATCCCAAATGTGACATCAGTCTTCAATGAAAATTCTATATTGGGTAAAGCTAATATACATTACATTGTAATTAAATAGTAAATATCTTCTGGCAAGTTTTCTGGTTTTTGGTGTTGTTAAGAATAACACACTATGTTACTGTGGAGTTCTCATAACTTTTAAAGAAGGACTGCAGCACTCCATATTGGAGTAGAGCGTGTTTCCCTAATGTATGGTGAAGTCTTGACAAGTCTCAAGAAAAGAGATCTCTAAAAAGCAAAGTACAATTTTTATCATAGCATGTGTCATTTTCCCATGTTATCTGTCTATGCAGTATGGAATTTTAAAAAATAAATTATATAAATATTTATGCAAATGATTATTTATTATTCAGTAATCAATCTTTGTTGGGTACATTATAGCATAATCAGTTGTATGTTAAAAAGCATTTAATTTCATGCCTAATTAACATATTATAAATCGAGGAGAGAAAATTAAATTATTATGGACAGTTTGCAAATGTAATACATACAGTGTTCTTCAATAATTGCATGAATATTGGATGTAACGTGATGTGTTACTTCCACTCTCTTTTGTGCTCACTCTTTACTGATGGAGTGGAATGAATGGGCTCCAAGGGACGTGTCTGCACTGCCCTGAAGCAGCATCAGATTCCCATTAACATCAAAGCACACTGTGTGCAGAGCTAGGGAACAGTATATGGCCCAGTCTGTGTAAATTAGATCAGCTCCATGTAGGCATCTGGAATTTTGAAACACATCTACCTTTTGGGGAGAAATTTCCTGTAACCTAATTATTCTGGCAAATAGCTGCATAGTTTGGGCCCAATCCTCCTCTTTGTTTAGTCAGTGGCGAAATTCCCACTGACTTTAGTGAGAATTTTTTTCAGTGAGAATTTTTTTTGACAAGATGTCAAAAAACGTGTGTATTGAGCTTGTGGAGTTTGGCTATGCCCGATTTTATAGTGCTGTGAATTTTGCAAAAATTCCTGCCACAGAATACCATGGCCTTTTTTTGTGCTATTTTTGCACTTCACATAAAAAAGTTGGTGCTTTCTGTAAAGGGAGTAATGATTTCTTGAGCAACTGCAGAGACAGTATGTATTGGTTTGTAATATTTTCTTTGGGATCCTTGACTCCCTGGGAATTTGAAGCCAGCTGTTTGCATTGCACTTACAGTGCTTAGGACCTAGGATTTCTGAATAGACTAGAAACTTGACTTTTGTCTAATTAAATATATTTTATAATGGAAAATTTGATACAATATACAGAGCTGGGGTTAAAAAAACAAAGGCCTGAATGGGTCTGCTCGGTTTTATTCATCTGTACCATGCAAATTGGCTTCCAACAGAACTGTTGCTGTTAACTGAATAACTCAGTAATCTTTGCTGTTTAGAGATAAATAATAATACATGTTACTGAATTCCATGAACAAATAAATCATTTAATGACCGCGATTATATAAACATGCATATTGAAAAAGAGCCCTGAGAAGTAAAGCTCTCTTCAGTCGATAACAGGACAGTTTTGTAAACCACTTAGAGCTGTGATAAAATCCTACTTGACTGGCCCACGAGCAGATGTGACAAGTTGAATTTATTTCCTCTCTTACCAGGAAGCTTTGCAGGAAACTCTTAACATATGGTGCTTTTCACTTCCATCTAGAGCTATAAACGTTATTGGAAAAGGATGTTCCCAGGAGCAGCAAGTTTCTGACGTTTCTGCCAAATGGACTCCAAATGATCCTTCTGTGGTTCTGAATTCCCTAAGTTCTTAGGAGCTGGCAGCCAAGAATCTCTGATCTAAACACAACTCGCTAATTTAATTATTTTATTATAGATCTGTAGAAGGCTCTTGCAGACCAGTGACTTTGCATCTGTATTGGATCTAGCTAGGCAGGAAGCACAAGTTAGAAGAATATAAATATTTTGTTTCTTAACTGCTTTTTGCTTGAAAACTTGGAAACTATTTCACACATAAATCAGTCACACAAGTGTGGATGCAGAGGAACGGGAAACAGGGATAAAAGTAACATCAACTTGTGTTTAGTTTGTATTTTGAATGTTTGTATTTCCTAGGAAGACCAAGTATCGTGTCCAGTAAGTAGAAGTAGTAATGAGAATCACAGCATAACAGCTGCACTTGAGCTGTCCCCTTGCCCTCTCCCCAGAAAGATACATTAAGTACTTTTATAGGGAGTAAGTAATTGAATCTTTTTTATCTGGTTTATAATACACAAGAAGTTCAGAAGAAGCAGCAAAGTGTATGCTTTCGCTTAATGTGGTTCCAGAATTTTTCACTTTAAGAACTAAGTGGCTAAATTTTGCTACTTTTCTTTAGGAACATTAGCTGCTGGCTACAAAACAAAATTTATTCTAAGATCGTGAACTTACATTGCAGGAGAGTTTAATTTGTAGGTTCAGTTGGAGGACTGAACACGAAGGGAGAGGGTCATGTTTCAAGCAGGACCTGCTTTGGAATGGCATTAGAAAGAGGAGCAATATGAGTCAGAGCTGGTAAATTAGGAAACTGCAAACAAACCCCCCAGCATTACCAGTGCCTGGTGGCACTGTTTGATGTGACCCATACTGAGTTCTCAGGCTCTGCGGAGACACCAGGACATTTTTTGTCAGTCAGCTCAGCTGTGAATAAAAGTGTAGGCAGAGACTGATGTAGGCAGGAAGATTCTGAGTTCCTTGGACATGAGTACTTTGCCATGAAAGCGAAAGGATAAATGTATGTCTGTCTGGCACAGGTGCAGTGTTTGATGAAAGAAAGGATATTGACTTAAACTGCAGCTTCGGTTTGGGTGTGACAGTGGGATTTAGCTTTCCCCCATTCCCCCCAAATGGGGGTTTGTACCAGATAAACTGGGGGAGGGGAGATGGCATCCAGAGAATGACTCTGCCTCTGTGATCCATGAGCTTTTGTTTATGTGTGTAGGGAAGAAGAAATTAGGGGATCTAACTGCCAAAGACCTTTCATACAAAATAAGAAATAGAAGTTCTTGCACCAAAGAAAATGGTGATTTATCTGATATCACAAGGCTTGGGATAGGTCCAAGGATTATATTTCTTGTATTTCTTGTTCATGAAGGATGGTAAGCAAAAATGGTAATGAGCAGTGGTGCTGAAATATGTGCTGGTGCTCTATAGACCAGGAAGAATTGGAACTGCTGAAAGGCAGCATATAAAACAGGGGATGAACAGGGGTGATAAAACATTGAAGCCAGGAATTGAAAACTGAATGTGAGTGGTTAGAACAGCATTTAAAAAAAAAAAAAAAAGGAGTCCAAGGAAACATCATGAGAACGTGGAATTCTACCCATGCACACTGGAAAAATCAGTACATTATGAAGAGAACTGTCTTTAGGGGGAAGGACTGGGTGAGAATCTAAGACCATATAAAAGTGACAAAAAGAACCCCACAGTTATTCTCTCACTGTGTGGCTAGTTAGGACTTCAGAAAGTTTGTTTTCCTCCTCCTTGAAGGTGACAAACTCTTAAACAGTGATGAAAAAATACAGAGAAAACATCTACCCTTACAGACTCTGATAGGGCACTACTGATGCAGCTGTGGTGGTTCATTTTGCCCTTTTAATCTGGAAAAGCTTTCCACTGATTATGTTAATTGGTAGTGAATATTCTAGTGAATAACAAGTAAGTTATGACATTCCCCTTTGAACTCCCTGAGCTGCAGAGGGAGAGCAAGCCCAGGCTGTGCTCATGCACATCCTGAGCCCAGCTCTCAGCATCAAATGGAATAAAAAGTTCATCTCAGCACTTCCTTAGTGCCTGTGTGCCTGCACACCATGTGATATAATTCTTATGTCTCCATGCTTTGCTGATGGGTAATTGAGTCCAGTTCAGTCCTCACTTTCCAAGTCACATTCCCACACTGGTGTTAACCTAAGTGTATTGCAGCTATAATAGCATGGATTGTAATATATCACATTATATCATTAAGTTATACCTGGTGTATCTGGTGCCAGATTCGTGTACTGAGGTATCAACAGTCTCTGATATCGTTCTGAACTAGAGATTATTTTATTGATTCTTATATGCTACTGCTACATGTTTTACAGCTTCCAAACATATGACATAATATTCCTTAACAACTAAACTATCCCAAATATCTGTAGCTAAGCACTTGATTTTGACTTAGTGAGTTACTGTATGTTAAATAAACATTAAATCAAGAGCAAATGACTACTTTGTTTTCATTTGCATCAATGCAACCTCACTGAATTCACTGCAGTGCATCTAAAAATATGATTTGGGCAGCAATTTGGCAAAGTTTCTTATGTGGTGGAGCTGTTAAACCTCAGTAAAAATATTTTAATAATCAATTGCTATTTAATTAACATGCAGTTGCTGTCCTAGTAAATCTAAATTAAATCCCCATTTTAGACACTTAATTCAAAGTGTGAATTAACATTCTCTATTGATAAGTAGTATTATAATAGGCTTTCAATCCTGAGCTGAAGAAAAAAATCAATTGTAACCTTAAGTTTCATTCAGTATAAAATTAATCACATATTTCTAGCACAATACAAATTTCTTCTTGCACCTTCTCTTGGTGCATATATCTTGCTCTTAGAACATTATGGTAAAGGGACAGATTGCATTTCCCCTTGCTAGCTTTCACAAGAAGGACTGCAGTACCTCTTCATTCTCTTCAAAATGTAGTCCTGCTGTAGAAAAGATGTAATAGAGTGGACAGATTCTTTGGGCAGAGTCTGAACTTTAGGGTGCTTTGGGCAGATGTTCTGGGAGAGCTCTCCCACCATGGCCCCCATGCTGTGCAGGGAACAAAGGAGGTCTGTTGGGGATTGGTGAATGAAGAAGGAGGCTAAGATGTGAGGCAGAGAAGTGAGAGAAAATGAAATGTATTAAGGCAGACAGAAAAGAAAGATGTGTGAAAGGCACAACAATAATTAATGACAGGGGAGATGTTAGAGGAATTTTTTAGAATAAAAGGCCAGGATAAATTTGCACAGGGAGAATCAAGATTGGTGTTTGCAGTGGGAAGGCAGAAACGCTGTGTGCTTTGCCTCACTGATGGAGCTCATGATATGAACTAGTCATTGACTCTAAGGAGTGCATTGACCACGTGTACTGCATCCTATCCATCCCCATGGGTTTCAACCAAAGCCTGAGTAATGTTAAGGAGTCACATATTTCAGCTATAGCCAATACCTTCTGCTAAATCTGTCTGTCATAATGATGTCTCAGCAGGACTAGGCCTCATTCTTCTGTCACTGATCGGAGAAAATCCAATCGAAGCAAATTGGAGCCAATTGGTGTTTCCATTATGCAGTGGCAGGAGAATTGAACTCATTGTCACTAAGGATATATCAGTACTTCCTATTAATGTCAGTTTTCAGTTTTATAACATTTTGTTAAAAGTTCCCTCGGGCTGTATTTGCTATACAGATTTACAGAGAAGGAAGACATATTTTATATTAAGAGCTCATTTGGTTTATTGTTAGAGGATGCTTGTGTTCAGAACTTACATGGATATTACTTTCAACAAGTGAAGACGTTGTTTCCTTTATTGTAGCTGCTAGTCTGCAAATGAACAATTCACCCAAATTTTCCCTGAATAGTTTTATTGGCTTTTGGACCAATTTAACCAGAATTAGTATTTCTTTCCTAAGCTCAATACTTGGCAGTATAGTCATGACTTGGATTTTATAATAGATGACTCTTTAATATTACATGCTCTGTATTAATACCAAACTTCCATGTTTTGCTAGAAAAGGACTATATTTTGCCATCGGGTATGAACATGCAACTTTTGCTAATTTAAATAAAGGTCAAAAGGACAATTTCAAGTATTATAATAGATTTTCACTTGCCATTTTTCTCTTTATTATTCTAAATGAATCTTTAAATGTCTTAGCTAGTTTTATATGTTTGAAGATATATTACTTTGTGACAGTTCTACTTTGGTTTCGGTTTTTATATCTCTTTTCATTGCTGTCATTATTGCTTTTTCTCACACTGTTTGTTTATGATGTCATTTTAGCTTAAGGCCAGTCATGGTGTAATTGTTCTGCCTTAAGCATAATTTTTTCCCTGTGGCATGAAAATTAACATAGGGAACAGTGCAAACTACAGATTGTTGTTGCTGACACTCTGTTTATCAACAATAGAAACAAGCTTATGGCTCCTCTCAAGGTGAGCTCTTCCAGGTGTTTTTCTCCTCTCAGACTTGATTATATAAATAAGGAGTAATATTATTCCAGTTAAACATGGTGTTTCTCAGTGAGGAGACCTTCCTGGTGGCTTGTGCCATATTCCTAATCACACAGAAATTTAATTGCTAGAAGTGTTCCCCTTTGCCTACAATTTGCCACAGATTTATGTATTTGGTGTGTCACAGAGTCCTGCTCTTCCAAGGGAAGCAGGAACCCCAGCCAAGGGGGTAGAACACAGAGAAACAAAGCACTGTTGTTTATTGTCTTTGCAACTTTCTTGTCTGCCTTTAAAGATTGAGTCCCTAAGTCATAATACCTTTGCTATTAAAAAGGAATGGAATTTGAGTCTGTTTCATATGTTTACACATGAAAGGCCATCAGCTCAGTTTGATAGTTATACCACAAAGTTCTCCTTGTTTCCTGCTTGCATTACAAGTCCTTCAGCTTTCTGAGGCTGGTTCTTCATTTTCTGTAGTTTCACCGTAGTTTGACTGCATTCTTTTGGAAACTGGAAGATCTGTTGCAGAGAATCCAAAATTATGTTGCAAACAATATGAAATTGAGAGGACCAGTTAATACAGCAGAAGGTTGTGCTGTAATTTAGAGGGACCTTGACAGCCTGGAGAAATGGACCGATAGAAAACTCACAAAATCAAAACCAGGTAAAAGTAAGGTCCTGTTACTAGGGCGGAATTAATCCATGACCCCGTACAGGCTAGGTCTGACCAGCTGGTAAGGAGCTTTGTAGCAAAGGCTTGAGGACTGATAGACGCCAAGCCGACCATTAAGCCATCACCATACTCTTGAGGCAGAGAAGGTTAACAGCCTCCTGGGCTGCATTAGGCAGCACCTTGCCAAAATGGCAAGAGGGATGATTCTTCCCCTCTGCTCAGTTTTGGTGAGATGTCTGGTGAGATATGTCCCGGTTGACTACCTCAGTACTAGATATATGTATATATATATATATATATTCTGGGAAGAGCTCAGCAAAGGGCTAGGAAGATGATTTACAATCTGGAATGTGTGTCATATGAGGAGAGGCTGAGAGGGCTGGGGTTATTCAGCCTGGAGAACAGAAGGCCTGAGGGGGTCTTACAGATATATATATAAATATCTGATGGGAGTCAGTGAAGAAGATGAAGCCAAGCTCTTCTCAGTGGTGCCTATTGAAAACATAAGAAGAGTGGTCACACACTGAAATACAGGGAACTCCATGCAAATGTAAGAAAAACCTTCCTTACTGTGAGGTTGATCAAACAGTGGAGCAGGTGGCCCAGAAAGATAATAGGAGTCTCCCTCCTTGAAAGTATTAAAAACTTGAATGGATGTGGCCCTGAGCAACCTGCTTTGAGCAGTAGGGTTGGACAAGATGATGTCTGTCAACCTCAGTGGTTCTGTGAATCTCTTATCCACACCCCTACTTAAGAGATCCCAATACACGTTCAAATCTTGATTCCTCAAAATAACCCACCATGAGAATAAATTGCCTGCATGCAGTGCCGTTTCAACTGTCTGTCCTGTTCAGTCAAAGAAACACCTGTATATGAGGCTCAGAAAATGTGAAGGCATATGTTAAATGTGATATAGTCCTCCTTCCTCATAGTTCTGCTGAGAGTTTTGTAGCTTTGCAAGTTTCTGTTTGGTTTCTTTTGGTTAACTCTATTTAACTTGTGGGATGGTTTTCTTTGGGTTTTTTTGTTTATTTATTTGTTTCTTGGTTTGGTTTTTTTTTTGTAAATAACTGTGATTCTGTAGTTTTCTTCAAAGCACTTTATTCGTTAGCATCTGATTCAAAACATAGAAGCCGTTTATTAGTTTTGACCAGGCACAGAGACAACACAAAACATATTTTAATATATTTAGTTAAATAAGCAGAATCCTGAAAAATAATATTTTTTTTCCAGTGCAAATACTTGGCTTCATAAATTCAGGATTTGCTTTCCATGGGAGTTTGCAGATACATCTTTTAAATTCACAAACATCCATCCTCCTAGAATTGTTTGTTAAAATATTAAGAAGGTAATAAACAGAAAGAAGTTTAAGCATGCTAATTTAAAGATATAAAATCATTTTTCCAGAGACATTTCTTCATTATTTGCTCAGTTCTAATTTGGACTCTTTGCCACCAAGACGTGAGCCAGACCCCTAACTCATTTTAAATAAATTACTGAACAAATGATAATGACTTTTGGTCATTATCAGCATGGGCTAAATTCATGCTGGTTTTCATCAGATGAAAGACTGTGTCACACTACGATTCCCTTGAGCCATCCAGTCCCTCAGCTATCAGCAGCACTTTAATTTTCTCTTAGAGACAGTATAATGTGAGCACTCAGCCTGGTTCACTTAGAAAATGTGTAATTTTTCATACTTTGAAACACAGATGTTCTACCAAGTTTTATCCAGAGAGGCTAAATCTACATTTTAAAGCAAGGACACCCTAGATGTTACTTTTGAAATAACATACAACATGGTACAAAGAAATAAATTAATATAATTTTATAACAAAAGTTATAAATCAGACCCAGGAGGCAAGAATAACAAAATAAAAGTGAAAAAATCACCTTTTAATTACAGTGGTGAAGCCTCTGAGATTATGGAAACATTCAGTTGTATAATTCTGATGTATACAGTCCTTACAGGAGAATTTGCTAGACATCTCTCTGGAATATAATCTTGCAGATGAGAAAAAGTTATGTTTTTGGGGGTTTTTTTTGGTTTGGTTTGCTTTGGGGTTTTTTTACTTGTTTGGTTGTTTGTTTGTTTTTTTTAATTCTCAGAGGTCATATGATACCATTCTAAGAAAACCCTTCCTGGCCTGAATATATTTTATCTGTAGAAATCACAACCAGGCCTTTAAAGGAAACTATATCACATGAAATATTTTCTTTTAAAGCTTAACCTTAAATCTTCCTGTTCATTTTTTTTCCCTTTCATTATCAGAATATAATATTTTTTCATTTTCTAAATTTAGCTTATTATTATTATCATCACAGCAGAAACCATCACAATGCATGATCCTGGTCTCCAGAACATCAGAAAAATTTGAAAAATTCCTGAAAATTTGTGAACTGTTAACATTTTTGTGCATCGATAGCCTGGCAGATAAAGAAATGCCAAGCTGTTTGTATGAGAGTTGCCAATGAAACGAAGGCAGGCACGTATTCTCAGGGCCCATTTCACCACTGCACTGCAACCTGTAGGGGCAAACAGTAGTCATAGTCTGAGATGAAGGATTTTTTCCTGAAGAAACAGAGAAATTAAGTAAAACCATAGGGGGGAAACCTGAACTAAGAATATTTGGGGCTCCTACTGCAGACTCACAGGAATAGGCCTACAGATAATAAACAATCCTACCTGCTTAGGAGGTTGTGTCTAAACATCACACAGTTTACTGATTGATGTAGACAGAGACTTAATGGGGAAGTTTGGCTCTTTAGGTTTTTGTTTAGTTTCCTTACTATTCTACATAATGTCACTGTTAAACTTGTCACAATTCTTTGTAGATACATTTCTGAAATGTCGCCAGCACTTACAAAGAGATTAATCTCTCCTTCCTCTCTGCATGAGTTTTCTTGAGAAAAACAGTTAACATATTTGCTCTTCTTTCAAGTAGATTTTATCTTGCCCTATATAGAAATATCATGAGACGTCAACAAAGGATATCTATATGCTATATAACAAACACATATCAGTTTAATATTGTGCTTGTGAACATCTGACACTTTAGAAGTAGCAGAACTGTGATTCAATTTCTCAAAAGAAAATGATACAAGGTAGCGGGCCCTAATATATTCTTCTGTGATGAAATACCTGCAGGAAAGGATAATACACACATTCTCACATAAAATCCTGACATCTTTGCTCAGTGAGTGGTTTGCACGCTCTCCTTACAAGCTGGGGAGGGAAGAGGAAGCTGAAGTTTGACATCCAGTGGGTTTCTTACCTTAGCCTTTCATTTCTCCTACACATCTTCACAGCACTCGGGATGCCACCTTCCTAAGAAATTGTGCCTCTCTGTGGCCAACCTGGTTGCCAGAACATCCCTAGGTGTCTGATCTAAACCAGAGACTGGCCTGCGGACATGCTTGCACAGCACATAGATGATGTTTAAAGCCTTATCAAGCTTGCTCTTACTATTTCTCTTGAAGTGCAGCAGATGCAGCAAATGCCTGGTAGGATATGTGGGGAAGCAGCTGATGCCATAAAATACTTAACAGTGTTTTAAAGCTAGAATCACAAGTTCCTGAGCTATTTTGGTCCTACAAAACCTGTATGGAACCTTCTACATGGGTTTTTGGGTAGGATGGGATGGAAGAACCTTAAAATTAAGAGGATCTAGAGTTCAAAATTACTTATGATGAATGCCATACCAGATGAACATGTAAAAAATATGTCTAGTTACTCTCTTCTTGCTTTGTACGTTACTTTTTGTACTGAATTTGACTGAAGTGTGTCATTATGGGCAAAAACATGTCTTACATAATTTGAAAAATTAAGATGATGATGGAATGTAAACCCTTCTATTGTTTATAGCAGCAATTATTGATAATGACTTTTTAGAATCCTTTTAGAATACTTTGACTGTGAGTAGAGGTAATATTGAGGGGGAACAAATATTAGAACATTCAGTCAAACAAGGTATAATATTTTTTTCTCATTGAATTTAACCGCAAAATAAAAGAGGTCAAACATTTCTGGTAAGGTTTTACTCCACCAAAGTCACTGTGGTAACTACATTGGCTTCATCAAGATAATATCCTATATCTACCACATTTGCCTACTTACTTGTGAAGTCAATCAAACAAAAAGGGTGGGCTGCTAATTAAAGAAAAAAAAAAGATTTTAAACCTCCTTTAAGAAAATGAAAATTGGAAATACATTATGGACTAATCTCACTTTGTAGAAGCACCATCATTTTCAGTTTTAATTTTAGATTTTTCAGTTGCTTTCAAAAGTGTTAAATGTCAGTTTGTGATTTCTTCAATGTTTCTTTCATAGCTGAAACTATTCAGTTGCATGACAATGTATATTGAATATAGGAAGGGAGATTGTCTTTTCTTTATTATCTAATCTATTATTACTATTCTTTTCTTCTCTGGAAATGCAGAAAATACTAGGACTTTTTTTTTTTTTTTAAGTAAATGATATTATTTAAATGCATAAATTTGCTTAAGCCTCAAAGGGTTACTCTGACTTGTAAGGCTATTACTTTTCCAGTTACAAGCAATAATGATGATGCAAAGATATTCCATTGGAGAAAATATTTAAATAAACTCTCTTCATCCAAAAATGAGATGCAACATATTTACATTTTTATTTGATGAAGCCTGTTCCTGCTATCTTTGTTCTTAATTTGGTCTCAAAAGAATTAGTAGTAAGAGGAAAAATAGTCTGTAAATATGTATGAAATCAAATTTAGAGGGTAGGCTAAAAGGTATTGACTGCCAGCAGTGCTGAACAGCAGGAGGCAAAATTTCCTCCATAGTTTTCTTCTTGGCTGGAAACACATTGCCTTCCATCTAGATTATTTAATCCTCAAAATGCACATCAAAGCTTCTCATCGGGTGGTGTATGTCTTTACAGGCAGTTGAATGTCAAAGATCTAGCTTAAAGATTTTTGAAAAATGTAAAACATAATAGATCCCAGATAATAACACAGCAGTGAAGCTCCTGTATGATTCCTTCCAGCAAAGTATTGGTATCACGGGTTATAGCTAATCTTTGTGGCAAAAGGAAGAACAAATTTTTCACACGAGAATTTGTGACATCCATCCAACAGATAGAAATAAAAAGATTGAGTCATGTTACTGGACTAATATTAGCTTGTTAACAATTCCCATCTCTCTTTACACTTGTGGCTTGCCAGAACAATAGGCTATGAGTTATCTCACTCCTCCAGCTCAATTAGACAGTGGAAAAATGGATGCAAAATATGTATGAAATATTTTCTGCTTGAATATTCTTAACAAGATGCAGGCTTCAACACTGTCCCTCTAATTTAATTCAGTCTTTGGCAAGAGCTTATTCCTTGTAAGGATTGCATCAGTTTTCATGAATGATTATCTCATTCTTAGGGAGTATCTTAAAAATTTGTAGTTTGCATTTTTGAGCTTGAATTTTGCTCTGACATGAGTACATAAAATAGCCAGGCATTTGTAAGGAGTCCCACAAGGAGACTTTGCAGGAATGTGGTAGCTGAAGAGTGTTTTGTGTTTTGGTGATATCCCTGTCACAGGAGCAGGGCTTACCACACACTCTTGTGTGCCAAAATAAACCAGCCAGAAATAAAAAAGGAATGAGAAAATAATAATAATTAAAAAAAACCAAACTCTTCCTTCTGCAATGAAGATTTCCTGTTCTTTCTTTTTACATTAAACTTTCCTTCCTTTTTATTTGTTTAAATACAATATTTCCTATAGATGGCTCAGCTGTGACACAGAAATAAGGCTAATTACTCAGGGGTTTCATTTCACATCTCTTTAAGAAAGCCTTATTTTTTAAATTCTGAGTAGTCTTGTTCCCATCTCTATCCATGACCTTCCCTTTCTTTTTTTTTCTGTTATCGTCTCCTTGTAGTAACTTTTCCTTTCAAGCAGTCTTATCTCTAGTGGTGTAAAAGCTCTCTGTTTCTGCTACCTGTGAATGACTGGAGTGGCAGGGCTGCAGAGGCAGCCTCGCTGCATGCTGGACCCCAGTGCTTGGGGCAGCCTTGGGAGTCTGTGCCCAACACGTGGAATATTGCCAAGGTGTATCTTTACTTCTGCCTTTGCTTCTCACTTGGTAGGCAAATAAATCAACATTTGCTCTGCTTTCAGAGTACAGGCTAGTCAAACATCACCCTCAATACACAACCTTTGACTTGAATGTGAGAGATACTCATTAAAGTCACAGAATGATTTAGTACAATATGTGGCCTTTCACTTCTAATTGAAAACTGATCTTATGAGATGCAAAGTCACAAGTTCTGTTTAATTCACTGGCTGATTTAAGGGCTCATTGTGTCTTAAGAGGTGCTCAGTGCTACTCAGGATAAGACTATAACAGGAATAATACTTTATGGTCAAGCCAGTGCAGTAAGTGTACAAAATCAACAGCAGCATCCAATGAACTCAAGAGTCATCAAATAGTAATCCATCTTGCAAGTAATCCTACACTAATTATTTACAATAAAAAGAAGATATAACATCAAAGAAATGCATCACAGTAGGCATTATGTAATTAGCTAAAGATGTATTGCATCCGAGCAACTGGGAATGTGCATTTATCACCTTGAAGCATTACTTTAATTTTTTCCAATGTTCTTTTAAATATTTTTAGTGGTTTCAATATTTTTTCTTTATTATTTATTGCTCATTTGATTTAAAACCACCATACCATCTTATTTATTTATTTATTTGTTTGTTTTTATGATTTCAGGATCCCAATAAAGTTTCTAAGAATAACTGACTGTAAATGTAATGCTTCCTATAGTCACAGTCACTGTTTCTCTGGATAAGTATGATTGTTTAGTCATAAAAGTGATTTGTTTAGAAAAGCCTCTTTTTATCCTGTTCACTAAGTGATATCACTAAATACAGAATAAATATAGAGCTAGTAGAAGTTTATGGAAGAATTTTTAGTCAAAAAATAATTACAGAGTTAAAAATATCCTTAAAATACAATAGGAATGCAGGAGGTTTTCTACTAAAAAAATTTGATCTTGAGTTCAATGGGAAAATACAACCCCTGAATGCTTTTTGTGGTATCCTGTGTGAACAGATTTTATAACAATTCTATATATTCTGAAGACAGAAACTTGATGTCAGGGCCTTGTCATCTCTGGTCAGCAAAGTAGTTTGTCAGGAGAGTTTTCAACTATAAAAGCATCAGCAACTCATCAGAATATTTGTTGGGCTTTTCTGACAAAAGAAGCAATGGTCTATCAAGAAAATCTCGTGTTTTCCTTGACTTCCCCTAGAAACACGTAACCCAGTTCCCCTCAGCCAGTTCCCAAAATCTTCTGTGCAAAACAGATAGAGTGTTCCTCTGGACTCGGGCTATTTGTAGCACAGAGCAACATGACTGTTTCTTCCCAAGCGTGAAACCAAATGAGTGACATCTATTAATGAAGCACATACTGAGTCTCAAACAGATATCACACTGAAGGTGACAAAAGGAAATTTCTAAAATAAGAATTCACAAATGGTATTGCTGATTTGAAATCTAGCTTTTTAAGTCATTAAATGCCAATATGTGAGGATTAACACCTAGATACCTAGTAGATCATAGCTGTGTATATAAACAAACAGTCCAGTTGCTTAAGAGTTATAGAAATTGAAATGCAAATAGCACTTGGTAATAATACCCTAGAGACTAATGTTATAGTCAATTTCTGGAGGATGCAGCATTGTAAACTTAGTTTTTGGTGCTTGTTTCCTTAGAAACTGGAACAAGATACAATTCAGGACACAAAATACTGTCCTGTTTCAGTGACGGAGGATCTTGAACGAAAAGTAATTGTTTTTGTATGAGACATTGGGTTGTCATGTGCTCTTTTTAGGAACTATTATGGAACAACATGTCTGTATGTTGAAATTGCTTCCAATCTGCCATTTTAGTTCTAGTGATCTCACTGTGCAACTACTGAAACTATTGAAAACCAGCTTTTAAACCATTCAAGGCATCAGTTCACTCACAGTACTCAGGGGTTTTAAATATTGTATTAATAGGCTAATCACTTCACGAGAATGCCCACTATTCTGCTTCTTATCAAGAGATAAATCTTCACGTGTATCTTGGTCATGAAATGCTGCATTTTTTGGGTTTCGTGAGTAAATGTGTATAAAGTACTTCATAGACTAGTGAATAATCCTTTTAAGAATGTGGGATAAACATAGACTAAGAACTATGAAGAACTATAAATAGTTATGCCTACAGTTAGGCAATAAGGTTATTTCAAGATTTTTTTCCATGAAGTTGCAGTGTACCTGAATGAAACATTTCTTAGGACTGGCATAGCTCTATTGCAGGTGGACACTGTTGCTCTCATTTATGCATGTATTTGAATAGTTGAGTGTATGTATAAGAATGCTTAGAACATGTCCAGATTTGAATGAACAAATCAAATGGGCATTGGTTTCTATTACATGATCTTAATATGAAGATGTGTAATGTAAGTAATGATTTCATTTGATACTTCAAAAAAAAAGTTTCCTTGTGATCACACAGAGAATAGAAAGAATGAAAGTTAAAGAAGAGAGAAAAGGAAATAAATTACTATGAACATTATTTTTGTATCTCAGTTTTTTTAATTTATGAAAAGTTTAGTATTTTAAGTTGAGGTGCTCTGGTTTTTGACTTCTAACTGAAACTAAGTTCTTCAAAGGTGTAAACACTCACTTTCTGAAAGTTGAGTACATGATAGCCTAGACTAGGCACCCACAAAATAAGTTCAGGTTTTTTTGTAAATAATGGTCTGGTTTATACAACTTATTTTATGCAATACTAGTTGCCCTTTCTCCAATTTCAAGTTTTAAAAAAGTGTTTTATTACTATTTTATGCATTCATTCTATCATTTTAAAAATCCTATCAGAGGTGTTGTTAGTGAGCATACATTGCTTCCTAGTTAAATTTGTAAAGAGTTAATTGTTGCAAGACTGTTCTTAATTTTTTATTTTCTCTAAATATGTGATACATTTTTGTTTTCTCTGTTCTCTGTAAAAGAAATACAAGATAGTTACTGTTGGCAAAAACAAATTCCATGCTTCATATAAACCTTTTCATCACTGTGTTTTTATGGAAATAATTATTTTATGGATGTTAAAAACAGATGAAAGATTACTCATAATTAATTTTGCCAAGAAAAGGATTTTATAACAGGCACTTCCTCAAATTTTCTTTTAATATACTACAGTTTACCATTTGTTTATGTGAATACATCCTCATGTCAGCTTGGAACGTGTGTCTTTCCCCTCTCTCCCTCCAAGCCTATGTCAGTTTTATCCAAGAAATACTCATATTTTTTTAGTCCCAAATGCTCTCTACACCCAGAAGTTCATTGTCCAACAGTTTTCTTGCAAGGAAATTGTAGAATAACCAATAAGGTACAAATATGCTATTATACATTCAGGTGCTGTTCAGGTATTAATGTTGTGGCAAAGAAAAGTTGGAGCATTCATGAATTTAAATATTTTTCATATAAACTATGTAAATATAATGATTAACAATCAGCTACGCTCACTATTCAAGACATGCAATGTAGCATTTTTCTAATTACACTTACCAGTGTGGGAGGATATGACTGCAGAGGAAGATTAAACTATTTGTATTTATTCAGTGTTGCTTTATAGCATTAACCAGGAAACTCACTTTTGCAGCACTGAATGCAAGAATCTAGAATAACCTGAAGAATTTGATTAGGGTGGCCAAGCCTGGACTAGGCTTGGGTAGGGATGGCAGGCTCGACTCATTCTGCATCAGCAGTCATTTTAGCTACCTCTCTCATCTGTAATTTCATTGTTGATAGTGTGGTTTAAAACATAGGCAAAATTGCTACTTAATATTATGGCTTTATCTAAAGCTCTTCAAGTAAAGCAACCAAACAAAAAAACTCCACCTGGCAGGCAGGCTTGCTTTCAGTTATTCATGTTTTATTAAAATAAGCACATAGTTTGCAAGCAGTGGAACTAATGAAACCTGGTGTGCTGTAACTCTGTGTCTAGTGATGGGATCCTGTGAAGATTTATAAAGCACAACTCATACGGAAGATTTCCCTGAAATTAGGACATGTGTAATGTCCCCTCTGTCCCACATAATCTCTGGTGCCTGTGGAAAGACGAGCTCATATTTCAGTCTTTCCCAGAACAGACGTCCTAATTGAGGTTGTGGGGTTTTTTTTTAATTATTTCTTTTAACAGCAGCCTATTTACACAACATTTAAAGAACCTTAGTATCCATATAGCTACATCAGACATTGTGAAAATAGGAAAAAGAAAAAGGACAACCTACTGGGGACAGGAAAATCATATAAAGAGAAGAGCACTCCTTTACTCTGCCTCCATATTGTGGTATGCATCAAAAGAAGCATCACCAGCGGGTACCGTGTCCAAGTCTGACACAGTCTGAGGGTACCTCAGGACAGGAAAGGCCGGGTCCTGAGGAGGGCCAAAACGGTGATTAAAGGGATGCAGCACCTCTCCTGTGAGGAAAAGCCTGAGAGAGTTGAGCTTGTTCTGTCAGGAGAAGAGAAGACTCCAGTGCGACCTTACTGCAGTCTTGCAATATTTGACTGAGGCTTATGAGAAAGACAGCAGGGCCTGTTGTAATAGGACAAGGGTAATGGTTTAAACTAAATGAGCATTGATTTAGATTAGAAATAAAGATGAAATTTTTAGAATGAGAGTGATAAAACACTGAAATGTTTTACCTAATGAAATGTTGCCCAGAGAGGCAGTGGATACCCAATCCCTGCAAACATTCAAGGTCAGGTTGGATGGGGCTCTGAGAGAGAACAGATCTAATTGAAGATATCCTTGCTTAGAGCAGGGGTGTTGGACTAAACTGCCTTTAAGTGTCCCTCACAACCAGACCTGATTTGATTCTATTCTTATGAGACAAGGCTACAGAGTTTCCCCATTTGCCAATAGTGATGACCTAAGGAAGGTGTTACACTCTAACAGCTCCTCGTAGGGCCCGCCCCCCCTCCCGCCCCCCAGCAATGCCAGAGTTGTGATTGTACCCCTGTGATTTTATTTAATGGCCACAGAGATACTGGAGATGAGTCAAAGATTTATCATATCTAATGAGTCTGTAATTGCTGCCAGCTCATTCTGAGCTGGCATTCTCCACCTTGTCATCCCCATCATCCTGTATTCTGATGTCAAAGGTGCCAGTCTGGCCCTGTTTGTTCACAGTAAAGCTTTGAGGCATCTGGTGCTTATGATTCATTATGGCCTTGGGAAGCTTAGTGAAACTGCTTTCTTAGCTACTGTAACAGACTTAGACGCTTCAGTTTTTCAAAAAATAAATGTTGAAATTTGGGTGTAATGGCTTACCTTCATAGGAGAAATTATATGTGGTTTGTGCCTATGGTAAAAAAAGGAAACAGATTCTGCAGTCTATTACTTTGTTGATTTGTAGTATATATGCACGAATTAACAAGGATGTTTTAGTTCAAATACCCTGATGAACTGTTAGTGTAGTCAGACCGTGTTAAAATAATTCCAAAATTAATGTTTGACGATGTTGACACTTTGGTGGTGCTGTGATGTTTACATCATAGCAAACATGACTTTAATCAACTGAGTGCAGTGCTTTGAGAATATTGTATTGAACAGGTGGTTTTATAGCCTAAGAGTGAGCCCTGGTATCCCCAATACTGGCTTTGTTTTTTTTTTGTACTGGCCACACCAGGAAGTTGTGAATGTGGAGAGATGATTCCAGTGGGAACCATCATCCAGTGGTGAAAATGCTTATTTGACTTAATAGTGAAGACTACTAAATGTTTATCTAGTTGTTTATTCTAGTTGCTGATATTTGCTATATATATAATCATATTTTGTTTAAAAACTGAGAACAACTTTTATAAGTTTTTCTAGAAGGGCTTTTTACCTGGGCTTTATTCGGCAATCAAACATAGCTCCTAATGGGAGAAAAAAAATGAGATGGAGACAGAAGATAGGGGGAAAAAATGAATATGTTAAGTATTTGGACCTGTCTATATGCTGAAGTCCCACTATTGCTGTTTAAGATGAAGTGATTGGTTGCTTGTTTCTTTGATTTTTAATTTTTCTTTAAACTTTTTTAACGTCTGCTAAAAAAAGCTGCCAGTACTGCATTCTGCCTCATTTGTTCAAAGTTTGACTTTATTCTAAAAGCAGCCTCAGTATTTTTAGCCCCAGAAGTTCACCAAATGGATTCTCAGAGACATTAGTGCAAAAATAAAGAGAAAGGAAAACAAAGCCAGAACAAGAATAGTAGTTGGAAATTATATAAAAACAATATAGCAAGACCATCAAGGCACTTGAAGTCTACAGAAATGTAACAGGCAAAGTATTATGTTTGTGTAGTTTAGCATATTGATCTCTAGAAGAAGGACTGAACTTGCAGTCATTGCATGCAGAACAGATTTCTGCATATTTGAACACTACTGTTCCTTTGTGATTTACAGTATTCTCCTTTAGCATCTTTTCTTGCATTTAGAGAGTAAGTTGTTTGAACTACGGACTTTCTAAACTTAAAATATCAGAGTTCATTTTAAAAACTGTATATGGTAATATTTTTCTGCAGTTCCTAAATGCTTAATAGAAGTGTTCTTTAGCTGATACTACGTTATCTTGCTTTCTAAATGAGGCCCCATCAGAGCGTTACAATGCTTGACAGAAATGCTTCTACACCACTGTGGTGAGATCAGCTCCTGTTCAGTGTTCATGTATTTGTTGTGATGTGTGGTCCTGGATAGCTTACAGTCACTGCATCTTGTACTCTTATAATTCAGAAAGTTGTGTTCCATAATGTTGCCATTTTTCTTATAGTTCATAAGTAGGTAAAGCCTTAAACACAGAGTGGTCTGAAAACTTACTGATTGAGTGTCTAAATGGATACACACACAAATTTAATGTCTCTCTATATGAAAATTTTTAGCAGTTCTCATATTTGAAAAGAAAAATGTAGTTGCACCTTCAGATGATACCAGACATAGGTTGCTTGTAACAGCCCATCTTGTATTTTCCCTGTTTCTCCATTTACTGAACTAGCAAGTGTTGTAGATCTCAGCAGGTGTAAGCATGGGAAATTTTAATTACAAGATTGGTTTCTATTCAGCTGCTCTATATTGCATGATCATGTGGAAAAGGGAGAGTTATATGTGGGACTATATTGCATTGAAAATAAAAGAAGTTAGGAATAGCTGCTGAAAGAAGAGTCCTGGTCATGAGAAAAGTTTTATATTGTGAGAGTAGTACAGGATAATGTCATTTTCTGGGATGGTGGAATTTATTGTTGTGATTCACAAATTTCTACTGATGATAGATGGGAGCAGGGAATGCTCAAAAGGCTTGTGTCTGTCTTTCCTGGAAAGGGTGTTTTTAGGCATGAATTATAGTGCATCATCTGGTTTTGGTAAATAATCTAATGGTGTTTTTAAAAGTGAGTCACAGTAAACCCTACGCTTCCATATAAAATTGTATATAAAAATGTTACATGAAGTGGGTTTTATTTGGTTTTGTTTATTTGATTTGATTTTTTTTAAAATATGGCATAAAGGCCAAGTTACCTTTGACCATGAAAAGAAATTTAAGTTTGGTTTTATTTGTTACTTCAAACCTTCTTGTAGAGCATGTACTAAAGAGCTCATGTATCAAAGCCTTAACTCTGGCTTTAAAGATATTTTTTGTCCATTAGTTTTGATAAGTCATAAGATGGACTGGGTAGAAGACGGACAGGGTAATTATCTTTTCTTTTTCCTTGAACATTCTGCTTTATTTTGAATCATGTTATGCAAGGCAATAAAACAACCAAACAAAGCCAGCCTTGTGTCATGATCTCCCAGCTTCTGCTGCAGCTCGTCAAAAAAACACTGATTACTCAAAGCTGGACAAAGATATCACAAGTGGAATTAATCTCTTCTTTCTAAATGAGTTTTAACTCCATGCCTATGCCAAGTCACAGTGAGAGAAGCCTGTCCAGGCCCGGGCATGAATTCTTTACTTTCAAGGGTATCATTGTGGCAGCCTGTTAAGGAAAAGCCTGATTTTACATCTTTATCTGAAATTTCAAAGCAGGACTGCTACAGATTGAACCATACTGCCAAAGACATTTCTTTTCTCTGCCTTTTCAGTCGGGTAGTCTGGTGAACTACCTTTTTCTTTTTTTTTTCTTTTTTTTTTTTTTTTTTTTTTTTTTTTTTTTAGGCTGGGGTCCTGTGCAGATGAATTGCGGGAGGTTTACTTGATGAAGTTACCTCAACAAGAAACCTTGTAACTGAGTTCTTTGCCTCAGAAATACAGATACCTGTCAAAATGTGGTTTTATGGGGGAACAAAGAAGGGGAGAGCTAACAGCTCCTACTGCACTGCTGCAATTCACTGTATGGCTCAATGGCTGCTTGCAGCTGTGTGGTACCTACCCAGCTCAGGTCTGGCCCTGCACTCAAACAAAATGTAATGGGCTATTGAACTATTACATAATAATTACTTATACAGAAAGATTACATTCTCACATATAGGCTTGGAGAGTGTATTTAAAAATATTTTACGTAGTAGTCTCCAAAACAGTCTATGAGGAATATGAATCTCAGATTTCCTGCCAAGATGGAGCATTGCAATAGCAGGTCCACTGAGCTATTGATAAACTATGCTAAGGGATCTGCATGAGTACTGAGTGTTTGACTGCAGCTGCAGAAAAGCATCTGCTTCCTTTGCTGTGTCCTGGAATATTTTACTATTTAAGTCTGTATGGCTCTTTTCCTGGAGGAGAGGAGAGAGAAGGTTGAGGAAGTTTGTAAACATGTGGCCTCTTTAATTCTATTTCCTTTAGTTATTTTAACAGCTTCTGTAATATTTCTATGTGTACATTTCCCCCCTGAAATTATATACCGTTTTCAATACAGCTCTCTATTAACTGCTTTCATAAATCACTTTTGTGCAAATAAAATGTATCTCTGACATCTCAGACTTACTCTTTACTATATCTCTTGATGGAGTGATGACATGTTGATTTCCTTTTTGGACTCAGAGTTGTGCAGTTCTCAATTCTGCCTTTCCCAGTCATAAGTATGTAATATGCTGGACTTTGAAGGTCTGCTGTCTACCAGGCCTGTGTAATCTGCGCCTTCTTCTACTGAAGTTTTCTGCTCTGTTTGCTGAGGAGTTTGCTCATGCATTTGTTGCTGTGTATCTCGAGTCCTTCCTAATCTTTCAAAGTGAATTCACTTCACCAGTGTAACTCTGCTGGGCAGGCTGTCTGACAATGTGTACCCTTGTGACCCTGAAAGTTTTCTTTAGCCTTAGGAGAGCCACCTACTTCAAAAGACTGTTCTTTCCAGTTTCACTGAATTTTCTTAGTTTCACTCCTTGCTTTTAGTCCTGCATCCTCTCCCCTCCATCCTTGTTTCTCTGTAACAACTGCTGATCCCATTTCCTGGAAAAAGTAATAATGACTCCAATTTGACAAATGCTTCCTTTTTTTTTTTTTTCTTTTATGTAGTAAATTTTTACCTATTTTCCAATCAGATAAGTTGTCCTTACCAATAGCAGACAACAAGACTCATATCCTCTAATTTTCCTTGTTCAAGACTCTTGTTGGAGCAAACCATTCTGCAGCAAATTAAATTATCCTCCACAGTCTGTTTAGACATAGTTAATGTGCATCACTTGAGTTTTCTCAGACAGCAGGGGGTTCTCAGGCCACAGAGTAAAATCCTCCATCTAGTTTGTAATAAATCAAGTTAATTTAACACCTCAGACCTACAAAAACCTGAATTTCCTGCTCCACTTCTAGGAGAAAAGCTCACAAGAGAATAGGTTAAATAGCTTCTTCCAAGCAGGAAAACCACTGCAAACACAAACCCGTAAGAGGTGGGGGCTGTTCAAGAGAGGAACAGCCAAGTTGCCTATCTCAACCCTGCTACATGACTTGACTTAGATAGACAGAAGTATTCCTTATACTTAAGCTGCTGGTTCTGTATGATTTGATAATTTTGGACATCGTCTCCTTTCTCTCAAACAGAGAGACTATGTGTATGTGTAGCTGTTTCTAATGCAGCTGATTCACTTGTGCGTAGCACCCAAGATTAAATTCCTTGGGGAATTATAGATTTTCAGACATGCACAACATTTTCATTTAGAATTGATACCAAAAAGAATTATCATTTTCTTTGTTCCTTTTAATTCTGTGCAGGTAAAATTTACATGTCAACCTTCTAAGAAGGCTGACATAAAAGAGTGAAGTCTCAATGAGGTGAACAAGGCATTACATGAATAACTCCTATTATTAATAATGGGAGTTGTGTTCCCTCTCCCTATGTACTCTGTTGAAAATTGTATCCCTAAAGAAGTTGACAACAAATATGCTTTCCCTGTTTAAGTTGCAAAGCACAGTAACATCAAGGTCACTTGCTCCATTTGACGGAAGAAAAAAAGCACTGTATAAAATATGGATAGAATGTCAATCAAAACTGGGTTTGTAGTATACACTATGGTAATGTGAGTCATATTGCTTTTTTATTTTTAAACACAACTAGATATGGTAGTTTGGCAGCAGTGTTTTCACAAAGACAGCGCCTTCAAACTCTTTCATAGCAAGACTGGAAATCCTGCCAGGTAAAAAAAAAAAATGTTATTGAAAACCTTTCTTCCCTTATAGGCCCATTTTGACAGGAAATCTTTGAGAGACAGCAGCAATGAAGTGCCCAGAGATTTCATCTGTCTTCTTTTGCTTCAGGAAATGCTGAGCACAGGCTCCCCTATTAGGCAAAATACACGAAGTACCAAATCCCCTTAACAATCATCTTCAGTCTACTCTTAGGTTGACAGCTTTCTGTGTCCTAGTCTGTCAAGCAGGGCCTGTTACTGAGACTCATATTACTGGGACCAATGTGAAAGTTTTCGACAGTACTCTGAGGGGGAAAAACATATTGTCAGTGCTTTCAAGTTATCTTGTCCAATCAGTTTTGTAGGGACTTAATCAGAATAAAATATACCTTACTAGAAATATATCACTTCACAGTGATTTTTTTTCTGCTCCAGAGTGCTGACATAAAGATTCAGTTTGAAGGCATTGTCTGTTATTCTGTATGATTTGGTAAAATTCAGAAAATTTTAGCTGCTGCATTATAATATCCAATAGTATTTTTGTTTGTTTTTGACAGATGCCAAATTTAAAATTTAAATAATGTTTCAAGAATGAAAATGACAGCTTGCAGTAATTCTGCAGGTGTCCAAGCAGATGTACTTCCAAATATAATTAGACAAAATATGTAGAGATTGCAGGAAATATGAAAAAATTGACATCAAATTTTCATGAGTAGGCTCTATCTACATTGGGGCATTTTAGCTAATTAAAAACTATTAGTTATTAAGAAACTTTCATACACTTACAGAATGCATATGAAACGTAATCCAGTTTAAGTGAAAAAATTCGATCTTGTATTTGAACATGGAGTAAGAAAATAAAAGTTCAATGTCTTAAACTGGTATAATCTGAAGGAGTTTCCTTGAGGAATTTTGTCAACCAGGCAAGTAATAGAGAGGGGTATGTAAAAAACATTCCAAAATACAAAATCTTCCCTTGAATTATTATTGAACAAAGTGATTTCACTGATGTTGCTTGTTGCATTCATGATTTATACTAGAGGCAGAGAAAACAGAAAGGGAAATGAAATGTGCGTATTAATTTCTGGTAAGGTATATGCATTTCCCTGAGTGCAGAGGTAAAATGGGAGTGAAAGCTGATTTTTGAAGTTTTTCTTGATTGAAATGGGGATTGTGTGTGTCTTCACTGCCTTCCAAAAAAATGCATTCCAGGAGTGCCCTTAGATATTAAACATTCTGCCCCTCTTTTCATGTAATGCTTCACTTCAGAGTCAGCACAACAAAAGCTAAATACTACAGATGCTGGAAATCTGGTAAGTGACTTAGTAAAGGCAGGAAACAAGCACACTAAAAATAGTACAAAATAAGACAGATGTCTCTCTAAATTCTCGTTTATTATCTCTGGGATTAAATGGTTATGAATCAAATAAACAAGAAATCCTAAATACAAGGATTGGAAATTCACTTGAATATAACCACTTGTCTTAACCTGTTTGAGTTTAAAATCTTGCTCTTTTCATTCTCTTTCTACAGCCCAAATAATCTGTTTCTTCCCCCAGTACAGTGATGCAGCTTTATCAAAAGATGTTGCTGATGTCTTGTTATCTAGCAGCCTATGGCATACTGTGTGTCACTTGGGAAATAGAAGGTGTGATCCTGAATATGCTAAAGGAGAAGAAAGAATTGAACATGGATTTTCAATTTGCTGGGAAAGAACTTTAATCACCAAGCTATCATACAAAGTAGTAGGCAGACTTGCTTCTTACAGTAGTTTTCTAAAAAGAGAGTTGTGCTCATGCCACTTCTCTCCTTATGGAGAACATAAAGAATCTTAACAGCTAATCAAGGAACACAGAGTTATATAAAAAACCCAATCCACACCATGTATTCCTCTCCCTCTCCCATGCTATCAGCTTTTTAAAAGCAAAACCGTTCTGGAGAAGTCTGGTGTATTTCAAGTGAACAAAAACGTGCCTAATCAGTAAGGTATACGGGATGAGATTTGTTCTTCAGCTTCTTCCCTTAGGCCTGATTTCCAGTCAGCTGAAGTAAATGAGAACTTTGCTATTGTCCATGGAGATCACTGGAGCACACATGTAGTACAGTAACAGGGTGGGATGAGGAAAGATGTGGTGATTGCAGCACGGCGGATACTGCTGGCCATTCAAGGGAGAAAAGGAAGGGAGAGCGCTGTTTATTCTCCTTTATCTTTCTTTTCCTTCCTTACTTGGATTTGTAGCAGTAAAGATTTGTTGGTCATTTTGGCTGTCCTCCAGCCTATTTCCTACAGCAGTTCCCTCAGAGTTTTTTTCAAGTTTTGATTATCTTAAGCTATGGGACATCTGACATGTTACTTTGCAAAGGATTCCACAGTTTAATCAGCACCAGCTTCAGCACTGTGTTTTGGCATTGAGTTTGAGAGGGGTTTTTTTGAATTCTACTTAGATTTGAGTCTCAAAACCAGAAACATTGCCATATTTGTTATGAATAGTATGCGAATTTTTTGTTAATCTTCCAAGGAACTTTTTAATAAGTTCTTTCACAAATGTACCTATGATTTGTTTGACTTCCATCTGTAACAACTGTCACTATGGCAGTACTTATATTCTTACTTCTTCCTGCCTTGACGTGGAGCAAATTGCAGTCCAGATTGTTCTATGGAGGAAGTTCCCTGTTTCCTCATGTTTTAAATATACAAAGTAAAATGGTATAGAAAACTTTAAATGTAAAACTTCACATTCTCTTCCACCGCAGTATATTTGTTTGTGTAAGAGTCTTGGCTTGAGTATTTTAGTTATTACTTTCTGCTCTTTTTATCTCTTTCCATGTGCATTATGATTCTTTTTCTCCAGTCAATTAATTTTCAAGGAAATCCTTTAATGTGACTTGTTTATATGTGTTTCCATTGTATCTTCTGTTTTATTTACACATTTTAAATCAAATGTTTTAATTAACCTAAAAAGAATTGCAATATAGCTATACTAGTCCAGACTGCACATTGCAAAAAGCAGTATGTGTTCTTCCTTTTTCATGGTGCCCTGTGACGGGATGGATTGGTTTTTTACCACCATAAAAAAATGTGGGAAAGGTTTCAAAAAGTGGGAAAGCTAAACAAAGTTTTGGGGGCAGTTGGACATGTCCCCAGCTTCACTTCCAGGAGATATGTCTGTGATGCTTTTGAAACTGTAAAGATGTGAAACAAATCTTATGGCAGATGTTATCATTCCTAGTTGAGCTGAGTCTTTTCAGCCCACTAACTTAAATGGTTTTTGGATTAGGCCCTAAAGAAAAGGATGTCATCTCTGAGATGTGAAATGGTTCTTCAGAACATCCAAGGATAAGTATTGCAAACAGAATTGATTTCATAAAGAATCTTTCTTTTTTCATTACAATGGATTTATCTAAACTGTCAGAAAATGTCAGATCTATTTGTGCCCCACAGGATTCATTTTTCAGCATATTATTCCTTTTTTACACTTTCTCTTTGCTGCAACACCTAGCGTTTTGGCTAAAATTTTAGGTATTTTCACTAATATCTTTGACCTCTGGAAACACTAGCTGTCTTCTCGTTGTTTTCAAATAATACACTGCTTACAGAAAACTCTTTTCTGTGTTCTGAATAGACTTTCAAGTGCATATTAAAGGGGCCGTTTCACTGTAAGCCTCAACTGTTCTAACAGAAGAAATATTCCATTAATTTGACCTGATATCCAGATAAGCAAAGTTTAAAGATGCCAAGTGTTCCTTGCCCATATTAAAAGGAATATGGTGCCACAGAGGACTTTAAGCATGGCCATTGTTCATTCAGCTGCAGACTTCTCTCCAAACAGCAGTGGGAACTTTGTCACTGCTCACTCGACACTAGTCAGCTATTTATTCTTTCTTCCTATCCTACACCTCTCTTGCCACAGTTTACAGGGTGTCCTGGTTGTAGAAGCCTAAACAGTGAAATGTTTTTTGAAATCTATACTAAAATACTGCTGATGGTGCAGCATCAGCTGTGAAGTGGGTGAGCACGGCTTGAAAAAGCAAAAGACTTCAGTCAGTGGTGTGCATATATCAGTGCTTTCTGTGTAGAAGGAGCTGACAGCAGGATAATCCAGGAGGATAATGCAGGTGCAAAAATAGGAGAAAGAGTCAGTCCAGAGAGAATCTCTCTCGACTTCTCAATTTTATAAAAAATTATTTAGGTTCTCTGGGGTTTTGAACATGAAAATGTTGCCTTGTTTGCTAGGGAGAGATGAGACTTTCCTGCTGCTGAATAAAAGTTAGAGCAAAAGAATATTAGATTAATGGATACATACAGAATGAATCAATAAGATTTTCAGTTCTCTATTGATGGCTGGGAAAAAAGGAGTGAAACTACACTGTGAAATAATAATGCTTTAATCCAAATAGCAATTTGTATTTTTGTTGAAATGAAAAAATCTGCCAGGAATTTGTGAAACTTACTTTTCATATTCATGTAAAAGAAAAAGAATAATTTGGGTAAAAATTGCTGGTTTTTTGATGTTTTTACTTTCTGCAACAAGTTAGTGTTAAAAATAGGTAATGAAGAAATGCTGGCAATTCTGTCTCCAGTTGGGTTCTCCTATCCTACTGCAAGTTTTTTTATTTCACTTTTTATACTTCTTCAGTTTGCTTAGTATAAGATCTGGTTAGCTACTCCCAAGGGTTTTGCCACTGACTTCAGTGAGACATTTCTGTTACTTATGGATTCATGGGTCTCTGTCTTCTGCCTAATTTCTCTTGCTTTGGAGGCAGGCCCACTGGGATCCAGAATCATTAAGTCTTTTTTCCTTCTGCTACACTTTGTAGGTGGTTCCTTTAGTCTATTTGGTGCTAAAGCTGAGGATTTACTGACATTGTCATTTGTACCTTCCAGTACTACTGTTCAGTATTTAACCCATGGGAAACTGAAATGTTCAAAGCATCAGCTGTTTCTTAATTAAAAGAGGCTTTCAAAGCCATCAGACAACATTAAATATCAGATAAAGATATTTTAGTATATTAATATATTAAGATTGTTAGTTCAGTATTGAAATAATGACAAGATTTCTCATTGTTATGGGACAGCTTCCAGATGGGATACATCACCCATAAGAAAAGAAACATAGCTATGGTAAATAAATAGTCATTGGTTGCATATCAGTCTGGCATTTAACTAGCTCGGGGCACCAGGGTATGCAACATACAAAGGTTCTCTTCCCAGCACTGCCTTTAGTATCATTCTCAAGTTTTTTTAACTGTTAATCTTGTGCTTGGTGGCAGTTGAAGCTTGTAACCTGGAGAGAAACAAGCTCTGAGCCTGCCGTTTGAGTACATGCTCTTAGAACGGGGTATTGCCAACTGGGAGCTTCACCCCAGTAAATCTTTACTCTCATTTTTCTAATGAAAACCTTTTTCTTTTTCTGATGTACAATTGAATAAATCTTTGTGAGACCCTAAAATATAGACACTATAGAAAGTTACAGGAGTATAAAAGAGAAGAATTGAGATAAACAGTGCAGGGTGCATGCACTGTCAGTCTGATGGAGCTCAAAGATTTCATGAAACCATTATGTTTGCTTAAACCTGCAATAGGTTTTGCTCACCTTTAATGCTTTTGAATCAGGGATAAACTCTGGGATATGAAATATTTATCAGTCAACTGCATAACAAAGCATGATAATAATTTTCAGTTTCTCTTCTGTATTATTAATAATCCTTTAAAAATTCCCTGAGAAAAAACCTGACTTTGCTTAAATGGGAATATTTCTGTTCATTGTCTTCTGATTGTATCTTCATGCTAAATGCCACGACTGCTGTGTGGCAAATTCCCTAATATTCTCTTGGACTCAAGATTCACTCTTAACAAGGATGAGCTCAGGCCTTTTGTGAGGAATGGAGCATATTGAATTGAAACCCAGACAAGTGTAGGTGGGGCAAGTACGACTGTATATTTTCTCTTCGTATCTAGGGAAAAAGTAGGAAACATATCAAAACCCCAAACCCAATATCTTTATCGTGTACATGCGTCATTTTTCTTTTCCTGGTAGAGAATACATTGGAATAGTGACATTTTAATTAGGTTTTGTGAGGAAAAAAAAAAAAAAGAAAAAGAAAAAAGAGAAATATAAAAGAACTTCAATCTACTAAGACAGACTTGCCAGTACCATTAAAGAATGCTGTAATAGTCATCTTATACAAATTATGCAATGACAAAAGTGCATAAAGAGATGCAAGACACTTTGAATAAGTAAAATTAAAGGCTATTAGTCTGAATATAGAGGTGGAAAACATCACTAGCTGTCAGAATTTTTATTTTTATAGGTTTATATAGCTATAAAAAAATATTAGTCATAACCAATACAGGTAATCCCATGGAGTAGTGCAGCAAAAATCAGATCTTCATTAAAAACTGTGGTGGATTGCTCTTGGTTGGCTGTCAGACACTCAGCCAGCCACTCTCCTCAACAGGATGAAGGCAAAATAAGATGGAAAAGCTCATGGATCATGCTGGTGTGATCAGGGCTGCAGAGGACAATTTGCGGTGCCTTCGTGGGCCGTAGGGCAGTCCGTGCTGCGTGCCCGGGGCTCCTCCCCTCACTGTCCCCTGGCCGCGCTGCTCGCAGGGCTTCCTCAGGCTTTCCCCCTCTCTCTCCTGCGCAGTGTTTTGCCCTTTCTCAGACTCATTTTCCTGCAGGTGCCACCTGAGCCCTGTGCTGTGGTGGGTGCTTTGCAGGGCTGGCTGGGACTAGCCCCGCTGCCCACACCTGGACACAGACACCCGATACCCAAACCACGGTAAAAGAACACTTTATGAAATACTGAGAAAGCTCAAAGGTAATTCTAAAACTTGTTTAAATATGTCTTGGAACATCCAACTTTATTTTCATAAGTAGTTTGCTTCCTTTTTACAAGTGAGTTAAAAGCAACTCTTTTAAATTTCCTAGTTGTCTGAAGCAGTTCAAGCCAGCCTGTTCCTCTAACACTGCACGTGGTCTGGCCTCCCTTAGAACTGTATAGGTTGTGCTTTAAAAAGTGCAATATATTGGTGTTCAAACACTAAGATCTCAAAAGCTATTTTGAAGATGCTGATTTTTTTTCATTTTTCTATATTGATTTCTAGAAATTGAGACTGCTTTGAATAGAAGGGAGTTTTTGACTCACTTGTAGATCTTTACATGTAATCTCTGAATCTTAAAAATACTACTACTCTATTTATAGGGGTTACATCAAAAAATATTTACACATCTCAGTTTTGCTTAAATGGTTTGTGTCACTGACTCTTGGCACCCTAAAGCTGCAGCTTACTGTAGCGCCTGTTTCTGTGGTGCCCGTCATTCCCCGTGTCCTGAGGATGTCAGCTGGCTTATTCCTTGCTCCCAGCTGTTGCTGAGAGGATGAATTCCCTTACCTATTCTGCTGAGGCTCGATTAATTAAAGTCTTGTAGAACACAAAATTCCCAGAGCATTGACTTTCTCCCTTCCTTTCTTTCCCGTATCCTCTGAAAGCTATAGTAACCTCACCTGTGACAAGCAGGAGTCCAGGACCCTCTTTTGTCCCAGCTGGACAAGGACTTTTATTAGTAGAAGGTCTATCTTTTATTAGACCTTCACTTGCCTGAAGGTCCTTAATATTGAGCTGTTCAGCATATTGTGAATTTTCAGTCCTGGATTCAAGTACCTCCAAGTGTGGCATGAAAGGGATCTTTTTGTAGATCTCCCAGGAATTGTCTGAAACATTATGCTCCAGAGTATAAAATGAGGGACAGCAGGGTTGTTTTGGCTTCTTATTTCCTTTCGTTCACTTCCCTCCTTCGTATTTGTGAGATGAAACTAGCTCCAACCTGTATGTCACTCACATATTGATTACTGCAAATGGTGAATTGAGTCATCACTTGATGATCTGGAGCTAACAGTTTAATTCCTTGAGAAGACCCATACTCACTTTTCCATATTTGCTGTCATCTTATTTCAGTGTCTCTGTGAGGTTTGTAGCATTGTTTCTAGGTTGTCTCTGGTATTTTCTGGATTCTCAGTCTGGTTTTATCCACAGCTGTCAATTTACCAGCAATTTTAAAGTTATGATACTTAAATGATGATTATTATGATTAAATGAAAGACTGGATCTTTCCTGCATAGATTTTAAGGAACTAGAGCACAATTATTTGCTAGAGTGAAAGAATGATCAAATAGAAACTCATCAGTTAGATGCTGAATATGAAATCAATACACCCTGAATCCATTTTTCTGGGCCAAAAATTGTGAATGTAAATCCAAAATTCTCCTCATCAGAATCTACTAGATCAATAAAAACTGCAAATGCAGAGTAGCTCTAAATTTTCAAATATAGACAGAATTTCAGGGTTTGTGCATTAAATTTCTGAAGTTTATGCATCTAGTTTATACCAGATTCTAACATACACTGTTACCAGTCGATATTGGGCATGAAAACAAATGTAAGACTAGTACTGTTTTGCCATGTGTATGTATTCCAAGAGCTTTGTATTTGAGAATTTGGTAACTAAGCTATCTGTTTTCACACATAGTAGGTTCACTTAGGTGCTTCAATAGAGATCTGTTTCAGATTAAAGCAAAATAGTATTGGTTGCTTTGGAAAATATTCTTGCTCAGAGTATTTATTACATAGAAAAAGTGTAAAGTGTAAGTTTCGTATCAGAGTAAATTGCTATGTAACTGTGTCCTGGAATTTCATGGGATCCACACATGGACATCGACTTCAACTGCTAATGCCAGCCATGATGAGGATGCAATCTTTCCCAGAGATTAATACATACTGTGCTGATTTCAAGGCTCAAACTCCTCTACTGTTTTAAGTGACTGCTGCCATGATGCTGACAAAATGGAAACTTGAGTTAGCATCCTTCTGTTGATATTCACTCTAAATCTCATGCACAGAGAATGAAGGAGAACATCAGAGATAAGCCAATCTTGAAAAAAATTTGTGCTGTAAATATGTGGTTTCCCTGCTGGGCCCTCTGAAAGTAAGAAACTGAAGTGCTCAACCACTTGACTTATAGCTAACTAAATCAGACTTTATTTTTGATGGTGCTAAAGTCTCCAGATAAATGCAATATCAGTTTTTTCACTACCAAAACCAAGACTTTTGTTGACCTCACCAAAGCTTTTGACACTGTGAGCAGAAAAGGCCTGTGTCAGATCTTGGAACAATTAGGATGTCCCCCAAGTTCCTCAAAATGGTCATCCTGCTACATGAGGATCAGCACGGCCAAGTCAGATGTGACGATGCACTCTCTGAGCCCATTCCAGTAACCAATGGGGTGAAACAAGGTTGTGTTCTCGCACCAACTCTATTCACAGTCTATTCACAGTCTTCTTCAGCATGATGCTCCAAAGGGCCATCACAGACCTTGATGAAGAAAATGGCATCTACATCCGATATCGTACCGATGGAAGCCTATTCAACCTGAGGCAACTGAAGGCCCACACTAAGACCCTAAATCACCTTGTCCGTGAGCTGCTTTTTGCTGACAATACCACCCTCGTTGCTCACACAGAAACAGCTCTGCAGTGCTTAACATCCTGCTTTGCAGAGGCTGCTGAGCTCTTTGGGCTGGAAGTCAGCTTGAAGAAGACA